>JBAMMX010000015.1:0-600000 GCA_037126225.1 Dillenia turbinata
AAAATTAATTCAAATCTCCTTCAATCATCTTAACTCAATTTTATAAAGGATTAACGCTTGAATTGGTCAAATCAAGAACCCAAAGTCGCGGTCCTCCACGGCCATTTTCGGAAAACCCAGTTTCCGACGACGACAAGTCACAAAACATGTATCAAAATGCAGATCGGCACACGTCAAATACAAATTAGTCATTTATTTAGATCAAAATGTCCTTAAACTCGATAAATCTAAAATCTAAATGTTCAGTCAATATTTGGGCCGAAAACTTTAACCTCGATTTTCATGGCTCTATTGTGTTCAAAAAATTCAGAAATAATTATATTCATGCTCTATGGATCATGGGCAATACAGTGGTGTTCTCGGTTTCAAGAAATCCATCCGTGATCTGAACCCTAAATTTAATACCCTATATTTTTTATACCCAAAAATAATTCCGAAAATTATTTTTATTTAATCCAACATATGCTCTGATACCAATGTTGGATATTTTAAGGTTCTCATACATAGCGAAAGCAATCAATAATTTTTGAAAAAATAAAATAAGAATTTCGAGTATAGGAGTAAATATCTCAATATGTACAGGCCCAAAAATCGATCGAATCATACGTCCCTCGATCGTATCTCGCGGTCGGGATGGTGATCACGATATTAATCGAACCACCACCGTAGTGTCACAATGCCACAATTCTCAGTCCGACGATCCGAATGACACGAAAAATTCCCTAATCGGAATTTTTCTTAAGCCCTCTATATTTTCTCTCTACATAATATTTTCTCAAGTTTTGTGCAATTTATCTCAAGCCATTCACACTCATGCCTCCCCCAAAACACTCACAAAGGGAGAGGTTAGTCTATGTTGTCTTCCTCGTCAAAATTAGGGGAGAATTAATTGAAGAGAATCATGGGAGTTATGGGTAAGTGGGAATTACCCCACTAACCCCACGCCAATTGTCCGAAATGCCCCTCGTGGGCATCCCAAACCAATAGTTACATTAACCAGGGACAGGTTATAGAGCACCCAGATTCGATTTGACAAACGAGCCTAATTGAGACCAAGAAATGGCATGAAATGAAATTACAACCCTTTCTACCACGGGTGAGGGGGTGACTTTTGAGTTCAATTTAAAGTAATTTACATAAGATCAAGCCCTAATGAAGTAGTTTAATACTCAAATGTTTGACTAGTAAAAAATTTCAATTCGGTTGGTGTAATACTATTAGAATTTAAATGGAACAAAGTTTTACAGAATCAGTTTAATAGAGTTGGACTAAACTTTGTGGTTCCATCATGCTATTGCCTGGAGAATGGACTTTGTGACTCCCTCAAAAGCCAGAACCTTCTATGATTCATCTAAAACTATCACAACTTACATTCCATGTGCCAGGGGAAAAAAAAAAGACAAAGAGCATATATATGTAAGATCAATATCATCTAAAAGCACTTTTTCCACCCATTTGATGAAATTTAAATAAGTTCTGAGCTTTCATCTCTGTTGATCAGGATGAAATTTAAATTCATGCAACATGCAAATCTAGTAACATGGACATATGTTTCATCAAAATCAATTTCTTCCTCTTAACTATACTATTAAACAACTAGTTTAGTTTTGTTAGTTGTGGTGGTGATTCCATTTTCATTCATTTTATTTCTATAGATCGTTCTTTTGGGTCTAGTTACTAAGTCTCAATTATTATTCTTCCGAATTAATTAAACTCTTCTTCCATAACCAGAATCCAATTTTCATTGTCTAGAAAGTAACAGACCCACGTTCATTTGGAGAGAGCAATTACTTTTCATTTCATCCATTAGATTTCCAATTATGTTCTCTAAATTGACATACCATTTAAGTACACAAAACGGGGTCTTTCTTTCCTTTCTTGTAGGTTTCTCAATTATCATGGTCACGTTGAATATTTTTAGCAGCTTCAACATTTTGAATCTCTGGTGCAGTTGTATCATTATCACCCAAAACTACATTTTTCTCACAGTAGTCATTTATGTTTTTATATAGTAATAGTTTGTTTGGTTTAAGGTTTAGGATTTAAGTATAACACTATAAAAAATAAGGGTTTAGTGATGGATTTAATAACGAAAATTTTAGAAAAATTCGTTGCTAAAACTTGTAGCGATGAATTTAGCGACAAAAAAATTTTCGTTGCTAATAATGCGTCGCAAAAATTTGGCGACGGATTTAGTTTCCGTCACTAAATTTCACATTTAATTTTTTTATTTGTAGAACCCGTCCACCCACCTGCCGGCCACCGCCCACCACCGCCCCCGCCCCCTGCTGCTTGCCCGCCCATGCCCACACCCCGCCACCCCTTGTCCGCCCGTGCATGTCCACCTTTTATTGCTTTATTTTTTTTTGTAAAAAATGTACTTTTGCCCATATTCGAACCTAGGTTTAAGGAGTTGTCTGAAACACTCTTAACCATTATGCCACATTAACTTATCTGATATACTTTTTTTTTTACTTCTATACTTTTTACTTCGATATACCGGACTATGGATTGAAGTGTTATGGATTTGTGGTAGTGGTTTAATTGATTTCGTGATCACCATCCCGACCATGCACTTGTTCGAGAGATATTCCGCGGCTTGTGGTTTGATGGAATTTTGGAAACCCAACACATTGAGGTATTTACCCTCAAATTTTGATCTATTTATTTTTGTAATTATCACACTTTTAAATGCATGAAAATAAATTCCAACATTGGCATCGTAGTTGAAATTATTAAAAATAATTTTCAGAATTTTCAAGTATAAAATGCATAGGGTATAAAAAATTTAGAATTCGAATCATGGATGAATTTCATGAATCTGTTCATAAAACAGTGTTACCCATTATTTGTAGATCATGAAAATGATTTTTATTGAATTTTCGGAGCATGTTTAGACCTTGAAACTGTTGGTCGAATATCTTGCCATGAACAGTGACCTCTAAACCCTTAGATCTTAGATTCGTCGAGATATAAGACAATTTGATCTATGAAAATGCCCCAGAAATGTTTATCTTGTTCAGATCCACAATGTGCATATAATAATTGTGATATTGTGTTACCGAAAAATGAGTTTCAAAAATGTTCGCGAAGGGTCGAGACTTGGAAATTTAATTCGCCATGATTATGGCGAAAATCCTCCAATAAATTGTATTAAGGATATTTTGGAAATTAAATTAAGTTTTCCAATCAAAATCCGCATCGAAAACAGGTTGAAAAAGAGATTTCCGGTAACCGGGTTGAGAGGACTCAATTGCAGAGATTCGAGCGAAGGAGAAAAGCCTCAGACCTACGGGCACGTGCAGTGCATGCGCGCTGAGGCACATGATGCCCGTGGGTGCAGGCGGGTGTAGTCCATGCGCGAGTGAGGTGCGTGGAGGGTCGGGTGGTTAGGGTCGACTTCGACCGGATCCGCGTCCCGACCCACGTCCCCGACCCGAGACACGACCCAGCACACGTGAGAGCGAGTGGGCCATGACCTGACCATCTGGCGCGTGTGCCAGCACGCAGGCCATGGGTGCAAGCGCATGGCGGCGCATGGACCCTCCGGCGGCACATAGGCTTGACTGAAAATGAAATTTTTTCACTTTTTGAGGGTCTCATGCCATTAAATGTGATTTTTTGTGGGTTTTTATGTGTCGAATCTAAGTCCGAGTGGCAAGATGCAATCCTGGTTTATGGTGGATGGAATCTGTTGACACATACGCTCACTTTAGGATCTATAATCAAATCATTTTGGATTTGTTGATTCAAATGGTGTAAAAAATTGTGAGAATAAATATCACAAATCACTATTGTCTCTAAGATTGCTTCAAAGATTATCGTGTTGGATTTTTACAAGGGTAATAAACTGAATAATTATGACTACGAGATTTTACACCGATAGATTCAGTTTGTTCTCGAGGAGCAAGATCTATTTGAGATTCTGAGATATGAGATGATGGACTTCAGGGAGGGTGCCACACCTCAGGGAGACAAGATTAGAAAGCGTTACGTCCATGGAAGATGAAAGATGGCCAAGTTAGAACAATCATCCTAAGGAGCATGCAAGACAATGTGATCTCGATTGATAAGTAATATCCTATGATTATGTCGATTTGGCTCACTCTAAAAAGAGCATTGTGGTGCTCTTACAGCTCCTAAAGTGAGGATATTAACTTATAAGTTTATAACTTATAAGAAAATGACTGATTATATAATGATACAGCATTTGACGCAAATGTCGAGTATGATCGCCGAGTTGGAGAATACAAACGAGCCCATTTCAAATATGTTTTCAAGTACTGGATGTGATCCAGTCTTTACCTAATTTATGGGAGATCGTAAAAACATATCTCACATATGACGAGAGTATTTGTACTTTTGCTAATGTGAATAGACATTGTGAGCTCAAGTAGGAGCGTCTGAAGGCGAGTAGGCCATACTCAGGTCATGCTTATGCAGTGGAGTCGGTGTGGTACCAAACATGAATAACATAAGCGTGAGAAAAATGCTCAAAGTTTAGATAAGAAGAAACCATCCGAGAAATCAGATAACAAAGTATTAAAGCACAAAAAGAATGAGTTAGATAAGACCAAAATATAGTACTATATCTGTAGTAGATTTGGTTATTTTACTCGTGTGATAAGCGGAAGCTATCTCTTTCTTCTTTACGTGGTTTGAGACGCTTACTGTTTTCTCTCCTTCGTGGATTGTAGATTCAAGAGCCACCGACCATATAGCTAGAGATAGGAGTGCATATGTTGAGTTCTACCAAGTGAATTCTCAGGTAGGAGGATTTACGTGGGGAAATGAGCATTTTTTATCGTCAGAAGGAGTGACACTTGTAAGATAGAGTTGCAAAGTGGTCCGTCCTTTATTCACCGGATATTCGACGGAATTTGATAGCAACCTAGGATATACTTTGTTACTTGGAAACTTTATAAATTCTATTCGTTACGACAAATTCTTTGATTTGTTCCGATTTAGTCCATGATGGACTATATGCATTCGATATGATTCGTCCTAATGGTGTTTCTTGTTATTCTCCTAGAGTAAGAGATAATGCACCAATTAGCAGTGAGTAGTCCGTTGGACCCACTAACCTAGGTAGAGTTGCCCATGTGTGAGTTTTGTCTATCCGGCAAAACTACAAGAAAACCATTTGGTAAAATAATAAAAGTTGGGACTCCATTACAATTGATCCATTCTGATATCTATGGCCTATATAAATGAAAGCCTAAAATGGAGTTGTGCATTTTATTATGTTCATAGACGATTACATTCATTTTGGTTACATCTATCTGATCTCGCACAAGTCTGAGGCATTGGAATGCTTTAGGAGATTGATTAGCGAGGTTGAGAATCAGTTATATTTGAGAATGGAGACTCTCAGAACCGATCAGGAGTGTGAGTATTTGTCTGAACAACTTAAAGAGCTCTATTTCGAGAAAGACATTACGATATAGCTGATTATTCCTACTACTCAATGGAGTTAAGTAGCCAAGAGAAAAAATAAGACTTTGTTGGAGATGGTGAGGTCTATGATGACACAGGTTAATTTGCTCGTTTCTCATTGGAAAGATGCATTATTGACTGTAACCTACGTCCTCAACTGTGTTCTATCAAAGTCTGTGGTCAGTAACCCATATGAGCTTTGGATAGGAAGGTAGTCTGACCTTAGACACTTGAGGTCATGAGGTTGTGCCGCATATGTTTATGATTTTTTGCATCCACACGGCAAGTTAAAGCCACGAGAAAAGAAATTTAACTTTATGAGATACTTAGAACACTCCAAGGGGAATGTGTTCTGGGTGAACATACTAACGGCATTGTCATGAAGATTGAGTCTCATGATACCATATTTTTTTAGGTTAATTTCTCTAAGAGAGGTGAAATCGATCAGGACTTGACCTTCAGTGAGATGGATGAGCTTAGTAGCTCAGTTGAGCCTAACAGCGGGACCCAAGAACTCGTTACAAATTTGGTCCTAGTGGGAGCGATCCACCTAGAGGTAAAAAGGTTCATTCCTTCTTGTAAGAGCATTCAAGGATATGTACTTAAATGTCATTTCTCGATTGAAGATGAGTCTCTCATTATGACTCCTAAGGATGATGAGGAACCCAAAATAGTCCAGATGGTTCTCGCGGGTTCTGCGATGAACCATTGGTTAAAGGCCATAGATAAGGAGATCGAATTAATGAGAATCAACAGGGTCTAGAACCTAGTTGATTTGCTAAGGATAGAAAGGTCATTGAGAACAAGTGAGTTTTCAAGATCAAGAGAAAGACCGACGAATTGGTGGAGATGTATAAGGCCCATTTAATAACCAGGGATTATACTCAGACTGAGGATAAGATTACCACGATCTGTTTACTTTTAGCGATTATCGCGGACATGGATCTAGAGTTACACCAGATGAATGTTAAGACTTCCTTCCTAAATAAAAGTTTGGATGATGAGATCTACATAAAACAACCATTTGGATTTATTCTTGTAGATCAAGATGATAAGATCTGTTGATTTTGAAAGTCGATATATGACCTTAATTATCAATCTAGGTAATGACACTTGAGATTTCACGAGGAGATGATATCTTACGATTTTGTGATGATCGAGGAGGATCATCGCATGTACCTTATAAGTTGTTCTGACTCTTTTATGATCATGTCCTTGTGTGTGAATGACATTCTGTTAATTGAGAACAACAGAGAGTATCTGATGATAATGATGATGTGGTCATTGTCGAGTTTTAATATGAAGGACATGGGTGAAACTCAATTTTTCATCAGAGTTAAGATCCAGAGGGATCTCTCAAGACAGATGTTAGCTCTTTCACAAGAGTCCTACATCAAGAGAGTTCTCAAGCATTTTGCGAAGAACGATTGCAACCACATAGAAACTCTTATCGCTAAAAGTTAAAGCCTAAGTCTTGACATATGCCCTAAGATTCAGGAAAGGATTAGAGAGATGAAAAGAATCCCTTGTGTCAATACAGTGGGTAATCTGATATACGCAATATTGTGTATATAACCAGACATTTGTTTAGCAGTCTGTCTGGTGACTAAGTATCAATCGAATTCTAAAACGAATCACTGGAGTGTAGTGAAAATGATTATGAGATATCTCAAGGGAACTATGGACCTCTCCTTGTGTTATGGAGGAGGTGATTTAAGTCTCGTTGAGTATTCAGGCACCGACTGAGGTGGCAATCTGGATAAACACAAATCGATATCAGGTTTTGTGAGAAACCTGTGTATCTCTAACTATGATAGAGGTTGAGCTTATGGCATGCTCAACGGCAATTCAAGAGAGTATTTAGCTCCGGAGATTTTTAGATGACTTAGGGGTTATGGCAAATAGTGAAATGTCAGTAATAATTTATTATGAAAATCAAGCCGCCATTGATTACATTTGAGACCCTAAGTATCATAGTAGGACCAAACACATTGATATCTGACACCACTTTATGAGAGATATCATCGAGAATGGTGAAGTGACAATTAAATACACTTTCATACAGTATGGTGACTAATCTCTTCACCAAACCCATTGTGAGAGATTCCTTTATGAGATATAGGAATCATTGGGTTTACATATATTTTGATATTTCTCACTACGTACTGATGATACTTATTATTTTATATATATAACATGTGTGCATGATTCAATCACTTATTTGTTGCACTAGTTTATTGTTATATATTCTATGATGTATTAAAATAAAAGATATGTCAGATAAGTGTGGTTAACTCTTTCACACGAGTAACCATCTCCAACTCTGAGTGAGCAAGGATGAGACGTTTTCTAATTATAAGAGATTTTGAGAGTGGTCCTATTAGAACATAAATCACCCTGATACGTGTTCATGATGAGGTCATATGCGATATGACCAATATGGATATATCCACATTTATATTGCCAGTAAGTAGTCAGATTTCAGATATCACCTACGATTTGTGATATTATCTCTGATGTATTCTCTCTGAGATCTCCGAATAAAGTCTTATATGTAGATTGAGACTCATACTTGCACAGTGTTAGAAAAATTTGACATATACCCTTTTGAGAGATGGGAGAATAATACTGTGACACGTGTTTCATACCTCGTGTGATAAGACGATTAGAGATAGTGCGATGTATGTTATATGAGATAATAATCTGATCTTGATCTTCATTCCCACTGTGTGAGACCCGAGATCCATTGGATAAGATTTCTTGTACCCTTATTACTTTCAGCTGTTTTTAGAAATCTTGGTTCAGTTGTACTACTTAAATATATTTACCTATGGCCCAGAAAATAAATTAAGGTCTAAGGGGCAGGTCTAGGAAAGTAGCTGAATTGAAGCTGATGATTCGAGTTTGGGAAAAGGAAGACCAATCGATATAATATTATTATATTGTATTCACCGGTTAGCCTATTATATTTGGCTATGTTGGGATTGAAATGTAATGGTGAATACACAGTCAAACAATGATTGGATATCACTTTCCTCGATGGATGTGATTGCATTGAGTTTGGGGTACAACGAGTTCTTTTGGTACTAATGATGGCTCTTCGATCATCCTAATAGGTGTATCGAGAAATCTCTACTTGCAAGTGTACTCGCCGATCGCACGACATTCAATCATGTATGAAAGTCCAGCAGGGTGATGAAAAAGATTGTATGAGTTGTGATCTTGTGACAGAGGTAAAATGTCCTCATGTGCAAGTGGAAGATATTAGTTGGTATGCCCATGTGGGGCATTACGGGAAAATTCATATTAATTTAAAATTTGAATTTGGAGATAATGAGTTAACTCCCATATACCAGTCCATTCGCTGAAGTGTTATATGATGGAATATATTTCCAACTCTATTCACTCTTGGATCTTGGTGCCTAACTGTTGTTGTGACTTCCTTGTTAGGGTTTTGCCATTTTTGCTTTGATTTTGATGTCCTGGTGACTCTTTTTTCTCTAGTGAGATGCACGAAAAAGGGTCTGGTCTAAGATTGGTATAAGTTGCAAACTCGTCCCAAATCTGATTGGGGGTTTTGTTATAAGAAATCCACTAGTACTAACTGGACGCGTAAGTTCTTTTTTGTAAAATTCCAAAACAAGAATCTTATGCCAGTACTCCCCAGTGCTGAGGGAAGGCCTGCTTGGGATTGCAGCTTTTGGACATTTCTCATCACTTTCGCTTTGTGCATTCGGTTGGTAGTTATTATAGGTCTATGTAAAGGGTTATCCTGATCAATTTTTTAACAGACGATTAGATGCTCTAATTGGCAGGTCTACTGATAGGAGAGAAGAGGAGGATTGGCAGGCTCCTCTCAATTAATAGGAGAGAGATCGGGTTGACTAGTACTTTAGTTTTGTAGATAACTTTATGCTAAGAGAGGTCATGATTGATAGGGATTCGTCTTTTGAGAATTCTTCAACAGAGACCGAGGGGCTGTCTGAGACCTAAACTTTAACAACACTCCCCCAACGAAAAGGAGGAAATTAGTTCAGCCTGATTCTCTGTCGTGGAATGGTTATGAGAAAAATAAAGACATTGAGGAACGCATGCCTGCGATTTATCAAAGACATTCAAGGTTGAACCAGAGGGGTTGGATAGCGCTGGTCACGCTCTATCAATCAGGAATGAGGGGGTTTCGCTATCGGAGAGAATTGGTAAAAATCCATTAGTCGGTGTGGAAGCTAGGGTGTCGAAGGGAGACAGTGACACTTGCCAAAGAATTGTCCAATCCGTCGAGAGTGGTTCCCCTATAGCCTTCTCGTAAGGGAAAACGTAAGGTACTTGATAGAACAGTTATCCCTCCTTCTATCCATATTCGTTCATTTCAAGGAGATAAAAGGTCGAAGGAGAGAGGAACAGTAGCCATTAGCTCTGGGGATAAGCAATATAGCAACATGGAACAAACTGATTGGTTTGATTTTCATCGTTACAATCTAGAGCTGCACAGGATGTCCATGGAACAAACTGACGGGACTCTTAAGTCTGTTGATTTAATGGTTCCATCTTCTGAATTCTCTTCACTATGTCTTCATCTTACTATAAAGTGATTTCTTTTTTCTTACAGATGATGGCTTTAGTAGAATTCCAAGGGCGGCGAAAAAAGTAAACTGTTGGTCACTTGGAGAAGAAGGTCCACCAATTGAATGCCCAAATTAAGGCCTCATAGGGTGCTACCGATCGGAAGGAGAAGGGCACGGGGATAGAGGAGGCGTTCGAGGCTTCCTGACTGAAGAGGAGATTAAGAACCTCCGAAGTTACTGTAAGTACTTGAAAATTGAGAAAAAGGCCCTCGAGACGTGGTTACACACTGCTGAGACATTCACTTGGTTGCGTGAGGAGTCTCTCCAGGTGGCGGAATAGAGAGCAATTGAATCTAAAAAAATTTTACTCCAATATGCTGCTTCTTCTAGAAATACTGAGTATGAATTAACAGAGAGGTTACGATATACCAAAGAGATAATCCATCAGTTAGGATTGGAGAGAGCCCTGCCTCCAGTCAAGGAGGTGGCCAACCAGGATATGACGGGTTAGGATGTACCCTCTATCAGATCGATTGGTGCCCCAAGTGTGATGGATACAAGGACTTCTCTTTAAGAGGCCTTTACTCCTCCAAAACCTATGTAGTTCTAATGCCATTGTATCATAATGTTTCTTAATAAGACTCTTGTATGTTTCTTTTCAATCGATACGTGCTGGTAACGGGGATACTCCCCTCATTGTCCCGAATGGACTTCTCGGTTACATCATGTGATTTTGAGCTTTTCCAAGGAATATCGGCCCGTCATGGGGTGCTCTCTAACTGTGTATGTTCAGGAGCGTCTCAGGTTTTCTAGAAAATATCTTCTAAGATAAAAAAGAATAGGAACGCCTTTCGTCAAATTAGGGTGACGGAGGCCCGTTCAGGGAGATGGATCCCTTCATTTGGTCAGGGTGACAGAGACCCGTTCGGAGAGATAGATCCTTTCATTTGGTTACGGCAACGGAGGCCCGTTCGAGGAGATAGATCCCTTCGTTTGGTTAGAGCGATAGAGGCCAGTTCGAAGAGATAAATCCTTTCGTTTGGTCAGGGCAACGGATACCCATTCGGAGAGATAGATCCCTTCGTTTGGTCAGGGCGATGGAGGCTCGTTCAGGGAAATTGATCCCTTCTATTAGTTAGGGCGACGAAAGCCCATTCAGTGACATAGATTCCTTCATTTGGTCAGGGCGACAGAGGCCTATTCGAAGAGATAGATCTCTTCGTTTGGTTGGGTGACGGAGGCCCGTTCGGGAAAATAGATCCCTTTATTTGGATATTTCTTTCCCCTAGGAAGTGGGAGTTCGGTAGGATGCAATCAATAAGGCATACGTATGTTCATTATCAGACGAAGGAATATCATAATACGAATATAAGAGACATGTGGAGCTCATCAAAGAGTACCGTGCTACTATTTCGGGATGGTGGCCAAAGACTCCTGATCGCAGGACAAGGTCCCAACTCTGAGTGAAATTCTGAACTTTACCTTCATATGCTTAGTGCTGGGTAGAGCTTCCAGGGCGTTCAAGCTCAATCTTCCTAAGATCACATTATAGCGAGAGGGGAGATTGACCAATTGAAGGTCGTTATAGCTGTTGCATGGTTGGGAGGCATGCCCAACGTGATTAGGAGAAGAATAATCCCTTCTAGGTATATCTATTCGCTAGAAAGCCCTTTAACTAGACCTATATGGAGTTGTAGATACACGAGGTTGTAACCCATTCATTTGAAAGCATCCTAGTATAGGAGGTCCCACCCTGCCCTATGATTGACAAAGATCTTTCGAACTTCATATGGACCTATTTTGGCAATGATGACGAGGGGGTCATAGCGGTTTGGATTTACACTGACTAGGTCCTCGTCGGTAAAACTAATGATCGATCGCTTACCTTTTGCCTCATTTTCAACGTGAGTTGCTAGTACCTCTAGCAGCAGAGGGACAGGGACGTTAGGTGAATAGAAAATGGGTGCAAATAGGCATTCGATTTCGTTTCCTTGTGTACCATCCGAGGAGTTCGGAACGTCCAACGGGGGTGGAGATGTTCAAGGGGTTCGATCCTCGCGAATTTGGAGAATGACTCCGTCCCAATGATTAGTTGGTGGTAGATCGACCGATCGATTGTTCAGTTCATTCCGCCTCGGTAGTGCTTGTTTATTGGGGTGCAGCATATCCTTCATTCTCTGCTGATAAACCTTTGTAACTTCCTACTTCTGATAAAAAATTCAAACTCGTCTTTGAGCCTTCTACAGTTGTCATTCATGTAGCCGTAATTACGGTGGAAGTGATAGTATTTACTTTTGTCTCTCTTGGGATCATCCTCCGTAGGTTGAGGAGGCCATCGGATATAAGGGTGGTCCCTGATTTGAAACAGAACTTGACTGGAAGTTTCATTTAAAGGAGTGTAGGTGTTGAACCTTCGACGAGGTGGAGGACTTGGTCGGTTACTCTTTGGTGAGGGCCGTCAAGGCGATCAACTGTGTTCTTTTCTGGACGATCAATTCCTTCTTCGGTCGAAGGTTTTGACGTCTTCAGCCGCGATGTACTTCTTAGTATGGGAGTAAAATTCCTAGATAGTAGTGGGAGATTTTTTCGTGATCGACACTTTCATACCGGATGGGTGCAACCCAGTAAGCAGTGCCGCTAATGCAATAGAGTAGTTCAAGGATGTAACTTTCATTATCTCTATCTTAAACCTCTCCAGGAACTCCCTCAGGGGTTCACCCTCCTTTTGATGCAACGACAATAGAAATGTGGATTTTTTCTTTGCTTCCTTCCTTATCACAAAGTGAGTTTCGAACTGTTGTTGAAACTGTGAGAAAGTTCTTATACTCAGTGGTGAAAGTGAGTTGAACCATGTTAACGCGTTCCCCTTGAGAGTGATGGGGAAGTGTTTGCACATGGCAGCGTGATCATATTTTTTTAGACCACTACCATCACGAAGTGCACCATATGGTCACGAGAATCGGTTATCCCGTCATATCTTTCCATGGGAGGCAAAAGCACGTCACGAGGCATTGGTTCCGAAGAGACCTTCAGGTCGAAGGGCAAACCGTTAGAGTAAAGGGAGGTCTGGTTTTCTCGGGCATTGATTTGCTTAAGTTCATCGGCAACAAGTTGTTCAACTTGTCTTCTCAAATCTTCGGGGTTATGGTGGGAAGTCACCAAGACCTCATAGCTAAGTGGTGGTATTCATCGTCGAGGACGGTCACGTCCAGATCCCCCCAAGGAAGAGTAGCCCTTGCCCTCACAGCATAACTAAGGCCTTCCAATTGTTTACTCATGTTCTAAATTTTGGACTCTAGTCTGTCTATCTGGGGTTGACTAACCCATTCTGGAGGTATCGGCGCGGGAACCATGGTTAGGCGTTCTTGCAACCCAGGTTGCTGGATCTGTTCCGAGCGAAGAGGTTGGTTGTGAGCAAGAGGATTATTGGTAGGTCGAAAAGGTACCGCGGGAGGGGCTGTATCAGTGGAGGTAGCAGTATGACCATCTACCGTAGATGCGGCACTTGATGTTGTTCTGGTTCTTCGCTTCGAAAGCATGTTGGTTTGATCAGTCCTGAGTGTTCAGTAAAAATTCTCAAATTTGTTTCCACGGATGACGTCAATCTGTTAGAGGTGGGTTTCGACTCTACAGATCTAGTTCTTTGTAATTTGAATAGCTACTCAATAAAGAGGCTTGACATCTGTAAAAGACCGCCGGAGGGTGCTCCAGCAGCGGAGACTCCGACGCTCAAGTCAAAAAGAGTAGTTTTCAAAAGGATAAACAGACTACGAAGAAGGGGAGAATAGATCTTCCTGTGATCTCTGTGTTTTGTGCCGACTTAGAGGACTTACCTGACTTAATGTTTTTAAAAACTTTTATACAGCGTCCCTCTCAAAGCCGTACCATCTCAGAACGTTGCAAACCCTAGTTTTCTTGTGGAGTGATCCAGGGATTTCGAATCTGTAAATGTCAAAAATTTTATATTGCTATCACTTAGAAAGTTGAATCATACGGGAAGATTTTTTCTCTTATCAATTGGATCCTCAAAGTTCCCTTCCTTTCTCGGGAGATATGTTTCGAGCTGAAATAGAAAACTCAATTAAGACGAAATTCTATTGAGTGCTACTGACCGGGAGGAGAAATGTTTGATTTCTTCAGCAGCCATCAGTCGAGAGAGAGAAAGAGAAAAGGAGAGTGTTTGGTTCAACCAAATGTTCTTGTAGGTTAAACTATGTAAATATCATCGGTGGCTGGACGATTAGTGAGTCAAGCTTCCGTGGAGCTTGACTACTTTGGATGGTCGGGGTGACTGAGACCCGTTTGAGGAGATAGATCCCTTCGGTCGAATGGGGTAACATAATCCCACTTACGCATGAGTGGATTGAACACAATGGATTGGAGGTCTTATGCCACTGTTGGGCGAAACCCATTCTATACAATAAATTCTGCAAAATGGATCCCACCAGATAAGAAGAAGAAACATGGAGCATCCTCCAACCATGTTTGGAGAGCCACTAAGTTCTAAACCACATCAATTGTTTTAATTAGCATAGCCCCCCGAGGGCATATTTTCTAGATCCATCGCCCTCCACCAATTCTACTCTTTAGCAATGAAGCCTTTGATGAGCCACATCACAAGCCTGAGGGCGTAGAACTACAACAAATTCTTCACGAAAGTTTCTTTTGATGAGATGAAGACAACTAGTAGGTTTGACCCTTTGGCTCTTAACCATCATTCTTCCATTACACCATCCGTAAAACCCTATTTGTAAAAAAGAAATTGGTTTGTCGAATAGGAAGATTTTCTATTTGTTGTCGGTTATAGTTCAAAATGATGAGCTAAATGGAAATGGTAAATTTATTAAAATAAAATAAAAACAACATTATAATATACCTAGCTATACTAAATGTCTCCTACTTCTTCTATACATCACGGAGCTAAATTAGCTCAGAATTAGTTCCGAGCCAAAAGATAGGATACGAACCGCCAGGGCTGCTCAATACTTTCTAATTCGACATGGGCAGATTGGGAATTTAGCTTTTCGTTTAACCCAGCACTTCCTAATTCGTAAGAAGTATAAATTTTGTAAAGGAGCCCTTGAGAAGACGTCTTTGAGCACTTGGAGGAGAAGAGCACAGAGAAGAATTGGGGATGTCGAAGAAAGAAGGAGAATTCAACATGGGTTTTTTTAAACTTTTTCCTCAATGTTTATTATTTTCATACATTCTATTCTATTCTCTTCTCTATAAGTGGTTAGAACGTTTATCAATTCATTTGAATGTTTGAACTCATTGGATTTTGCTTATCTACCAGTAATCGTGGGATTATTATTGATTTTACTCTTTTTATTTGATTGATCACCAAACGGATTGTTTTAACATTATATTTTTCGCTCTCATGGACCGCGACATCTGAGGGCACTAGCACCGGGCGCGGGTGTGCACGTGTGTCCTTAGGCTTGGCCGGCTGTTGGCAGTGCACTAGGGCCTTGTTACACGTGGGCACATTTTCTTCAAGCCTTAGCTTCTGCTTGTTTTTGTGCAGGGGAACAAGGAGTGGCCTTACCACCTATGTTTTTGTGTAGGGGCTAAATTGTTTGGTTGGGAGGTTAGAATGGATGATGGAGTACACTAGAGCCTAGTACAACGTTAAGGATTCCACGCCAAATATACTTCAAAACACACGGTCAATTTTCCAAACATACAACCAATAATTCCATCATGGGTGGACCAATAAGTGTACTCAATTGATTCTTACTCTAAGAATAGTTTAACTGACATGAAACCAAGAATATATTTTGAGAGTGACAACACTTTTAGTAAAAATTTATCATCCTTTACTAATAATACGCAATAAGAAAAAGATTAACTAAAACTAGCTTGAATTATCTAAAATCAATCTCACTCTATGATGCAAAATTTTTATAAACTCATGCCATCAAA
Organism: Dillenia turbinata; assembly: GCA_037126225.1. NCBI lineage: Eukaryota > Viridiplantae > Streptophyta > Magnoliopsida > Dilleniales > Dilleniaceae > Dillenia > Dillenia turbinata. The sequence goes on from JBAMMX010000015.1 coordinate 15,927, forward strand.
TAATGTTATCAATCACAATACCCATTTTAGACTCTACATTATACTAATACTCATTTTCAACTCAACCAATTTTATCCACCAATAAAACACCGACCTCACATGGTTGTCAACCATTTTCTTTTTTCTATCAATTGCAACAATAACCAATACAGATTAACAATTTTAGCACTAACTCTAAGATACATTACTAACTTTAACTAATAAATTTGCACCCGCTATAGACATTGCCACAAACAATTATGATTTCCCAAAATTTGCACCAACATCAACTAATAAATTTGTAATAAGCATATATATATAATTTGTAAACTATAATTTGTAAATTAAGGATGAAAAAAAGTTGTAATATAATAAACTATAATATATAAATTTGTAATATATACATTAACTAATAAATTTGCACCAACATTAACTATAATTTGTAATATATATAAAATTTTTAATATATATTAACTAATAAATTTGCATTAACATTAGCTATAATTTGTAATATATATATATATATATTGAGAAAGAAAAAAAGAAGAGAACAGACCCAAACTCACAGAAAAGAAGGATGCACAAACCCAGATTCCTAGAATGAATAATCCCAAAATTCGCAGAAAACCATAGCATGAACAAACCCTAGATTCAAAGAACCCTAGATTCGGTCAAACTAAGTGGAAGGAAAAAAAATGTCATCAACATCCTTCTTCAGTGTTGCAGAAATAGTGAAGGAAAAAAAAAGGAATGAAGAACTTACCAATCAAGAGCTTTAAGCCAAACGATCGACACTTTGAAGCCAAATCCACTCAATCTAAGCTCTTAAGAGGTTCGTACATGTCGGAGAAAATGAGAGAATGAGTTTTTTTTTTTTCTTTAAGGGTTTCGCCGCTTGAGAGAGAGAGAACATGAGAGAGAATGAAAAGGCGGACAGGAGAGAATGAAAGAGACTTAGCATTCCGGTGGCAAAAACCCGATGTTGTCAAAGTCTGGGACTACGACATGTCGTGCTCTCGAAGCGTGACACTAGTATCATGGTCTTAGACCGTAACATCAATTTTTTGTTAAAAAAAATGACGAATTACAAGCATGACATCATAACTTTTGAAATAAAAAAAATAACGTTATTTAAATAATTTTGAATTAAAAAAACATTATTTAAGTAAAAAACCCCAAAAGAAATTATAGCGGAGCGAAGAAAATTATTAAAAAATAATTAAAAGTTTTTCATTTTTCCTTGAAGACATAAATACAAGGTGATCTAGACATTAAAAAAGGCATCATGGTATTTTTTCAAAATATATATACCCATGGGACAAGTCAAAACCGACAAATACCATGCACATAAAAAAAACTATGTTGGTTCTAGGTCCAAATATAAATGGAGAGATATCCTAAAAAATATCATATATGAACATCCTCTGATATGATACAAAACCTTTTAACATGAATCCTTTATTGTTAGAATAATTGTGACTATCACGCAACGAAAATATACAATAAATTTTTTGAATCATAAATAGTTGAGTTTGCAATATATCTCAACGGGTGATGCAGAAAATTTCAAAAACCACAAACTCTGATTTCAAATAACTCGTAGTCGAGATGATAGCCACGAAAATCGAACTATCACTACAGCGTCATAACGTCTCAACCTTCAATCCAGTGATTTTGTGACAATCGGAAAATCATCAATAATGATCTCACAAATCACTATTGTTTTACTCAACAATGGTGATAGAATTTTCTCTCAATAATAATTCTCTCAATAACAATTCTCTCAATAATAATAATAATAATAATAATAATAATAATAATAATAATAATGATATACTCAATTCTCTAATTGAGTAATTAATAGAATTGTAACTCACGTAGGAGTTACTAATGAGAGAAAATAGGGGAGTTGGGATAATGGGTAACCATCCATTATCCCTTATTCAAATTTTAAAATTAGGTAATTTTTACCTAGGGTAAAATGCCCTACGTGGGCATATTTACCTATATCTCTCACTTGCACACCAGAGCAGTTTAATTCCGTCATTAGATCATAACTCATGCGATCCATCACATTACCCTACTGGGCTTTCATATAAGGTTGGACGTCGTGCGACTAGTGAGTACACCTGCAAACAAAAACTTCTTGACACACCTGTTAGGATGATCGAGTAGTCACCATTAGTACCAAAAAAAGCTCGCAGTACCCCAGATCCAAAACTAATTACATCCATCGAGCTACTTTGCTCATCGAAAGTAATCCCCAGAAATCACTCGACTATGTATTCACTATCATGTTCAAATCCATACATGAATGAACATAAAAGATCGGTCGGTGAATACAACATAGTAATGCAATGTCAATTGATCTTCCTTTTTCCAAACTCGAATCTATCGGTCTCAATTCAGCTACTTTCCTATACATGTCTCTTAGACCTCAATTTATCTTCCGGGTTCTCGGTAAACAGACTAAAGTAGCAAATACTGAATCAGGATCTCAATAAACAACCAAAAGTAATAAGGGTACAAGAGATCTCACCCCATGGATCTCGGGGCTCACACAGTGGGACTCAGGTATAAATTTCAAGTTATTGTCTCAAATAATACAGCTCTCACTATCCCAAGTCGTCTTATCACATGCGATATAAAACACGTGCCATAGTGTTATTCCTCCATCTCTCAAAATGACATATGTCAGATTTTTCTAACACTGTACAGGTATGAGATTCAATCCACATATAGGATTTTACCGAGAAATCTTAGAGAGAGTATCTCAGAGATAATATCACAAATCGTAAGTGATATCTGAGATCTCAAATCTGGCTACTTATAGGCAACATGGATATAGGTACGTCCATGTCAGTCTATCGCATATGACCTCATCCTGAACACATATCAGGGCGACTTTTGTTCTAACAGTACTACTCTCAATGCCTCTTACAGCTAGAAACTGTCTCACATCCGCTCTCTCAGAGTTAGAGGTGGTCACTCATGTGAGAGAGTCAACCTTGCCTGCCTGACATATCTATTATCACATCACAAAACATATATATAATAATAAAAGTAAGTGCATTAATTAGAATATAACACAAGTGTGACTGAATAATGCACAAAAATCATATATATAGAAAAATCAATAAACATCAATGTCGTCAATAAAGTACAAATTGAGAAATGTCAAAAAGTGTCCAAACCCAATGACTCTCTATGTCTTAAAAAGGAGGCTCTAGTGATGGGTTTGGTGAAAGGATCAGCCACCATACTCTATGTAAAAATGTACTTGATGGTCACTTCACCCTTCTCAATAATATCTCTCACTAAAATGGTATCTGGTGTCGATGTGTTTGGTCCTACTATGAAACTTAGGGTCTTGAGTGTAAGTGATAGCGACCTGATTATCATAATAAATCATTACTGGCCTCCTACAATCTGTTATAATCCTTAAATCATCCAATAGTCTCCGGAGCCAAACACTCTCCTGAACTACAATTGAGCAAACCACGAACTCAACGTTCATCGTAAATAGAGCAACACAGGTTTACTTCTTACTACTCCAAGAGATGGTCTCGCCATTGAGTAAGAAAGTGAAACCTGATGTCGATTTGCGCTTATCCAAATCGTCTCCCCAATTGGCATCCGAATAACCCACAAGGCGCAAATCACTTCCTCCGTAACACAAAGAGAAGTTTACAATGCCCTTTAAATATCGGAAAATCCTTTTTACTGCTCTCCAGTGACTCTTTCCAGGATTTGTCTGATATCTACTCACCAGACTGACTGTATAACATATGTCCGATCGAGTACACAATATTGCGTACATTAAGCTTCCTATTGCACTAGAGTAAGGTACTTTACTCATTTCTCTTACTTCTTCCTGAGTTTTAGGACACATTTCCAAACTCAGGCCTTCACCTTTAGCGATCGGAGCATCTATGGGATTACAGTCACTCATCTCAAAGCGCTCGAGAATTTCTTAATGTAGGTCTCTTGTGAAAGAGCCAACGTCTTTCTCGAGCGATCCCTCTGAATCTGAACTCCAAGGATGAACTCAGCTTTACCCATGTCTTTCATGTCGAAACTGGATGACAACCATGCTTTAATGATCATTAGATACTCAATGTTGTTCCCATCCAACATTATGTTATCCACATACAACGACAGGATCACTAAAGAGGTATAAGAGCGTATTAAATAGACACAATGATCATCTTCGACCATTGTAAAACCGTAAGATATCACCTCTTCGTGAAATCTTAGGTACCACTGCCTGGATGACTGCTTTAGACCGTATATCGACTTTCGAAATCAACAGACCTTATCCTCCTGACCTACTAAAACAAATCCAGGGGGTTGTTCCATGTAAATCTCCTCATCAAAACTCTCGTTAAGGAAAGCGGTCTTAATGTCCATTTGGTGTAACTTCAGATCCATACTAGCAATAATCGCCAAAAGTAAACGGATTGATATAAACTTGACTACTGGGGAGAAAGTCTCATCGTTGTTAATACCCTTTGTCTATGTGTAACCCTTGACTACCAGACGGGTCTTATACCTCTCGATCGATCCGTCGGCCTTCCTTTTGATTTTGAGAACCCACTTGTTCCCAATGGTCTTTCTATTCTCGGGTAAGTCAACTAAATCTCAGACCCCATTGACTCTCATTGATTCCATTTCCTCCTTTATGGCCTGTAACCATTGGTCTTTCGCTGAACCATCGAGAGCCCCCTAAATATCCTTGGCTCTTCATCGTCCTCGGGAGTTACAATGAGAATCTCATCCTTAATCGAGAAACGACAACGAGGTACATGTCCCCGACTACTCCTACGATGAGGGAGAGCCGCTTCACCTTCAAATGGACTGCTCCCACTAGGATCAAGATCCAAAACAGACTCTTGAGTCTCTCCGCTGGGCCTGGCTAAGCCACTAGGCTCACCGATCTCATAAAAGGTGAAGTCTCGATCGATTTCTCTTCTCTTAGGAAAATCATTCTCGAGAAATGTGATATCACGAGACTCAATCTTAGTGATAGTGCCGCCTGTATGTTCTCCTAGGAACACATGTCTCTTGGAGTGTTCAGAGTATCTAATAAAGATACATTTCTTTTTTCACGGGCCTAACTCTGATACGAGAAATCATGAACATACACGGCACAACCCCCATGGCCTCAAATGGCTAAGATCAGGCTGTCTCCATGTCCAAACCTCGTATGGAGTGCTGACTACAAACTTCGTCGGAACACGGTTAAGGACATAGGAGGTAGTCAATAATGCATCCCCCCAAATTGGCATGCACCATCATAGACCTCACCATCTTCAACAGAGTCATATTCCTTCTCTTGCTACTCTGTTCTGCTAAGGAGTAGCAAAAATAGTCAACTGTCTCGTAATGCCTCTCTCGAAACAGAGCTCTTTGAAATGCTCAGACAGATACTCGCACCTCCAATCGATTATAAGAGTTTTCACCCTCAAGTCTAACTGATTTTCAACCTCGCTAATAAACTTCCTGAAGCACTCTAGTGTCTCAAACTTATGTGAGTTAGGTAGACATAACCGAAACGCGTGTAGTCGTCTATAAACATAATGAAATACGTTGCTCCGTTTTGGGCTCTCACATTCATGGGTCTGCAAATGTCAGAATGGACCAACTGCAATGGATTCTCAGCTTTCATTGCTTTCCCAAATGGTTTTCTCGTAACTTTGCCCATAAAGCAAAACTCACATAAGGGCAACTCAACCTTGGTTAGCGGGTTCAACAAGCCACTCGCAGCTAATGATCCATCCTCTTTTGCCCTATGTGACCAAATCTACTATGTCATACAATCACATCATTCACTATACTATCAGATGCAAAGGTAATAGGAGAAAAAGGATAAATCTCATAAAATGAAATCAAATCCAGTACATAAAGTCTCTCATAGACTAAACCGAAACAAATTAAAGAATTGTTATAATAAATGAAAACTCTAGAGTTTCCTATCAAAGCAGAGTATCCTAACTGGTCTAGACATCAGACAAATACTAGATTCTGCCTAATCTTGGGAGCATATAACACATTATGTAGATACAGGACTTGGTTACTTCGCAGCATCAGCTTGCACGTACCAATCCCCCTCACTTCCACAAATGCTCCTTTCCCCACATATAGCCTCATTGCATGGGGACTCAAACGGTGGAACTCCATGTATGCGCTCCTATCGTGAGTTACATAATTCATGGCTCCTGAGTTTACAATTCACAAAGGAGAAGAGTTAGCGAGCATCACACTAGATGACACATAACTCAAAACATGTAAAGAAGAATGACATATCTTTCAATCATCACACTCGCGTGCGAAATGCCCATGCTTGCTACACACATAACATTAGACCTTGCTTTTGTCGAGCTCCTTCTTATTGCGCTTCTGCCCTTTGTCATCGGTCTTGGCAGATTGCTTCTTCTTGCCTTGGCCCTTGGCTTTCTTTTCATGCTTGCGTCACTTGCGCTTTAATCCTCAGGAGCCTTTATCGACTCCGCGATGTTAGCATGAGCAGAAGTAGACCTAGCCACCTTTTGGCGCTCCTCCTCGAGCTCACAGTGCCTACTTACGTCCATGAAAATACGAATACTCTTAATGTGCGTGAGATATGTCTTAACCACATCCCAGGAGTCAGGCAAAGATTGGATCACACCCAATACCTGAAACTCATCAGACATAGGCTCCCCCATACTCTTCAAAGAGGCAATCATACTCGACATATGCATCAAATACTGCTTCATAGTATGATCGAGCCTCTTCTTGCACGTAATGAACTTATGGGTCAGCATTCTCAACTTAGGAGTTGATAGGGTGTCGTAATGCTCTCTCAGAGCATGCCAGATCAACATTACAGTAGGATATTACTTGTAGATTGGAATCAGCTCATCGTGCATTGTACTAAGAAGAATCACCCTAACTTGGCCATCCTTCTTTTTCCAAGCACGATATACCTCTTGATCCCGTCTAGCCTGTATCGTGGTACCCTCCCCGGGGTCCACCATCTCATGGTTAAGAACATCCCCGAGCTCTTGTTCCTTAAAGATAAACTAAACCTTTCGGTGTCATATTTTATAGTTGTCACCGTTCAGCTTGTCTCCCTTCATGAGATCCAAAATAACATTTTTTGTTACAGTCATATCTCTGTCACACAAAAAATAGAGACATTAGTAACAATTGATACTTAATTTCATAATTTTATGCACCCTACGAATCATCAAGACCTAGATGACTCGAGTACAGACCCCAAAACGAGCGTATAAGTCAACGGACACCATACACCACAATCTTTGGAAGAAGGGCTCTCCTCTCCAGTTTACCGATCAAAAGGTGCAAATCTCTCTTTCTCTCTGTAATCTCCTCTCCCTTCTTTTATTAATTTGTTCAATTAGGATTTTTATGCCTTTTTTGGGGGGTTCTTAATTTAAATTAGGGTTTTGTTTTGGGATGTTGGAGTTGAGTCTTCGGTAATGTTGAGGGTTTCGGTTATATGTCTTCGATTATATTAAGGATTCTTGATTTGAATTAGGGTTTTAGGATGTTAAAACTGGGTCTTTGAAATTTTGTGCTTCATTCATTTTTCTGGGAACTAAAGAACTCTATTCCCTGTCGCCTTGTCGGTATTCTGCTCTATTAGTAGTTGATTTTTGGTCTTCGAAATCTTGCTCTGTTAGTACTTAGCAATAGCAGTAAAGAAGCTATTGCTGGACTGTGGTTGACTTGTGCTAAAAAATGTAAGCAAGGAAATCTTGCTCGATATTCTTATTTTGGCAATAAAATTTATTTTTCTTTTATTAATCACTTGTTTTTCTCATATATGTGTGTGTGCGCTTTTGCGACAGCCAGTTTCAATAAGTAAAATCAAATATTGCAGGTAATGGTTTCCCATTCCACGATTTGCTGGTACTTTCAACATCTCTTGCCCTTTAGTGTTCATGCACTTTGTTTTGCCTCATTCTCTGGAATTTTTGAATAATTTGGAGTGCACAACTGTAGTGCCTTTATTAACACTTTCTGATCTGCCAAAACTGAAAACCATTTGGGCTGATGGGTACTTGGAATGGCCTGCTTTGGAGAATTTGGAAGTGTGTAATTGTGAGCTCTTACAAATGTTGCCCTTCACAAAGAACAATGCATTCTGCCTGAGAAGTATTCAAGGAGAAGAGGCATGGAATGAAGCAACAGCAACTTACTTCTTGAGTAATTGTTGGTTGCCATGAAGCAAATCTTTTGTATTCAAAGCAGGGTTATTTTCTGAGTTGCTAATGTTAAAATTGTTCAGAAACTTGGAAGTATTTGTTTTAAGAAAAATGTGTCATCAAATGCAAATGTTGTCCATCCCAATTGTGAAGCCCTTTTTGTTTATGTTGTGAGGTGTGTGTGTGTGTGTATGTGAGTAATTTTTTTTTTTTTTTTGGGAGAATTTGAACTCTTCTTTTGAGTGCATGCATGAATGTTATATAATCAACAAGATGTGTACAAATGGGTCAGTACGCAATGAATTCTACTCAATCGAGTGGCATCTCTCCATTTATCCCCTCTCTATTCTTTTAATATTTGACACATGCTTAGTAATGCATTTTATTTTGTTGATGTATGCAGACAATTTAAGTTGAGAAGAGGTTTGGAGTGGAAGTAGAGAATTGACTATGTTGATTAGCATAGTCACACAATTAGACTATCCATCAAACTAGTCATTCAAAACTAGGAAGTTCATATGGTAGCAACAATCCAGCATAGCACCAAGGGCTCTGCAAGTCGAAATCTGTGATCTATGGATTTTGTTTGGATTTATGATAATAGTAGCATATGATGGCAGTGTTAGGTTGTCTTGTTCTTACTATATCCATGGGAGACCAAATACGATGATACATTAAAAAATATTAACTTTTTTGTATATTTAAAGAAATTTTCTAAGCAAAAAAAATTTGTTATTCAAGCTCGATCTTGTCCGGAAATGGACCCGAGCTCAAGTCTAGATGAGTTTTCTCGAGCCGAGCTCGAGCCCGAGCCCGAGCCCGAGCCCATAAAATTTTAAATGGGCGAGCCCGAGCCTTGCAAAGCTCAGCTCAGAAAGCTTGATTGCCAACCCTACTCACGTGTATTGTGCACGCACCTGAGTCTTCTTCTTCACCCGATGGATTCGACAATCGGGTCTTTCAACCCGGATGCCAAAAAACCATTTTTTCGACACCGTTTCCACCAGATTTTTTTAGAAATCTCTAATTTTGTTTATTCCAACCATCATTAACTCGATTTTTGAAATAATCACACCCTAATCTCGGAGTATTTTGAGTCCAAAATTCCGACCCTTCGCGGCCAATTTTGAAACTCCACTTTCTGACAATAATAATACACAATATGCATATCAAAATGTAGATCATGATCTCATGATTCTATATCTATCATTTTTATGCAAAGATCTGTCCTAAATCTCGATAAATCTGGGATTAAATGGTTCGGTCACTATTCACGACCGAAAATTTCAACCGAAATTTTCCTAATCTAAACTCATTCAGAAAATTGCGAAAAAATTATTTTCATGATCTACATGATATAGGTAACTTAGTGGTATAATCGGATTCACAAAACTCATCCGTGATTCAAACCCTAAATTTTATAACATATATTTTTATACCCAAAATTAATTCTGAAAATTTATTTTAAATTAAATCTAACAATGCTCTGATACCAATGTTAGAATAATTGTGACTCTATCATGCAACGGAAGTATATAATAAATTTTCAGAATCGTAAATAGTTAAATTTGCAGTATACCTCAACCGGTGATGCAGAAGATTTAGAAAACCGCAAACTCTGATCTCGAACAACTCGTAGTCGGGATGATAGCTACGAAAATCAAACTATCACCACAGCGTCACAATATCTCAACCCTCAATTTGGTGATTTTGTGACAATCGAAAAACCCTCAATAATGATCTCACAAATCACTATTGTTCTACTCAATAATGGTGATAGAATTTTCTCTCAATAATAATAATAATAATAATAATAATAATAATAATGATGATGATATACTGAGTAATTAATAATAATAATAATAATAGGGTCCCAGAGACGTGTTGTGATGGGTGCTCACGAAGAAAATGATCTCTTTGAAATACATTAAGTTTATTAGGGATATATATGAAAGAGTTGTGACCAATGTAAAGACTTGCGGGGGGCTGAGTAATAGCTTTCCTATTAACATTGGGCTCCATCATGGTTCGGCATTGAGTCCATTACTATTTGCAATAGTGATAGATGAAACCACAAAAAATATTCAAGATGAAATACCATGGTGTAAACTCTTCGCAGATGATATAGTTTTGGTTGATGAAATTAGAGAGGGTATCAGTACCGAATTAGAGTTATAGAGGGACACGTTAGCATTTAGAGGATTTAAATCGAGTAGATCTAAAACTGAGTATATGGGGTGTAAGTTTAATGACAACCATCAGGATAATAAAAAAACGATTAGATTAGAAGGAAGAGAAGTCTAAAAAAGCGAACGGTTTACATATTTGGTTCCTGCACGCACCCAGACACTTCCCTGGCGTATACCGAATCTATGATATAAATGTGACTAAATGTGGATTTTTGTATACCGAATCTTAGTCTGAATGGTGAGATGCAATCCCGAATTATGGTATATGGTGTCCATTGACTCATACGCTCATCTTGGGATCTGTATTCGAGTCATTTGGGTCTTAATGATTCGTGAGGTGCACAAAAATTGTGAATTTAAGCATTAATTTTCACTAATATCTCTCTTTTATGTGTAACAGAGATATGGCTGCAATAAAAACTGTCATCCTAGATCTTGTGAAGGGAGACAAGCTGAACAGTGACAACTATGATATTTGACACCTGAAAGTTCAGTTTGTTTTCGAGGAACAAAAGCTCGGGGAAGTTCTTCGGCATGAGAAGGTAGACCCCGGGAAGGATACCACGGCACAGGCTAGTCGGGATCAGGGGGTGTATCGTGCTTGGAAGAAGAAGGATGGCCAGGCCAAGGTAATCCTTTTTAGTAGCATGCAAGATGAGCTGATCCCAGTCTACAAGCAGTATCCTTTTGCAATGTAAGTTTGGCATACTCTGAGAGAGCACTATGGCACCCCGTCAGCTCCTAAGTTGAGGATGCTGACATATAAGTTCATCACTTATAAAAAGAGACTCGATCATACTATGAAGCAACATTTAATGCACATGTCGAGTATGATTGCCTCTCTGAAGAGTATGGGGGAGTCGATGTCTGATAAGCTTCAGGTACTGGGTGTGATCCAATCCTTGCTTGATTTCTTGGATGTGGTTAAGACCTATCTCACGCACACTGAGAGTATTCGTATTTTTAGGAACGTGAGTAAACATTGTGAGCTCGAGGAGGAGCGCCAGGAGGTGGCTAGATCTTCTTCTACTACTCATGCTAACATTGCGGAGTCGAATAAGGGCTCTCGAGAAGTAAAGCGCAAGTGGCGCAAACATAAGAAGAAGGCCAAGGGCCAAGACAAGAAGAAGCACTCTGCCAAGACCGACGACAAAGGACAGAAACGCATGAAGAATGAGCTTGATAAGAGCAAGGTCCAATGCTACATGTGTGGCAAGACTGGGCATTTCGCATGCGAGTGTGGTGAGCGAAAGGTTAGTCCTTCTTCTTTACATGGTTTAAGTTATGTGTCATCTAATGTGATGTTCACTAACTTTTCTCCTTTGTGGATTATAGACTCAGGAGTCACGGACCATGTAGCTCGCGATAGGAGCGCGTTCGTGGAGTTCTGCCCTTTGAGTCCCCATGCAATGAGGCTGTATGTAGAGAACGGAGCATTTGTGGAAGTTAGAGGGATTGACACGTGCAAGCTGTTGTTGTGAAGTAACCAAGTCCTACATCTTTATGATGTTTTGTATGCTCTTGAATTAGGCAGAATCTCTTATCTGTCCAATGTTTAGACCAGCTAGGGTACTCTATTTTGTTGGGAAACTCTAGAGTTTCTATTTTATATAACAGTTCTTTGATATGTTCCGATTTAGTCCATGAGGGACTTTATGTACTGGATTTGATTTCTTATTATGAGATTTATCCTTCTTCTCCTATTGCCTTTGCATCTGATAGTATAGTGGATGATGTAAATATATGCCATAGTAGACTTGGTCACATAGGGCAAGAGAGGATGGGCTGGTTAGTTGCGAGTGGCTTGTTGGACCCGCTAACCAAGGTCGAGTTACCCTTGTGTGAGTTTTGTCTTGCGGGCAAAGCCACTAAAAAACCATTTGGGAAAGCAATGAGTGTTGCGACTCCATTGAAATTGGTTCATTTCAACATTTACAGACCCATGAATATGAGAGCCCGAAAAGGAGCCACGTATTTCATTACGTTTATAGACGACTACACGCGTTTCGGTTACGTATACCTGATTTCATACAAGTCTAAGGCACTAGAGTGCTTCAGGAGGTTTATAAACAATGTTGAAAATCAGCTAGACTTGAGGGTGAAAACTCTCATAACTGATTAGGGGCACGACTATCTGTTAGAGCAATTCAAAAAGCTCTGTTTCGAGAGAAGCATTACAAGACAGTTAACTATTCCTGTTATTTCTCAGCAGAACGGAGTAGCCGAGAGAAAGAATAGGACTCCATTGGAGATGGTGAGGTTTATGATGGCGCAGGCCAATTTACCCATCTCCCATTTGAGGGATGCGTTATTGACTGCCGCCTACGTCCTTAACCGTGTTCTGACGAAATCCGTAGTCAGCACCTCATACGAGCTTTGGACAGGGAAGCAGCCTGACGTTAGCCATTTGAGACCATAGGTTTGTGCCATGTATGTTCACGATTCCTCGCATCAGCACGGCAAATTAGGCCCGGAGGAAAGAAGTGTATCTTCATTAGATATTCTGAACACTCCAAGGGACAAGTGTTCCTAGGAGAACATACGGACGGCACTGTCACTGAGATTGAGTCTCGTGATGTCACGTTTCTCAAGAATGATTTCCCTAAGGGAGGTGAAATCGATCGAGACTACACCTTCTATGAGATGAATGAGCCTTGTAGCTCAGCCGAGCCCAAAGGCGGGATTCAAGATCCTATTATGGATCTTGGTCCTAGTGGGAGCGGTCTATCTAAAGATGCAGAGACTCTCTCTCCTCGTAGGAGTAGTCGGAAACATGTATCTCGTCGTCGTTTCCCGATTGAGGATGAAGTCCTCATTGTGACTCCCGAGGATGATAAAGAGCCGAGAACATTCACGGAGATTCTCAAGGGTTCAGCAAAAGATCAATGGTTCCAGGCTATGAAGGAAGAATTGGAATCAATGAGAGTCAACGGGATTTGGGAACTAGTTGACTTACCTGAGGAAAGAAAGACCATTGGGAACAAGTGGATTCTCAAAATCAAGAGGAAGGTCGACGGATCGATTGAGAGGTACAAGGTTCATCTTGTAGCCAAGGGTTACACACAGACAAAGGACGTTGACTACGAGGAGACTTTCTCCCTAGTAATCAAGTTTATATCGATCCGTTTACTTTTGGCGATTGTCGCTAGTTTGGATCTGCAGTTATACCAGCTGGATGTAAAAACGGTCTTTCTTAACAGGAATCTGGATGAGAAGATCTACATGGAACAACCCCATGGGTTCGTTCTAGTAGGTCAAGAGGATAAGATTTGTCGACTTCGGAAGTCGATATATGGCCTAAAACAGTCATCCAGGCGGTAGTACCTAAGATTTCACGAGGATGTGATATCTTACGATTTTACAATGGTCGAGGAGGATCATTGTATCTATCAAATACGGTCCGATAACTCTTTTGTGATCCTGTCGTTATATGTGAATGACATAATATTGGCTGTGAACAACATTCAGTATTTAATGACCATTAAAGCATGGTTATCATCCCAGTTTCAACATGAAATACATGGGTGAAGCTGAGTTCATTCTCGGAGTTCAGATCCAGAGGGATCGCTAAAGAAAGATGTTAGTTCTCTCACAAGAGACCTATATCAAGAAAATTCTCGAGCGCTTTGGGATGAGTGATTGCAATTCCATAGATACTCCAATCGCAAAAGGTGAAGGCTTGAGCCTGTAAATATGTCCAAAAACTCAGGAAGAAGAAAGGGAAATGAGTAAAGTACCTTACTCCAATGCAGTGGGAAACTTAATGTACACAATGTTGTGTACTAGACCGGACATATGTTATGTAGTTGGTCTGGTAAGCAGATATCAGGCAAATCTTGGAATGGATCACTGGAGAGCGGTGAAAAGGATTTTTTGATATCTTAAGGGAACTGCAACCTTCTCCTTATGTTACGGAGGAGGCGATTTGTGCCTTGTGGGCTATTCAGACGCCGATTGGGAAGACAATTTGGATAAGCGCAAATCGACATTAGGTTTTGCTTTCTTGCTTAATGGCGGGGCCATCTCTTGGAGCAGTAAGAAGCAAATTTGTGTTGCTCTATCTACGATGGAGGCTGAATTCGTGGTTTACTCAGTTGCAGTTTAGGAGAGTGTTTGGCTCCAGAGAATACTATATGACTTAGGGATTGTAGCAGATAATGGGAGGCCAGTAATAATTTATTATGATAATCAGGCCACTATCGCTTACACTCGAGATCCTAAGTTTCATAGTAGGACCAAACACATTGACACCAGATACTATTTTGTGAGTGACATCCTCGAGAAGGGTGAGGTGACCGTTAAGTATATTTCTACATACAGCATGGTGGCTGACCCCTTCACCAAACCCATCACTAGAGAATCCTTCTTAGGGTATAAAGAGTCATTGGGTTTGGGTCCTTTTTGACATTTCTCAGTCTGTACTTGATGACGATATTGATGCTTATTGATTTTTTCTATATATATGATTATTGTACATTATTCAGTCGCACTTGTGTTATATTTCATTTAATGCACTTACTTTTAATGTCATATGTATACTTTGTGATGTAATAATAGATATGTCAAGCAGGTGAGGTCGACTCTCTCACTTGAGTGACCACCTCCAGGTCTGAGTGAGCGGGGATGAGACAGTTTCTAACTGTAAGATGCTTTGAGAGTAGCCCCGCTAGAACATAAGTCGCCTTGATACGTGTTCAAGATGAGATCATATGCGATATGACCGACATGGACGTACTCACATCCATGTTGACTGTGAGCAGCCAGGTTTGAGATCTCAGATATCACTTACGATTTGTGATATTGTCTCCGAGATATTCTCTCTAAGATCTCTGGGTAAAGTCTTATGTGTAAACTAAATCCCATATATGTACAGTGTTAAAGAAATCTGACATATGCCCTTTTGAGAGATGAGGGAATAACACTGTGGCACGTATTTCATACCGCATGTGATAAGACGACTGGGGATAGTGGGAGCTATATTACTTAAGACTATAACTTGAAATTTATCCCTAAACCCTACTATGTGAGACCCAAGATACATTGGGTGGGATCTCTTGTACCCTTATTACTTTTAGTTATTTCTTAAGGTTCTGATTCAGTATTTGCTATTTTAGTTTGTTTACCGATGACCCGAAAGATAAATTGAGGTCTGAGAGATAGATCTAGGAAAACAGCTGAATTTAGACCGATAGATTCGAGTCTGAAAAAAAGAAGACCAATTAACATCGCATCACTGTATTGTATTCACCGACCGGTCTTTTATGTTCGTCCGTATAGAGATTTGAACATAATAGTGAATACATAATCGAGCGATTTCTGGGGATTATTTTCGATGAAGAAAGTAACTCGATGGATATAATTAATTTTGGATCTAGGGTATAGCGAGCTTTCTTTTTGTACTAACGGTGACTACTCGATCATTCTAACAGGTGTATCAAGAAGTCTTTTATTTGCAGGTGTAGTCACTAGTTGTACGACGTCCAACTCTGTATGAAAGTTCAGCAGAATGATTTGGAGAGATCACATGAGTTGTGATTTTATAATGATCGTAAAATGCCCTCGTGTGCAAGTGGGAGACGTTGGTAAGTGTCCAAGTTGGGGCATTTTTACCTAAAATAAATTCCTTTATTGGAATTTAAAATGGGAATGGGTAACTCCCATTACCATGAATAAGTCACCCCTTATGGTAAACTATCATTTATGTGTAGTAATCAATTAATTCCCTTCCTTGTGTGGGAATGAGGGAATAGAGAAAGTCTAACTCTATTTTTGGTCAAGTGGAGTATTCCTACGAATCTAGACAATTACCATTAGAGATAATTCAAATACCAATTGTATTTTTGAGAGAGAAAAATGCACCATTATTGAGAAGGTTTGAGAAATTTCGAATAGGGAATTTTTATGACAATTGAATCGTCGAACTTAGGGTTGCGACGTCGTGGAATTGCAATGATAGTTCGGTACTCGTTTATCACCCGACTGTGAGAGAGGTCGAGACAAATGATTTGCGGTTCTCGGAGTATTCGATACTGCTTATTAAGATATCCCCAAAACCCTAATTTTGTGATTCCGAAAATATTTTTTTTACTTCTACTGCGTGATAGAGTCACTGAATATTCTAACACCAGGTCTAGATTGATCTTATGTGCCCAAAAAATTAAAAATTAAAAAAAAAAATTCACAATAGAGCTTCACAAAACAACTCATTGCCAAATTCCAGAAAAAATAAATACCCCAGACTTGAAACCAAGAAAAGCATATTTTTGGTTTGGACTTGTGTAAGCGTTTTAAAACAAATATGGGACAGATGATTTCTGAATTTGATGGACGCCAGCTGCACCGCACTGCATTCGCATGGCTTTGGCTCCGTCGTTTATTTGAGTAAACACCACTTCCGTGGCATCCTATCAACTCTCATTGCTCGACGAGCCCCACAACACCTAAATGTTATATCACCTTATTCGGCTGCTTGCATGCATCCTGGCAGTGTTCATTTTTTCATGTGTTATGGTAAAGGCATAAAAGGCACGTGATTACAGTGGCTTAAGAATAGATGGGTCCTACTGACCAAATTATTAAAAAGCAGTAAACATTTTTCTGGTTTTGCCTGCTTTGACCAAACATCATCATCATCACCGTCCATCCTGTACTACATGCAGTGTACGAAGTCTAGAAAAAGGAGTTGTGACATTGAAAGTCCATCCGCGGAATCAGAACGTTCCAATTACCTTAATTAGCATAAGAACTGGAGCCCGAGAAACTAAATAAAGATGTCATGTCATCACATGGAAATGGATAGCGTGCGCATTTGACTTAGATTTGAAAATGATTAAAAAAAAAACCTAAATTATCTGCTAATAAGTAGACAAAACTTATATATATATATATATATATATATATATATATTCAAACTCGAATAATTTTATAAAATGGAAGGAGACAAAACAGATTGACCTATAATTTATTGGTAAATAGAGGAAATCTGATTCTTAACAAACCCTACACTTTTTAGATAATAAATGCTAATATATAACGCTAACAAAAGATCTGAAATTAGAAACAGTTTTTTTTTACGGTTTGATTGAATAGCCAAATAAATCCTTCTTTTCAAAATATCAAAATTATCCTATACAAAAGGATTTTAATTATAAAAAATAATGAGTAAAATGCTTACCCATAAAATAAGCAAATTTTTATTATTTAAAACATATGCAATAAAAGTAATATTTTAAAAAATAAAATTTATTCTCATAAAAATTATGCTCATAAAATTTATTATTATAAAAGTTATTTTTTCTTCTATGATTGTGTTAAGAGAAAATTTTCATTTTTATAAGTTTATTTGTAATAATTTTAATTTATTTTTCTTTTCAGAGAGATTTTAGAGAACGGTGGAAAAAAGAAAAAGAAGAAGAAAAGAAGAAAGGTATGAGAAACTCCTCGGGGGAGAGAGAGAGAGAATAAACATTTTCTGAACATCAAATGCATACAACTAATGTATGGGTTAATTACAAGTCCAATACCTGAACTATGCCTAAATTTCACAAAATAATTCATATAATTAGAAATACTATCTTATGGTATTCAAGTTTTCAAAATCATAACGTATTGATCTTTTCATTATAAACGGTGACAGTCTATCCATTAAGTTATGATATAGAATGACGTAGTAGCCTAGATAGACGTATGGATGCTGACTTGTCATTGTCATTTTAGTACCAAAACACATTT
This sequence comes from Dillenia turbinata, assembly GCA_037126225.1. NCBI lineage: Eukaryota > Viridiplantae > Streptophyta > Magnoliopsida > Dilleniales > Dilleniaceae > Dillenia > Dillenia turbinata. The sequence goes on from JBAMMX010000015.1 coordinate 34,036, forward strand.
CACGTTGCCACTTCAGCACATTGCTGATGTGGCAGTGCCAAATTGTTTAATTGCTAATGTGACAATGCCACGTCAGCACCAGAAGGGCTTTATAGTCTTTCCACTGCCACTGTGCTGCTTTATATTTCCACTTCATTATAGATGGTTTCTTCTACACGATAGAGAGAGAGAGTGAGAGAGATTGAGACTTGTAATTATAGAGAGAGAGCATTTCATGAGTAAGTTGAGTGATCTCTTTCATTCTCAATCTCTCTTGTACTCTCAATTTGGTTAAAAATTTACGGTCTAAAGATTTCTCTCACACTTTCAATCTCTCTCTTTCTCTCTCTCTCTAAAAGTTTAGGGTTTTGAAATGGAAGATACTCCGTTGAAGTGCAGATATAATCTTGATGCTATTTTAGTGACTTCATGAACCTCTCAAAATCCTTCATGGAGATTTTATAGTTACCCTAATTTCTAGGTAAGCTGAGTAATTCTTTTTGAAGCATAATTTCAAAATTTGAGATAAGGGACATTTTCTCTATTGTTTGAAACACTATCTTATATGTGAAATTTTTTCTATTTTTTTATATAGGATGGGAATGCTTGTGATTTTTTCCAATGGTATGATCCACTATTGTTTAATCAAGTAATTCAGAAACAAAATTGAGGAGGAAAAGACAAAATATAATTCTGTGGTTGCTGATTGTAACATGAGGATGACAGCATGATCGAGAGGCTGAAAGAGGAAAATCAACTTCAGACTCTACAGAAGTTAAAGATGGAGAAAATTTATTCGAAGATGAGGATAGAGATTCTAAGTTTGTAAAAGAATGATGTTCAACAACAACAATATTTTGGGTTTATACGTATATAGGTAATAATAATTATTGTAATTTTAATCTGCTCTCATGTTTAAAAATGAAATGAGTCCAAACTTTATTTTGTCTCTATCTAGAAAAGTGTAAAATGTTGTTGTAAAATATGAATGAATGAAGTAATTGAAAAAAAAAAAAAAAAGAATACAGTTGAATTTGTCCAAATGTGTTCATAAAAAATTAGTTATATTGGTATATATGACTGGAATTAGTTAAATTGATGAATGAAGCAATGAAAAAAGTTTATAGCAGTACATCACAATTTAGAACTGCAAAACATTACAAAAGCTTCGTTAAATTGATAAATTAAAACCATTACAAAACCTCTATTAAATCAGTACATCACAATTCAGAACTACAGAAAGCTTCATTGAAAAAAACCTTCAACATCACAATAGATTATTTTAAAATTACTATAGAAACCTTACAAAATTACTACAGTGGAAAGACCATAAAACCCTTCTGGTGCTGATGTGGCACTATCACGATAGCAATTAAATAACTTGATATTGTCATGTTAGCAATATGTTGATGTGACAATGTGAGATATCTTTTGGTGACGGTAATGACAAGTCAACATTCGTATGTTCACCTATGCTATCATGCATTTCACGTGAGCACTTAATGGATAGCCTATCATCGTCTGTAATGAAAGGACTAATACATTACGATTTTGAAAATTTGAGTATCATAAAGTAGTATTTCCAACTGTAGAAACTAACAAGCGAAATTTATACAGAATTCAAGGACTTCACATGTAATTAACCTGCTAATGCATTGATGAGATGAATTATAGATGTACATTTATGCTTAGTTTGGGAGTCCAGGAAAGAAGAGAAAAATAAAAGAAAAGAAGAGAAGAGAAGAGAAGATAAGAGAAATGATGAAATTTTCTTTTCATTTTGTTTGAGACTTTTAAAAATAAAATAAAATGATTTAAAATTTATTTGAAATTAAATATTTTTCTATTATTTTTTTAAAAGTAAATTTAATATATTAATTATATAATTTTTTTTCTTTCTCTTATTTTCTTCCTAGTTTTTTGAAAGAAAAATTTTTATATTTAAAATCATCATATTTCCTTTCGTTTCTTTTCTTTTAAAACTCCCGAATAGAGAAAGATGATGATTTTGTATTAAAATCACTTCTCTTCCCCCTTTTTCATTCCATCCAAATATAGTGTTAAGGTAGTTTTGAGTAGACGTTATAAAACTCGAGTAGTGTCACGACTACCCGTGATATTATCCGATCAAAACTCGACTCGAGATTGGGTTCAAGTACCTCGGGCTCGGGCTCAGGCTCAGGCTCGAGCCAGAGTCCAAATGTGTTGGGCTCAAAAACCCAATAAGCTACCTGAATAATTAATTATATTTTTTAAATATTTTTTATATATTAAATATCTAACAATACTATCCGATAACATTATCCAATGACATTATGCACAATATTTTAAACTCGAACTCGAGTTTAAGAAATATAAATACGGACGACACTATCAAATGATATTATTTATGACATTTTAAACTTGAATTTGAGTTTAAAAAATATAAATTTAGATTATATTACCGATACTATTTAAAAATGCTTCAAACCAAACCCAACTTATGAAATTCAAGCTCGATAAACTCGAGCTCGATCTCAAGCTCACTTAAAAATTACCTGGGTCGAGCTCGCATATCGGGTATCATAACACCCTAGTTTTGAGAGAGAGTCGTCGCCAATAGCACAGGTAAAAGGGGAAAGAAAAGATGGCTTGGTAGATAGAAGATAGTATGATGAGAGAGAAAAAGGAAGAAAAGAGTGGGGTGGGGGGAGGGGGTAAATTGTTATCCCTATGTAAGTGTTTGTGGGGGTGGGGTTGCTGGGTCATCATTCCCTTTGCTGTGCCATAAATCAAACCTAGCACTTGGACGTAATTCATTCAACTTACACTTTTGCTCTAGCTTAATTTTCCATTCAATTCCACCCCAGCGACTGGTATTTCTACTGCTACCACTCTAGTTCAGTCCTGATTGTTATAGCTTACAGTAAACTGCACATGTAGTTGTAGGAGGAGGAGGAGGAGGAGAAGGAATCTTTTTTTTTTTTGAATTTGGTTGGTCTTTATTTGGCCCTACCTGCTCCCCAAGAGCCACATAAAACTCAAATTGCTGCCTTCGCAATTCCTAATTAATTCTTCCTCTTCTTATTCTTATCTTCTCCGTCAAATTTGAAGTATATCCTCTCTCTCTCTCTCTCTCCCTCTCCAGACCCCTAATATTTTTTTGTTGCTTCCCTTTCTCACGTTTCTTTTCATATATATATGTCCCTCTGTTCTTTGCTGTTGGGTGGTTTTTGGCTTTCAGGGTTCCTATTGATTTTGGCTTTAATTTGGGGATGGTTGAGCTCAAAATTTGATTTTGTTTATCCTTTTTGTATATCTGATTTCTTTCAATTTGTCGCATTATTTAGCTTTCTGGAAATGTTTTGTGGGTTGATTTCTTCAAGAACTGAACTGGGTTTGTACTTTGGTATTCAATTTCTGCTTGTTTGTGCAAGAAAATTCCTGTGGGTATTGTAATCCTGTTCATTTTGCCTAGAATTTTGAAACGGGAATATTGGTATTTCACCAAAAAAGAAAAGTGCTCCTATTTCGATTCCCTTTTGTAAAGGCCCTTGATTTAGGACTCCTCTTCAATTATAGCTTTCTTATTTTGTTTTCCTTTTCCTTTTCTGTGGGGATCTGTGGTTGGTAGAAAGAGCAAGGTGGGCAGGATTTGGGGATTTGAACAGGCGTTGGAACGCATTGTTTGAACCATCTTTTTTTGAATTAGAACATATTGCCTGCTATATTTCAACTTTGACTTTGCTTTATTTATTTTATTAATTTATCTTTTCACTGATTGCTGGGATGGCTGAAGGTGGATGCACATGCGAATAGTTTTAAGTTTGGTTTGAGTTTTTCGTTGGTGTGGCTGAGTTCGTGGTTGGTTTTTGTTCAAAGAGAGATCCAAATCCTGACCACCAAATTCTGGGTAATATTCTATGTCTACCACTTTGAGAATCTGTGATTTGAATATTCAATTTATAAGTTTTAGCATCACATCATATATAGATTGGTTGCATCTAGTTTACAGTAAGTTGTGTAGAATTGTTTAATGTCTTTCTTTTAGCATATCTGTGATGTGTACTCTCAACTTATTTTGCCCTTGAGAATCTTGGATAAGTGAGGACAATAGCACTACCCTTTTCCAAGTTGCTGTACTTGGCTTTCTTTTCATTCATTTTGAGCTTTATGATTGATGTGTACTATGACTCCACGGTATTGTTATTTGTCTTTTTTGAGCTCATTGTTTGTTCTGGCTAGTTTTACAGCCATAAATTTTTTGAGGTATGGGAATTTTACAGAGCCTTAATTTTTCAGTCCTGAATGTATTTGAGTTGGAATGTTCCCAGTCTTTAAAATTGCTTGCGTTTCAGCTTTGAACTATTACTGAATTCGGATTGTGTTCCTTTTTATTTTTAACCTCTAATTGGGAAACTTTTAGATTGTGACTATTCCTTGAAGCTTGGTGTTTCATTATCACAAGTACTAAGGAGATTACAAAATAAAATGAACAAGAAGTAATTTAGACTGTAGTGGCTGCTGGTTGTAGGTGTTCTGTATGTTTAAAATGAGGAGTATTCCACTCCATGCAAGTTCAGGAGGAATTTGAGCGGCATAGCAATATTATCACATTTTTTTTTTTATGAAAGTCATTGCTAACCAATCTTTCTGGGATGGACTAGATGCCTACAGCGCTTCCAACTGACAAGTGTTGGAAAAGGTCTTTGTGATGCAATAAGATAACCTCTGTGCAATGAACATTAAGCATGAGAGTTTTCTTTTTGCCCCAGGGTTATGACTCTGTTGCAAATTTCTTTTTCCATTTAAGTTTTTCAGCTAAGAAAAAGGTTGTGGTTTATGTTTGTGCGTGTGTTTGTGTTTGTGTTTTCTGTTTGATTTCTTTGAAACCTTGAAAGCATTTCTTTGAAACCTTAAATGCTACAATCTTGGAGTTGGACTGACTTTATATTTATCTTATTATATTTTTTTCCTACATACTAATATGGTCTTCATTGTGAAATTGTCCTAGTCTAGTGCTTGATTCTTTATAAAAGTTGGCCATAAGATTTCCTTTCTTTTGTGTATTACAGGGATAAGTTTTAAAGCACAGTGTTCTGTAACCTATTTCTTGTACTCAGGAATGAATCAACCTAAAGTTAAGCGTATTGTGGGTAAATATGAAGTTGGAAGGACTATAGGAGAAGGAACATTTGCCAAAGTGAAGTTTGCTCGGAACTTGGAAACTGGGGAATCTGTGGCTCTTAAAATACTTGACAAAGAGAAGGTTCTTAAACACAAGATGGCTGAACAGGTTTGTTTGAGATCTCTTTTGTTTACTTTCTTGTTACCATGGGTTTGCACTCTTATATTGAGGGGCAGTAGTGTTGAAATCTGTTTTCCCATTAATCTTCTTAATGCAATAGTTTGTAATCTTTATCAGTTTTGATACTCTAACTCTTATATACCTAATGTTGTTTGGATTTCTAAATAAAGCAAGTGTCGTGATAGTTTTGCTTTGGTTGGCCCAGAGAATTCCCTCTGATTTCTGATTTTAGTTTCTTCTAGGGCAATTAATGGCTAGAACACTATAAGGGTAAGATTGGCTTTTCTTTGTCACTGTCCTTGTGCTTGTTTGCTTGAAGATTAGCTGCTTGCAACAGTTTGCAGTTATCTGAGGAAGATAAAAATAAGAGTATAAAAAAAGAATTAGCTTCGGGCTTTGGTTCTGATGGATAATTTTTATTGAATTCTTCTACACTTAGGTATGCTATGTTGCTCTCCACTTGAGTCAAAAGAACTTGTTGGACTAAGTTGAATAGCTTAGCTGTAGATTTAGCCTAAACATATTTTTTTACTCACCTGTTTTGCTTACTTTAATTATGTGACACAAGCCTGATTGTTCTTTTCAGATAGAGATATTTTGCCTTTTCAGGCTTTCTTAGTTTTGTGATCATGAGAGATGACTACTTATTATACTTAAGGTTTTCATTCTGTTGGTTTGTTTGGTTCCGTTTCATTGCTTTTACTGTGAATCTTTTGTTTACTTTTGTTTAAGCTTCTCTATGGAAGTTATGAAAAAGTAGTTTCCTTTTCCAACTTGACAAAGTCCCTCTTTCAGGATTAATTCTGAGGCCTCTTTCAAAGACCTGATTGTTTTGCTGTCATGTTAATAAAGTCATCAGAGTATTGTTATTACTATTGCTTTGCAAAGCTTTACGTGTTAATGGTTCAGGTGATTGTCGGCAGAAACTACTAATATTATTAAGTTCTTGTAAAACTTTACTTCCAATTGCAGATAAGGCGAGAGATTGCTACTATGAAGTTAATAAAGCATCCAAATGTTGTTCGCTTATATGAGGTCTCTCTCTCTCTCTCTCTCTGAGCATTTCTGGGCTTGTTCCATGTGTTTGCCAATGTTTACAAGCTTGCATTCTTAACATATTGGTGTGTTCATACACTTCTCATAAAAATATTTAGCATTTTCTTTGGCTTAGTTTCTACTTTATTTTAATTTCTGTTTCAACCATAGTTTGAATTTTATTTTTTCCTTATTTGGTCCATGCATCATTTGTGTAGCACATGTGCCAAATATCACCTCCAGCCCCTTCCAGATGTATTTGTAAGCCGAAAGCTTTTATATGCACTTTTGTTAGGATGGAGTAGCAAGTGCTGATGCTTTTTAAATTTCTATTGGAGCATAGTTTAAAGTATGGCTCTAGTTTCATGGGTGTCAAAGTGCATCTTTGAACTCTAAAGGAAATTGCTGCCTGTTTTTGGTTGACTTGCGAACTTGTTGTTTTCCTCTAGTTTTATTTTTTATGTTTTAACAAATAGTGAGAAGAACTTCCATTTAGTTCTGTATTACTGATTTCATTTATCTAGTCTGTTATGCATAGCTTTATAACTTACTTTTGCTTTCCGGTCGAGGAGGAATATTAAAAAAAAAAAATTAAAAAAAAAACCTTGCTTCTTACTTGTTTGTCATGAAAGTTAAGCAACCTTTTTCTGTTGGCTTAAATGGACAATTTCATGCATTTCTTTGCTGATGCAATTTGTTGTGGATATTTTCATGTGAGAATTTGATCTTCATATAATTGGTCCTAATTCTTGTTGTTCCTCTGAAAAGAAATCTACAATTGCTTGAAGAAATGAATTAGAGGATTACATAACTTGCAAGGAACTGATTTCTTTTCTTTTACTTTTTATTTTTACACATAATCTCCCTGAAAAGTTAACTCCTTGAATGATGGTGGTAAGAGATCAGGCATTTTGAAATATTGTGATGTACTTAGTATATAGAAGAGAACTATGACCTTACCCCATGATCATACTAAATATAATTTTGTTTTACTAGTGCGACATGCTATGTCACATGATGGTTTATTGCAAAGCCCTATGATGAAACTTGATGATTGTTCCAACAGTAGTTTTGGTGGGGCATTACTTTGTTTGCCAAGACATTTATCATGCTTCGATAGCCTTCTAATGCGATTACCATATCTCTTTTCAGGTAATGGGCAGCAAAACAAAGATTTTCATTGTCATGGAGTTTGTCACTGGGGGTGAGCTCTTTGACAAAATTGTAAGTTAGCTAAGTTTCTGCTTTCTATTGTTGTGTCCTCATTAGAAGTTCAAAAAGTTCAAGTTTCACTAGTGAATCTGTAAGCAATTGATTTTGGATTGTTGGTCAAGTTACATTGAAGATTTTCTTCTCTTATTTGATTTTTCCCCCCTTCATGTTTTTGAGTCCTTGTGCTTTGTTGTAGTGTCATTACGATTGCATGAACTATGCCTTTTATTGATAGGTAAACCATGGAAGAATGGGAGAAGATGAAGCAAGGAAATATTTCCAACAGCTTATAAATGCAGTTGATTACTGCCATAGCAGGGGAGTTTTCCACAGAGACCTGAAGGCACATATTTCTATAGACATTCTTTTATCATCCAGGATGATGAATGGTATGGCTTCATTATTTTCTTGGTTCTTTTCATTTTTGCAGCCTGAAAATCTACTGCTTGATGCGTATGGGAACCTCAAAGTTTCTGATTTTGGTTTGAGTGCTCTGTCCCAACAAGTTCGGGTAAGTATGATCATGAGCAAAAGACCTTGATGAAACTCCAATTTGATTTTAATGTTACATCAACTGTGTCATAAGTTGAGCTGTCATTGTTAGTCGTTCCCAGTGTGAGATGTGTTGCTCTATTTGGATTGAAAGTTTGAAATTTCCATGCTGGAGATATGCACTTTTTTGTGTTTAGTCATTATTGTCAACTTAAGATTGCCAGGCTATGTACTTTGTAAAAGAGAGACTGCGGACTGAATTGAGACTGCGGACTGAATTCTGATTGTGAACTTTTTGCCCCTTGTTCACGTTCTTAACATGAATGAACAAAATTAAACTATTGCAAGGTTAACACTAGGGATTGAATTGCTGTCTAATCTACAGGTACATCTGGAAGCAGGCATTGGGATATATTTTCATTCTACTTTCCTGATCCACTTTCTTGTTTACTTTATTTGTGTCCTCAGAGATTTTCTTTAATCTGTTTACAACATATTCTAACTTCTTGCTTATTTCACAGGACGATGGTTTGCTTCACACTACTTGTGGAACTCCAAACTATGTTGCTCCTGAGGTGTGGGCTATTGGTTTTGTTCCAGTGATCTTTAGAGATACTTTTTTTTTGGAAATTTGTTATTTTTTCTTCCTTTGGATTATGGCTTTAATACTTCTCTCCTTGCTGCTTAGGTCCTCAATGATAGAGGCTATGATGGAGCAACAGCAGATTTGTGGTCCTGTGGAGTCATCCTCTTTGTACTGCTTGCTGGGTACTTGCCTTTTGATGATTCTAATCTTATGACCCTCTATAAAAAAGTGAGCATTTTACTTATTTCAGAACACCATTCAAAATTTCTTTATTTCCATTTATTATTTCGTTGTCCACATGTGCAGATCTCAGCTGCTGAGTTTACTTGCCCTCCTTGGCTGTCTTTCAGTGCAATTAAACTGATAGCTCGAATCCTAGATTCCAACCCCATGACTGTGAGTGACTCCACCTTGTTTTAGTTTTTATTATTTGGTTAGAGATTCTGATGTCTTCATTAGTGATCATAACTTGCATGTACCATATTGTTTGTGAAACAGTGCCTTGTATCTTTTATTTTATTTTATTTTTTAGATTCGATAAAATTGAGATGTTCTTAGTTGGCAGACTGGCCATAGGTATGTTGATACATCCAGTTTGTCCTAACTGCCGCTCTTTTATGATGCTTTTGAAAGCTCTATTTATCCCAAAGATCTCTTATTGTTCACGTAGTTCACCTTAATTAAAAGAAGAATAATACTGTTTAATCACTTATTATTGTTGATTTTTCATTAATGTCTTTGTTAAACTATGGTAGTCTAACCGTGTAATATAATATCACAACAGCACTGTAGCTAAACATACATTTACTTTTACATATGCTGATATTCTGTGGTAAGATAACTTCACAACAGGCAGAGGAGAAGTGTTTAAAAAGTGAACATTTTAGGAAATGTCATATTGTGATACATGTAATAAGATGGTACATGAGCCCAACAAAGTCTTATTTTCTGGATTCTCAGTTTTTGTTTTGTCTGATGCCATGCCTTGTTCAAGATTCTTGTTAGCAATGGAAGAATCAATGTTCTTTTTCATTTGGATATATTGTTGTTGGTAACTTGTGGAGTTAGAGAACTTCTCAGCAATAAGGAATATGGTCAGGCTAGGGTTCCTAGGAATCACCAATCAAGACTAAGAAGCATGGACACTAAAGATATCACAACACAATTTTAGACACAAAATTGATTTGACACTTTACCAGTCATTTGTAAGTTACACATGCATTATTCCTACTTCTTCTGGACACTAGAGTGATGCTTTGCACAAAGTGACATGCTTTTATTGTTTTAGAACTTGTAACAGTTCTTGTTCATAGTAAATCATGGTAATAGGCACACTGGAATTATATTGACTACTTTCTATCTATTTTGTGGGCCCTATTAATAACTTTGTACAGAAAATGGTATTTTTTCCATGACATTTCCCTTTTTTTTGTTTGGGGGAGGGGAGAGGTTCTTATCAAGTTTGTGTCATGTTGTGACTACATCTGTCTTTGCTCAATAAATTAGGGTAAGAAGGCACTCACAGCCTAAAACTAGAGCAATAGAATGCCAAATTCAGGATTTGGAATTAATAATTATTCTCCAAACAAGGTTGTTTCATACTCGTTAGGATCTCATTATGCAGCCTTGAAGTACTTAGCTTGGAATCTTGAGTGATTAAGGAATTATGATCATAGGCCATTCAAACTAATAAAAGGCTTGGAAATGGCAAATGTTGGGAAGCCCGGGACTCAATACATAAAGTTCTTTTTCTAATGACTTAATAACAATTAATTGATGATAACACTGTTTCTTGTAGCAGTCCAGATATTCATCAGATATGTATGTATGTATGTAAATTAGGAGATTGAAGCACAGAATTTTATGCAACAAGTATGGCTTTTCCTATAGATCCTTGGTACTTGTACAGTGATTCTCTGTACTAAAATGCGTAAATGAAGTGTGTTCTCCCACTCATCTTTTTGGATGTAAACAAATAATTAGGTTTACTGTTTTGTTTTCTGATATGATATTTTTGACATACATGGTTGAGCTATTTTTCCTTTCTGATAATGATGCCCTTTGTTAGAGAATCACCATCCCTGAAATTCTGGAGAACGAGTGGTTTAAGAAAGGATACAAGCCCCCAGTGTTTGAGGAGAAAGATGATGCAAACTTGGATGATGTGGAAGCTGTCTTCAAGGACTCAGAAGTAAGGGTTTCAATTTTTTTAATAAGTTTACGATGACTATTTTAAGATGAAAAATTTTTTGCTGCACACGTGATGAAGGTTTATTTGCCTAAAGTGCACTGGTTTGCTGTTAACAGGAATATCATGTTACAGAGAAAAGAGAAGAGCAGCCAGCAGCCATGAATGCATTTGACCTAATTTCTATGTCGAAGGGGCTCAACCTAGGAAATCTGTTTGATGTAGAGCAGGTATGCAAAAGGTTCTCTCTTATTGACACTTGATCTTATGGTTTGTGCCAAGCTTCTAAAAATTGTTGTTTATCTTATAAACTGTTTCAAGTTTCTATCGCCATCAATGAAGGAATACTTATAGTTTCTATTCACATCGTTTTTTTATTAAAACAAAAAGGAATTTTGTATTAATGTAGTAAAAAGAGAATACAAACAACTAACTCCAAGGATGAAAAGTCCTCAAAGGTGAGAAAAAGAACAAAACTTGAGCTAGTGAAGGGTTGCTCTCCAATCCCTCTTCAACTCCTTTAGATTTTATTTTTTAATATCCTTGAGGCAGGAGCCTACATAGAGAAGCATAGAGAAAAAACAAGCTTACCTCATAGAAGGGATGATCCAATAATATGATTTCTGAAAATTCTGACATTTTGCTCACCTCAAATACAACAAAAATTAGCCACAAAAGCATATCTTCATAGCAAGTGAGCTTCTTTCCACCCTTCAGAAATCCAGTAATTATGACACAGAACAAACAGGCGGTTACACATCTCCTGATGGTGCAGAAACATATGATCTCTAGTTTTATGATTACTATAGCATATGACACAAAACATCCAGGAGAAATAGCTTTTGAAGTTTAACTCTTTTGTAGCAAGTCATTGGTATTGGTTTTGTAAAGCATCATAGACCAGGTAAAAGCCTCAACTTTGGCAGGAACTCTTGTGTTCCATATAAATTTGGTTAATTAAAAAAAAGGGGGGATTTCAGGGAAGGCTAATAAGATGTTGGACGAGAGATTTGTAAAAGCATTGGACACAAAAAAACTCAAAATTCTAGTATCAGGAGCATTGGGAGAAAGCTCATTTCCTTGTAAGAGGAGAGAAGAAACTCTACAGCTTCTTTATTAACATGATCTTTTTAAAAAGTGAAAATCCTAAAAGAGTGAATGTCTATCTCGATGCTGAAGCCTAGACAACCCATAGAGACGAGGAATCCAATCCAAGAATTCTTAAAAAAAGAAAGACATGCAAACCATCACCCACTTTGAAAAACAGAAGAGGAAGGAAAGTCTGATGCAATGGAGAGGTGAATTTCCAAGGACTACAATGAGAAGCTCCTGATTCAGCGTCGGTATCTCATCCATTCTTTAGGAGACCACATACTTAGTCTTGATAACCTTACGCTATCGAAAATTGGATTTTAACGCACATCTTCGAACACATTTGCTTCTTGGTGAAATGTTATTGATACCACAATACCCAGACCTTAAAACACCCTCGGCTTTAGGTCTCGAAACTTGCTCCCAATTTACCAAAGGATCTCTTTTAGCCTACCCACTTGTGACTGTAGAAAAACTCACATCAATTTCTAAGTCTTATTTGTTACCCCAACATAAGTCTTAGAAAGGGAAAGAAGATAAAAGGGGATGTTAGACAAACGCACAAGAAGAATTGTAATACACCCTGCTAAGGTGAGAAAAGCTCTGTTCCACCATCTAACCTCCTACCAACTCTAACTGCAATAGGATCCCAAAAATAAATAGTTCTAGAATTCCCCACCAAAGAAAAACCCCCAAGTAAGAAATAGGTCAGTCCTTCTCATAGTTAATAATGACAACCAAATTATTAAGAGTCTCACTAAACACATTCATCCCTAAATCTCTCTATTAGCCATATTGATCTTAAGCCCCAAGACCTTCACAAAAATGCTAAGTAAGGTCATTATATTGACATCTTTCTATTTCGAAAGAGTAGTAACCTTCCAACTAAAGTCCCTTTTAAGAAAGAGAGAAGAAAGATGAAAGACCCAAAGACGAAGCAACAGACCCTGTCGAGCAGCCTCGTCCCCCAGTTGTTGGAGGGCTGCGGCACTGGTGGCTTGCCCAGCAATGGCGGAGATGATGGCTGCAATTACAAACCCGTTGAAGTACATTTTGAGCTGCCCCCCTTCCTAGATCATTTTGTTGCTCTGATGAGCCTGAGATGGAGGTAGATGCGCAGGTGAAAATAGGGTACGTGCATGATCGGATGGCTGGTAGCTTGGAAAAGAAGGATCACCATCGGATTGGAACTACTCTCGGTGGGACTTAGCTAGGGCAACCCTCTTAAGGTGAGTTTTATAGAGAAGCTCCTAGGGCTGGAAAACTTGGATGCATGCGAAATCAATCATCCATAGGAGGCTGAATCAGCAGGGAAGGAGGAGGAAAAAGAGGAGTGTAAAGTCCCTAAAATCTTGTGTGAATTCCACCAAAGTTCAAGAATTAACACCATAAACCATGGAGGCACTTTGTAATTGTGAGAGCAGTTAGTAATGTGGTATCTCAAGGAGGGCACATAGTTTATTGACCTGGAAAAGGGTTTTTTCTCATCAACAGATGACTTAGATTGTCTGTGACACTTGATCATCACAGGCCATTATCAGTAGGTGAGGGAATGAAAACCTGGTTTCAGATTATCTTCGACATAATACCTGCCAATGCTCATTTGGATCAGGCTGCCAGAATTGAGACTTTTTTGCTGAGAAAGCGCCAGAACTGATATAGGATGACAAGTAGGAAGGGTAGTTAAGGTAGACACAGTCACTTGTGTGGCAACACGAGCAAAGTATGGCAAGGTATGCATTGAAGTTGATAACTCGAAACCTTTAGTTTCTAAAAATTTGGGTAGGGAATTTTTGACAGCCCTGGTTTGCATATGTTTTTAACTGTGGGAATTTCGGGCATGGTTTGGAGAAATGCTCCATGGGGGGAGGATAGAGACAGGAGAGGCTGCTGAACAACAGGAAGATAGGGAACCAAAGGAGGCAGATGGCAAGGCCAGAGGAGGGAGATCATGATCCTTGGATGATGGTCCAAAGAAAGTTTTGGGCTGGGTCAGGATGTGGAATAAGTTGGGAACAAGAAGCATCCAACCTAAGGAACCAATTCCATGTGCTTCAACTGGGTGCACCAGGCAGTTCAGTAGGAACTCTTTCATTTGGTGCTCATTGAGAACTCAAATGCACACAAAATTCAGGCCCTGGAATTTGAACCAGTGTCTGAGGAGAATCAAGACCCAGATTTGATGATGAATGAGTGTGTTAATGCTGAGCTCAAGGTGAAGATAAAAGGCTGACAAGGTGGCGATGTCCAAATGACAGTGCAGAGTGTCAAGTCTTGGGGGAGTTTCTAAAGGCAGTTCACTGACCATTGATGTTGGAGACCATACTTTGGTTGTTTCCTCACCATCTGTTGTTAGTCTCTGGCAAATTGCCTGTAAGTCAAAGTTGAATCCTTCCTATCATCTTCGCGCTCTCATCTTTGCCTGAGCAGCTCCTCAAGAGTCTGCCACTTATGAGAAACAAAGTCCTCTCCCTGCAGAGATTAGGAAGAAGAAAGACACAGCATTCGACAGTAAAGGGAAGCCAGTTTGCAAGATAGGTTCTAAAGCTTTGCCACTGGGGCACCAGAATGGAATCTGGACAGGCATATACCATAAGAGCCCATCCGTTAGTGAAACTTGCTTTGCCCATTGCCGACGGGGGCCACGTTATTGGTATGGGAACAGATAGTGGAATTGGAACCACCAATCAGGATCCCAACCTTCCTTCATACAGTTACAATGGCAGAGCGAGTCTAGCAGATCCTTCTCTAGGTGGTCCGGCTTAATAATCTCCTGCAAATGCATTGTGCTTTTGCATTTTTCGAAGCCTTTTCTTTTAGGATTTGCTTTGTGGGTCTTTTTAGGCCTTGTTCTTGCTGGGTAGTTTGCGGTGGTTTCTTTAGTTTTGTTTTAACAGGGCCATGTCCCGCTGGATTTTGGCTTCTGTCCTAGGTTCTGTGTTAGCCAGTTGATGGGCCTGTTCTTCACCCCTGATCGTGTTTTGATTGTCTATGTTGCCCTAGGGCTTTGTCCTCCAAGGACCAAAAACAGTAAGTACCGTATACTTGACTAATAATTTGATCCATTCTGGAAACATTGCAGAATTCTATCCTATTTACTGGTCTGCCATTTCCTCTGCAGCCAGCTGCCCATCAAATAAGACAAGAAGGAACATGAAACACAACAGAAAGGATTTCGCCAAAAGTTTCTGCTTTTGTAATCTCATTTTCATATCTACCATGTGTA
Source organism: Dillenia turbinata (assembly GCA_037126225.1). Taxonomy (NCBI): domain Eukaryota; kingdom Viridiplantae; phylum Streptophyta; class Magnoliopsida; order Dilleniales; family Dilleniaceae; genus Dillenia; species Dillenia turbinata. Next base: position 49,133 of record JBAMMX010000015.1, read on the forward strand.
CCATAAAAATATACATTCTGGGTTCACAAAATGATTGATTCATATTGCATGTTAGTAATGACATCACAAGGAGAAATGTTTTAGTTCTATCCACCATGCATGTTCATTGGCCAGATCAACTTTGGCATCATAACCATGAAAAGCATTAAACTTGCCATGAGTAATTACAGATTGTACTTCTGAACGTTCTTGTTTGCAAGCTATTTTAGAGAAAACTCATAATGCAATCTTAGACATTGTATGGGTCTATTAATGATTTAGATGTTTAGGCTTTTAATGTTGATCAGTGATCTAAAAGAACTATTATGGTGTATTTAAATTCTGAAATAGATTGCTTCTTGCATAGTTCGCTTTGAGCACTGTCTCATGTGACTAATACATGCAATTAACCTGTTACACTGTTTCTGGATTTGGCCCTTTTAGCATGTAGAATGGTGTTCCATAGCTGCATATATTATATTTATTTGAAAACAACTTTAATTTACAGGGATTTAAGCGAGAAACAAGATTTACATCTCAACGGCCTGCCAACGAGATAATCAGTAAGATAGAAGCAGCTGCAAAGCCTCTTGGTTTTGATGTCCACAAGAAGAACTATAAGGTAAAAATGTGTTCTTGTGCCTACTTATCAGGAATTGTAACTTTGATGTGCAGTTTGATTTCTGTGCTTTGACCAGTTACTGATGATCACAAATGACATGCAGATGAGGCTTGAAAATGTGAAGGCTGGAAGAAAAGGAAACCTAAATGTTTCTACGCAGGTTAATTATTGTGTTATAAGGGTAAATTTTGTTGGATGTTTTGAACCAAAACTTTGACATATTCTTTCTTCCCCCCCCCCCCCCCAGATATTTCAAGTGGCACCTTCCCTACATATGGTTGAGGTGAGAAAAGCAAAAGGAGACACTTTGGAATTCCATAAGGTAATCATTCTTGATGGTGACTGCGACATATTTATGTGCTTTTCTAGAATATGTTACCAATACCTGAATAAAAGTCAAAAAAATTTTGGCTCATAGAATTGAAGTACAATCTCCATTACTAAGAAAGACCCATATCTAGTTGATAAAGTTCGATATATGGGCTGTGGCTGAGGTTCTTTAGTGGTTGGTGATGGCAGGAGTGAACTACATCAAGAAATTGTATAAATAAAGTACATCTAAAGGTTTTCTGATGGGTTACATATTCCAAGTATTGCTAAAATCATCTGCAATACTTGGAGATGGTCAGCAATTGAAGTAGCCCTAGTTTCTTGTAGTAGGAAACATTTGAATGGTCTTGTTTTTATACATCCCTTAATTGTACCCTATTGTGAAATTGGTTTTTACTCAATAACATGTGCGAGTTGCTTGATAACTCTCTCAATTTTTGTTTTGTGTCTTCTGCTGCAAGCTGAACTTCTGTGATCCTTGTTTGCAGTTCTATAAAAACCTTTCAGCCAGTCTTGATGATGTGGTTTGGAAAACAGAGGAAGAAATGAAGTAATAAAGAGATATAGGAGGAGAAGACTTTTGTTAGGACCGAGTGTGCAAAATATTTAGGTGGTTGTGCTGCTATTTTAATTAATTCTTTCATTCCTCCTTAGTGGACCATTTTCTCCACCAATTGCTTTCCATGGTATTAGAGTTGGAAGGCATGTGGCATGTTTCCGTAAGGCCTTTATTTGTGTAATTTGTGTGAACATTTTCCCAAAAGATATGAATACCAGTATACCTTATTTGTATATATGATGCATACTATGAAGATGGTGCATGGGATATCAAAAGGTTGAAGAGGCGAATGGGGAACACTCCCATCTCTTTGGTTAGTCTCCAATTTCTTTGGTCTAGATTTCTTTCCTTGTCAATGTCATGCGATATGACTCATGCCGTGTTGGACCTGTCCAACCCAATTGGTAATATTTGGTATCCAATCTTTACGGAAAACCGGCAGCCATGGTCACCAAAAAATCAAGGAAAATGTGAGGCCAGCTTCGGCTGTTATCGGAGGGATGATGGATTAGGTGATGTTAGAAAAGAGATTTAATTAAGGGATGGATTTGTCAGGAAAGACATTTAATTAAAGGATGGATTTGTCGTGTCGTGTGTAAAATATTAAAATGCTTCATAAATTCTTTTACATATAAATACTTATAAAATTTAACATTTTAATTGTTATACAAAAATATTTAAAGAATAAACTTTGAATAATATATTAAAAAATATATTTATGTAATAAATTTTCATTTACGATCAAAACCAATTTTCTCATATTTTTCTATCGAATTTATTTTTTTTATATAAATATTTTTTTTAATTTTCTTTTCCATTAATGAAAATATTTACAAAACTGTGTAATGGTTGGACGCTATATTCTCTTAACTATAAGTCTTAGGTTCAAGGCAGAGGAATGAAAAAATAGGATTTGAGAGAGTCAATCTTTCTATGAAGGGTCCCACAATACTCGAATCAAATTAGTCAAGCAAAATAAGGTATAGATTGGTGACAAATAATCCACTTACACATTAAAAAAAGCTACTTTTTCGTAAGCACCTAAATTCTAGGTCGTGAATAGAGCGAAGGGTTATTTGATTAAAGGGTATGAGAATTAGGAATTAGAATGATACTCATATAAGTTGTTTGGATTAATAAAATGAGAATAAAAATTTAGAAATGAAATTCTTAAGATATAAGTTTTATGAAATCCAAATATATTCATGGGTTTTGGTCAAAACCTAGGTTTGAAACTCAACCCCTAATCTTTTCTCTTCTAACCCCTTCTCCTTTCTCTTTCTAAAAATGTCGTATCTCTCTCTCTCTCCTTAATTAATCGACGAGGCTTGAATGTCGAGCACTAGATCTTTGGGTTGATCCCAAGCTCTACACCAATGGTTTCTAGTAGTCAGAATCCACAAACACCGACAAAGACAACCACAACCTAGCATGCACTATCGTTCTCATCGATGAAGCCGCCGTTCGTTCTTCCACACAATTACTACCACTCGACTGTTATTCATTTTCTCCGCCATCTCTGTTTGTCACTACTCGAATTCCAGCCTTCGATCACCATCTTCGAATCGACACCATGAGTTTCCATTGCTATCTACATTCACGATCACCGATCGCCTAGAGTTCTTTATCCTATTTGTCATCATCTGCAAACAACCAGCAATAAAGGCAGAATAATTTTATTATTATTATTTTAATTTAAAAATATAAATTTTTATATAATTTCACAAACATTGCCCCTACCTTATGATTCTAAATTTCATTATTATAATTTTAATTCAAAAAATAAAAATATTAAAATAATAATTTAGATTTTACTAATATTTTAAGATTATTTAATATTTTTTATATGATTTTGATATTAGTTATTTTTCATTTTCATTTTATAATTTAGATTAGGAATTATTTTTGAGTTTATATCTAATTATATATAATAAATTTATTATCTAACCGTTTAATTGATTTTTTACTAGACTTAATATTATAAATTAATTAAATCACCTTAAGTAATTAAAATAAATCAGAATTATTTTAAAACTTTGATTAAATAAAATAAAATAGATGATAATTATAGTTTTAATTTTAAGAAATAAAATAAAATATTAAAAATATTAATTTTAAAAACATTTTTTTTATCAAGAATAAAATTGACATTTATATGATTTTCATTTTAAACTATATACAAATCAAATATTAACAATAATAATTATATTCATTTCAGAATTTAAACGAAACAATTGATTTTAAAATTCGATTGCGAATGCTATTTCTGATTGCTAACCAAATGCCACCTGATTAATTTCCTAATCGAAAAGACACCTTGTTTGAAGAGAAAAATAGGAGTTACTCAATTTGACAACTAGGGATCCACTCGACCAAATCCAAGAAGGATATTCATTCTACCACCTTTATCTTATTTTCATTTTAGTGGGGTAGGGGGGTCATATTGTGAAAAATATCAAGACCAAAAAAAAAAAAAAACCCTCTATATCCCATATTTTCTTGATGGGGCAATTGACCCACTTTTCTTCTGTGTGGTTCCGCCCATCCAATAAGCAAAACTATGTTTTTTTTCTTTACCTTATTTTTGCCCCACGCACCTTCCTAACATAACTTGTTTAGTATAACTTTTCAGTCACTGTTTAACCTGCTCAATGCATTTCCGATACACCAACCATCACCTCTTAATCTTAGTGAGATCTTAGATAACATGCAAACCATATTACAAACATAAGAATAACTGAACATTGAAGCCAAGCTACTGCACGTTAGCATCAAAAGTTCGGGGCAAATTCTATTAACGGACGGTAGCTTCGGAGTCCAGAGTGAAACACCAAAAGCTTCTTTTTTACCTTTTCAAATTTACAAGTTTCAGCATGAAAAGTAGGAACTTCTAAAAAAAGAGGGAGAAAGATGTTAGTCACCTTTTGAGAGGCTTATAGAGGACAACAGTGACATATTTGGACTGGTATCTATGAATCAAGCCCAAGGCAACCACAGATTGAGAGGCCCATCCTTTCTCTATAAACAGGTGATTAAGCACAACATGTTGAGGCTTCGAAGTAGACTCTTCTTGTTGGTTTTGCATGCCAAGAACAGTTAGGTGCAGTTGGGGAGCGACAACTACCGGTTCCTTTGCAAAATCCTCTTCAGCTGGGAATGCCTGGCTGTATGAGGAGTCAGGTGACTCTGGCACCTCAAATTCTGACACGCTCTCCAAATTTTCAGGCACACAATCCTGCACGATGGTACAAACACATAAATTTTTTTTTTTTTGGTACCTTGTCTTGGACACCGCCTGGTATCCGGGGCTTTGCCCTGACAAATCCAGACCGACCGCTGCAGTAGCTCCTTTTGGAGGGCAGGTCTCCCAACGGGGAACTCTCCATACACATGAGGGCCCGATGCTCACAGCGGGAGTCGAACCTCGGTCATGCTTAAGAGTACTCAACCCCACATCCAGTTGAACCAACCCACGTTGGTATGGTACAAACACATAGATCACACCACTTTTTAATGCATTTTGGTACACAAGATCATGTCAAAGTTTAATGGCTCCATCATGCTCCAACTCAATGTTTAAGGGCTCCTGTATTCATGGGCAGCCTCAAAATTCAAATCCCTTTATAAATTTGGTCAATCATATAAGCTCAAGCAGCTAAAGAAAAATCCCACCGCAATAATAGTATTTTTTTTTGGTCATTCAGAATGAATGATCAAATTACGGAAGAGGGATGATGGGAGGCGACACTTGTCTCCAATGGGTGCATGTCCCCGTACATGTGTTGTGGCAGGCTTTTGGGATGATGCCAACAACCTTCAAGTTCATCTGGGCTAGGAAATGTGATGAAATGAAAGACACAGAGACCACATACGTAGCTAGCTCAAAATTTATGAATCTAAGACACTAGAAAAGCAGTGTCATATAGCAGAAAGGCTGAAGCATAGTCAAGTAAAATGCTCAACTGGAGACTTACATTGACATCAAGAAGATTACAAACATGGCCCAGTTCGTCAGACACAAAAGGTAGATCTGGAATGTATCTCCATTCCCCATCCACTAGAAACTTGTAATGGTAGATACCAGAGGGCAGGACGAGTAGAATAGAGTAATCCTTACCTGATCGCTGCAGTTGCTTCCTGTGGTATAAGGAAATAATTATAGCAGTTTTAAACTTACACCGTTTTTAAAGTTATATTAGCTGTTTTAGGAAGACCATAAATGAATATCTCTTATCATGGCAACAAAGTGAGAAAAGCTAACCTTGATCTCCAGTTGTCCCAAGATCCTTCTACAAACACATCATCACCCCCATAATTCCAGGTGATCAAAGTGGGAATTCCATGCTTATGAGGAAGATCATCAGATCCATGAGATTCATCATGCCATGCTTGATTAAATAGCAGAGGGCCATCACCCCTTTGCAACGGTGCTACAGGAACCTGAAAAATGTGCAAGTAACAAACAGTTACCAAAGCATCCAACAGGAAGAGTAGCCTCTTTTTTATTTGTATGTTCCCATTTACATCAAGTGACAACTTGTCCACCAAAATTGAAACATTCATCATTTCCAAATGAAGCTTAATGCACAAACCCATGAAAATTCAAGTTTTCACAGTGGGATATTATGAAATTGATAGCAGCATCATTTCTATCATGAATGAACAGAATGAAATATAAAAAATGAAACAGGAAGAAACCTCGAAATATACTTATTTAGAAGTTGACTGAACTCCAAATGTTAATAATATAAAATTATAGCATTATGCGTGCTAGGACATTTTTAACTGTAGAAATACTATCATCACCTTCTCGCTAAAACTTGAATGCTCATACAAAAACAGCATTATCACCACAAGCACTGCAAAGACATAAAAATAGAAATACCTGACAAAAAATTATAAAGTATGAAACTACATGGTACAACAAGACAAACATTGAAGATCAGAAAAATATCAATTAATGGCCAATAATAACACTATGACTTTTAACACAGATAGGGTGACCGATATGTCAGCTTCATTGATCTGTGGACATGAGTACCATTTTTATATAACCTTTGAAATAAGACTAGATATAATTCCCATTTTCTATTTTACCATTTTGTTGGGACTGTAATTACTCTACACACACACACAAAAGGAAAACTGATGCATTGTCACAGTTTGTAAGGAATCAAAAATTTATTCACGGTTTCCATTGTATATCAGACAAAGTCGCAAACATTATTGACATGAGCAAGCATAACAGGCTATATGAAATGACTTTCTGCATTGCATTCAAACTTTATGTAATTTTGAACATGAAACTCATTGTTTGATTAACTGAGTTTTAAACATATTAACATGTTTCATCAAAACGGGACACCTTCATCATTAAACTTGTTACACTGTGTCGGGCATTAAAACATGTATTTTCAACTTAATAACATAAATAATAATATAATACATCTTTTCCATTTAGATTATTTTTAAATTTAATGCTTGCTTTCATATCCAAAAGACATCATCAAGAAATTAAACAAACATCATATAAGGAGGTTGCAAAAAAGAAAAAAAAAAAGAAGCAATAATTGGCTATTATCTTTATGATAGGTATACAAGGAATATGCAAATTTTATGCTAAAATATCCAGAATTAAATATTATAGCAGCTGCTTATTAAACATTAAGAACTGGAGGAATCTTTAAGGAAAAACAAAAATAAGAGCCATAAGTGCAAGGTAAAGTTAGTTTTTAAGATCCGCCCTCTACCTTTTTCCTGTCTGTTTTTTAATCAAATTTTATCTCAAATGAAGCATCAATCGATCACGGAGAGAGATAATCGGATCTAGTCATTTGCAACATTTGGGATATACTTTGGCAATGACATTTGGGTTTATCTCTGGCGACAAAGAGAAGCAATGTAGGTTGAATCCTTTCTTCTTGTCCAGGTGGATGGTAGTTTATCATTCAATACTTCTCAAAATTAAAGACATAAGGGTTGATGTTTAGACATAATTATCCTATAGCCTGCAACATTGCAAAAATTGCACAGCCACATAAAAGCAAATACGCAGGGTATCTACCAGTTTTGTGATCTAAGCTGTGAAACGAAGCATTGCCTCATCCCAGCCATGCATTTGATTGTCCATGAAGCATAAGCAAAGCATTCAACTCACTTCTCCCTAAATGCTACTAGAAGTACAATAGGATTATGTAATAGTGGCCCATTCTTTGATTACAGAAATTGGAGCAGACGCATAGAATCATAAAACCTTAACAAAATCGGATGGATAACAAATAAATATAATTTAAATTTAGAGAAAAGGAAAGTTGGAAGAATATGAACACCACATGTAGCACAAAGGTTATCATTGTTTGAACCAAGACAAAGTCAGATGCGTTCACAAGTAAGAAAGTTGTAAACAATTTCTACAACTAGAAAAATTCAAAGAAAATCTGGACAAGAAAATTTTAGCTTTTATTAAATAGAAAGGGAAATCATTGCTTTTATCCAATATAAAAAATTCAATTTCTAATTCTTAAATATTTAGCAAAATTATTGCAAAAAATAATTGCAAAGAGTCTCATACTATTCGTAATAGTGATAGATGAAATCATAAAAAATATCCAAGATGAAATACCACGGTGTATACTCTTCGCAAATGATATAGTTTTGGTTGATGAAATTAAAGAGGGTATCAATATTAAATTAGAGTTATGGAGGGTTACATTGGAAGGTTACATTGGAATCCAGAGAATTTAGATTAAGTAAATCCAAAACTGAGTATATGAGATGTGAGTTTAGCGGCAACCATCTGAACAATGAATAAACAATTAAATTAGAAAGAAGAGAAGTACCAAAGAATGAATGATTTAGATATCTTGATTCCATCATTCAAAACAATGTCAATATCTATGGATATGTGAACAATAGAATTCAAGCGGTTTGGATGAAGTGGCGAAAGACATCCGAAATCCTCTGTAATCGCACAATGCCATTACATATAAAGGTAAAATTTTATAGAATGCAGTAAGACCTGTGCTCTTGTATGAAACTGAGTGTTAGGTTATCAAACAGTAACAATAGCAAAAAATGATTGTTACTGAGATGAGAATGTTTAGATAGATATGTGGCAAAACTAGAAAATATAGAATTAAAAACGATGAGATACGTAATAAGTTGAGACTTAGTTCAATTGTAGATAAGATGAGAGAGTACCGCCTTAGGTGGTTTAGGCATGTACAACGAAAATCTAAGGACGCACCTGTTAGGAAGTTCGAAAACTTAAATATAGAAGAGTTAAGAAAACGTAGAGATAGACCGTTGAAGATTTGAATGCAATGTATTCGTAAAGACATAATAGATATGGATTTAGTTAAGGAGATAGTTTTAGATAAGAATGAACGATGTAGAAGAATCCGCACAAATTAAATCAATTTTATTTTATTTTATTTTATTTCATTTATTTTATTTTATTTTATTTTTCTCTTTTCTCTCGATATTTGTCTCTCATATTGTCAACCCCAAATTTTTGGGATATAGACCTAGATTGTTGTTGTTGTATTGCAAAGATTTTATGTATTAGGATGTTATATCTACCTTTAAGATTCCTTTTACCTCTTTTCTTTCTAGTTTAAAAGAAAGGATATCCATTTTAATTATCCTTCTCAACTCCACAAATATTTAGTTATGCAGCCCAAGTATAAAGGTCTGAATTAATTTGGGAGAAAAATTTTACAAGCTTATGAACAAGCGCCTCAAACTACACTCAATGGTGAATATTGATCTTACATGCTTTTCTACTAATTTTTTTTCTGTTCCCACTTTGCTTGCAATGATAGCAAAGAGGGTACTCCATCTCAAACAGTCACAATAATAGTATCTTAAGTATTTAACATTGTATGTATCAGAGAAGCTACTGAAATTATTTAAAATGACAAAATTTAGGGATAGCCCCAGCTATAAGATGACTATGCCTGTTTGCATAGCATTACAGATTGAAGAAGCAACCTCTTGTTATGTTAAAGGAGAAGAACATTCAATGCATTTTGCAAAATGTCCTTGTAATGGAAGAATTTGCACGACATCAAAACACAAATTTCTTTCCACTCAACCAAGTCGGTTGTAGATTTTGGACTGCGTTGCCAACCAAAGTGCGTTATGATAGGTCACCAGCCAATTCATCACTTTAGGATTAAACTAGTACTTGATCTAATTCAGGAATATTAGCTCCATCCTTTCCAAAGCGGGCAAAATGTTTCACGTTTCTCACAAAATTAAACGGGCACCATGCTCATTTCCCACTCCTCAAGAGAAGCCAGGGTTGTCCCAGTATCCACTGAATTCGTGCCTTCCCCAAATAAACTTGATATGTCTGTCTATAGTTCCCCCCCCCCCCGGGGGGGCGTCTTTAAGAATTGAGATGTCTGGTAATGGTTAAATGAGTATCAAAAGAATGCGCGAACATTTACTAGCAACTTTATAACATAAGCTAGATATCCCTCAATCTGCACTCTCTTAAGTAGAAATAACCTAATTCTTGCCTTTAAGGCAGAGAAGAAAGAAACCACGACGTGGGTCTAATGGCTGAACGCGTGATCTGTTGCAAGTTATTGAACACCAACACGACGAAATTGAGTACACGGTCCGACAACAAGAAGTTAGATAATTATAAGTCAACCGCATGCCTTCCAATCTAAAGAAATGCAATGTGGAATGGGGCTCCTCACATTTTGAGAATCACAACAAAACAGCCATAAAAGCCAATGAGAACCGGTGGAAGAAACTCACTAATGACTACAAACACAGAATTGAATATATGAAGCCCCTCAAAATTCCCCCTTTGTTGACTTTACGAAAAGCAAATGATTTGCTGAAATCTTTGAAATCCATTTTGATGGGTCTAAAAGGTTAATAAGGCCCCACTTATGGAATGTGATCAGGATCAAATTACCGTTTGATTGGTAAGGCTTAAATGCAGATGATATTCAACATTATAATTAGATAAGAAAACTAGTTGATCTAAAAAAAAAAAAAAAAAAAACGAAAACAATCTAAAAATTAGATCAAGGAAGCAAAATCACAAAGAAGAATTTGAGGAATGGGGTTGGAACCTGAGGAGTGAAGAGGAAAGGGGATCTGGAGCTACCAGGGCTGTCAGGAGGAGTACTGTTGCCGGTGATGTATTCTGAAGAAGACACTCTACCTATACGATGACCAGAGACATCGTCTTCTCCTCCTCCTCCTCCCTCTTCTCTGCCATTCACATTCCCCATCTAGATGTAGAGAGGAAGAGAGGAAGAGAGATGCGGATGCAAGTGCTGCAGGTACGTAAAGAGAGAAGTTGTTTGCTGGAGTTGCAGAGAGAGAGGGGGGGGGGAACAAGGGTGGGGTGATGTAGTAACGGTATGGTAGGAATGTTGAGACCCGTTTTTAGTCCTATTTACGACAGTTGCCACCCCGCCAGGACTATATGGATAAGCACGACTTTGGCATCAACACGGGGGGAGAGAGAGAGAGAGAGAGAGAGAGATGAATGTTGAATGGTGTCCCCAAGGGTAGTCCGGTGACAACGATTTCCTTTTTCAATCCCGTTATCCGGGTTCAACTCTATTCTAACCAAAAAAAAATTGTTGAATGGTCACCCTGTGGAATCACTAGGTTACTTAAACCTGTTGAAAGACCCAGAAAGAGAAAGGCTTATATTAAGATATATGCGTTAACCCTATCACGTGATTTTTTTTTATTAAATAAATATTTTAATTTAAAATTTTTAAATTAAAAAATAAATTATAATCATTAAATTATTCCTTAAAAATCTATTACTTGTATATATAAAAGTTAAAAATAATTCTATCAATATTGTTTTATTTATAAAGAAATGTACCTATAACTGTACTATCGTTTTCTCATTCACTATTTGCAAGGATCTATTTTGTGCAAATCAAAAAAATCATGTCAGTGAGACTTCCTTCTATTAGATGATAATCTTAATTATAACATTAAAAATATAACTAATCTCTATTTTAAATCACTTTCAAATTATTTTGCTACATCAACTTCAAATTTTTTTTTGGTCAAAGGATTTTCAAGACCACTCAAAATTATTTGACCATATACATTTTAAAAATGATTAGTAATCAATCCATAAAATGACAAATATAATTATGATTTATATCTAATATATATATACACCATTAATATGATCATATACACAAGTTATTTACATTGTACCAAGGGGTTTATATATACATAAATAATATAAAAATTTATTTATCTAATTGAATAATTAGATTGATCATTTTCTTAATACAAAATGTTAGTTTTGATAACTCAATCATACAGTGAAATCGTATAATAAAATTTTCAGAATCAGAAAATAGGTTTAACTTCTAGATATACCTCAATAAGCAGTGTCGAAAGCTCTTGGAATCATAAATCTTTTATCACGAACCACTTGCAATCAGATGATGATCACAGTACGAACCACTACTGCAATTCCACGACTTCGCAACTATAAACTCGGTAATTAGATCGCCAAAAATTCGCTACTCGGAATTTTCAGTCTACCCTCTCTATTGAGTATTTTTCTCTCAAAGACTCAATATGTGTCATTCTCTCTCTATGGGATGAAAACCTAGATCCAGAATTGTTCTTCTCTCTCAAAAACAATTGGTTTTTTCTCAAAGTTAGGAAATTAATCACATTCTCACTTAAAAGGAAATTAACAAAAAAAATGGGAAGGTAATTATATTAATCATGGGTAATGGGTGTTATCTCATATCTCATTTAAATTTTAAATAAAATTTACCTAGGATAAAATGCCCCTACATGAACATTTACCAACATCTCTCACTTACACATGAGGACATTTTACGATCATCACAAAACCACAATTCATGTGATCTTACCACATCACCCTACTGCATTTTCATACAAAGTTAGATATCATGCGATTAGCGAGTACATCTGCAAACAAAAAACTTCTCGATACACCTGTTAGGATAATCGAATAGTCACTGTCAGTATAAAAAATAAAGCTCATTGTATCCCAAATCCATGACTAATTACATCCATCGAGCTACTTTCCTTATCGAAAGTAATCCCCAATAATCGCTCGATTATGTATTCATTATTATATTCAAATCCCTACATGAATATTATGTATTCATTATTATGTTCAAATCCCTACATGAATAAATATAAAAGACCAATCGGTGAATATAATACAATAATACAATATCAATTGATCTTCCTTTTCTCAAACTCGAATCTATCAGTCTCAACTCAGCTGCTTTTTTAGACATACCCCTTAGATCTCAATTCATCTTCCGGGATATAGGTAAATAGACTAAAGTAGCAAACACTGAATCAGGATCTCAATAAACAGACGAAAGTAATAAGGGTACAAGAGATCTCACCAAATAGATTTCGAGTTTCACACAGTAGGGTTTGGGGTTAAATATCAAATTATCGTCTCAAATAAAACAGCTCCTACTATCTCTAGTCGTTTTATCACATGCAGTATGAAACACGTGTCACAATGTGATTCTCTCATCTCTCAAAAGGCATATGTTAGATTTCTTTAACACTGTGTAGGTATACAACTTAGTTTACATATAAGATTTTATCCAGAGATCTCAAAGAGAGTACTTTAGAGATAATATCACAAATCACAAGTGATATCTGAGATCTCATACCTGACTACTTACAGGCAACATGGATGTGGATACGTCCATATCGGTCATATCGCATATAATCTCATCCCGAACACGTATCAGGGTGTCTTATGTTCTAACAGAACTACTCTCAAAATCTCTTACGGTTAGAAACCATCTCATCCCCGCTCACTCAAAGTTAGAGGTGGTTATTCGAGTGAGAGAGTCGACCTCGCTTGCCTGACATATCTATTATCACATCACCAAATATGTATATGATAATAAAAGTAAGTGTATTAAATGAAATATAATACAAGTGTGACTGAATAATGCACAATAATCATATATATAGAAAATCAATAAGCATTAATATCGTCAATATGGTACAAGATGAGAAATGTCAATAAATATCCAAACCCAATACTCCCTATACCTTAAAAAGGAGTCTCTAGTGATGGGTTTAGTGAAGGGTCCATCCACCATGCTATGTGTAGAAATATATTTGATGGTCACTTCATCATTCTCGATGATATCTCTCACGAAATGGTATCTGGTGTCAATGTGTTTGGTTCTACTATGAAATTTAGGATCTCGAGTGTAAGCGATAGCAATCTGATTATTACATTAGATCATCACTAGCCTCCTATTATCTGCTACAATCACTAAGTCATCCAATAGTCTCCGAAGCCAAACACTCTCCTGAATTGCAACTGAGCAAACCACGAATTTGGCCTCCATCATAGATAGAGCTACATAGGTTTGCTTCTTACTGCTCCAAAAGATGGCACTGTCATTGAGCAAGAAAGCAAAACCTGATGTCGATTTGCATTTATCTAAATCGTCTCCCCAATCGGTGTTTGAATAACCCACAAGATACAAATCGCCTCCTCCGTAATACAAGAAAACGTTCGCAGTTCCCTTAAGATATCGAAAAATCATTTTTACTACTCTCCAGTGACTCCTTTCAGGATTTGCCTGATATCTACTCACCAGACTGATTGCATAGCAAATGTCCGGTCGTGTACATAATATTGTGTACATCAGACTTCCCACTGTACTAGAGTAAGGTACTTTATTCATTCCCCTCATTTCTTCCTGAGTTTTAGGGCACATCTCTAAGCTCAAGCCATCACTTTTTGCAATTGAAGTATCTATGGGATTACAATCACTCATCTCAAAGCGTTCAAGAATTTTATTAATGTAGATCTTTTATAAAAGAGCGAACGTTTTTCTCGAGCAATCCCTCTGGATCTAAATTCCAATGATGAACTCAGTTTCACTCATGTCCTTCATGTCGAAGCTGGATGACAACAATGCTTTAATGGTTATTAAATACTCAATGTTGTTTTCAGCCAATATTATGTCATCTACATACAATAACAGGATCATAAAAGAGTTATCAGAACATATCAGATAGACACAATGATCATCATCGATCATCGTAGAGCCATAAGATATCACCTCCTCGTGAAATCTTAGGTACCACAGCCTGGATGACTGTTTTAGACCATATATCGACTTTCAAAGTCAATAAACCTTATCCTCTTGACTAACTAGAATGAACCCAAAACGTTATTCCATGTAGATCTCCTCATCCAAACTCCCATTAAAGAAAGCGATCTTTATGTCAATCTGGTGTAACTCCAGATCCATGCTCGTGATAATCGTCAAAAGTAAACGGATCGATGTAAATTTGACAACACGGAAGAAAGTCTCCCCGTAGTCAATATCCTTCGTCTGCGCGTAACCCTTGGCTACCGTACGGGGTTTATACCTCTTTATCGATCTGTTGGCCCTTCTTTTGATTTTGAGAATGCACTTATTCCCAATGGCCTTTCTATCCTCAGGTAAGTTAACTAGATTCCAAACCCCATTAACTCTTATAGATTCCATTTCTTCTTGTATGGCCTTTAACCATTGGTCTTTTGCTAGACTCTCGAGAGTCTCCTGGAATATCCAGGGCTCTTCATCGTCCTCAAGAGTCACAATGAGAATCTCATCCTCAATCGGAATATGATGACGAGGTATATGTCCCCAACTACTCCTACGAGGAGGGAAGGCCTCTATATCTTCAGATAGACCACTTCCACTAGAACCAAGATCCGTAACAGGCTCTTGAGTCTCACCGTTGGGCCCAATTAAGCCATTAGGCTCATCCATCTCATAGAATGTGTTATCTCGATCGATTTCTCCTCTTCTAGGGAAATCATTCTCGAGAAACATGACATCACGAGACTCAATCTCAGTGACAGTACCGTCCGTATGCTCTCCTAGGAACACATGTCCCTTGGAGTGTTCAGAGTATCTTATAAAAATACATTTCTTTTTTCGTGGGCCTAACTTGTCGTACTGATACAAGAAATCATGAACATACGCGACACAACCTCATGATCTCAAATGGCTAACGTCAGGTTGTCTCCTTGTCCAAAATTCGTAAATGGTGCTGACTACGGATTTCGTTGGGACACAGTTAATGATGTAGGTAGCAGTCAATAACGTATCCCTCTAATAAGAGATAGGTAAATTGGGCTGCTCCATCATCAACCTCACCCTCTCCAACAGAGTCTTATTCTTTCTCTCGGCAACTCATTCTGCTGAGGAGTAGCAGGAATAGTCAACTGTCTCGTAATATCTCTCTCGAAACAGAGCTCTTTAAACTGCTCAGATAGAGACTTACGTCCCCGATCGATTTTAAGAAAGTCTAACTGATTCTCAATCTCGCTAATAAACCTCCTGAAGCACTATAGCGTCTCAGACTTGTGCGAAATCAGATAGACGTAATCGAAACGCGTGTAGTCGTCTATAAATATAATGAAATACGTTGCTTCGTTTCAGGCTCTCATATTCATGAGTCCGCAAATATCGGAATGGACTAACTGTAATAGGGTCCCAGCTCTTATTGCTTTTCCAAATGATTTTCTCATAACTTTGCCCGCTTGGCAAAACTCACACAAGGGCAACTCGACCCTGGTTAGCGGGTCTAACAAGCCACTCGTAGCTAACCAGGTCATCCTCTCTTACCCTATGTGGCCAAGTCTACTATGTCATACAATCACATCATCAACTACACTATCAAATGCAAAGACAATAGGAGATGAAGGAAAATTATCATAGAATGAAATCAAATCCAGTACATAGAATCTCCCATGGACTAAACTAGAACATTTTAAAGAATTGTCATAATAAATGGAAACTTCAGAGTTTTTTAACAAAATAGAATATTTTAACTGATCAAGACATCGGACAAATACGAGATTCTTTCGAATCTCGGGAGCATATAATACATCATATAGATACAGGACTTGGTTACTTTGCAGCATCAGCTTGCATGTACCAATCTCTCTCACTTCCACAAATACTCCGTTCCCCACATACAGCCTCCTTGCATGGAGACTCAAATGACAGAACTCCACGTACGCGCTCCTATCACGAACTACATGATCCATGGCTTTTGAGTCTATAATCCACAAAGGAGAAGAGTCAGCGAGCATTACACTAGATGACACACAACTCAAACCATGTAAAGAAGAAGGACGTACCTTTTTCTCGCCACACTCGAGTGTAAAATGCCCATACTTGCCACACACATAGAATTGGACCTTGTTCTTATCGAGCTCCTTCTTCTTGCGTTTCTGTCATTTGTCATCGGTCTTAACAAATTGTTTCTTCTTGCATTGGCTCTTGATCTTCTTCTCATGCTTGCACCACTTGCGCTTAATGCCCCGAGAGATCTTACTTGACTCCGCTATGTTAGCATGACCTGAAGTAGACCTAACCACCTCTTGGCGCTCCTTCTCAAACTCATAATGTCTACTCACATCCATGAAAGTATGGATACTCTCAGTGTATGTGAGATAAGTCTTAACATCCCACAAGTCAGACAAAGACTGGATCACACTCAATACCTGAAACTCATCTGATATAGGCTCCCTCATACTTTTCAGAGAGGCAATCATACTCGTCATATGCATTAGATACTGCTTCATAGTATGATCGAATCTCTTCTTGTACGTGATAAATTTGTAGGTCATCATCCTCAACTTAGGAGCTGACCGGGAGCCATAATGCTCTCTCAGAGCAAAGCCAACCGACATCGCAATAGAAAACTACTTGTATACCGGGATCAGTTCATCGTGCATGCTGCTAAGAAGGATCGCCCTGGCTTGGCCATCATTCTTTTTCCAAGCACGATACGCCTCCTGATCCCGTCTCGCTTGTTACGTGGTACCCTCCTTGGGATCCATCATCTCGTGCTTAAGAACCTCCCAGAGTTCTTATTCCTCGAAGACAAACTGAACTTTTCGATATCAAATATCATAGTTGTTACCGTTCAGCTAGTCTCCCTTCACGAGATCTAAAATGACCGTCTTTGTAATAGCCATATCTCTGTTACACAAAAAAGAGAGACGTTAGTGACAATTAATACTTAATTTTATAATTTTGTACACCCTACAAATCAACAAGACTCAAATGATTCAAGTACAAACCCCAAGACGAGCGTATGAGTCAACGGACACTATACACCAAATCCAGGATTACGTCTCACCATTTGGACTAGAATTCGGCATACAAAAACTCATATTTAGTCACATTAAATTGCATAGAAACCTTAGAAAAATAAAATTTTTCATCCCAACATGTCCTGACGTGCCGTCGGCGGGTCCATTCACCGCCACATGTTGGCGGCGCATCCTTATGCACCTCCACGAGCATAGGGAAGGGGGCAACGCGTGACAAACACGCGGCGTGGGTCACGGACCCGAGTCAGAACCTGAGTCAGACTCGATTCTGGGTCGGACGCATGGGTTAGACCCGATCCGGGTCGGAGTATGGGTTGGGTCTAGATCTACGTCGGAACCGAACCAGATAGAACCCTTGGAAGCTTACGCACCTCAGCGTGCGTGAGCTCCACACACCCATACCCCCACGCGTCACGCGCCAGCCGCGTGCATGACGTGCATGTGCCATGGACCCAGGTCGGGTCTTCTTCACCCAACAGGTCCTGCAATCGAACCCAACTACCGAAAATTGACTTTTTCGACCCCGTTTTAGCCGAATTTTCTTAGGAATATCTAATTCCTCATATTCTAATCATTCTTAACTCGATTTTTGGAATAATCACACCATAAACTCAGTGAATTTAGAGTCCAAAATTCTGACCCTTCGCGGCTACTTTCTGACAATAATAACAAATAATATATATACCAAACGTAGATCATAAAAGCAAAAACTCATACATACCAATTTCATGCAACGATTTATCATAAATCTCGATAAATCTGGGATTTTAAGGTCTCGGTCACTATTCACAACTGAGAATTTTAACCAAAATTTTCATGGTCTCAGAAAATTATGAAAAAAATTATTTTCGTGATCTACGTAATATGAGTAACAACGTGGTATAATTGGATTCATAAAATTTATCCGTAATACGAATCCCAAATTTTATACCATATATTTTTATACCCAAAATAATTCTAAAATTTTATTTTTAAAATAAATCTAACCTGACTCTAATACCAATATTAGTTTTGATGACTCAATCATGCAGCGAAAGCGTATAATAAAATTTTCGGAATCATAAAATAAGTTTGGGTTTTAGGTATACCTCAAAAAGCAGTATAGAAAACTTCGGGAGCCGCGAATTCTTTATCACGAATAATTCGCAGTCGAATGATGATCACAGTACGAACCACCACCGCAATTCTACGATATCACAACTCTAAATTCGGTGATTATATTGCTAAAAATTCCCTACTCAGAATTTTCTGTCTATCCTCTCTATTGAGTATTTTTCTCTCAAAGACTCAATACGTGCAATTCTCTCTCTATGGGATGAAACCTAGATCCAGAATTTTTCTTCTCTCTCAAGAACAATTGGTTCTTTCCATATCCTCTTAATTCTCTTGAAGAAAGGGAATTAATCACATTTTCACTTAAAAAGAAATTAACCAAAAAAAAAAAAAAAAAAGGAAGGTAATTATGTTAATCATGGGTAATGGGTGTTATCCTATATCTCATTTAAATCTCAAATAAAATTTTAGCTAGAATAAAATGACTATACGTGAGCATTTACCAATACAAAAAATCAATGTACGAGCTTTTAAGCATACAAAATAATAAAATCAATGAAGAATAACATCTTATCCTAACAATTCAGAAATAAAATTAAGATGAGTATTTTAATTTTTTGTAGATTAATTTAAATTTCATGCTCATCCATGATTACTTACTTTTTTCTTTCAGTATTCTATTTCTATGCTTTTATTGTCTGTTATGATTTTTGGCTATGAATACGATAGATAAATTAAAATAGATATTTTTTAGTTTTTAAATTATTTTTTCGATTTTAATAATTACAGACACCTGTAAAAATTTTGAAATGATTGGATTACAATTATATATTGATGTGGTTTCAAAGTATATCTCAAGAATATCAGATATCATGGGGAAAAAAAAATGAGGTGTAATTGTGACATCCAAAATTTTTATATCCTGCGATACCCTCTACATATAGAGAGTGTATACATATAAAAAATCTGACTGTCACTATTTTAAACAAATATCGCGAAACCCCAATACTTTTTATTTGTGCAATCTTTTATAATAGTTCATATATTCCCTTTATGTTACCCTCAAATTTTTGTCCCAAGCTCCAAAGTTCCATTTTTGGCCTGATGTCCATTTTGGGAAAGCCCTAAATTAGGGTTTCCTTTCCTATCTCTTGAAATTCAATCCCTGACCTCGATTTTCACTTAAATCCCTGCGCTAGATTTCCAAATTAATCTCCACGATTGATTTATGTTGGATGTAGATTTTTGCTCTACCGGTATCAGTTTTTTTGACTCGAACGAATGCTCTAAAGGATTAAATAAAACCCCCAAAAAATGTTTAAAATTTTTTATATCAAGTCAAAAAGAGTGACTTTCGATAGAAATAAAACAGACTGAGTAAGAGAGGGCTGAAGATGAGAGCCCTATAATTTATGTGTTGAGTGTGGTGTGCCAAGCAAACGTACATGAGCCATAACCAAATATTTTTAAGAGATTTAAAATTTTTATTACTTAAGAATTTTAATTAACCAATGAGATTATTTCATTATCGATTACATTTCAAAAGTTTCATTTCTTATCAAGAAGGTATGCCCAAAACTAAGATTACCTCTGATCAATGAGAGCAGATGATCAACTCTTTGCCAAAGTTGTCGAAAACAGACTGAAAAAGTATCGTCTTCAGCTTACTGAATGTCTTTGAAAGCCACGGATCGATTAGGTCACTTCTGGTATAGATTATTCAAAATATCATATCGTGTTCACTTTTCGGGAAGATAAATTCTTAATTGTTGACACATTTTGGTGTGAGATACTTAATGAATCATGGGCTTATGAGATTGAGTGTTATCATAAACGGACCTTTGGGTTATGTCCCATAAGTTTATAATGTAAGTTCATACATGCCTTAAAAGATTTACATAGTCTCAACCCTTGGATTAATTGCGTATCAATCTTAACCTTAAAATTCTGACATATCGATTCTCGTATTCAAATCCTAACATAACGATGATAATACCTTGCTCATATTATTTTTCAGTAGGACAAAGATTAAATTTTTATTATCTTATGTTAGGGCCCATTTGCAAATCCATGCTATGTTTAAATTCTACATATTTATGTAAAATCTAATTTAAAATTGAACATTTATTACTTAAAATAAGAATAGAATTAAAAATCTCTTTAACTAACCTTGAAAATATAATTTACTAACAATTTCTATATCAAAATTTAACCAAACTTCCATCGGTATAACGATAAAACGTTGCGCTCTCTTAATCATAGATTTTAGATTTGAGCCATGGGAATGAGAAAGTGGAATTTGAAAAGACTCCACAATACTTAAACTTAATTAATTGGATAAAACCGAAATATCGATCTGTGAAAAAAAAAAAATTTACAAACAAAGGGATTGAAAAGATAGTTCCCAGAGCCAAAGACCCCATTGCACAACCACAAATATGTTTTATCAAGTAATAAATCATAAGCTTCAAATAATTAAAATTTTAGTAGGATCATTAGCAAATTTAAACCCAATCAATATAATGTAAATTAAAATGAATAGATATTCACAAATTAAAACCCAATTGTTTTTTTAATTTAAGAAGAAATAATGCTTTTATGATCACGTCTAAAATGAAAAATAATTTGTTATACCAATTATTATAAAATTATATAACTAATGCGGTCATGGGAAATCTATATGCATATATATGATTAGTTGATTCTATATGTATTACTGACTAAGGGAAAAGTGATTGCTGTGTGCATTTCAATCTAATCTTTCTAAAGCAACTTTACCTGATGTGAGATCGCATGGATAAGAAGATAATTAGCAAGGTAAGATAAGGATGATTAATCAAGAATCAAGATGACTTGAGTTCTACTTGGAAGTACCTAACCTCATCTGAAGATAATTTTCCTTTTTTTTTCAATATTACCTTCTAGATTTTTGACACGACTAACTAACCAGATTAAATTGAGTTTTAAATAAATTAATTTATATATAAATAAGGTTGAATGCTACCATCATTCTTTATTCATGATATACAAATTTTAAAATAATATTTGTATTAATTTTATTAATAAATTGAGTTTAACTGTTATTATTTTATCATGAGTTAATATTTATATTCGTGCATTAAATAAATAGTTTGATATGATTAAAGATACACATGAAAAAATATTTAATACTGTTAAATAAAATATTAGAATTAATAATTTTTTGATGGCATCTTTTTTAAAATATATATATTTCTATATATTATAATATTAATATAACTTATCGTGATGGGTCTCATTCAAGATTATAATTTTTTATTATTTTATAAATAAAAATTAATGAGCGCTACATAAATAAATCCCACAATTTCATAGATATCAAACTATTAAATACATTTCTAAAAGGTCTACACAGTGGTGACTTGACCGGTTACTTGGTGAGAAAGGATAAAGGGCACGTGACTAAATATGAGAGAACCATTTACAATCAAGATAAGATTGTCCAAAGCAGCACCGAAGTGTGTCAACTCGCTGTCTCTATCAAGCCGTCAATTTTTGTAAAAACGTGTCGTTAGCCTTCGCATCTTGCAAGATTATCTTTGCTTCTTATCACCTTATTTGCCTATTAGAAACTTTTATCTAAATATTATTATTTTTAATAAAAATTAACTAAACATTAAACATTTTAAAATAATATTGATTTCACACTCTACTTTGAGAGCACAAAAGTAGTTTCACACTCACAAAATACGAAACTTATTTCCCCTCGTGCAACACTTGCACACCTTGCATATTAAACACCACTTTACATGACTAAACATATTTCAAAACACCACTCCAACATCTTGTATGACTAAACATCACCTTACATAATGAAACATATTTCAAAACAATACTCCAGAACCTTACATGATCAAATACAACATTACATGACAAAACATACTTCAAAACACCACTTCAACAATTTGCATGACCAAACACACTTCAAAATACTACTCCAACACCAAATAAACCACAACTTTACTCCGTATCAAATATAAAAAAACTATCACCAAATAAGTCATACTCAACCAAATATAAAAAAATCACCATCAAGTAAACATATTTCAAAACACCACAATGAAATAATAATATTCCAAACACCAACAACCATACTCCAAATATCAACAACCACACACAACCAAAGACAATCGATCAAACACCTGGCCACTACCAAATCTCAACTAAATATACATGTTCTCCAAATTCTTAAATATCGAAATAAAATAAATCAAATTATTTATAATTATTGAAATAATATAGATAAAAAAATCACAAGAAAGAGAGAATAATAAAAAAATTTTGATAGAAATTGAAATTAATGTTTACAAAATTTAAATGTAATACATGTAAAATGTTAAAACTAGACTAAGTGTCGCAAGGAGATAATCCAACATTGTTTCGTAATTGACGTCTAACAGGAATATAAGTCGGCCTACTAGGTGGAGGTGGGGGTATATCATTTAGATATGCAATTTCATCAACCCCAGAAAATACAACCGCACTAATATCATCGAAATGTCAACTACGACAACGTCTCCACACGTAAACATAAACTCGTGGACGCTTTGTGGGTGCAGCATCATTAACGTCATCTGTAAATACCAGAGTCGGAGTAGGATAGAAAGATGATACATATATCTCTGCTGGCTTGTCATAATCATCCGTAGCACCAAAAGTGGAAGATATGTTTATCGGCTCAGTAACTCTCTGTGCAGATGTTGAAGGACGGTAATCCTTAGAAGATATATGCCTGATGAACTGAAGTGCACGCCAAGCCCCATCAATGAGATATCCAACTCTAGAATCCATTCCTTCCGCCACAAATATATCAGATGCTCTAAATGTATGTTCTGGAGGTCATAGCAATGCAAATGATAAAAAAGAAAAGAAATGTCATGTAAACAATAAAATTATATGAAATGATAAATTTATTTTTACTTACGAGATACTCCATCTGTGCTGCTGTAGGTCAAAATCCCTACTGATAACGATACTGTCATGCCTCGAACCGAAATCGTGAATAATCGTCCGTTGTCCTGGATGCCGACTGTATTTCTACAGAAAATTGAGCATAACCTCCCCATAAATCGGAGGTCTCCCATGTACAATTCAACCTGTTTAAACCTATATAATTCAAAATCATCTTGAAAATAAAACAAATGGTCATTGCGGCCTCTCCAAAATCCATCAACTACAGCAGACATCCAGAACAATGTCAGGGTAAGTAAATCACCAACAGTCCTAACCACAGACATCTACTGTCATGCCCAACTAGAGTATGAGCAGCCGCCACATCGAGCGGACCTAAATTTTATATAATATACAATAGTTTCCTAAGTAAAGAGTTTAAATGTTTACAAATGTCTTAATGCGAGCATAATATGAGAGTTTCACAACAATGTCCATAAATATTACAGTCATCCCATAAAAATGTACACGGTCAACTACGGACCTCAATATCTAAACCACGCAGGGTCGAAATAAAGTGCTAAATTCGTATTTTAAATTTAACTTAAACCTTACCGTCGCGAAGAACCAACCCGCCTAGGATGAACTGAAATCTCTAGACTCTGAAACGTCGCTCTAGCACAACGATCCTGTCTGAGGGAGGAAAGAAGATGGGTGAGTATCTATGGGAGGATACTCAGCAAGTGAGGGGAAGGATATCATGCTATCAATATCAAGTGTGAACTTGGAGTGTCAAAGCATGTAATACAATAGCAGGTATATGAAAACAACGTGCAGTTTTAAACATATCTCAAGGCACACATAAGAAAATAACATATGCATCCATCCAAGTATCAAATCACATGAGAAGAGCGGCCGAATAAACAATCCCAGCAATGGTCTACCTCGACTAAGGACGGGCGCATTGGGGGTTTTCACAATACAAATATCAAATAATGGCTCTCTACCCCAATGTTGGCCACAGACTACTCCAACTAGCCTGTAAATAATAATAATAATATACGTATAAATAGTCGGCCGTGTATGATGCCCCCGCCCAGTGCTAGACAGAGATAACGTCCTCCCCCGATGAGGGTTCAACCTGGGACAACCATACATACGACAATCTGGCGGATACCTCCGGCCGAAGAGTATTCGGGCACAAGGGGTGCAGCTACCAAATGTCCTTCATAGCTACGGAACAATATCAAATCAGCCGGGCACGTGGCCCCATGCATCCCAACACCATATCAGCCGGGCATATAGCCCCATGCATCGTATCATAATATCAGCATGGCATACAGTCCAAAAGGTACGTATAAATCCATTCAAAACCATGTGCCAATGCAAGTGGAAGCATTAAAACACGTCAATATATCAAAAAGGTGGCACAATATTCAGTTATCAAACTCATGGATGCATATCAATAAAATCAGTAATTGAGACACTCCAATGGTCACAAAAATATGTATATAAATACTTATCAAAATCCAAAAGTTCAATTTTCACACGTATAGAAATCATGTCATTTGAAAATCTGTAAAATATGGTTTATCAATCAATAGTAGATGTCGTAGTCTCACTCACTGTATGGGGGAGGGTAGTGCACTCCCCAATAATACCACGAATCGAACCAAACTCAACTCATCGAGTCTCCAAGAAAGTCAACCTAATCAAATCACGAATTTCATCAATTTTCTGACTATTTTCAGGATTTATCATTTTCCTTAAATTCGTACAAACCCTAAATTTTTTGATTTATAAATGTACTCCAATGTAATCAATTTCTTTCTATTTATAAATAAATAACGAAATCCAAACCAATCTAAATTCAAACACCTAAAACCGTTCAAAATCGAAAACTAATCTCAAATAAATAAATTCCCTACAAAATGGAAAAATCTTTGAAAAATCATACACTTTTCAATTCTCATCCGATTCCTTCAAACCATATATCATTTTAAAGGTATTGAAACCTATTTTCATAATACGTAAATTGTATCTGATTTCCTATATGCCAAACAAACTATAATATAAAACAACGCATCAATCCTTAAATTCCAACCCTAAATCCAATTACTTTCATGCATATTTTGAATTAAACTCTAGAGCAACTATTCAAATCAACGAAATTCGATTTCTATTATTCCTTAGCATGCTTCTTCTGTATCAAACAGCCTAATTTTATGAATTTTGCATCACTTACTTCACTAATTATATATTAAATATCAGGAAATTGTATCCTATACTAATCTAACATATACATATCTCATTACCCTAGATTTAACCCTAATTTTACTCAATTTATTGAGATGATCAAAAATTTCTCACCTAGGGTTTTCTCGAATCGCAGATCTGACTTCTGAATGTACTTCATTCAATCCAGGACCTGCAGTATTCCAACCCGACGCATTTTAACAATTAGGCTAAATTAGCTAGAGATCAAACCCTAGGACTATTAATCAAAAACCAGCCCTTACCTACGCAGTGAGAGGATCGCAGGAAACCGCAACGGCCTAGGGTTTCTGAGGCTTCTTGTTGCAGTCAGTTTGGGGCTTCTGCACAGATTGCAGGAGCGCTTTCTACCGAGGAAAACAAGGCGCACGAGCGCACGAGCAAGGAGGAGGCGCTGCAGCCGTGTACGCTAGAGCTGTCGCGCGCGCAGGGGACAGTCTCGCGAGCGCTGGGGCAGGGGTTGTCGCTCTGAAGTCGCGCGCTGTTGTGCGCGCAGGGAGAGAAAGATAGGGAGAAACAGAGAGAGAGCCGAGGGTAGAGAGAGAAGCGATGGTGATTGCGGGTGGCTGTGGGTGGCGGAAGAGAGGGAGGGAATAGAGAGAAGGAGAGAGAATCGAAGGGATAGAGAGAGAATAGCGGGTGGAAGACGAACGGTGGCGGTGGCGGCCGCTCGCAGCGGTGAGAGAGACGAGAGAGAGAGGGACAGTGAGAGGTAGAGAGGGAGAGAGAGAGAACAGAGAGTGGGAAAGAGAGGGAGAGAGTTGATCGGTGGCTGGGTGGTGGTTGACGGCCGTCTACGGCGGAGGAGAGCAGCGGCCGCAGCAGCGGAGGGCGGCGGCGATGGGGAAGGGTCGCGCGGGAAGGGGGAGGGTCGCGGGAAAGGGAGACATGAGAGGGGAAGAGGGAGGGTCGCGGGAAAGGGAGACAGGAGAGGGGAAGAGGGAAAGAAATTAGGGCTAAGCCCTAATTTCGATTTTTGATTTTTTATTATTATTATTATTATTATTATATATGTATTATTTATTATTATTATTATTATTTTTTTTTTATTATTATTTTTATTTTTTTTATAAAAATGGTTTATAAATAAATGCATTATAAAATAATTAATTTAATAAATGAAAAATATGTTTATATACATATACATATATTTTATTTTATTTTTATACTTGTTTCACATTTCGAATCGGAAATACGGAAACTTTTGAATATACTAAAAATTTAAATTAAAAACCCCAAAATCGAAAATCAATATAAAATAAAAATTTTCTCTCTATATAAATAAACTGAGTAATATTTCATTAAATTTAAGAACGGGAGTACAAAAGTACTGCACCGCAGAGTTGGCGTTATATTTTCTAACCTCCTAAAAATAAGTTTCGTCCTCGAAACTAAAAGAAGACCTTACTGAAACAAATGGGAAAAGGCTGCGAAGCGCCTGTGGGTCACTGATGCTTGGCCATCATCTGCTGACAAGCTAGGCATCAAGCAACGAATTCTCTCTTTACACGAGATCACTAATAACTATCTAAGATGGTTAGGTACATTTTGTACCTCCCAGGATGCATAACGTGAATGGAGGAATGAGTTTCCTCAAAAAAATCACTCCAAAGATCTCTGTTGGTGGAAATGCAAACCCGCTGTCGATATACTACCAGTCGTTATCACAGACTTGGAAACTCTCTGTCATTATTTCTACACATCTATCAAGAATGCCTTGGAGTTCCACATGACTCCGCGAGTATACATCTGTAACCTCCTACACCACTGGGACCTTATCGATCCTTGATCTCTCCACGGTGGTGTCTATCATGAGTTAGGTACGTCGTGCACTTTTAGCGCATCTGTTGCCTAACCTCCATCACCAATACAATGCAGCGAGGTAACACTCGCCTCTCGCCTGCAAATCTTAACCACGGTCCCTCAAGTCTCCAAAACTCCACTTCTTTTGTGAAGCGATCCACTAAAGCTCTCGCATAAGAATAGTTCGACCCGATGTCAATAAAGACACGGGCGTCGACCCTCGATATTTTCATAACTCCCAATGTGAGAAAATAAAGAGATTAGTTAATAAACATAGAAGAAAACATATACTCACACACATATATATATATCAAAATGTATGTACAAACCAACATAGTTAAGCCTCTAAGGCTTTAACTAGTGATGGTCCTCAAAAGGAAGTACATCGAACCCAAAAGAAAGTACATGAAAGCTCTCTAAATATGGGGACCAGTGGGAGGAGTACCAATAACTACGTCAAGATCTGCCTGATCGTCCTCCTGCGTCATGGCGTACACACAGGCCTGTGTTCTCTGCTACTGTCGGGATGATCCTGGCACCATGTTGCTCCCAACTGCTGTCTGTGGAGCGATGTGACTCGAGTGCGCAGGTGCTCCCTGCTGTCCTCCTCGTGGAACACTCGAGTAGTCCGTAGCTGTCTGACCCCTCAATCCCAACTCGGGACAAACACTTCTGATGTGCCCTGGCTTCCCATACCGGAAGCATGTAACAGGCGCCCTACATTCTCCAAGAGGGTGGTGTCTACCATATCGGTGGCAAGAGGGGTACCACTGAGCTGAAGTCTGAGTAGTGGCATTAGGGACCGGTGCTCTGAACCCCTGGGATTGTGATCTCTGCTCAGAATGTGCTTGTCTCAGCTGAGAAGGGCCTCCCTGATATCCTGAAGTCCTACCCCTCTTCGAGCCCTGGCTCGAAGTAGCCTCAGATCTCTTCCTTTGCTATCTGTTTTCCCATGTCAGGTTTCAGCACAGACGATCTCCTCCGCCCTAAGGGTTGAGTCTACGATCTCTGCAAAGGAGAGACTAGGAATCACTGTCATATATCTCCTGATGTTCAAGTTGAGGCCGTCCTCAAACTTGAACCGTAGCTGCCTTGGCGTCACCAAGTCTGGAACAAAAGCAGCTAGTCTCCTCAACTCCGCCTCGTACTCTGTCACTGTCCTGGTTCCCTGCCGCAAGTGCAAAAAATCTGCCCTCTTGCGGTCCTGCTGGAACTCAGAGAAATACCTGCGATCGAACTCCCATAGGAAGTCCTCCCATCGCAGAGGCCCGATAGTATCGTCACAAATCGTCTCCTCCCAAGTGAGGGCGTCACCATCTAAGAGTCTCTCTGCTACTCGTAACCGGTAGTCCTTGCTTAACCCTAAATTAGTTAAAATTCTGCGGGTGTGGTTAATCCAGTACTTCGCTGCGGTGGAATCACCCGTCCCCGTGAAATCCGTGCAGCCTAATTGTCTCGCCTCCTTCACCAACTGGGTGTGCTCGTGAATACGTCTCAAAGTGAAGGAGGTAGTGTCACTAGGTCCTGAAACAGTGGAAGGACCAACAACTGGTGGCTGAGCTGGTACAACTGGAGGTGGCACGGCCGTAGGAATCGGCGCGACCATCGGTACTGGTGGAGGTGGCATCTGTATGCCATGTGAACTATACCACTCGAACACCTGTCTATAGGCGTCCAGTGGTGGTGGTGGTACTGCGGCTGTAGCAGCTGGTGGAATAGGTACTGGAGGAGGTGCGTGCGAAGAAGACATGTCCTCTAGTGCTCCAGAGGGTTCAGTAGGAGCGAAACTGGTATCTTGCCTGGTCGTCATACTACTACAAGGAAAAAGGTACTAGTAAAGCAGAAATGTTAAAATTAGGGTTAGTTACGAAGTAACTAACCCCCTAAAATAAATAAACTTATAAGTTTAAGAACTGATAGAACTAATATGCTAGGTTAGATACGCACCGCATCTAACCCCCTAAAAAGAATAACTCATATGCCTAAAACCATGTACTGGGATCTCATGACTGTAATGAAACTCTCATATGCATTGAGGACTTTTAAATCGTACTTGGGAATATTTTCAAAACTCTTCTCTAAAACACTACTCTTAACCTAGAGCTCTGATACCAAAAGAACTGTCACGCCCCGAACCGGGATCATGAACAGTCGCCCGTTGCCCTGGATGCCGTTGTATTTCTACAGAAAATCGGGCAAAACCTCCCCATAAATCGGAGGTCTCCCATGTACAATTCAACATGTTTAAACCTGTATAATTAAAAATCATCCTGAAAATAAAAGAAATGGTCATCCCGGCCTCTCCAAAACCCATCAACCACAGCAGACATCAAGAACAACGCCAGGCTAAGTAAATCACCAACAGTCCTAACCACAGACCTCTACTGTCATGCCCAACTAGAGCATGAGCAGCCGCCACATCGAGCGGACCTAAATTTTATATAATATACAATAGTTTCCCAAGTAAAGAGTTTAAATGTTTACAAATGCCTCAATGCGAGCATAATATGAGAGTTTCACAACAATGTCCATAAATATTACAGTCACCCCATAAAAATGTACACGGTCAACTACGAACCTCAATATCCAGACCACGCAGGGTCAAAATAAAGTGCTAAATTCGTATTTTAAATTTAACTTAAACCTTACCGTCGCGAAAAACCAACCCGCCTAGGATGAACTGAAATCTCTAGACTCTGAAACGTCGCTCTAGCACAACGATCTTGTCTGAGGGAGGAAAGAAGAGGGGTGAGTATCTATGGGAGGATACTCAGCAAGTGAGGGGAAGGATATCGTGCTATCAATATCAAGTGTGAACTTGGAGTGTCAAAGCATGTAATACAATAGCAGGTATATGAAAACAGCGTGCAGTTTTAAACATATCTCAAGGCACATATCAGAAAATAACATATGCATCCATCCAAGTATCAAATCACATGAGAAGAGCGGCCGAATAAACAACCCCGACAATGGTCTACCTCGACCAAGGACGGGCGTATTAGGGGTTTTCACAATGCAAATATCAAATAATGGCTCTCTACCCCAATGTTGGCCACAGACTACTCCAACTAGCCTGTAAATAATAATAATAATAATATACGTATAAATAATCGGCCGTGTATGATGCCCCCGCCCAGTGCTAGACAGAGATAACGTCCTCCCCCGATGAGGGTTCAACCTGGGACAACCATACACACAACAATCTGGTGGATACCTCCGGCCGAAGAGTATCCGGGCACAAGGGGTTCCGCTACCAAACGTCCTTCGTAGCTACGGAACAATATCAAATCAGCCGGGCACGTGGCCCCATGCATCCCAACACCATATCAGCCGGGCATATAGCCCCATGCATCGTATCATAATATCAGCCGGGCATACAGCTCAAAAGGTACGTATAAATCCATTCAAAACCATGTGCCAATGCAAGTGGAAGTATTAAAACACGTTAATATATCAAAAAGGTGGCACAATATTCAGTTATCAAACTCATGGATGCATATCAATAAAATCAATAATTGGGACACTCCAATAGTCACAAAAATATGTATATAAATACTTATCAAAATCCAAAAGTTCAATTTTCACACGTATAGAAATCATGTCATTTGAAAATCGGTAAAACATGGTTTATTAATTAATAGTAGATGTCGTAGTCTCACTCACTGTATGAGGGAGGGTAGTGCACTCCCCAATAATACCACGAATCGAACCAAACTCAACTCATCGAGTCTCCAAGAAAGTCAACCTAATCAAATCACGAATTTCATCAATTTTTCGACTATTTTCAGGATTTATCATTTTCCTTAAATTCGTACAAACCCTAAATTCTTCGATTTATAAATGTACTTCAATGTAATCAATTTCTTTCCATTTTTAAATAAATAACGAAATCCAAACCAATCTAAATTCAAACACCTAAAACCGTTCAAAATCGAAAACTAATCTCAAATAAATAAATTCCCTACAAAATGGAAAAATCTTTGAAAAATCATACACTTTTCAATTCTCATCTGATTCCTTCAAACCATATGTCATTTTAAAGGTATTGGAACCTATTTTCATAATACGTAAATTGTATCTTGATTTCTTATATGCAAAACAAACTATAATATAAAACAACGCATCAATCCTTAAGCTCCAACCCTAAATCCAATTACTTTCATGCATATTTTGAATTAAACTCTGGAGAAACTATTCAAAATAACGAAATTCGATTTCTATTATTCCTTAGCATGCTTCTTCTGTCACGCCCCGAATCGGGATAGTGAACAGCCGCCCGTTGCCCTGGATGCCGGCTGTATTTCTACAAAAAATCGGGCAGAACCTCCCCATAAATCGGAGGTCTCCCATGTACAATTTAAACCTGTATAAACCTGTACATTTACATGACCCTGTAAATAAAATAAAATGGCCATCCCGGCCTCAAAACCATCCACCAAATTCCACAACCGACATCCAGACAACGCAAGGCTAAATAAATCCCCAACAGTCCTAACCACAGACCTCTACTGTCATGTCCAACTAGAGCATGAGCAGCCGCCACACTGAGCGGACCTAGAATTTTATATAATATACAATAGTTTCCCAAGTAAAGAGTTTACAAGTTTACAAATGCCTCAATACAAGCATAATATGAGAGTTTCACAAAAAAAAAAAAACCAAAAATCGAATTAAGGCTCAAAAGCCCTAATTCTCTCTTTTTTCTCTCTCTCCCTCTTTCTCTCTCCGCCTCTCCATCTTCCCGCGCGGCTTTCCCCATCGCCGCCGCTTCCTCCGCCCCAGTCGGCTGCCATCCGCCATAGTCACTGCTTATTCCCTCCACCATTTTCATCCCTCTATCGATCTCTCTCTCTCTCTCTCTCGATTCCTTGCTGGTTCCCTCTCCTCGCGATTTCCTTCTCAAGACCGCCTGCTCCGCCGCCCTAACTCGGCGCAACCACCGCCACCCGCAGTCACCGTGACCCACCACGGGTCGCCACCTATCTCTCGCACGGCTGCTCGCGCGACTGCGTGCGATTGCTCGCGCGACTGCATGCGATTGCTCGCGTGACTGCGCGCACCCCAGCGCTTGCGCGACAACCTTCCCCAGCGCTCGCGCAACAGTGCGAGACTGCTCGCGCGCTGACAGCCCCTAGCTCGCGCGCCGCCGCCGAGCGGCCCGTCCTCTGCGCGCGGCCGCAACACCTTGCCCTTGCTCGCACGCTCAAGCACCCTGCTCTCTCTCCTTCGAGAGCCCACTGAAATCTTGTGGCTTCTCCACTGCAAAGGTACGATCAAACCCTAACCCAAATTCTAGGGTTTCGATTCCTTGGTGATTATACTAAATTGCTGACTTTTGCTTCGAATTGGAAGCATTGTAGGTTTCGGACGGAATTGAATGTCGCACGGACGTTAGGGTTTTGGACCGCAGAGAAACCCTAGGTGAGGTAAAATACTAACTCATTCGATTTATTTAGATGAATGTAGGGTAAATTAGAGTAGGAATATATTGAATATGTGTAGGATGTATGTTAAAGTCAATTGGAAGACATTATCTTGTCGTTTTGTGTAATTGTTTAGGTTAAATATAGGAATTTATGCTAATTGGGCTGTTTCGGATGATAGAATTGAGTTAAAGTGATTTAAATGGTTTCACTTAGAGTTAATTTGACGAATGTATGAAAACAATCAAAATTAGGGATTTGAGCCTAAGGATGGATACGTTGTTTTATATTATAGTTGATGTTGCATATAGGTAAGTTAAATACAATCTCTATATTATGAAAATAGGTTTCAATACCTTTAAAATGACATATGGTTTGAAGAAATCGGATTAGAATTGAAAAGTGTATGATTTTTTAAAGATTTATCTATTTTGTAGGAAACTTATTTACTTTAAGCATATTTCCGACTTTGATTGGTTAGGTTGATCTTGTTGGAGACTCGAGGAGTCGAGTTTGGTTTGATATTGGAAATAGGGAGTGATCACCCTCCCGTATACAGTGAGTGGGACTACGACTCTACTATTGATTGATAAACCATGTTTTACCGATTTTCAAATGACATGATTTCTATACGTGTGAAAATTGAACTTTTGGATTTTGATAAATATATGTATATATTTTTGTGACCATTGGAGTATCCCAACTGTAATTTCATTAATATGCATCCATGAATTTGATAACCGGATATTGTGCCACCCTTTTGATATATTGACATGTTTTAAATGCTTCCACTTGCATTGGCACATGATTTGAATGGATTTATACGTACCATTTGGGCTGTATGCCCGGCTGATATTATTATACGATGCATAGGGCTATATGCCCGACCGAAATGGTGTTGGGATGCATGGGGCCACGTACCCGGCTGATTTGATATTGTTCCGTAGCTACGAAGGGCGTCTGGTAGCGGCACCCCTTGTATCCGGATACGCTTCAGCCGAAGGTATCCGCCAGA
Source organism: Dillenia turbinata (assembly GCA_037126225.1). Lineage (NCBI taxonomy): Eukaryota > Viridiplantae > Streptophyta > Magnoliopsida > Dilleniales > Dilleniaceae > Dillenia > Dillenia turbinata. The sequence goes on from JBAMMX010000015.1 coordinate 83,279, forward strand.
TTGTCGTGTGTATGGTTGTCCCAGGTTGAACCCTCATCGGGGGAGGACGTTATCTTTGTCTAGCACTGGGCGGGGGCATCATACACGGCCGACTATTTATACGTATATTATTATTATTATTATTATTATTATTATTATTATTATTATTATTATTATTATTATTATTATTATTATTATTATTATTTACAGGCTAGTTGGAGTAGTCTGTGGCCAACATTGGGGTAGAGAGCCATTATTTGATAATTACATTGTGAAAACCCCCAATGCGCCCGTCCTTGGTCGAGGTAGACCATTGCCGGGGTTGTTTATTCGGCCGCTCTTCTCATGTGATTTGATACTTGGATGGATGCATATGTTATTTTCTGGTGTGTGCCTTGAGATATGTTTAAAACTGCACGTTGTTTTCATATACTCGATATTGTATTAAATGCTTTGACACTCCAAGTTCACACTTGATATTGATAGCACGATGTCATTCCCCTCACTTACTGAGTATCCTCCCATAGATACTCACCCCTCTTCTTTCCTCCCTCAGACAGGATCGTTGTGCTAGAGCGACGTTTCAGAGTCTAGAGATTTCAGTTCATCCTAGGCGGATTTGGTTCTTCTCGATGGTAAGGTTTAAGTTAAATTTAAAATACGAATTTAGCACTTTATTTGGACCCTGCGTGGTCTGGATATTGAGGTCCGTAGTTAACCATGTACATTTTTATGGGATGACTGTAATATTTATGGACATTGTTGTGAAACTCTTATATTATGCTTGTATTGAGGCATTTGTAAACTTGTAAACTCTTTACTTGGGAAACTATTGTATGTTATATAAAATTCTAGGTCCGCTCAGTGTGGCGGCTGCTCATGCTCTAGTTGGGCATGACAGTAGAGGTCTGTGGCTAGGACTGTTGGGGATTTATTTAGCCTTGCGTTGTCTGGATGTCGGTTGTGGAATTTGGTGGATGGTTTTGAGGCCGGGATTGCCATTTTATTTTATTTACAGGATCATGTAAATGTACAGGTTTATATAGGTTTAAATTGTACATGGGAGACCTCCGATTTATGGGAAGGTTCTGCCCGATTTTCTGTAGAAATACAGCCGGCATCCAGGGCAACGGGCGGCTGTTCCCGATCCCGATTCGGGGCGTGACAGTTCGGTTGGTATCAGAGCCAGGTTGAGAACTGTGTTTGATAATATAGTTTTAAAAATATTCCCAAGTACATTTTAAAGTCCTCAATGCGTATGAGAGTTTCATTACAGTCATGAGATCCCAGTACAACGGTTTTAGGTATATGAGTTATTCTTTTTAGAGGGTTAGATACGGTGCGTATCTAACCTAGCATATTGGTTCTATCAGTTCTTAAACTGATAAGTTTATTCATTTAGGGGGGTTAGTTACTTCGTAACTAACTCTAATCTTTGAATCATATTTAATTTAAGCTTTTCCTTTGTAAGGCTATGATTACTAGACGAGGTACTAGATTTGTACCTGAGATATCTAGAATACCTGAGGATGTTTCCTCATCATGTGTATCCTTCTAGCACTTTCTCAGCCGGCTATTATAGCCACGGTTCCATCACCATCATTTGATGCGTTTAGGTAGGTGTATGAGTCGTACACCTCCCGTTGGGTGCAGATGCCACCACATCGACCACAGAGTTTGGGACACTAGCCTCTAGTGTCACTACACAGTTTACGGCATAGAGATAGCCTTTCTGCCGCAAATGCGGCAACCACCATGCATACGGGGCATGAAGAATACGGATTACTTGCTTCCAGTGTGGGAAGCAAGGTCACATTATGAGTGTTTGTCTGGATTTAGGTCGAGGACCGACTTTATAGAGTCGTACTAGTACTTCTGGCACAGGCCAGCAGGGGGCACCTGTGCACTTAGCTCTTACCGCTCCTCGGACTGCAGCCGGGAGTAGTACAGTGTCAGGACCGTCGCGACAGCAGCCTAAGGCCCAGGCTCGTGTGTTTACAACGACCCATGAGGACGCACCGGCAAACCCTAGTGTTATTATAGGGGATCCTCCCACGGACCCCTCAGTGTAGCGCTTTTGTTGTGCGCTCTTTATGGGATCTAGTATATCACGATATTGATGTACAGTTTTGACTAGTTAAAGCTTTTGAAGCTTAACTAGTTTGATATATATATATATGTCTACTTTTCTTAGTATTTTAAATGTTTTAGCCTCTTCTTATATTTAAGTACCATACGAATATTTGGTATTGACGTCCGTATTCTCATAGATATCAGGTCGAAGCTTTTAAATTTGAGCGACGCATTCGGTCGCCATTCTGATAGGCTTCTCTCGTCACTTGATGGGGAGATTATGGTAGTCACTCATTTTGGCAAGCATATCATTCGAGATACAGTCTATAGAGGCTACGAGTAACAGAGAGATTGTTACATGGTGATGCCCTCAATTCGTGGGAGGCTATTGGTGATGAGATTACAGATCTATTGCGATAGGAAGACCTTTTGAGGAAATTCGACCACCGATATTTTATGAAGTTTTAGTAGGACTTTTGTTCAGTTAACATATTTCAGTCCTAGGATTCTTGTATATGGTATACTCATGGATCGATGGATCCCCTTGGAATTAAATAATGAATACCAAATGGTTTTCTAGATTGCTAGTTACATTTTCTTGCTAAAGAGGCTTTAACTTTATAAATTGATGAAGAAAATTTTGGGGATAGTAGGAAAAGATTCCAAGTTTGGTAGTTACGTTTAATTTACTTTTGAAGGAAGCAAGCTATATATAATTTCAGGATTTAAACATCTCGAGGCATTCGTGTGTACAAAGCTTGAATAGGTGTTTAGCATAAATAAAATGGAAATGAGGTTGTTAATAAAGGAGCCAAAGATATTAGTGTGTGGATATATATATATATATATATATTTAATTGTGATCGAAGATTTTCCTTGGATTGTTTTGGCTGCATGGTGAGTACCCTTGTAGTAATCATTTTGAACTGACGATTGATGTTAAAGTTTGATGTTTTGTGTAATAGGCATGACAATATATGATTGTTTATGATTAAGATATATGGTAAAATGCTATTGAGAAATTGATATTGTGAGTGGATGTTGGGCTTGATGAATGTTCTCTTGTTTTTATCTTGTTAGCTATGATCAGTAATTTCGAGTTGATTACACGGGTGTTTATTTTCATGGAAGTAAAATGTTACTAGGTTATTAATCAGAATTTACTTGACAAGGAAAAATTTGGGAGATTTAAGGAACAATGTGAAGCAACACCCTCCATTTTTTTTTTATGTATAAACTGCATTTGAAGTTTCGAGGACGAAACTTGTTTTTAGGGGGTTAGAAAATGTAACACCGACACTACGGTATTTCGTACAAGTGTAGCATTCATGGAATATATATAAAATATAATCCTTCGTTTATATATATATATAATATTTTAAATTTTATTGATTTTCGATTTTGAGGTTTTTAAATTTAATTTTTGGTATATTTTAAATGTTGTACCCGTGATTTGAAGTGTAAAGCAAGTATAAAAATATATATATATTTATTCATTTATTATTTACTTATTTAATTATTTATAAATTTATTATAAAAAAAAGAAATATATATATAAATAATAATAATAATAATAATAATAATAATAATAATAATAATGAAAAAAAAACCAAAAATCGAATATCAATAAAATTTAAAATATTATATATATATATATATATATATAAACGAAGGATTATATTTTATATATATTCCATGAATGCTACACTTGTACGAAATACCGCAGTGTCGGTGTTACATCTTCTGTATCAAACAGCCTAATTTTATGAATTTTGCATCACTTACTTCACTAATTATATATTAAATATCAGAAAATCGCATCATATACTAATCTAACATATACATATCTCATTACCCTATATTTAACCCTAATTTTACTTAATTTATTGAAATGATCAAAAATTTGTCACCTAGGGTTTTCTCGAATCGCAGATCTGACTTCTGAATGTACTTCATTCAATCCAGAACCTACAGTATTCCAACCCGACGCATTTTAACAATTAGGCTAAATTAGTTAGAGATCAAACCCTAGGACTATTAATCAAAAACCAGCCCTTACCTATGCAGTGAGAGGATCGCAGGAAACCACAATGGCCTAGGGTTTCTGAGGCTTCTTGTTGCAGTCAGTTTTGGGCTTCTGCGCAGATTGCAGGAGCGCTCTCTACCGAGGAAAACAAGGCGCACAAGCGCACGAGCAAGGAGGAGGCGCTGCAGCCGCGCGCTAGAGCTGTCACTTGCGCAGGGGACAGTCTCGCGAGCGCTGGGGCAGGGGTTGTCGCGCGGCAGTCGCGCGCTGTTGCGCGCGCAGGGAGAGAAAGATAGGGAGAAACAGAGAGAGAGCCGAGGGTAGAGAGAGAAGCGATGGTGATTGCGGGTGGCCGTGGGTGGCGGAAGAGAAGGAGGAAATAGAGAGAAGGAGAGAGAACTGAAGGGAAAGAGAGAGAATAGCGGGTGGAAGACGAACGGTGGCGGCCGCTCGCAGCGGTGAGAGAGACGAGAGAGAGAGGGACAGTGAGAGGTAGAGAGGGAGAGAGAGAGAACCGAGAGTGGGAAGGAGAGGGAAAGAGTTGATCGGTGGCTGGGTGGTGGTTGACGGCCGTCTGCGACGGAAGAGAGCAGCGGCCGCAGCAGCGGAGGGCGGCGGCGATGGGGAAGGGTCGCACGGGAAGGGGAAGGGTCGCGGGAAAGGGAGAGAGGAGAGGGGAAGAGGGAAGGAGCCCTAATTTCGATTTTCGATTTTATTATTATTATTATTATTTTTTTTTTTTTTTTTTATAAAAATGGTTTATAAATAAATGCATGAGGAAATAATTAATTTAATAAATGAAAAATATGTTTATATACATATACATATATTTTATTTTATTTTTATACTTGTTTCACATTTCGAATCGGAAATACGGAAACTTTTGAATATACTAAAAATTTGAATTAAAAACCCAAAAATCGAAAATCAATATAAAATAAAAATTTTCTCTCTATATAAATAAACTGAGGAATATTTCATTAAATTTAAGAACGGGAGTATAAAAGTACTGCACCGCAGAGTTGGCGTTACAGATACGCAGGGTTGTCAATTTATAAGTGGGTGATCTGCCAATATCAGGCATACAATCAGTGTCGTCGTCGAATCACTGAAAGTCTCCTCGCCCTCCACGATGTCATATCAACGGTTACCCCACAATTACTAAGGTAGCGCATGTACTCTAGTCGAATCTCAGCCATGTCTCCCATGTCGATCAATCTGGTGTCAACTCCTGGTCAGTCTGCACAGATAAAAAGAACATGCTACAGTAACTCGAACTGTCTCAAAACCGTATGAGGGTAATATACTCGATGATGTCAAAACAGATGAGGAGATATTGGCATGCCATATGTCGGAGCTGACAAGGCAGTACTCGTGCAGTACCACCAGGTCAGTATATGAATATGGTATCCACACGAACTAAAAAAAAAAAAAATAGTGTTAATTCAATCTATAGTGATATAAGTGGTTGGTAAAGATAAAATTTACTCACCCCAATCTCTCATATATGATCTAACTGATTTCGGTATGTTCTAAGAATAAACTATCCTGTATGTACATAATTACGAGTAATATCACAACCATTTACAAATAAAAATTGTCAAGGTGGAATTACACCAAATCAAAGGATTAGAGAAAAAATACAAATAAATGAGTAAACATTACGTACGGAGATCCTCTAGGGTCGGCAAAGAGGTGTGGAACAGAGGGTACCAAATCAATGGTGTGGTGTCTGATTGGAGTAAACATGGATACTCTCTCCATACCCAAAACTGATAAGAGAAAAAAATATTAAACAAATAATATAGTATGCAGAGAAAGTACTATTAAATAAAAAATAATACATTAAATGGAGATACAGTACCTACATAAGTAAGATAAGATCACAAATTTGTCTAATGCCATCAAAGGAAGCCCGACACATGGCTCTGTAAAGTGTCGCCAAGACAGTACTACCCTAATTATATTGTCCGGTATAATTAAGATCTCGTAGAAACTCCAAATACATGAGCTTGACTCTCGACCCAGACTGGTCCCTAAAAAGACTACCCAGCAGCTATATTATACCACCATATGCATGAAACTCTACTAGTGTCATATCTGACTCGAGATCCAGAGGATGTGAATCAAGAAAATCCGTGATAATTCGTAATTTAAGACGATCTCCCAAAAAATCCCCTGGTTTAAGGAAGAGACCCAAGAGAGTACGACAAACGTCCCGCCACTCAGCAATAGAATGACTATGGTCCATCCCAATAACTGTATCCCCATTAACAGGCAAGTTGAGAAGCATCGAAATGTCCTGTAACATAATCGTGGTCTCATCAATCGGTAAGTGAAAGGTATGTGTCTCCCGTGTCCATCTCTCTACAAACACGGTAATAAGTACATAATCATGTTGAATGTGTCACGCCCCGACCCACTCCCGAGTCGGGCATGCGACCAGCCCGCCGTGGCACCCAGATGCACGGGTACCACGTCCCGTACATCGAAGCACCGTAAGGCTGTCAACATTCACAAAATCCAGGTTTCCAATTTTCAGAGATCCCCATGTGATAAAAATAATACATGTATGCCTCAATACAAATTAGAACAAGTGAGAGTTAACCTTATACAGACAAGAAAAATTATAAATACAGTCATCCCAATTTAAACAAATACAATGGTCATCCTAACTTCCTCAAATAATACAATAACCTCAATATATATATAGCGGAAGAGCGGGTAGTCATACCCCAGCCCAGTAGTCTCCAAGAATATCCAATACAACAATGCGCACAAATCTCTCAGTCCGAGTCTACACCTGTAGGAGGAAAATGTGAGGGGTGAGTACCGTAGAGAGGGGGGGTTGGTACTCAGCAAGTCGGGGGGATGACATGCTACAATTAATTTTTGGGTGAATTAGGAGTGTCAAAATTATGTCCCAATAAATCCATAGTATGCAAAAATATTATGACATCTCAATAAATCATTCACGGCATACGTATCAAATCAAATATGCATCTAGTATACATGTCCGTCATATCATGTAGAGCCGGCCGAAAATATCCCGGCAAAGGCCAACCATGGCCAAGGACGGGCAACGTTGGGGGTTTTCACGGTGCAAGTAATAAAATAAGGCTCTCCACCCCAACGTTGGCCACAGACTACTCCAACTAGCTTGCATATATATATATATCGCACACGTATCAAGGATCAAGCGTGTATGGAAATCCGCCGGTGCTAGACCTACCAAGGTCCTCCCCGAAGTGGTTTAACCGACGACTGTCCATACAATATGTATGACAATCTGGCGGATACCCCCTGCAGAGGCGTATCCGGGCACAACAGGTGCCTCTACCAAATGTCCTTCGTAGCTACGGAATGTCATAGGAAGCATATCATCATCATCACAGTATCCACAGGGGCATCCAGCCCAAATCACATATCTCAAGCCAAATCTCAAGCCATAACATGTCAAAATCATGTGCCAATATGCAATGGAAGCATAAAATCATATGGATATATCAAAGTGTGGCACAATCATCAAGTGTCAAAAATCATGGATGCATATCGATATAAACAAGTTGGGACACTCCATATATCACAAAACATTTTCATAAATTCAGGGAAATAGGTCAATCATACCATTTTAAATCATGCATTTGAAAACCTTTTTAAAACACAGTATCAATTAAAAGTAGATGTCAAGTCCCACTCACAGTTAGGGGAGGATAACGCACTCCCCAATATCTCCACAAAGCGTAAATCAAGTGCTCCCTCCGTTCAACTCAAATAACTCTTAGGGAGACAAACAGTCTGCAGATTTTTTTAACCTGCGCAGTCATGGAAAACAGACTATAACTTTGGCTATACTAGTCCAAATCAGATGATTCTTATCTCATTTTAAAGCTAAGAGATAGCACTATAACTTTTATTTTGTACACTTCCTCAGATTCAAATCACAGAATTCCCGGTAAGCCTCATTTTGTTACTGTCATATTTAAATTTTGGATTCTGTCCAGTTTTTGTGCAGAAGCCATAACTTTCATTCTACTCACCAAAGTCTAATGAAATTTTAACATGTTATAGCTAAGATGTAGATATACAACTTTTGTGTTTTGATTTTTATCCAAATATGCCTGGAAGGGGTTCAACAAAATTTATTAACAGGACTGATACGTTTTAGTGAAACATAAAGTTTCTGTCAACACAGTTTTAAGTAAAATTGTATAACTTTCAATTTCCTCGTGCGAAATGGCTGAAAGTTTTATATGTTATAGGAAAAAAGTATATCTATAACTTTCATGTTTTGTGTTTCTTCAAACTAAGACTGGAGAGGGGTCGTTTTTACTCAATATCGTCAAGGTTCGAAACAGGACACTTCTATGTCAAGTTTCAGAAAAAGTGCCATAACTTTTGGCACAGGCATCAGATTTTGGTGATTCTTATCTCGTTGGAATGATAAGACTTTGATCTACAATTCATATGACTAGCACATTTTCAAATTCTGGCTCTAAGATGCCTTAAAATAGAGATGAAGTCACGGACAGAAATAAAATTTAAAGTGAGACAGGATAAAATTTCTTACCTCACTTTCTTGGTCTTCCTCTCTTGCTTCTCTCCTTGCTCTCACGAATTGGGAAGAATGAACAAGCATTCTAAGGCCTTCTTCTTTTATTATTGTGTTAATAACTCACCACCTTAGGATCAAATCTCCAATTAATCTAAACCATAGGATCATTTTGACTATTGCATGTGTTCTCATTGGTTTTCATGTGCATGTGTTCTCATTGGCCCACATTGCCTTTCTCATCTCCATTTGGCCAACACTTGTCCTCCTCACTATAACACTTGTTCAATACAAGAATACACTTGTCACATTTCATTTAAGTTTTGTTAATTGCTAACAAGTCCTTTGACTTATAAAAATTCTAATTTGACCCCTAAAATTTTCATAATTACACACTAGGCCCAAAATCTTATATTAGACCTAATTAAATTTATTTAATGTGAAATTAAGGTTTTGAATCTCTTTGAGTCAAAATTGATCCGATTTGTATTTTACCATCAAATATCTAAGGTTGATTTACCAGAAAAATTTTTTTAGTGAAAATTCATGAACATAGTAGTAGAAATATCATATATATATATATATATATATATAAAATGGAATTCACTATAGAATACACTGAGAGTCGGTGTTACAGAATGTGCCTACATCTGTAGAGATCATACAATTCCACCCACAACAAAATCTCCTAAACCCTAACATCAAGGGATCAAACAATCCAAAACTCACGATCAAAATGAAACACCTCTAGGGGAATATCACTCCCAGTCTCCCATATAAACTGAAACAGGTGTGAGGGTCGAAAATTCAAAACACTAGGGTCCCATGGTCTTGGGGTAAACTCTGAACAAGTGTAGTCCATAACTATGATCACAAAAAAATTAAAGAATAATAAAAATTCAAAATTCTCAAACCAAATCAAAAATTATACACATAAAGCAATAAGTTATGAAAATGTTGTATGTACATCCATAACAATTGAATAAATCCACGATACAACATGAGACAAGTACATGATGAGAAAAAAGTTTCAGTCTTGTCTTGCCCTCTCTTGTAGTCGAGTCATATTTGGGCAATGGTGACGATTATAGCCGTATTCATCACATACCTTGCAACGCTGAGTTTTTCTTCTATCCATTTCATTATGAATTCCCGGATTTTTTGGTCTACTTGACTGGTTATTAAGGCATGAAATATTATGTAGTCTGTTTATAAATATCCTAAACTCATGACCCATGTTCGCACAAACTCTCCACATATGTGAGTAAGGAAACTTAAATGTAGCACATTTTTCACAAGTATATGATGGGACATCTAACAACACGGTGTGGTTGTTCCAACCCCTCCCACCATGAAATCCAGTTATCACCTCATACTCCCCTCTATATTTATAAAATGTAATGACACGATGGAATTTGGATTTCTACTCATTTTTAATCAAATTTTCCATCACCAATGTTGGCCACATGTTGACTTCCTTGATATTATCATCTGCTTCTTCTCAGTTCTTATTGAAGAATCGAACCATAAGGTATAATATCGCCCATACACATACAATTATTGGCAGCTTTCTTGTACCTTTAAGCACATCATTGAATGATTCCGACCGATTGGTGGTCATGTTCCCCCATCTGTGTCTCCCATCATAATACAACGTCCATTTATCGAGATGAATCTTTGTCAACCACCTATATGTTGGCTCATTAAATTCTTTGATCTTATTTATCACAGTATCAAATTTTCTTATTTGTCTTTGCTCGGTCATCTTATGCATCAACTTCGTTAGTGACTTGTTCTTAAATCACTGACTAAAATTAGTTTCCACATAATGCAAACAAAGTCTGAGATATACAAGTGGTGGTTGGAGATTACTATTCCTCTCTATGACTCACTTTAATTTGGGCACCCTATCTGATATCAAGCATACTCCATGCCAATCATCAATGATGTACACTCTCAAATTCTTGAAAAACCACACCTAACTCACAATGATCTCCTCACCGACAATAGTAAAACATGAAAGAATAATGTGGTTAGCCGTATCTATTCTAACAGCAATTAAAATTTTCTCCAATATCTCTCATACTGAAATATCTCATTAATACTTATCACTAGTTTGCAATGTTTAAATGCATAGATCTATGATTTGAAGGCCCAGAAAACTAAATGAAAAACTCTCTCATTAGACCCCGATAGTTCAGTAAACCTCCACTTAACAATAGTCCCAGCATTAGTCATCTGCATAGTATCTAAAAACTATGGTAACAATATGCAAGAAGTCTCACAATTACCATAAATCATTTGTATAGATTTTCGACGTCTCATCCAAGCCTTTTTGTACGACAGGTTTACCCCATACAATCTCATATTCTCAACCACATCACACACTTTGTAATCGACACTCTCTTTTATATGATTTCTGATCAAATGACCCACCATATTCGAGTCCACATTGGGATGATCCCCTAAAGGCAATTGAGGGAAACAAGTGTATTTTGCTTTTAACCTTGTAATATCTCAAAGACGACTGCTTTTCTTTAGTCTAGTCGGAACATACCATAAGTAGTTATTCTCACAGTACAAATAACACCTCATAAACCATATATTTGGAGAATTTTCATAGACTTTAAAGTACTTATACTCTCGCATTGAGCAGCACTTGATAGCATGCTGAACTTCCTCTTTAGATACGAAGACTATACCAACTTGTAACTTTGAACTCTGATCATTATCCCCATGTTGGACGGTTATAGTCATTATACTCATCAACCATCATGGCACTTCCCCCATAGTGTGTAGCATTGGTATTTCTTCTTCCTCTTCAATAACCATATCTTCTTCCCCTTCAATAACCTGATTTTCTTCGTCAACAACATTCTGCTCATTCTCACTTCTACCCTCTAATTCCTTAGCAACAAATGCATTTACAGGATCTATCTCCTGCCTTTTATAGGGTCTACTAATACTAGGCTCCTCATATTCACTTGTGATAGGTATAGCAGATTCATGAAGACTAGTCAAAATAACATTATCTAAAATAAATGCCCCGTATTATCGTCACTCATCTCCAATATTTCCACATCTCAACATCTTTGAGTAAGAACCAAAATTTGTCTCACCCCCAATATTAGCTATCATGTCAGGACAATTTTGAGTCCTAGAAAAGTTACCTGGGAGGTCAGATACATTTTCTCTACCCCAACTTGAGGAACCCATCATGGGTGGGTCAATAGGTGTACAAACAATTGCTTCTGGCTCTAAAAATAGTTTAACTGTCGTCAAACTTGGGATATATTTGGGGAGTGATAACATCTCCTACAAGAGTTCATCATTTTTCATAGGTAATACACAATAAGAAAGAGACTAGCCAGATCAAAGAGGATATCTACATGTCTAGAATCATACCCACTTTTGCGATACAAGATTTTTATAAACTTCCGTTATCTAATAGTGTTATCAATCACAATACCTATTTTTTGATCCACACTATATGATACTCATTTTTAACTCCACTAATTACAACCCCAATAAACCACTAGTATCACACGGTTGTCACACATGTTCCCTTTTTCTATCAATTACAAGAATAACAAATACATTATTAACAACTTCAGAACTAACTCTAACAGAGTATCAATAATAGAGCGTGAGCAACAACTATATTGCAAACTCACATGCTCTTTTTTTTTTCTTTTTAATGCAACAAATATATGGTAACAAATTATCAACAATGATGTTCGGTTAACAATAGAACAACAACAAAAAATATATTACAAATATATTGCAAACACCAAATACAAATGTATTGTAATCAAAGCATATAATAGTATAAACCCTAGATTCGTAGAGCATATAATAGCATAAAAAATTCGTAGAGCATTAGAACATTAGAACAAACCCTAAATTCGCAAAGCATAAAAAATTCAAAGAATCCATAAAGCATTAGAATATTAGAACAAAACATATAATAAACCTATATTCACATTAAAAAAAAAAAAAAAAAAAAAAAAAAAAACCTAGATTCAAACAATCAAAGCATATATTAGCATAAATCCCTAGAGAACAAACCCTAAATTCACAGAAAAACCCTAACATATATTCAATTCGGTCTACATTATAGTAAACCCTAAACCCTAAGTTTTTTGCCGTAGATATATTCAAATAACCCCAAACCCTATGTTCAAATAAACCTATATTCGTAGAAAAACCCTAATTTTTCGCACAAAGAGTAACAAAAAAAGGGACAGAAGAAATTGCTGAGTAGGAGAGAAGTTTTTGTCGCAGAAGGAGAAGGAGAAGAAGATCAGCAACAAAGGGAGCTTGTTCTAGTCACAGCTTGGCTAGGGCTCGTTCGCGGATAAGGAAAGGCAACACTGGCAGAGAAGGAAAGAAAATGGTAGCGGGTTGGCTAGGGTTTGGTCGCGGAAAAAGAAAAGGCACTAGCAGAGAAGGAAAGAAAATGAGAAGTCTGGGGGCTTATAGGTCTGTGATTTTTGCATTCTAAGAGTGCAAAATCAACAATTGTTTCAAAAAAAAAATTAAGGTATTTTTTTTTTAAAAAAAAAGGGGATAATTTTACACTCTTAGAGTGCGAAACTAACAATTTTTTCAAAAAAAAAAAAATTAAAGTGTTTTTATCTTAAAAAATAGGATGATTTCGTACTCTCAAAATACGAAATTGATACTTTTGGGAAAAAAAAAACAATAGTTAAATAATTTTTATTAAAAATAACAATATTTAGGTAAAAACCCCTTTATTATTAATTAATTTAAATAATTGAATAAATTATTTATACATTTAGTATTCTTTAAATTTGTAACTTTACTCAACTTTTTTACACTATAAAAAAAAGTTAATAGAGGATAATACCATAAGTAGTCATAGAAAAACAATTAGCAGCTCCTCTATTGTGCTGGGGCTAACAAAATGACATCAGGTCAGGAAAAAAATAATAATATTGTAACTAGATTGCACAAAGGTTTATGTCAGGAGGAGAAAAATGTGGTCAACCATCCCCTAGGAGCTTAAAATTCACCACAGCATCATTCAACAAGATAAATAACCCAAAGCAACCTCATTGTGTTTTTTAGAGGGGCTTTTAGGGAGGGATAGATCCCAACGGAGTTTGTTAGAGCTCTCATTGTGTTGATCCCAAAACAGCCTCAACTGGTCAGATTAAGTGATTTTTGGTTGATCAGTTTGTTAAATATTAGCTACAAGACTCTTGCTAAGGTTATAGTGCAACACCTCAAACCAATTTTCCATAAAGTAGTGGACCCAACTCAAAACAGTTTTCTCCCAAGGGTGGGTACCCTGGATAACATAATTATAACTCAAGAAGTTGTTCATTCGATATGTACTTGTCGGAGTATACGTTGGTGAATGATTATGAAGATTGATCTACAGAAGGCATATGATAGTGTTAATTGACAATTTTTAGAGCAAACATTGGTTGATTTTCGAGTCCCGACACAGTTGGTTTGACTGACTATGTTTATCGTATCTCATGCTTAGTCTGCTCTACTATGGAACGGTGAAGTGCTTCCATTTTTCAAACTTGGTAAAGGACTGAGGCAGGTGATCCATTATCTCCTCATCTTTACATCATGGTAATGGAGAAACTTTCATAAATGATCCAAACCAGGGTTGAGGAGAAAAGGTGGACCCATATTCGTCCTTCCTGCATGGTTCCTACAATTTCACATCTATTCTTTGCAAATAACCTAATAATGTTTGTGGAGGCAAAGGTATAGGGTATAGAGTGTATTTTGAGTGTTTGAATGAGTTTTTGGAGTATAGTGGTCCAATCCTACATCCTCGTAAGTCTAGATTATTTGTTTCACCCGAGACTTTATTAGTTCTCAAGAGATGTCTGGCGGAGCAATGTCAATTTTCGTTGACGAACAACCTTGGTATGTATTTGGGAGTGCCAGAAACCTGGAATCAAAGGGATCAAGAGAAATATCAATATTTAGTAGAACGAGTTCAGAAGAGGATGTTAGGTTAGAAAACTAGATGTCTGAGCCTTGCGGGTAGGCGAACCTTGATTCAGGTGGTTACATCTGTAATTCCAACTTATGTTATGCAATCTATATGGCTTCTGGCTCAAATTTGTAACCAATTGGATAGGATGAATTGCTAGTTTCTTTAGGGGGATTCAGAGGGCTCCCAGCGGATCCATGCAGTGAGGTGAGATATAATATGCCAGCCTAAGAATCAAGGGGGCCTTGATATTTGTAAAGCTAGAGATGTTAATCGAGCCCTTCTCGCGAAGTCAGGATGGTGTTTGATTGTGGAGGGTTCGGCTTTGTGGTATAAGGTCCTTAAGGAGAAATACCTTCGATATGATAATTTTATGCATTGTGTTAAAACTTCAGGATGTTTACCTTTGTGGAATGGCTTACTTAAGATTAGAGAGGGTTTGATAAGAGGATTGAGGTGGAGGCTTGGAAATGGGTTGAGTATCAATTTTTGGAATGACTTATGGGTGGGATCGACCTCTTTGCGAAATCAGCTTATGGGGAGAGTGAATAATGCAACATTAATGGAGGAGATGAGAGTGGGCCAATTCATTACTAAGGACAAGCAATGGGATGTGTCAAGACTAGCACGGGTGCTTCCCGCAGAGATGGTGGAGGAGGTTCATGTGGTCCAAATCCCCAGGGATCCAAATGCCGCAGATTTGGTTAGTTGGACTAGGGAGTCTTCTGAAAGCTTCACCACCAAATCTGCTTACGAGTTGTTTCAACAAAGATTTTCGTTGGGTGTGGTGCCTAAGATATCAAGAGAGAGTGAAACTTCTAGTTTTGTTGATATTGAGAGGGGCGTTGATGATTAATACTACACGAGTACACCAAGGTTTCACCTTGGATTCACTTGGTCCTCCATGCGGTGATGCCCCGGAATCCTTGGCCCACTTTTTTTCAGGACTGCAGAAAGACTCGAGTGATTTGTATTACTATCCTTGAAACTTCTCCTTTGTGAAGGAGAGTTCTAGAACAAAAATAGGTGAAGGAGTGGCTTATATAGAATAATAAGTCACATACCTTGCACAGGAGAATGCGTTGGTCCATGTTATTTGTGTATATTTTGTGGACGATTTGGAAAGCTAGATGCAAATCAAATTTTGAAAGTGTCCCATTTTCTTCGGAGAAAGTTAGGGCTATAGCATCCTCTTATGTCAAGGAGGGATGGTGTGCTGCTTTAGAGGGGAAATGAAAAATCCTCCTTCACCAGGTACTTGAGACAATTTCCGACGGTTCTGGAGCTAGAGTCAGAGTGTCTAGTTAGTGTGTTGTCATCTGTTGAACCCATGCATCCTCATTGCCACATTTTGAGAGAATGTCAAAATTTGATGCGTATAATGTCCATGCAAAGGGTGTTGTTTGGTCCTAGAGAGGATAATAAATGTGCCAATATGTTAACTAAGATGGGCCCTTCGGTCCCTATCGGGGTCCACGATTTTAGTGCCCCTCTGAATTAAGTGTATCATCATCTTCTTAATGATATTCATATTCAGGGTTTAGCCTCATTTAGAGATTATTCTTTCCCTTCCTTTATAACTTAAAAAAAGAAACAAAAACAAAAAAAAAAAAAAAAAAAAAAACCTGTAACAACTGATTTCTAAAAAAGGAAAGAGATCTATGGTTTTATGACACTCATTATGACCAAGACCAAATAGAGTAGAAATTCTGTATAACTACTAAAAATAAAATTAGAAAGGGAAAAAAAGCAGTAAAACATGGGCACCGGTATATGAATATTTGCAGAAAGGAACTCAACAACAAGATCATGTCCAGGGAGGTAGGCAATTCATGTCCAGGGAGGTACGCAATCTCTTCAAGTAGGACTACTGAAGATTTCTGAGTTTCTCAAATTACGCAAATTGGGATGATAGCAGACTTCCGTGTACTGACAAAAACTAAAAGCATCAACAAGAACTTATTGTTGGGAGTTCACAAAAGTTAATGAAAACCAAATAATTGGAAGTGCACCTCACAGAGATCTATATGTGATGTTTCTGGACCAACAACAGTCCAAACTGAAAAAAGGAGAAGACGACTAGCAAGGTGTTAAATTTGATGTTAACTATAGAAGCAATGTTCCCATTGTACCAACCTTTGATTGAATTTCAAAGACAAATGGTCCCTGGGTAATAATGATTTAACCAGAGAAAAGTGAATCAAACTCAATTTCTATGTTATTAAAATGTGCTAACATGGAGTTTTCACGTTATTTAAGATGGTTAATAAATATGAAAATTTTGAAAATTAAAAAATTCTCTAATTTATTAGAAAAATTCAATTTGGCTTGGGAAATAATCATAAGAAAAAAATAGTTTCTATAATTGAAAAATTATTTGTCATTGAAGACCGTATTGACCAATCGTTGAAAAGTCGCTCCAGCGTTCTTTAGGCCGAAGGGCATGACCCGATTCCAATATGTGCCAAATTTGGTAATAAAGCTGGTCTTCTCTTCATCCTTCGGTGTCATTTTGATCTGATTGTAGCCTGAATAGCCATCCATAAAACTCAAGAGCTGGTGTCCCGAGAAATTGTCTACGAGCTTATCGATGTTGGGGAGTGGGTAACTGTCATTCGAATACATTTTGTTGAGATCGGTGAAATCCACACACGTTCTTCATTTGCCATTAGTCTTTTTTACGAAGACAACATTGGCTAAGTACTCGGGATATTTGACTTCACAAATAAACTCGGCCACTAATAGCTTCTGAACTTCTTTCTATATAGCACGTAGACGTTCGAGAGCGAATACTCTCTTTTTCTGTATCACTGGTTTGAAATTAGCATTGACTGTTAGCCTATGGGGTATGACGGACGGATCTATGTCGACATGTCTTTCGGGATCTAGGCGAAAACTTTGAAGTGTCGTTGTAAACAGGCGACTAAGGCCTCTCGTAAGGAGGGTGATAGGTTGGTCTCTATCCAGACGATTTGATTTGGGTCATTTGTTAGAGGGACCTCAACCGGGTTTTGATCTCGGCCCGGTGTTGTCCTTGAGTTCCAGGGCATCGATCGGAAAATTTTCTTACACATCTTGAGCCGCAAAGAGGATATAAGGATCGAGATCACTACGTATGGTAGCGACCCCTTGCGACGTTTTGAACTTCACTTTCATGTGTCTTGTGCTCAGTAACGCTTCTAATTCATCCAGACTGGGTCTTCTGAGAATGGCGTTGTAAGAAGAGAACAGTTTCACCACATAGAACTGGACATGGACGGTCACGTGATTGAGAAGTTTTTCGAGAGTCATGGAATAGGAGATAATACCTTCAGGATAGACGTACTAGTCTGAAAGTCCCTTGAGGGACCCGGTAGATGGCTGAAGCTGAGCCGGATCAAGGCCCATTCAACAGAAAGCGTCCCAAGTAAGAAGATCGCAGTCGGCCCCTTGATCAACAAGGACTCTCTTCACAACGTGAGATTCTATCTTGAGGGTAATGATTATAGGATCATTACGGCGGAAATCAACCCCCGTCAAGTCATTGTCCTCAAAGCCTATGACAAGTCTCTTCCTCTTGTCCGACATTACGCTGGGACTAATGGCTATAGACATTGACATGAGCTTTCGGAATATCAGTCTGTTCCCACGCACGATGCCAATCCGTTGGAAGTGGATTGTGGCTCCACAGATATCGATTCCTTGATAACTCGAACGATTACTATCGACAGGATATGAAACCTGTAAAAATCGTCAGAGGGTACTCTGGCAGATGAGACTCCAACGCTCAAGTCAGAAAAAGCGGTTTTCGAATGTAAAGAAACAGACTGAGAGTTTAGAGAGTGAGAGGTTCCCTGTGACTAGTGTGTCCAATGTGTAAGGCCGAGAGAGCGTACCTGATTTGGAGGGTTTGAGGGTATCTTATACCTGATAGAGTCATATACTTTCGGAGCGTTGTAATCCTACTTTCCTTATGGAAACGATTTAGAAATTTTGAGAGTTCAATATTCCGAAATGATTGCGATCTTTATTGTATGGAAATTTTTCTTATCCGTAAGATCCTGGTGATACCGTTCTTAAGTAGGGAATCAAAGTCGTCGAGCGCTTTGACCTTTCCTTAAGATCAATAAGGTCGTTGACGATCAGTCAGTTGTTTGGCCGATGTGGAGCCTTCGGGCTTGTTCGCTCGATGAACCAAGAGTTAAGTATCTGATCGATGAGATAAATGACAAATATTGTTCGATAGACGGGACGATTAAAACCTTTCAGTAGATCAAATGAATGGCCATCGAGGATAGTTGCTCCGTAATATTAGGTTACGTCTGCCCCTCGATCGGTAATTGTTAGGTCGCTTAGCTCAGAGGATAATCCTTTTTGCATTGTGGGTCACCTGGGCTTGGTCCCCTCAATCATACCTTTGATTAAGTGTTGGGCTACGTCCCATCAATTACTATGAAATTAAGTGATAACCTTAATAGACTAGGATGCACAAAGAATTTTGTAATACGACAAAATATTTGAGATCATTCACACACCTGTAACTGTCTCAAGATATTCTCAAAAGTGTTACTTCTATACTTGCTTATTTTGAAAAGGATTATTCAACAACTATTGTCCAAAACAAGAATGCAATGGTCTTACATTGAAACGAAGGTAAGGAGCTAACATAATTTACATAATAGTTATACATCTAATGTTTCCTCAGGAAGATTAATAGTTCAAACTTTTGTTTCACTTCTGGTGCCAGCACCTCAGTTTCACTCCTCAAGATGAATATGTGAAAGACTCACCATGATTTACAGGATACTTACCATGAAGTAAATGAATGGAACCAGAGACGAAGAAGGCAAAGCTGAAACAATATACAGGAAAAAAAAAGAACTCGGTACATGAACCAAAGAAAACATAAGCAAGGAAGATGTTAAAACAGTTCATTTTATTTTATAATCTATAAAAATAAGCTTGACCTGTATAATATAAATGACAA
Source organism: Dillenia turbinata (assembly GCA_037126225.1). NCBI lineage: Eukaryota > Viridiplantae > Streptophyta > Magnoliopsida > Dilleniales > Dilleniaceae > Dillenia > Dillenia turbinata. The sequence goes on from JBAMMX010000015.1 coordinate 102,858, forward strand.
ATAGCACAAGAAATTAATTAAATCAACGAAAGAACCATAAAAACTATGTTCTGTAGGGATCCAGCAGTGAATGATGTTGCAAATTGGAAAGCAACTCATATGTGGTGGCAGAAATGATGATATAGCAAACAAAACCAGCTAAATGCTTGGAAAAAAGAACCAAACGCATGCAATTTTTTATAGACTTAAAACTACAATAGAGTTAATCATTTTACAATCATTATATAGATATAGCATGACTTGCTATCATGAGAGTCAATATCCAAAATATAACGTGATAATGATATCACCAATGCAAACTTCAGGGGCCATGCTGCTCTAAACTTCCATGGGAGTTTTGAAGTAGAGAGGATACGAGGCATTGGACATTATATGAGAGGATGAATTACAGGCAAATAAGCATACATAGGACGCACCAATGACCAAATACTCCAAAGCTTAAGCTGATAGGTAATGGCACACCAATTCTTTTGTGTTCTGACAATGCCGCCGCCGTGTGTTATGAGAGGTCTCAAGCACATAAAATTTTAGTTGAGATAAAAACATCAGGTGTATGTTTAGCTAAAGGTTAAATATACATTTGTTCCCAAAGATCAAACTAACCCACTACAACACGAATGACTTTTAATGACAAAGATTAGTGGGAGTCAAAAGAAATTGGACACTATAGGTATTATTTTGTGAGAGTCACTTATGATCGTCACTAAATAGTTGATCAATTGTGGGGGTCAATTGTGGCCGTTACTAAAAGAGATCTTTAATGACAACAAAAAATTATGATCGTCACTAAATTAAATGTGAAAATAATGAATGCCACTAAATTATAATTTTTTAGTGACGAACATATACAACAGCCACTAAAACTATTTTTTGTAACAAAGTATAATTTTGACCGTCACTAAATAAGTACACTTTTAGTAACAATCTCTCTGACCGCCACTAAATCTCTTCCTTATTAAAATCTCATAATTTCTAAGTAAAAAGTATTTTTCTCATGTAATTATCTTAAATCATCAAATAAATATTTTAAAACAAAAATTAAATTTTCAATAAAAATCTATAATTATCTTATTTTTAGTCATAAAATAAAAATAATAATCAAATTTATTAGGATATTTCACTTAATAAAAATAATAGAATATTTTTATATTTTAATATTTTTTTGTGTACTATTTTATTTTTCAAATTTGTTAATTTTTTTTTGAAAACTTTTAGAATTAAAAAAAAATTAATTTAAAATTTTATAGATGTATAAAGTTTAATAAAAATATGATTGGGTGGATCAACTTTTACTAAAAAAAAATAAAAATATATGATTGGGTGGGCTGTTGTGGTTGAATAGGGCACTGAGGCAATTGTGGCGTCCATTATTCACAGAAAACCTTTGTTTGTCTCGTCCATTCTCTCTCTCGGATATACTGTGCCGTTCTCGCTCGTTCGCTCTCGCCTTCGCCCTCATTGTTGCGATTCCCATCGATTCTCTGCCCCAATCAAAATCTGTCTTCAATCGGTACCGGTAAGCTCTTTATAAGTTTTCAATCAATTTCTAGGGTTCTACTCTTTGTTCATTGTCGAAATTCTTTTCTAGGGTGTCTCAATTTTAGGGTTCTACAATCTAAAGTGTTTGATATTTTGTTTGTGTGCTGGTTATTAGGCTTTAGGATTCATCCTTTTTGGTCCGTTTACTTGGCTCTGATCTTGAAGTTTTTTTGTTGGGCTTTTCTTCTGTTTCCTTGGGGGACTCTCTCGTGTGTTTTGAAGATTTTTCAATTTCGTCAAAAATTGGGGGTTGTTATGTATTTTTCAAGCACAGGTTATTAGGCTTTAGGATAGATATCAAAAATTGTTGTATGTATTATCTGGACATTGGGACACTCCATGTTTCCGGCACATCAATTGGGGGTTGTTCTGTATTGTTGGGTGCCTATGAAAAATATGTTGTCCTCACTCCTCAGGTGTTTTGTAGACCTCTTTCTTCTCCTTAAAAAAAAAGAAGAAATAGAGCTCTTTGTCGTATATATATTTATATTGTAAATTCTAAAGTAATGGCTTCCTATAATTCACTGATCAAAATATCACATTATGTTCATCAGAATTTCTCTGATCTTTAAGAACTCACTCTCTTGTATAGATGTGTTTTTTTTTTTTAATAATATTTTTCAATCAAAAAATATTTTGTATTGAAAGATTGGTGCATCATACTCTTGAATGACACTTTTATACCATATTTAACATCTCTAGGTCTCCCATCAATTCATGACATGCAGTTGAAGTCACATATCTTAAAATTGAAAATGAGGTATATTATATTGCCCTGTTACATTAATCAATGGCCAAATGACGAGCATTCTCCTGTTTCTTGGATCACCCTTAACGAACAACATTGGTCATGCCCCAGATCAAAGTTGTTAGCTTCCTTGATAGATTGAATATTGGGTCTTATTGGACATGCATATGCTCAAACAAGTGACTCTTCGGAGCCATCGGAGGAAGATGAGATTTTTAAACAAGTTATTGGACCGGAGAGACATGGTCATGTACGTGGATATGGCTTGGGTCCTACACCAATTTCTATATATGGATCATCTTCAAAACGTAGTGAATTACTAAATATGTTGGAAATAGCAAGAAAACATAATGACATTATACAATCGCAATTGGATGATTTAAGAAAGGAGAATGAAGAGGAAAGGAGGAGGAATGAGGAGGAAAGAAGGAGGAATGAAGAGGAAATTAGAAAAATGGAGGAGAAATTTGAAGCATTATGTGCCTTAGTAGAGGGTAGAACAAGGTCTTCTTGAGGTGAGTTACAGTGGCTTAATTAAAAAATGGTTCTCCTTATTTTTCAACTTCTTTACTACAAGTTATTGCTTTAGTGGATAAAAATGTAAAAGTCTTCTTTTAGGTTCTACTGAATTCAGGTTTTGGACCTTTGGTTTGTCAGTATCATTTATATATATTGATGGATTTAAAAACATGACAGTCTTCTTTTTGCTTCTTGGTAACTTTAATTTGGCATTCTACAGAAGTTTGTTAACTCGGGAAACTATGGTTTTGGCATTGTGATCTACTTTTGCAGGTAAACAAGGGAGCATTCAACAACCTAATGGAAGTGTCCCAGCTGTATTGTTCAAGTTGTGGTTGGAACTTTTTGGTAAGGTGGAGTCAACTTCTACCTTTTTCTTTTTTTCTTTTTTGCCCTGCAGAATGAGGTTGGGTTTAATTAAATATCGAAAGAAGATTAGCCTGTTCATTTTCAAATAGAGAAGAAGAATATAAAGTTGAACACTTTGTGTCTCCAAATTCTTTTTGTTGCCACAACCTATGTTCTTCATGCACCTAGGAATTCTTACGAATGGAATTTGTGGCCTCCATTATTAACCAGTGAGGAAATGCAACATGGAAACCAAAGTAAAATTTATCCTTGGCTATATTATTTCCATTTCTTACTTAGACATGTGTGTACCCTAGTTGCCTTCACAAGAAATTATCTAGAGTTCTATAAAGAACACAAATAATAGCTGAGTATAGGAAGAGGAAGAAGTAAAGTAATATTAAATATTGCAATGTCCTGAGATCTCTTTAGGAAAATTAGTAAGGGTAATTTACCTGTGATGGTATGTTCTGTCACAAGTTTCATCCTAAGCTCTAGGAGCAGTAGATGAAAATTGATAATGTGCTATTTAGCCAATTTTACTGTTGGAAATAATTTATGTGTTTTGTTTTGTTTTGTTTTTTTTTTCATTAACCATTTTATGAACTTGAAAAATCTTTGCTTAAAGCTTTGTGGCATTTTTTTCCCCTTTTTATCATTTATAATTCTTTCTTTATTCATAAATTTCATTCCAAATTTTCTCTAGGTGCTCATTGCTGACTTTCGTGAGATTTGTGGTTCAACAATCGACTTACCCAGGAACAAGGGTCGCTAGAGAACATGACTATTCACGTTGTTATTTTTTCATTTAATAGTTCATATAAATTGTAAACGTTCGAGTTGTACTGGATCAGTTTCTTCTACTTTTATATAATGTTAATCAAATTATATTTTTATCTTTTTAATAGTATTGAATATTCTTATTGAATTAAACCATAGTTTTATATCTATTCTGAATTGATAATATTCGCCTAAAGTTGGCCACAGGATGTATAATCATTTTTGTCAATTACAATTACCTTTAGGGGTGATAAAATAGTTGTCACTATAAATTCTTTTAGTCAGATTATTATTGTCGTCACAGAATGTGAATTTAGTGGGGTTTTTTTTTTGTTGCCACTAAATATTAATTTAGTGGGAACTATTTTTATTGTCACTAAATATCAATTTAGTGGGGGTCGTATTTTTCGTCACTAAATGTTAACATATATAGTGGGGGTCATTAAAGCCCTCACTAAATGTGGTCGCCACTATAACATTTTTTAGTGACACGAGAATGGCCGTCACTAAAAGTCCTATTTAATGGCGGCCACTTTGTTGATTGCCACTAATTCTTTTAGTGGCGGAATTTTTAGTGACGATCATTGACGACTACATGGCCGTCACTATAGGATTTTAGTGACAGCCATCAACACATATAATGACAACTTTGACCCCTACTATAAGTGGTTTCTGTTGTAGTGATCGTAGGTGTATTGTATAGTTTTAACTTTTATCTTCTAGTAGACTAATCTATTAAAAGATAGCATACAATAATCTTGGACCTACAGTTAAGTAAACATAGTGTGAACCAAAATAATAGCATAAGGTTGCATTTATTTTATCTACTATACCCAAAAAAAAAAAAAAAAAAAAAAAAAACTTATATTACATTGCTATTCAAAAACTGCTTTCAACTTAGTTTTATAATAATTTTTTTGGGGAGCAAAACAAAAACTAAAAACCTTTACATTCAAGTGAAAGCTTTTGGTCATGGTTATTGACTATTCATAGCTTGTAATTCTTTTGGAACATACATGTCTCCTTGGTATGTTTGAGGAGAGTTGAATGGTAAATATGTTTATACTATAAGAACAAGGACATCACAGAAAGTGCAATCCACAGATACAACTCAATAGTAGAAGCAGCCATATAATATTGCTAAGGAAAAACGGATCAATTCATGTGTTTTGAGAAAGAAAGATGCAGAATTTCTGTCAGCACAGCCTACAGTGGTCGGTTTCTGAAAAAGCAAAATGGATCGCAATTCTCAATTCAAGATGTAAATTTTCTTCATCCAATACCCTTGTAATTGTCCAGAATCCGGTACTAATAGTGATACCATACGTCAAAAGCAACAAAATAACTATAGGACATATTCTAGTTTCTCAGCTCAAGGAATAAATCTTACTCTGACCCCATAAAATTGGTTAACATAAACAGATGGATTTACATACTAAACTAACCTTAAAGACTGATGGTACATGGACCAACAACCTATTATCAGAAGACCCAAACTACTCGAGCCCTTTAGGCCATACCACTCATAAGCAACCAAACATGCTCACAGACTCTCAGTCAAGCACTTTTTTCGACCCTCTCGGTCTTACCCTCCTGAGAAGCTAGTAATTCCTGAACCTTCAGCCATCTGAGCTCTCGGTTTCCAAGCTTCTCGGTTACTTCGCTCCTCGGCAGATATGTTCTATTAATATAAGCATAATTTATTTTGATACGCGATAAGCACAACTTAAAACCATCCATTAAGAAAGTAAATCTCTAACGAACTTAAACCTTCCTTAATTAGATATATATTTTTCATGTTCTCGAGGAAATCTCTCTTAATAAGGAAAAATATCTTGGTAGTCACTCCCAATAACGTTGAAAGCCTCTAAGACAACTTTAACTTTCCTTAATCGACAAGGTACTAAATCTTTTAGAGATCTTTGATTACAATTCTTGCAATTTTGGAAGATTCTCAATCTCTCCGCAAAGAAACTAACCCTACACTTATACAACACTTACCATACACACATTATATATATATATATATATATATATATATATATATATATATATATATATATATATATTTATCCAGCATTGACAACCAACTAGGTACGTTTTCTAGAACTTTACACTTCTCACACAAAGATGACATAGGACTCTCGCACAGCTTTTGTCGGTCTATTTCTTATTCTTTCAAAACTACTATTTCTAACTTGAGTGTCAAAGTATCTTCTACCGAAACATCTTTCAGTAGTCCTTGCAGGTTTTATCCCTTACAAACACTCCTCTATCAACACCTCCCAAAAATTAGCCAGAAACTATGGCTATTCGCCCTCAACATCAAGCAAAAATGCTTCTCCTAAAAGATCCTCATTTATGTACTACACAAGCCCAGGACCAACCCAAGGATCAATCGGTTCCACCTACTGCTCCAGCCTCGCCTGATAGAGTCCACTATTAAGAAATGGAGAGACTCAAATTAAATATATAGGGGATGACCAAGTAGTTTGAAGAGCTTAGTCGCACTCGTCAACAGGAAGGATCGCCTTCTCTCCAAAGATCAGAGCAATCACGCATGCATAAACTCTATCCTTGAAGGCACTGAGAACCCTTGGTCAACTCCCGACATGATCCGGACGACCTAAGGATACAAGTTGAAGATCTCACAACTACAGAGTTGAAACGTGTTAGTACATGAAAAGGGGGTGCCACCGCATATGCTACCAGTCTCTCTCCTTTTGATCCATAAGTCTTCATTGAGCCCATACCACAAGATGTGCTTCTCCCTCCTATGAAGAGGTATGATGATACCGCAGACCCCCAAGATCATGCAACCCATTTCGTGACAATTATTGTTGTAATTTTACAAGAGTAAAGAAAATATTTGACAACTAAATGAGGAAGAAAACTTTGAATCACTTGAAATCTCCAACACATTTATTAATTCACTACATTTGTCATTTATATGGAGTTGAAACATAATAGAAAAGTAGCAAAATTTGCTAATTTAAAATAAAATTTAAATCTCCTAATATCAAATTATAACTAAATAAAATATTCAGAAAATATCTCCTAAAAATCTAGTTTGATAAGCAATTATTTAGCAACTTCTAAGGCACATTTCCAACACTCTTCTTTGCCTTAGTAATTGTAAAGACCTAGGGTTTCAAATCAAGCTTTTCATACAAGTCTTTAGCTTCTGAATCTTTCTGCATGTACTTTTGATCGTTGTTTTTGGTCGCTAGTTTTTCCTTCTACAATTGTGTTATATCAAATAGTTTACCTCTATTTTGTGCTTCTAACTCCTTTATTCGAACATACACATGGGTATTCACTTCTATCTACCCCATTTTCTCCTGTAACTTGCTGCAGTCATCCATGAGTTTTATCCATTGTTCTTGTGGACCTCAGCTTTGAGTTTCAAATCTTTGATCACCTTTTCAGCTTCTTGCAATTCCAAATTCAAGGCTTCCATCTCCTCACCTGCAAAGATGAGTTTCCCCTGGATTCTAATCTTTTTTAATACTTTCCACCATTCTCTGTGTCAAGCTCAACTCATTTCACAGAACTTCCAACATTGGCACACATTTCACCAAATTGTGCTTGTTGCTAGAAAATGCTATTTGCTCCTCCTCCATTAGATTTAGAGCAAAGCCTTTTGCTCTCATTTTTAGTTCGAATATATCTTTGCCGATTGTATCTTTGATTAAGCACCATTTGTCTTCAAATATGACTTTGAAGTCTTTTTCAACTAGCTATCCAACACCAAACAAGTTTTGGTCAATGTCAGGCACATATAAAATATCAGTAATATACCTCAAACTTGTTAAACTTTCTATAGCCATGATTCTTTTGTCCTTGACTAAAATAAATTCACCATTTTTAATTTTTACTTTAGAAATGATAGTTTTATCAAGCTCTTTAAGAGCTCTCGGTCATTGGTCATGTGATTTGTTCGGCCACTGTCAATCAGCTAGGAATCGTTGGAGCTATTATTTGCCATGAAGCATGTTACAACAAAAAGTTTCTCCTCTTGATGTTCCTCAGTAGAAGATTTTGCTTCTTCATATTGTTGAGACTTGCAAATTCACTTCATGTGTCCAATCCTACCACATTTCCTACACTTAACATTAGATCTCCACCAACACTGATTATGCGGGTGATTCGTCTTTTTGCAGTGTGGATAAGGTGGATAGGTCTCAACCTTATTTTTGTTGTTGATACCAGTCTTGTTGTTCTTCTTCTCTCTGTCTTCTTCTAAACCTTTTGTCATTGTTTAAAGAGCACCCTCCACAGATTCTTCCTGTCTCATCATTCTCCTTTGCTCGTGTGCTCGTAATGTATTCACCAATTCTGTCAAAAAAATCCTAGTTAAGTCCTTTGAGTCTTCAAGAGAAGAGATCTTGGACTCAAACCTTTCAGGCAGACTCACTAAAACTTTCTCTACAACTCTTTGATCTGTTAGATTCTCACCAAGTAGTCGAATCTTGTTGACAACTTCCATAAGCCTATCTACATATTCTTTGATAGACTCACTTTTTTTCATCCTCAAAACTTTAAATTCCCTCTTCAAGTTCAGAATCTACATTGCTTGGTTCTATCACTCACCATATACATCTCCTTGAGCTTGTCCCAAGCCTCCTTTGGAGTTTCACAAGCCATAATCTTGTAAAAATTGAATCTAAGATAACAACATGAATATAGGATAAAACTCTTGGAGCTTTAGTTTCTTCTTCTTCATGTGCCTTGATTTAATTGAGGGTTGGATTGTTTCCCAAAGGGGATATTTCCCTTTCAGTTTCAATATACTGCCACAAACCAAGACCTCTCAAATGAGCTTTCATCTTGACAGCCCAAATTTGATAGTTTTTACCATTGAAAACTGGGGGTAAGAGAGCAGGTGTATTGTTTTTTTTTTTTTGTTTGAGTTTGGATTCACTCAACTCATAGATCTCTTAAGAAGATAGCTATGATACCACTGCTGCAATTTTATAATAGTAAAGAAAATATTTGGCAACTAAGTGAGGAAAAAAACTTAGAATCACTTGGAATTTATAGCATATTTATTAATTCACTACATTTGCTCTTTATATAGAGTTGAAACATAATAGAAAAGTAACAAAATTTACTAATTTAAAATCAAATTTAAATCCCCTAATATCAAGCTATAACTAAAAAAAAATCCAGAAAATATCTCCTAAAAATCTAGTTTGTTGAGCAATTATTCAGCAACTTCTAAAACATATTTCCAATAATTACGACATCGAGAGATATGTCAGATGCCACCATGTGCAAAAACTTTCCTACGACCCTTAAGAGTAACACTTTAACCCGATTCAATTCATTTCCTCTATTTAGTATCAAGAATTTCTTCCAACTCAGACAATAGTTTGAAACCTATTTCATAATCTATCGAGAAACTAAGAGGAAATCTACCTCCCTCCTGTCTCTATGACAAAGGGACGACGAGCCCCTAAGAGATTTTATAGATAAGTTCAAAAATGAGATAATGAAGGTTTCCGGTTTATACTACTCCATCACACTGTAACATTGCTCACCAGCCTGTGGCCCTTAGGAACGAAAACTTCTATCATGAAGAATCCTCTATCCACCATCCAAGAATTTTATATCCGAATAGAAAAATACATTAACGCGGAGGAGGCTGAGACATTCAATAAGCGCCGAGACAAGGCAAGGAGAAAGGAACACAGTCATTCACCTCGGCGACCTTCGCCCAAAAAAAAAACTAACCGGGACCTTCACCCAAAAGACTTCTATCATGAATGACATGTCCAATTAGATCCTGATGTAGATCATGAACAAACCCTATGTTAGATGACCCATGCCCTCAGGGAGATGACTTAAAGAATGACAAGTCCTATTATTGTCACTTCTATAAAGACTATGGCCACCATACTGACGGGTACCCAAGCTGAAGGACAAGTTTGAGGCATTGGTTCGGGATGGCCGACTCCAGAAGTTCATCAGTATAGAATGAGAGAACAACTTTCCTCAAAGTCCACGAACGGGGACACAAGCAAACAAGCCAGATGAACCATCACTCTTGGGTGCTGCTCATAACAAAACCAATTGGGTAATCCTTCAAATACAAGATGGAAGCCTATCTTCAACATTTTCCTCTTCTAACGAAGCCTCTCTTGTACCAAGCCTGACGGCCCACATGGACACCCAACAGGGCCACACTGAACGAACACTCACACCAATCTTCCAAAGAGTGAAGGTATCTACCTCTAAAGAAGTTTTCACAGCCCGTGTTAAGAAAGGCCAAAAAAAGAAAAGTTTATGATAGGTTTTGATGATGATGACTTGACAGGGGTTAATCCAAATTGCCACGACCCTTTGGTCATTACAGCCAAGATAGGCCAATACACAATAAGGATGATTTTTGTCGATCAAAGAGCAAACTACGATCTCCTATATTGGGATGATGCATTGCAACAAATGGGTTTCTCACACTTTCAGTCTCATGTTGGACCCGTAAAGGGACTCTCGGGCAAACGACTCTACCTTGAGAGTACAATCCCTTTTCCTATCACTCTCGGAATGCCACCTGATCATGCAACTGCTACAGCAACATTCAATGTGATCAAATTACAGTTAGTCTACAATGCTATCTTGGGATGCCTCGGTCTGAATGCCTTAAAGGTGTTACTAAGTACCAAGCACATGAATATCAAATTTAGAACACCTCTCAAAATCAGGATGCTCCTATATAACCTCGAGTCACCCACTACTGCAGTCTAATAATCTCTACTCATTATCTACAATTGTTTTGTTCGCGACTTTAGGTTGCAAATTGAATAAATTGATTCAAAATTTTCATAGTTATTCTTGCAATACCATTTTCATTTCATATGTCACTTTTTCTTCTCGTAACATCATGATCGCAACAAGCACACACAATCAAGAATAGCTCGTGGGTTTCAAACACCCTCCAACATGTCGCTAATATGGGATGCAACTCTCGTCCGGGTATATGTAGCTCACTCTCTCAATGCAATACTCTCAAACTCTCTTCGACGTAACACCAATGAGCACTTTCTCGGTGCAACACCCTCAAACTCTCCCTTGGGAAACGCCAACAAGCACTTTCTTGGTACAATGGCTTCAAACTCTCTCTTGGCATAATGCCAATGAGCACCTTCTTAACACAATGCCTTCAAACATTCACTTGGCACAACGCCAATAAGCACTCTCTTGGTGCAATGCCTTCAAACTCTCTCTTGGTGTAGCGCCAATGAGCACTCTCTCGATGCAATACCTCTGAACTCTCTCTTAACATAACGCCAATGAGCACTCTCTCGGTGCGATGCCTTCAAAATCTCTCTTAACGTAATGCCAACAAGCACTCTCTTGGCGCAATGCATCCAAACTCTCTCTTGGCGCAACGCCATTCAGCACCTTCTCGATGCAATGCCTCCAAACTCTCCCTTGGCGTAATGCCAATGAGCACCTTATATGCGCAATGCTTTCAAACTCTCTCTCGACACAATGCCAACGAGCACTTTCTCGATATAATGCCTCCAAACTCTCTCTTGGCACGACACAAATGAATACTCTTGGCACAACACCTTCAAGCTCTCGCAACGCCAACAAACACTCTCATAGCATGATGCCTCCAAACTCTCTTGGCGCAATGCTAATGAGCACACTCTTGGTGTAAGGCCATTTGATTTCTCTTAACCTATTTTGACTGAACACTGATGAAGATCATGTTATACAAACTAAGTATGATCCCTATTCTAGCAATTCAGACATCTTAAGGGAGTTCTAATACTCTTAATATGCAGTCGATCAGGTAACACAAGCGCAATCAAAACAAGTGCACACTAAGGAATCGGATCCATTCATTTGACAATGAAACGTACAACATCTAACATTAATCGATAGAAAATAGCAAAATTCACAATTTACAATGGAGAGGAAGCAGGAGAAAGAGTCCTCTAACATAAAGACTCAAAACTAGCCCGAAGGGTCACAACATCAACATCCTCACCAACTACCTCGCGAGGGACACCACCGGAATGATAACCGATGGGGCTCGAACTTGACATCCCAAGGTCAGCACTATCAGCACTCATAGTCTTAGCCCCCTACTAATCATACGTGGTAGATGACCTCCTTGGCACATTATAGTCTTTCAGACAATTTACGCTAGGCAAGCCTGTGGCTATCAATTATTTCTGCGATGGTCTTCCCAAGCTCGATAATCTTTTGTTCTACATCAACAAGCAACTACTCTCGCCTTAAACCAGGTTCACAGCTACCTATAACTGTGCCTCGCACACCTTTGCCTTGGCTTCCAATTTCTCACACTTCGTCAGAGCCATTTCAAACTGTCGGAGCATCAATCCCAGGTCAATTCTAAGGCGCTCAATCTCCTCATCTCTATTGTCTTGAGCAGTTCTAGCTGCCCTCTCCTCCTCTATGTCCTTTTCTCTTTGCGCCCAAACATTATGTAATTGGGAGATCTCCCCGCTGAACTGTTCCACACGGTGTTCTAAGTGCTTAACTAGCTGCTTCCTCTTCAGCCTCTGAAACAGCTAAAACAATAGTCTACATGAAACACATTAGTCAAAAGAAACTAAATGAAAAATATAGATAAAACACACCTTAGAATAATAGTTCATACCCCGAGACCAAAGGACGTAGGGGCATTCTCGCCCTATTACAATTATAGAACATTAAGCTCTAAATCAGCACGTTGGTAATCCATTCGCTCGGCCACTCTCTTCGCCTGCGTCACGTCCAAATAAAAGTAATGGTGGTTGTCAGCACTGACCGCCACAGTCTCACTCCCAAAGGTCTTTCTTGTCATCGTAAGACCTAACAAAAATAGGAAGAGGAATAGTTCCCTCTAGCACCTCTCTCTTGTTCTTTCGCACATACAGGGTATCGGGAAAGGAATAAGATGGCCCAACCCTAACCTCCTAATCCACACATTCAGGAGGTGCCCCCTCGGCCTCGCCTTGGGTACCCCTCTAAGTATCCACCTCCAAATCTCGCACTATCTCTAACAAAACCTTCATCAGTTTCTCCTTCCCTAGTCCCCTCAAGGGCTAGCACCGGAGAAGGATAAAAGGTCACCTCCGATTCCAAGCCTCCAGCTCCTCCTCGAAGGAGAGCCCTAGACACACTTGACAAACCTTGTCCCTTGATTTCACCAGCCCCCTTACTTGGGCTCAAAAGCATCAAAACTTTTCTTTTCTTCCTCCTCAATACTAAAATGAAGAGGGCATCACTTGACTGAGCACTCTGCACCAATACACTCTCTACCTCTCCCATGTCCTTTCTAGCCTTGGGCCTCATGTGTTTATTGATGGTCACCTCAGCAAGATCTTCCCCCTCGACATAGGGGATAACATCAGCAAGCTTTATCCATCTTTTCCTAATCAAAAGAGGCCTTTCTATCTTCTTTCTCTCCCCTAACAACAAATTGGCTAAAGACAATATTTGGTTATCCAAAAGAGACTCTACACAAATGCACTTATTCTTTGCAGAATAAAAACCTATGACTTACCGCACGAATTTAGAATGGCGAGAAGGACCAAAGGTCTTTGGCCCAAGGGAGGGCTCTTCCTTAACGTCAGGCAATACTGGCATCGACTCCCTTTTCAAATATTCAATGAAGAAAAAATTTCTCATCCAATTTTTATTGATCATCGAAATCTCCTCTGCTAGAGCATCTTCTGACGGCCCTTGCAAGTTTTATCTCTTACGAAGACCTAGAAGACTCCCCAGGACCAATCTCACACTCAGGTTGGTGGAGCAGATGTCTGTGGAGCAAACTCACCTCCATTATAGACAATGAAGAAATACTTACACAACGAACAGCAAATTGTAATGAAGAAAAACTTTGAAAAAGAAGAAAAAGAAGAAGAGCACACCACATAAAGCGGGCAGTAAAATATCAAATCTGAAGTTCGAATCTCAGTGTAACAAAAAAAAAGTGTAGCATTGAAGAACAATTTTAAGCTTCCAATTGCTACCCCAATCAATTTAGAGCAATTTGAACTCATAACGAGAAATGGGTATAGATAAATGAAATCAAAATTAAATTTGGATGAAGTTGATTGAAATTGATCTTATTTAGGGAAAAGGGATACAATTATTAGGAAAGTAAACAAAAGAGGTACCGGCACAAAGAGAGACAAGCCAAATATAAGATAAGTCAGAGTAAGAAATGAGATGTGGTTGTTGTTTGATATGCTCTACATTCCAAGGTGGACACTCTTCTCTATCACCATCTTCATCATTCTTCTTTTTCTTCTTCTTTCTCGACAACATGGGATTTCTCTCCTCCACCATGAAAAACCACAATTTCCTCTACTTCTAGAGTAAAGAGAGTCAGTGAAGAAATCGTTGTTCCATATGACGTATACCACCGCGTGTCTGGGTTCTTGCAACTGCAACCGAGTTTTCGACACTGCTTTCCAAACTTTTTTGTTCAAATTGTTTCCATTCCACAATCCCAATTCCATACGGAAGCATGTCGATTTTTTCTTCTTCATTTTTCCCCCTCAAAATTAAATTAAATTTTAAAAAAAAAGTTTGAAGGGAATGATGCAAATGCAAAATCATATATAAGATTGGGATAAATTATTTTCTTTTAATTTAATTAATTATTTTTCGAGTATGCATTTTTTTCCTTTTTTTCTTTTACATTGAAATCATCATAATTGAATGAGTCCCAGATCGATTGTTCTAAACTAAACCAAGTGTAGGTCTATGGATTTACCCGGTCAGAGGGTAAGTGAGACAACAACAACACCAGCAATGAAGAAATTGAGACACGAGTCCCAACTATATACTACATTACATACCCTCTTCCAAATATTAGAGGATAACCTAGTAAACATATTTGGGGAGCTACAAAATTTGCACAAAAAGGAGGGAGGACATGTCAGAATGAGGCTGAACTGGTTCTCCGAAGCTGATACTTTGGCTTAGCAGCTGAATTGAATGGGAATAACTTCCCCAGTTCCTACAGAAATGAGAAAATTATAGTAAGACAATTATCCACTGCTGGGAACAATTTATGGTATAAAATTTGAAACAAAACACACCAAATTAGTATAAGACAAGGACATTAATTAAATTACATGGAGCAGCAATGTCTGTGTTTTGACAGATTGTCTTGGTGATTGAATATCGTTGTGCATGCTTTTAGTTGAGATGATAAAGATTTCAAACACAAAGGATTTGTCTTCTGTTCTCCCGGGCAGGGAGGCTTCGCTTGTTGAAGACGATGTTGATGCTTTCCCATCCCATATGGAAATAATGAAGAAAGGCCATTGGATTTTGTTGACTTTTCTTGAATTTCTGTCCTTCAAGATTTGAACAGACACTACAGCCATCACGACTGAATATTGTTGCATTGCCCATCTACTGCAAGTACCCTTTTTTACAACCATCA
The DNA here is from genome assembly GCA_037126225.1 of Dillenia turbinata. Taxonomy (NCBI): domain Eukaryota; kingdom Viridiplantae; phylum Streptophyta; class Magnoliopsida; order Dilleniales; family Dilleniaceae; genus Dillenia; species Dillenia turbinata. The sequence goes on from JBAMMX010000015.1 coordinate 118,214, forward strand.
ACACTATGGAACTGACTAACTGCCAGAAAGTTCTGCAAGAACCCACCGATGCTGGTCCTGGCCTTACTTTGTGGAGTTCACATGCCTAACTCAAGAAACTTGAAAGGAAGGACGACAAAAATAAGATAGTTACATTTAACCAGATCTATTTCAGGCCAAACTGGCTGAGTTTGATGCATTCAACCTGATTATCCATCTACCTGTTCAATCAAATTTAAAACAACTCATCTACCCCAGCCAAAGTGTTTATATGTCATAAGTTTTCATTGCCCACTAGGAGCTATTTTTAGTTCTTTTTTACTCAGTTATCTTTCTTGTTTAGACCCTTTATATTATGGTTCGGATGGGAGGGGAATTGGGTGATAAGGGTTTTCCATTGGAAAGGTGTAAATGGCTTGGTGAGTTCTATTAAATTGGAATTAGGTGGTGGCCTAAAAGCTTGTGTTATCCACTATTCTCAATACCATGCTTATTTTGCAAGCTAGAGGATGACTTCATCAAGGTTCCATATATTAAAAAGGCGCCGGCATCACCTCTCAAAAGATCTTTGGAATGATAGTTTTGGCAAATGGCAGTTGAATGCTATTCAAGAAGGGAATTCAATGCTTGAGATTTACATGTCATGTCACCTTTTCGATGATCAAGGAGTCAGAAATTTTATTTTATCTAAATTTAGTTTTTTTCCCCTCCCCCTCTTTTTTGGAATCACTTTTCTTTGATAGTTTGATCTGAAATCATCTCCAACTTTGAGTCCAAAACATGTCAAAATGTCCACTCAAAACTATTTCAATTATAACTTTATCCCATCGCCTTTAGTGGTTTAGTTTCACAAAAATAAATAAAATAATGAAATAATAATACGTTTTAAAAAATTGAGCACCATTACTACACCACCTAACACCATTGTCAACTTTCTCCCCTAAATTGCTTATTGCTAATAAACTTAGAAACTGTGACTCCTTAAAGTCTAAAGTTTAAGACAAATAAAAAAAAAAAAAATTCAATCAAATCAAATTTATCCAAACAAGAATAAACAATAACCTAAGCTTTCTATCCAAAAATTTGGGATCGGCCATATGAGACACAAAAAGCGAAGAAAAGAAGAGAAAATATATATATAATTAAAAAAATAAAGTTGATTTAGCTTGTGCGGATTCTTCTACGCCATTAATTCCTATCTAAGACCATTTCATCAATTAATTCAATAACTATCATGTCTTTACAAATATATTACATCCAAATTTTCAACGGTCTACCTCTACGTTTTATTAAATCTCTTATATTTAAGTTTTCGATTTTCCTAACAGGTGCGTCTCTAGATATTCGCTGCACGTACCAAAACCATTTCAAATGGTATTCTCGCATCTTATTTATAATTAAACTAACTTCCAACTTATTACGTATCTCATCGTTTCTAATTCTATATTTTCTAGTTTTGTCACACATCCATCTAAATATTCTCATTTCAATTACAATTATTTTTTGCTCTTGTTGCTATTTAATAGCTCAATATTCAGTACCATACAATAATGCAGGTCTTACCCATAAAGATTAAATTTAAACATAAAAAATAACATATTTTGACTATAGATTATATTTGTAATTATGATATTTTGAATTTGTGATATTGAAAATAGTCAGAAAATTGATGAAATTCGTGATTTGATTAGGTTGACTTTCTTGGAGACTCGAGGAGTCGAGTTTGGTTTGATTCGTGGTATTATTGGGGAGTGCACTACCCTCCCCCATACTGTGAGTGGGACTACGACATCTACTATTGATTGACAAATCATGTTTTACCGATTTTCAAACGACATGATTTCTATACGTGTGAAAAATTGAATTTTTGGATTTTGATAAGTATATGTACATATTTTTGTGACCATTAGAGTGTCCCAACTGCTGATTTTATTGATATGCATCCATGAGTTTGATAACCGGATATTGTGCCACCCTGTTGATATATTGACATGTTTTAATGCTTCCACTTGCATTGGCACATGGTTTTGAATAGATTTATACATACCATTTGAGCTGTATGCCCGGCTGATATTATGAAAAGATGCATGGGGCTATATGCCCGGCTGATATGGTGTTGGGATGCATGGGGCCACGTGCCCGGCTGATTTGATATTGTTCCGTAGCTACGAAGGATGTCTGGTAGCGGCACCCCTTGTGCCCAGATACTCTTCGGCCGGAGGTATCCGTCAGATTGTCGTGTGTATGGTTGTCCCAGGTTGAACCCTCATTGGGAGAGGACGTGAGTTGTACCTCTGTTTAGCACTGGGCGGGGGCATCATACACGGTTGACTATTTATATGTATATTATTATTATTATTATTATTATTATTATTATTATTATTATTATTATTATTTACAGGCTAGTTGGAGTAGCCTGTGGCCAATATTGGGTTAGAGAGTCATTATTTGATATTTGCATTGTGAAAACCCCCACTGCGCCCGTTCTTGGTCGAGGTAGACCATTGTCGGGGTTGTTTATTCGGACGCTCTTCTCATGTGATTTGATATATAGATGGATGCATATGTTATTTTGTGATGTGTGCTTTGAGATATATTAAAACTGCACGCTATTTTCGTATACCTGATATTGTATTACATGCTTTGACACTCCAAGTTCACACTTGATATTGATAGCACGATGTCCTTCCCCTCACTTGCTGAATATCCTCCCATAGATACTCACCCCTCTTCTTTCCCTCCCCAGACAGGATTATGGTGCTAGGGCGACGCATTTGGCTCTAGAAGATTTGATAGCTTGTTGGTGGATTTTGTATTTACGACGGTGAGATTTAAGTTTTAATTGAAAATATGAATTTCGTACTTTATGTTGACCTTGCGTGGTTTTGATATTGAGGTCCGTAGTTGGCCGTGTACATATTATGGGATGACTGTATAATTTTTGGACTTTTGTTTGTGAAACTCTCATATTTCACTTGCATTGAGGCATTTGTAAATATTTAAAGTATTAACTTGGGAATTTGTAATATATTTGTATAAATTTAGGCCCGCTCGGTGTGGCGGCTGTTCATACTCTAGTTGGGCATGACAGTAGAGGTCTGTGGCTAGGACTGTTGGTGATTTGTTAGCCTTGCATTGTCTGGATGTCGGTTGTGAGATTTGGTGGATTGTTTTGAGGTCGGGATGACCATTTTATTTTATTTACAGGACGATTTTAAATTATACAGGTTTATTTGTACATGGGAGACCTCCGATTTATGGGGAGGTTCTGTCCGATTTTTTGTAAAAATACAGCCGACATCCAGGACAACGGGCTACTGTCCACGATCCCAGTTCGGGGCGTGATAGTTCGGTTGGTATCAGAGCTCTAGATTGAGAGCTGTGTTTTATAGAATAGTTTTGAAAATATTCCCAAGTACGATTTAAAAGTCTTCAATGCATATGAGAGTTTCATTACAGTCATGAGATCCCAGTACATGGTCTTAGGCGTATGAGTTATTCTTTTTAGGGGGTTAGATACGGTGCGTATCTAACCTAGTATATTAGTTCTATCGGTTCTTAAACTTATAAGTTCATCCATTTTAGGGCGATTTGATGCGGGTTGTAACTAACCTAGCATATCTTTTTCATTGGTTCTTAAACCAGTTAGTTCATTTATTTTAGGGGGTTAGTTATGTCATAACTAACCCTAATCTTTACATTTCTGCTTAACCAGTACCTTTTTCCTTGTAGTAGTATGACGACTACGTAAGGTACCAGTTTCGTTCCTACTGAACCCTCTGGAGCACCAAAGGACATGTCTTCTTCGCATGTCTTTTGCGTATCCTATATTAGTTCCTTTTTCAATTTCTCGCATCATGAGTACCATGAAAATATTCAGAGTCGGTGCCCGTGTTCTTATTGACACTAGTTCAGATTTTTCTTACGTGAGAGTATTATTTCGCTCGACAGTTGGGTAGACTGTTATCGTCGCTAGATGAGGAGCTACTAGTTATCACTCCTCTTGATGAGCAATTGGTCAGAAAATTCAGTGTATAGAGAGTGCTTATCTCTCTTGTTTGATGGGACCCCGTATATTAGGAGTTAGTTTGGTTAGTGATGATCGAGCAGCATTACTAGCTTGATTTGAAATGAGGTCGACCTTGCTCGACCGCATTAGAGAGATTTAGGGAGCAAATGAGGAGCTCCAAGGTATTCTTGATAGATCTGTAGAGATGATGACCGAGAGTTCCAAGTCTGTGATAACGGACTAGTAGTATATCAATAGCGGGTTTGCACTCCCGCTGACAGTGAATCTTCGTAGAGATATTCTAGAAGAAGCTCATTCCTCCATTTACGTTATGCATTTGAGAGGTACCAAAAAATGTACCTAACCATCCTAGATAGTTATTAGTGATCTCGTATAAAGAGAGAATTCGTTGCTTGATGCCTAATTTGTCAGCAGATGATGGCCAAGCATCAGTGACCCATAGGTGCTTCGCAGCCTTTTCCCATTTGTTTCGGTAAGGCCTTCTTTCAATTTCGAGGACGAAACTTATTTTTAGGGGGTTAAAAAATGTAACACCGACACTACGGTGTCCGTATATTATTTCTGTTTTTGAATTTAATAAAATGATCCTCAATTTATATATATATAGAAAAATATTTAATTTTTATTGATTTTTGATTTTGGGGTTTTTAAATCGAACTTTTGGTATATTTAAAATGTTCATACTTCCGATTTGTAGGGTGAGTATAAAAATATATATACATATATACACACACACTTATTCATTTATTTATTTAATTATTTACTCATTTAAATAATTATAAATTAAAAAAAAATCGAATTAGGGCTAAAAGCCCTAATTCTTTCCCTTATCTCTCTGCTCTCTCTCTCTCTCTCCTGCGGTTCATCGCCGCTACCCTCCACCGCGATCATCCTCCCTCCGCCATCGATCGCCCACGGTCGTCGACCCACTTCTTTCTCTATCACCCTCCCGATTTTCTCTCTCTATCCCTCGCGGTCTCCCGATCTCCCTCTCTTCTCAAATCTCTCTCCCTCCGCCGCACCGCAACCACCATCGTGCCACCCACAGCCACTGCACCAGCTACTCCAACATCCACGACCGGCCGATCATCTCTCTGCCTCCCTCTCTATCTCTATTTCTCTCTCTACTTCACTGTCTCACTCTCTCACTGTCGCTCTCTTCCTTTCTCTCTTTACCTCTCGTGATCTCTCCTTCGTCGTCTCTCTCACTCTCTGCGCTCTCTCCCTCACGCAATCTCTCCCTCCCGCTGCAATCTCGCGCCATCACCCTCGGCTCTCTCACGGTCTACTCTCCCTGCCTTACTCCCTGCTCGCGCGACAGCCCCTGCCCCAACGCTCGCGAGACAACCCCTACGCGCGCGTGACCCCACGCGAGACTGCCCCTACCCGCACGACTGCAGCCCGCGATAGCCCTGCACGCCCGACTGCAGCGCACGACAGCTCCCACGCGCGCGGCTGCAGTGCTGCTTCCCCTGCTCACGCGCTCATGCGCCTTGTTTTCTTTTAGCCGAGAGATCTCCTACAATCTTTGCAGGAGCCCCAAACTGACAGCAACAAGAAGCCTCAGAAACCCTAGGTCGCGACGGCTTCCTGCGATCCCATTCTGCGTAGGTAAGGGCTGGTTTTTGATTAATAGCCCTAGGGTTTGATCTCTAAGTAATTTAGCCTAACTGTTAAAATGCGTTGGTTTGGAATACTGCAGGTTTTGGATTGAACGAAGTGCATTTGGAAGTTAAATCTACGAATCGAGAAACCCTAGGTAAGGAGATTTCTGATCTTTGCAGTAATTAAATAAATTTAGAGTTAATTAAGGGTGAAAAAGTCTTATATATGTTTAGGAACTTTGTTTGATTGGAATAGAATGTAATTTTAGAAATGCTATGTCTGAATGTTAGGGTTAAGTTTAAAAATTTACGCGAATTAGGCTGCTTAGTATGAAAGAAACATATTAGAAGATGAAGGATTCATATTTGCTTGAATTGAATGGTTTTCATTTGAGTTTAATTTGAAATATGCATGAAATCATTTTGGGATTAGAGATGGAATGAAATGTGCCATGAAATGAAGTATAATGTTGTATTTCATGTCTTTCTTAGGTTGTTTTGAGTTGTTAAATTTCATAATGGTAGGCCTATGAAGGATAATTTAAAATTTTGGGACTTGAGCTTAAGGATCGATGTAGTCTTTTCCATTACAAGTTGTCTTGCATATAGGAAATCAAAATACAATTTCCGTATTATGAAAATAGGATTCAATACCTTTAAAATGACTTATGGTTTGAAGAAATCGGATGGAAATTTAAAAGTGTATGATTTTTCAAAGATTTTTTCCATCTTGTAGGAAATTTATTTATTTTAGTTTAGTTTTCGATTTTGAACGATTTTAGGTTTGAATTTAGATTTGGTTTTGATTTCGTTATAATTTATGAATGGAATGAAATTGATTACATTAGAGTATATTTATAAATCGAAGAATTTAGGGTTTGTACGAACTTAAGGAAAATGATAAATTCTGAAAATAGTCAGAAAATTGATGAAATTCGTGATTTGATTAGGTTGACTTTCTTGGAGACTCGAGGAGTCGAGTTTGGTTTGATTCGTGGTATTATTAGGGAGTGCACTACCCTCCCCCATACTGTGAGTGAGACTACGACATCTACTATTGATTAACAAATCATATTTTATCGATTTTCAAACGACATAATTTCTATACGTGTGAAAAATTAAATTTTTGGATTTTGATAAGTATATATACATATTTTTATGACCATTGGAGTGTCCCAACTGCTGATTTTATTGATATGCGTCCATGAGTTTGATAATTGGATATTGTGCCACTCTTTTGATATATTGACATGTTTTAATGCTTCCACTTGTTTTGGCACATGGTTTTGAATGGATTTTTACGTACCATTTGGGCTGTATGCCCGGCTGATATTATGAAACGATGCATGGGGCTATATGCCCGGCTGATATGGTGTTGGAATGCATGGGGCCACATGCCCGGCTGATTTGATATTGTTCCGTAGCTACGAAGGATGTCTGGTAGCGGCACCCCTTGTGCCCAGATACTCTTCGGCCGGAGGTATCCGCCAGATTGTCGTGTGTATGGTTGTCCCAAGTTGAACCCTCATCGGGGAAGAACGTGAGTTGTACCTCTGTCTAGCACTGGACGGGGGCATCATACACGGCTGACTATTTATATATATATTATTATTATTATTATTTACAGGCTAGTTGGAGTAGCTTATGGCCAACATTGGGGTAGAGAGCCATTATTTGATATTTGCATTGTGAAAACCCCCAATGCGCCCATTCTTGGTCGAGGTAGACCATTGCAAGGGTTGTTTATTCGGACGTTCTTCTCATGTGATTTGACACATAGATGGATGCATATGTTATTTTATGATGTGTACTTTGAGATATGTTAAAACTGCACGCTGTTTTCGTATACCTGATATCGTATTACATGCTTTGACACTCCAAGTTCATACTTGATATTGATAGCACGATGTCCTTCCCCTCACTTGTTGAATATCCTCTCATAGATACTCACCCCTCTTCTTTTCCTCCCCAGACAGGATTATGGTGTTAGGGCGACGCATTTGGCTCTAGAGGATTTGATAGCTTGTTGGTGGATTTTGTATTTACGACGGTGAGATTTAAGTTTTAATTGAAAATATGAATTTCTTACTTTATGTTGACCCTGCGTGGTCTTGATATTGAGATCCGTAGTTGGCCGTGTACATATTATGGGATGACTGTATAATTTTTGGACTTTTGTTTGCGAAACTCTCATATTTCACTTGCATTGAGACATTTGTAAATATTTAAAGTATTAAATTGGGAATTTGTAATATATTTGTATAAATTTAGGCCCACTCGGTGTGGCGGTTGCTCCTGCTCTAGTTGGACATGACAGTAGAGGTCTGTGGCTAGGACTGTTGGTGATTTGTTAGCCTTGCGTTGTCTGGATGTCGGTTGTGAGATTTGGTGGATTGTTTTGAGGTCGGGATGACCATTTTATTTTATTTACAGGACGATTTTAAATTATACAGGTTTATTTGTACATGGGAGACCTCCGATTTATGGGAAGGTTCTGTCCGATTTTCTGTAGAAATACAGCCGGCATCCAGGGTAACGGGCGGCTGTCCACGATCCCAGTTCGGGACGTGACACTGTGGACACCGGATAGGTTAGTATATCTTTAGTCATTTTAACCAAAATTAGATAGTATAATAAATTATTTTTCCACCAACCTAATATATCAAAAAAATAATCATCATCGAAACCTTCTAGCCTAGGTATTTATTTTTATAAAAATAATTCATTAAATGTTGATGAAAAAGTTTTTTATTTTTTTTCTAACATATTTAAAGGATTAAAAGAAATTGAAAATGATATAATTGTTGTATTAATACTATTACTACTATCTACATTACTAGTATTTAAAGTATTATATTTCTTTTCATATAATTCAAATATGACTTGTAAAGTATTAGATGTTTGTTGTTTTAAATATTGTCGACTAATATATATTTCCGTTGGAAAAACTTATGCAAAACAATCTATTAACATTTTAACACATTCAACTTTAACACGTATATCTAAAACACTTGCTATTAAATATAAAATAGAAAATTTTTCATAATATTTTAAAATTTTTATTTTCATTAGATTAACAATATTACTAAATCTATCTTCTACTTCAAATTAAGTAAATACATGACAAATTTTACAAAAATTAGATTACATTAAATGAGTTGTTGGATAATAATTTTTGAAAAATAAATTTGTATATGTATAAAATTTTTTTAATAATTTAGTTAGTGTGGTTATAAAATTAAAAGCGGTATTATCAAAAAAACTAAATTCATAATTAGAATTTGTAAATTCAAATAAGATATTTCTAAAGGAAGTACACTTTGTAACATATCATAAGTTGAATTCCATCGAGTATCATATTCTAATTTGAATGTTTTGAATTTTTTATTATGTATTTGACATATTTGTCTAAATTCTTGAGTTTTTGTCGAAAAATTTCTAATTTGATTAATCATGTCACAAATGAGTTTTAAAACTATTTCTGTCATTTGTAATCCATCTCTAACACATAAATTTATTATATGACATGTATATCTTACATGAAAAAATGTTCAATCTAAACAAGTTTTTATAATTTGTTTTAAAGTAATAACCGCATTAGTATTAACCGAAATATTATCAAAAGATATAGAAAAAATTCTATCATTAATTCTCCATTCATGAACAACATTCATAATTACTCTAACTATGTGAGAACCGTTATATGGATATTCCCAATATTGAAAAGCTAATATTCTCTTTTCTAAAACTCATAAATTATTAACCCAATGACATATTACTATAATATAATGTTTTTTTTTAGGTTCATTTTTCCAAGAATTCGAAATTAATGAAAATTTACATCGACTACTCATAAATTATGCAATTATACCATCTTTTAATTTTTGATACCGATATATTGACCTCCTCCCACTAGATGTTCTATTACTTTTTTTATAACCCGTTTGTAAATAGTTTTTGAATATATTCTTTAAAAACAGGACATGCAATTATACTAAGTGGTAATTCTTTTTTAGTTATCTATTCTATTTGACCAATTTTTTCTTTTTTCGCATTATATTTAAATGTACCCGTGACATTTCCTCTCCCGGTGGCTATTTGTGTTTGTTTTATTTATGATAATTTATTCGGATAATCTCTAATTAAGTGTCTCTTAAGTATACCTACTCCCTAACCCTTCGAAAATTTATATGGTCGGTGACAAATTTTACAAATTACTTTTTGTTCATCAATATTTTTAATAAAAGGTTCTCATACATTAATATTATTTTTTTAGTGCATGTTGTGTTAGATTGTGTGTTATTGGTTGAGTTTCTTGTAAAACATTTTCAATATCTATATTTTCCGGAATTTCATCTTGAAAAAATGAAAATATGGGGAGATGAGATTGTTGAGAAGTTTGAGAAGAATTTATTCCGGCCATTTTCTTCAAAAATTCAAGATTAATTTTTTTAAAAAAAAATTATATGTAATGCAACTACACACAAATAATATATATTATGCAAAAAAAATTAAAAATGAAAAAATAATAAATGTACCGATTAAACGGAGATTACGGTTGTTTTTCGCCAAATCTTGAATTTGAGCTCCCAACCTTGAAATCTTGCAAAATCTTGATTAATGTTATAGGTGGTGGTGGAAATTGTATAATTGAAAATGGAATATGAGAATTGTGAAGATGGTTGAAATGAAAATGAAAATAGATAAATTATGAAAATAGTAAATCGGAAAATGTGAAATGGTAAAAATATGTTGAAATGATTAATGGAAGATGGATATGATAATGTAGAAAATTAAAATTGTGTTTGAGAGAGTATAGTAGTATTGAGATAATTTAAAGGTAAGAGAGAATATGAGATTTTGTTATGGAGATTTTGGAAATGAAATGTACTCTATTTATAGGAAAATTTTTTGACCTCTTGGACCAAAATATCCCCAAACTAGCTGTTTTATAATTGTTGGGATGGTTAAAATTGTGCAATTTTTTTTTTTAAAAAAAAACCGTTGGAACCAGGGGGTCGGTTTTGGGTCTGGTTTGGTTTCGTGCCGATCTCGGACCAGGGTCGGGCCGGTTCTCGATTCCAATAAACATTGAACTGGATCGGCCCGTTACAGTATACGGGCCGATCCGGTTTGGGTTACTGTTCATCCCAGTGCGATTCACGGGTCGGGTTTTTAGGGACCGGCTGGGTCGGTTTTCGAGTCCAATCTGACCCGATGACATCTCTATTACAAAGCACTACCATCAAATAACAATATTTCAAAACACTACCAAATAACCATACTTTACACTATAAAATAATTTCAATCCAAAATAAACATGCCCAACCCAAACACCAATAACCAAACACAATCAAACAATTTAAACTATGAATACCACCAAACTTATATATACAACCAAATATACATTAACAACCGAAATACAACCAAATATCTTCAAACATGGACACTACCAAATTTGAACGAAACAATTTCAATTAAACATATATCACCTCTATAATCTCCATTATCAAAAAAATATAAACCAAACAATTTATAAACGTTTAGATGATATAAAAAATTACAAAAAATTACAAGAAATTTTATTAACAAAAAATTACAAATAGAAATTGAAATTACTATTTACAAAGTTTAAATATATTGCATCATGGCTATATATCATGTTAAATGTTAAAGTTAGACTAAGTGCTATAAGAAGGTCGTCCAGTATTGCGTCATGGCTAATGTCTAATGGGAATACGAGTCGGCCTACTAGGTGCAGGTAGATGTATATCATATAGCTGTATACTCTTATCACCCTTAGAGAATGCGACAATAATTGTCCCAACATCATCAAAATGTCGATAATGATGATGACATCGCCGGTAAACTTTAAATAGTGGAAGCTCAGTTAGTGTAGTATCGTTAATATCGTCTATAAATGCTAGAGTAGGAGTCAGATACGAAAATGATATAGTTGTCTCCATCAGTTCGTCATAAACATTTGCAGTATCAAAAGTGGAAAGTATCTCCATCGGCTTAGTATCTCTCTGTGTAAAAACTTTCTAATTTGTTTTCGCTCGACCGCCTTATGCATTAATTTCGTTAACAGCTTGTTCTTGAATCACCGGCTAAAATTAGTCTCCATATGGTGCAAACAAAGTCTGTAATACACCAATGATAGTTGAAGATTGCTATTCCTCTTTATGGCTTGCATTATACCAAGCGTCCTGTTTGATATGAAGCATACTTTAGGTTGATCACCAATGATATAAACTCTCAAATTCTGCAAAAACCATACGCAACTTATAATGGTCTCCTCCTCAACAATAACAAAATACAAATAGAGAATATGGTTAGCCGTATCCGTTCCAATAGTAATTAGAATTTTCTCTTTGTATCTTCCATATTGAAATATCCCGTAAACACTAATCATTGGTTGGAAATGCCTAAATGGATCGATACATGGTTTGAAAGTCCAGAAAACTAAGTGAAAAACCATCTTTTTAGACCCCGATACTTTAGTAAACTCCCACTCAATAACAGTTCCCAGATTACTCATCTGCACAGTATCCAAAAACTGAGGCAATAATGTGTAAGAAGTTTCTCAACAACCATACCCCATTTCCTTATATTTTGACACCCAATCTAAGCCTTTTTATATGATAGGTTTACTCCATGCGATGTTATATCTTCAATCACATCATACACTTTATAATCAACATTCTATTTTATATAACTTTTAATCAAATAACCCACTATGTTCGAGTCAAACATTAGGGTGATCCCCAAAAGTCAATTTAGGAAAACAAGTGTATTTTGCTTTCAATCTTGTAATTTCTCAAATGCGATAGCTCTTTTTTTTGTTTAGTCCAAACATATCATCAACAGTTATTCTTATGGTACAATAAACACATCATAAACCATATATTTGGAGAACTCTCATACATTTTAAAATACTTATGTTCTCGCATTAAGCAGCACTTGATAGCATGCTAAACTTCCTCTTTGGATTTGAAAACCATTCCAACTTGTAATTTCAAAGTGCGATTATTATCCTATGTTAGACGGTCATAGTCATGATACTCATAAACTATCATGGCTTCTTTCCTCATAGTGTGTAGGTATGATATTTTATCTTTCTCTTCAACAACCCGTTTTTCTTCATCTACAATATTCTACTTATCATCATTTTCGCCTTCTGATTCCTCATTAATAAATGCTTCTACAGGATCTGTCTCCTGCCTTTTTCATAGGGTTTACTGGTACTAAACTCCTCATACTCACTTGTGATAGGCATAGTTGATTCATGATGACTAGTCAAAGCAACATCGTCTGAAATGAATGCCCAATACTATAATCACTCATCTCAAATATTCTTACTTTTCAACATTTTTGTGTAAGAAACAAAATTTATCTTGCCTTTAAAATCAAAACAATTTTGAGTCCCAGATGAACTACTTGAAATGTCTGACACATTCTCTCTACCCCAACTTGAGCAAGTGACTATGGGTGGGTCAATAGATGCATTCACAATTGCTGCTGGGTCTAAGAATAGTTCAACTACCATCAAACTCAGGATATATCTGAGGAGTGACAATACCTCTAGTAAGAATTCATTGTCGTTCACTGAAAATATACAATAAGAAAGAAACTGACCAGACCAAAAATGATATTTACTTACCACATTCAGTTTGAATTGTTTAGAATCAATCACACTTCTATGATATAAAATTTTTATAAAACTTATGCCATCTAATAGTGCTATCAATCATAACACCCGTTTTTGAATCTACACTATATTAATACTCATATGTGGCCCCACCAATTATACCCTCCAATAAAATATGAGTCTCACACGGTTGTCACCTATGTTCATTTTTTATATCACTTACAACAATAACCAATATACTATTAGTAATTTTATAACTAAATCTAACAAAGTATCAATCAGAACATCAACAATAGAGTATCAATAACAAATATAATACAAATCACATATTATAATATGTTGTGGATTTAGTGTTAATTAATAGTGACTTTAATTGATTTATAGTGATTTAGTTGTCTCAAATATAATATAAAGTGAATTTTTTTAACGTTTCCATAAATATAATGCAACAATTTTTTAAATATATTTACACTAAAATTCCTTTTTTTTTTTAATGCAAACCCTAGATTCATCTCTCAATAATTTTTTTTTTTTTTATGAATGCAAACCCTTGATTCAAACAAATAAAACATAAAATAGCCAAAATGATTCCTAGAGCATGAGAACAAACCCTGAATTTGTAGGAAACCCTAGAAAACAAACCTTACATTCACAAGAAACCCTAACATATATTTGAATAACCCTAGTTCAGTCTAACATGTTCGGTGCATCAAACAAATTTCACACAAACAACAAAAAAAAAAGAGAGAGAGAAGAAGAAATTATTGAGCGGATAGGAGGAGGAGAGAACTTTTTGTCGTAGAAGGAGAATGAGATAACTCCTAGCCGCAAAGCAACAATGGAGAGAAAACTTCTTGGTTAGGGTTCTGTCATGGACAGGGCACAGGCGGGCTAATGACATCAACGACAGAGTGAGAAGGAAAGAAATGTTTAAATGTTAGGGTCTAGAGCTTTTAGTTTAATGATTTTTCTCTTAAAGTATGAAAATATTTTTTTTTAAATTAATGCGTTATAAAAGATTAAAAAATAAAAAAATCGATTTTGTATTACGAAAGTGTGAAATTAATTCTTAAAGGAAAAAAATAACGATAATAAATAATTTTAATTAAAAAATAATATTTTTGTAAAAAAAAAAAAGAAAAGAAAAAACCATAAATTCTCCCAAAGGCCAGAGAAAAGAAAAGGGGAATGAACAGTGCACTACACAGCGAGTCTTCCCTCTGCCGTTCCAAGCATCCAAGTCAGAGCCCTGATTAAGTGCGACTAGATGGGTTCGTTAACGGATGCAGTCTCGAGTTAAGAATCCAAAGAGAAAACATTAGGGCACGTGGCATCGTTTAATTGGATAATATAAAAATTCAAATCGGAATCTAGTGTAGAGAATAGAAACACAAGGGGAGTCTCTATCTCTCTCTCTCCTCCTTTCTCTCTCTAGATTAGGTACAGGAGCACAAATAGTGGTTGTCGTGGTAATAGGGTCATCCCTGGTCTTTTGCTTTTCACCTAATTTTGGCTGTGTAGACAGAAAAACCCAGAGAGAGAGAGAGAGAGAGAGAGAGAGAGAGAGAGATTGCTCTGGTTGGTGCTTCTTCTTCTACTTCTTCTTCCATACTATATTAATAGCAACAAAAGTAAAAACCCTAACCTTCCAGATCCCAACTGTGGGAGTGGGTTTTAATTCGATGCCGCAGATGCAGATGTTCATGAGGAAGCATTGTCACTGAAAAATGTCGGCCTCCTTAGCAGCATTCGAGCGTCCCAGGATCGGAACTACAAATACGGTACCGCTCACGACCATTTTCTTTTCTCTTTTTCTTTCTTTTTGGAAATGAGAGAGAGAAAAAGAGATCTTTAGGTCTCCTTGCGTCATAATTGCAACCTTAATTCTTAACCATCAACCCTCACGCACTTATGGAAAGAATACAAGGGAATCATCTGCATCAGATGTATCAAAGTATCACTCGGAAGATCAATTAATTCTGGCTTTGCTTTCCTTTTTCTAGAATTACCCCCTCAAAGAGTACCGAGGTTTTTCAAGAACCAAACATCAATGTTGTTTATGCTCAAGGAATCATGTCCAACAACTTCAATTATTTCTGTTTCATTTAACTAATATCAAGAACCCAATTTCCACCCCCCAAAAACTGTCATTTTTTCTCCTAGCAACTTCAGTTGGGTGGGTGTTGAGAGAGTCTCGCAACACTTCTCTTCATCTACCCTCACTTATATGTAATATATTTACTCTCAATTTTTCATGCATATGTGGTTGGAATTAGAGATTTAAGACCATGATTTCATAACATCCTTTTTTTATTTTTTTTTCCTTGGTGCTTCTCATTGTCAATGGAATCTGGATGATGTACTTTGTCATCTCTTTGTGGTTGCTATATGATATCTCCTCAAAATCATTGTAGATAGCTGAGATTTCTATGAATTCTCATGGATTTTCATGATTATTCATATTGATCTTTGTTATTGTTTTTGGCAGCATTTCATTTTTGATATATTTACTAGGTTGAAATCGTCAATGTGGAAAATACAAATTATTAGGAACAATTATAACTTTTTTCCATATGTTAAACATATATTGCCCTAATTTTTGAAAATATTTTGCATCCCAATATTCAAATCATGTTGTATGAGACTGACTCCTCATCAGTGCCACTTGATTTGGTGCGGTTGGGAACTCTTCCTTAACCTCACGTGGAGGCCTATTTTGTCTAGGAATCAATTATTCTAGTTCAATACGAACCATGCCCTTTGTGAATGATGAATCCTGAACTATGGAACATAGAGTGTTCAAAGTGACCGCATTTATGTGTCCAAGTTAGACAGTAACACCATTGGATATGTGTTGAATATGCCATATTATGTGTTCAATTCCTTACTGTTCTGTTAAACTTATTGCCATGCCCTAGATGTGGCCATCTTTGTTTTTAAGAAACTTCCAGTGTTGTGTCATCTTGTACCTGTGTTCCATGTCAGTGCTTTTGCTTCCGGGATTCTCAATGAAATAATCTATCCCTTTTGAGTTTGTTTTCACTAAACCTTAATGGTTCACTGTCTTCAAGGTGAATAGTATTATTTTAATGATTTAGACATGTATAAGAGTAGACTCCTACCTCTGTTGACCCTTCTCAATTTCAAGTGAGGACCTAAGCTCCAGATTTGTTTCAATCTCTTTTGTTTTGGACAACACAGTGGTTTATCTAAGGGGTAATTCCTGATTGAATTTAACAAAATTTCGTTGGACGAAAAGGGAGGTTGAGGGTACTCAAACCTTGATTCCATTTTTCATGTACTTATTAACAAGATATGGGAATGTGAGGGAAATGAGAAGATTTCTTATTAGAAGTTGCAAATATTTAGTTTATAATTTGAATGTCTTAGCTTTGCAATTCAAAGTTCTTTTTGGTGCTCAAGCTAAATTACTTATTGGTAATAAGATGTTCAATGACCAGTTGTATCAATTTTCATATAACGTCTCTTTAATCTTCACAAGTCTGATTCTATCAAAGGAGCAGTAGTGGTTGCCATTTCTATGTGCAAGATGTCAAGTTACTGATATTGCTTCCTTTTTCCTTTATTCTTTTGCAATCTTGTGATAAATAATTTAGAGGTAGTAGGTAAACATTTGTTATTTGTAACTGCTGATATGTGAATCAACATTACAGGTTTTCAAGAGTGGCCCGCTTTTCATATCTTCAAAAGGTTAGAGCATTGCAAAATTATCTTTATTGACTCAATATTTTCCCAATCATGCCGATGATTATGCAAAGAAGATGTTTTATGAGTCAATGCATTCTATAATCTTATTGCTTTAATTCATATGTAAGGTCTTACCATTTGCTATGTTTCTTTGCTAGATCTAAATAACCTGTCATTTAATGTTTCTCAGCTAGATCTAAATAATTGGGCACTTAATGGCAAATAAAGAAAACTGTGAAAACGATGTTTGTTGTTTGTGAAATCATTAATAATATATGATTTTACATAGTAGTTGTGTTAAGTAGGTTGAAGATTGATATACAACAAAGCAACATTGACTATAGATGGAAGAGACTTTGACATGAACTAAAAAAATAAAGTCTTTAAGAAGAAATCCTTAAAATACACCAAGGAGTTCTCAAACCCCCCTCAAAATTTATCCTTTTCCTTTCCCTCCTCAAAAACCAAAAAATAGTGGGATGGGTAAAATGAACGAGCTTTTTCTTTATTGTACACTTCCCTCACCCCTCCACACATAGAGCTCACTATGCATAGGCTCCATCAGCACCTGTGGATATGTAGATGTGAGAGAACTAGATCTGGATGCCTCTAATCTGATCACAATGAAGGAGTGCGATATTCTGACTTCACTGTCATCTTATCAAAGAGGTCGTGACTGTTCCTTGTTTTGCAAATTATCCTGTGTGAGAATCTAAACCGAAGCAACTTCCCAAGCAAAGAAACGGATCTTCACTGGCACATGAGGCTTCCATACAGCTTTCCATGTGAAGAAAGATCCCTCTTGTAAGGACCACTGAGCTTCTTGAAGAAGCCTCATACATCAAACTTTTCTGAACGTAGCAAATTTTCAAATCAGTTGTCCCTTACCTCTGATGACCAAATTAGCACCTTTAGAGGCCATGGCTTTAGGACCTTAGATATTGCTCATTTAGGTGCTGGACCTGGTGGATTGTATGGATTTAGATAAAGATGGCAGATTGGATTTTTTATGGTTGGAATTTACTATTTGTAGGCCAAGAAATTCTTGAGACTAGTCTTCACTATTCTTGGAGTTGAGAATTCTTGTGAGTTGTCTCTGTCTAGATAGAGTTTCTAATGCACAACAAGCTGATCACACTTGGTATTTAATGTATGTAGCATTGTTTATTTCTATTTTTCATAAGAATTGCAGTTTGATTCTGTTTCTATTTTGTTTTGGGCATTTGCCTATATACTGGGGTGTGGCTGTTGGATGTTATGCTATTAAAATGTAAACTGATCATTGGATTGATCTCTCTCTTTCCCTATCTCTGTTTTTGTCTCTGCTGTCTTGTCCGATTTGATCTTTGTCTTATTATCTGTGTCTCAACCCTTCCACTGTTCATCGCCAAGTCTCGGCCTTGTTTGGTTCTTCCTCCTTTTCTTCTACTCTTGTGATTATGTCTCTTTTTTGTCTCCCATTGCTCTTGTATTACTTCGCATCAGAACCCACATAAATCCCCATTCTTCTGCAAGCATTTTTTTTTGGGGGAGGGAAACCAACTATGTTGGTAGGGTAGCTTTAGACGTTGCACTCCTCTCTATGCTGCAAGAATTATGCCCTTCTCTTGATTATGATAGAAGGATGGAGCCTTTATTACTGGAGAAGTCTTTCTTGCAAGTCTTTTATCTTGTTTTGACCATCTTGTTAAGAGCGTGCTTCTTTGTCCTCCCAGTGTGCGTGCTAAAAAGTGGTTCGTTTGGTCCAGGGTTCTTGTTAATATTTGTGGTTCTTGTTATAACGTTTTATCATCGAGCAATTTGTGTATACTCTTTTATACCTATCAGGATCAGTGGTTTGCCCAAACGGTGAGGACGAGCTGCCTTGACAAAGTTCTGGAGTATTATGTCTTAGAAATGCCCTTTTTTGTGGAGAAACATCATTTTTCGTCTGCTAGTCCAGTTGTTTGGGAGGAATGTTATGATATTTAAAAGTCACTCTATGCCTTGTGCTCTTGTGCTGGATAAGATTGTTTCTCCATTCCTTTTTGTGGACTTTTGTGTTGGGAGCCTTTAAAGACAGACTGACATGACCTGAGAAGGGACAGAAACCTGTCCTTGTGTAATACGTTTGGTCCAAATTCTCTCTTAGCTAAAACCTCATCAGTACTCTTGTAGCTCAGAAGTACTTGGGTGACTTTATATGTGTTGTGTTTCGCATGATTTGAAAAGATGAAGGATCGGTGTTCTATGATTTTAAAGGATAACCAAGAGCACATTTCCCTAAAGTCTAACAGTGTAGTCAGAAGTTGGGTGTAATCAGACATAGAGATTCCCTCTTGATTTATTGGAAAAAATAGTGCTGGATCACTTAGATAAGTTGTCTATGCAGATTAAGTTGTAGATAGAGGTCTGGTCTGAAGAATTTGGAAAGTTAATTCATCTTTGTAAATTTAGTTGTCTTTTTATGGAGAAGCTCTTTCTAGTTTTTCTTGTTGTTGTTCTTTAGTCGATTCTAAGGTAGAATATATCTTGTTTGGTCAAGATGATGTTGAGATCTTGCTTGGTTTCTTGATTAGATGTATAAAATGAAGGATAATCGAGGGAACCAGGGCTTTAGGACCATAGATGTTGCTCATTTTAGTGCTGGACTTGGTGGGTTGTATGAATGTGGATAGAGATGGCAGATTGGATTTTTTTGTTTGGAATTTACAATTTGTAGATCAAGAAATTCTTGAGACTAGTCTTCACTATTCTTGGAGTTGAGTATTCTTGTGATTAATCTCTGTCTAGATAGAGTTTCTAATGCACAACTAGTAGATCGTACTTGGTGTTTAGGATTTTAGAATATATGTAGCACTGTATATTTCTATTTTTCATAAGAATCGTGGTTTGATTCCGTTTCTATGTTGTTTTGGGGTTTCAGCCATATACATGGGTGAGGGTATTGGATGTTATGCCATTAAAATATAAACTGATTATTGCATTAATCCCTCTCTTTCCCTGTCTCTGTTTTCGCCTATGCTCTCTTGTCCGATTTCCTTTGTCTTATTCTGTGTCTCAACCCTTCCCACTGCTTATCCCTAACTCTCCACTTCTTCTTGTTCTTCCTCTTTTTCTTCTGCTCTTGTGATCATATCTCTTTCTGTCTTCCGCTGCTCTTGTTTTACTTCACATCAGAGCCCACTTCAAAATTTGTTCAACAGTCTCTCGCATTGCCATGGTAGTATTGCCATGGCCATGGTGATCTGTTAGAATGGCCATTCCCTGCGCGTACGTATGATGTCATGGCGGTAGATTACCACCATGATTTCCACTATGGCACTACTCACAGCCATACTCTTAGCTTCTTTTATTCTCAGCTTACCAGTTTGGCTGTATGGTTGTTTGTCACTTTTCTTCCTTGGGTTGCTTCTTTGACATCCCTTTATACCATAAAATGGTCATAAATCCAGCCTTTAAATGTTACTTTGATCTCAAACATTTTATCCTCAATTTTAATTATTTCTTGTTCAACGTCAAAATGGACTTGGTAAGGGGTTTTAATAATAAACCCAACTTGATTTTTGAAATCCAGTCTGTGTGGGTTAAGAAAGAGCCCAGGCGTGCTTGTTTAAGAGAACCAGTTGGGTCTGGTGAGATTTTGTTGTGTAAAATCAGATCTGCATCTTTGGAATTAACCCACGGAGGGGGTGGTATACGACTGAATGGAAAAGGGCCGAGTTCTGCCATTAACGACGAATGAAGAACTCCAAAAGCCTTTTGTTAAGGATTCGTTCACCACAGAATCATTCTCATCCTCTTAAGACAAATTGGACCTCAATTCAACTCCCTTCTCCCGCGAATTTAGATCCTCTGCATAACAGGAAAGCTCAGTCTTTGGTTATAATTACTCGTACTGAAGGCTTGGTGCTTCGGGTGTTAAGAAAAGAGCCTCCTATTGTTGGTAATTGTGTTGTTCCTCTAGATGTGGTGGCTTTAGAACCACAGATTCATTGTCCATTGAAACAAGGGTGGAAGGAGAAAAATTCTGATGGTGTCTTTGTGTTTGAAGACTTTGTGGTGGTGGATTGGAAAGGGGATGGGATGATGATGGCATGTTGAACTTTACTGGGTCAGATAATAAGCTCTTTCTGGATGAAACCAGGGAGCATGGTGAGGATAAATCAAATGATTCAAAGATTGAAATTCTGAATGGGGCGATTAATCTAGCTGATTTCGTGGTCTTGATGAAATTTCAGAAGTTTGATCCTAAATTTAGTGGGGATAGCTTTCGATGGTCTCAAATGGATATTGGTTATGATGGTGCGAGCACCTTAGAGCTTTCAAGCCTTAAAGGAGGTAATAATTCTTTGCCTCCAAATCCTTTTTGTCCAAAATATGCAATGGTCCAAAATGCGTTTCAGAATGATTTTCAAAATATTTTTCAAAACTTTACCCTCTAAAAATCCTCTTAAATGTGTCTTCATGTGTCCACAATGAAAATAATCAATCTATTCTTAGCTTTTGTCATATGTTTGTCCACGACCATGCTTGCCCTTGTAACCTTAGTGCTACTTTGGGTTGTTTGGATAATCTCAATGTTGCCACTTCCAGAAAACTGGGAAAAAGCTATTCTTGAAAAATTGGATTTCAGTTTGTCTGAGCATAGTCATTCCCATAGAATCCAATCCAACTTTTCTTCTTTATGTCATCAAAGGAACAAAATGGTGAGATAGGGTGAGTAGTTTTATAGACTCTTAGTGGGGCTTTGCAGGCATTGTGTGAAGGTTCTTAGTTTGAATATTAGGGGTCCAGGTGCTAGAAGAAAAATGCAGAAGGTTAGAGAAACTATCCCTGATATTGTCTTGATTTAGGGATTCAAAATGGAGGAGGTGGATCCTAGTTGCAGACTTTAGGTTTAAGGGTTGGGAATGCCTTCCTTCTCGTTGTCCTTCAGGTGGGATCATTATTATTTTGATTATTAGAACTTATTATTGGATTGATAGTTTTCGTAGATTCTTTTCTCTTCAGTTTTGTTTCAGGTTAGTGGTCTCTACCTTTGCTAGTTCGCATACATTTATGGTCAGAATACTCCTCGATTGTGTCATTCCTTTTGGGAGGAGTTATTTTGGTTTTTCTTCTCCAAATAGGATTTTTTTTTTTTTGGGTGGGGGGAGATTTCCTTCGGAGAAAATGAATTGGATTAGAAGTACCATTACTATGTTTACTTTGACTCTGTCACTAGGGATTACGGGTAAGGGGCATTCCCTCAACTGACGGTCAGCTTACTTGGTCTATGTCAGGTTAGAGAAGGGCTGCATCTTGGATTGATCGTTTTCTTTGCTTCAATGATTGGGAGTCCTGTTTAATCTTTGACATGATATTTTCACTAGAACTACTTTCTATCATTTCCCCATCCTTTTGGTGTCTAACTCAATCTCTTGGGTCCCACACCTCTTAGGTCCTAGACCTTTTAGGTTTGAGAACATGTGGTTCTCTTATAAAGACTATAGAAGAATGGTTAAAGAAGTTTGGCGAAGTATAGATGTGTTAGTGCAGGAATGTTTAATTGAAGAACTTAAATCTTCAAATTGTGGAATGAGGAAGTTTTTGGTTGTATTAGAGTTAAGAAGTGTGCTATTTTTTAGGGTATCGATGAGTTAGATATGCTAGATATTGGAGGAGGATTGTCTTAGGATCTCTTTATTTGCAGAGGGAATCTTAGAAATGATCTTGAGGAGTTTATACTTGATGAAATTAGTTGGCATCAAAACACTTGGATGAAGTGGGTTAGGCAAGGGGATTGTAATACTTAGATTTCCCCCCCCCTCAGGTTGCCAATGGTAAGAGGGAGAAGAGTTCTATAAGAAAGCTAGAGAATGATAAGGATTATATGACAACAGATCCAGCCTCTATGATGGAGTTTATCTCTAGCTTTTATGTGGATTCTAGAATAAGGAGGATAGGTTCCATGTCGTTATTGAGGGCATTGAATGGCAACCCATTGAGAGTTCTAAAGCTCTTTTGTTTAGAGAGACCTTTTGAGAGCAATGCTTTCTTCCAAGATTTTTTGTTTGTTTGATTGAGATAGAGTCCCTGGCCCACACGGATTTATCATGCTTTCTTCCAGGTTTTTTGGGATGTTATTTGTGAGTATTTGTTTGAAGACTTTGATGAGTTTCATTCTATTGTGGTGATAGGTAAGAGTGTGAATTCTACTCTTATTATCCTTATTCTTAAAAATCTTATTGGTTGAGGGTAAAGAATTCTAGATTTATTCCTTACCATCTTCCTTTATCAAACCGTGGTGAAAGTTTTAGCTAATAGACTGTGTGTGGTGCTTAATGATGTCATCTTTTCCACTCAAAGTGCTTTTATTGGAGGAAGACAGATTCTGGGTGCGGCTTTTGTTAAGAAGCAAGAAAGGAGCATAGTTCTGGAGAAAGCCTATGATAGGGTTGGTGGCTTTTGAATACGGTTTTAGAGAAGAGGTGCTTTTGAACCCTTTGGAGGAGATGGACAAAAGGTTGCTCGATTTTGATGTCTTTTTCGGTTATTATCAATGGTGAACCCAAGAGTTGCTTCCTGGCTTCTTGTGGATGAAGACATGGTGACCACTTTTTCCTTTCCATTACTTTAGTGATGGATCCTATAATAGGTTGATTGAGAGGGGTTTGAGCCAATGCATTCTCTGGTTTTAGAGTGTGGAGCTCTGATATTTTCATTTCTCATTTTCAGTTTGTAGATGATACTATTCTCTTTCTTAAAGAAGATATCAAGGGTTTCAGAAACTTGATTTCCTTGTTTGACATTTTTGAGAGAATTTTTGTGCTTTAAAATTAATAGGTAAGTATTGATGTTTTTGGCGAGACTCTTAATCAGGTGGTTGCAATTGCCAATGGTGTGAAGAGGGAGTGGCCTATTTTTCTTATCTAGTGGTTCCTTAAGTAGGTAATTCTATGAGTGTTCATTTTTGTGATTTTGTTGTAAATGGGATTCGGAAGACATTATATCCATGAAAGGGAACTTTCTCACTTTAGGAGGCGCATTCCTCTTATCACTGTGTATTTTGTCCAAAATTCCTTTTTATTTGTTCTCCCTATTTGGGTCTCCTATTGGTGGTAGCTTATAAGATTGAGAAAATAATGAGAGATTTTCAGTGGTTGGGGAGCGGGTTGTCTATAAGGGATCCTTTGCCGAGTTGAGATTTGGTGTCTATGTCTACGGATGAGTGTGGTTTGGGTCTGGTAATGTGGTTTCGTGGTAAATAAGTGATTCTAGAGATCCTTTGGAACCCAAATCTTTTTGGCATAAGGTTATCAGAAGCAAGTGTGGTCTTTGATATAATTGGTGGGTTGCCGATGCTGGAGTTAAGAGTTTCTCATTGTAGTCCTTGGAAATCCATCTCTCAGTTATATTATCCTTTCCTTTCTCTTGTGTTTTAAGTGAGCAATGGTTCTTATGTCTTTTTCCAGGGATGATCAATGGATTCACGACCCTCCCTTATCCTTTGGTTTCCTCGTCTCTACAGGTTGCGTGTGCTCCTTTTGGCCTCTGTCAAAGACTTATTTTTTGGGACTGTCATTTGATTTCTTCGTATTTATATTTTTTAAGAAATCTTAATGATAAAAAAGGCCATAGAGGTTTCTTCCTAGTTTCCCTTTGACACAAAAATGCTCTTTCCTGTAATATTCCCAACACTAGGATTTTAAATCTTGACAATTTAGGTGCCTTTTTTTGCGAATCTTATTTCTGTCATCTAATTAATCTTCCCTAACACCCTCCTTTTCCTTTAAATGATTTTTTTGGAAGGCTAAGGTTCTACTAGGTTAAGGCTCTTATTTGGTTCATGGTGCTTAACAAGATCAATACTAATGTGTTACAAAAGAAGAGACCTTTTAATACTATCTCTGGGATGTGCATGCCATTTGTTATGACAATTTTTGAAAATATAGTTTTCTTGTATTATCTGGTTTCTTGGGAGATATTGAATCGCGTTTTTGTTGTTGGTGACAATGATTGTGTTCGTCCTAGAACCCTTCTTGATTTGTTTCTTACCAATTTCAATGGTTTTGGTGGGAGAAAAGATGCTCTCGTGGAGATGTGTGTACCTGGATGTTTCTTGTTGCATTGGGAGAGGGGAATGCTACAATTTATAGGAATCAGCTCATTGTCTGTTCTATTCTTCTTCTTCTTCTTCTTCTTCTTCTTCTTCTTCTTCTTCTTTTGAGATGGTGTAATTGAGCTGATTTTGCACTTAGTCGCACTAAGGTGAATGGAAATAATATTTAAATAATGTGAATGTGAAAAGGATATATAATAGTTATACAGATTGGGTTTGAATTCCTTCCTGTGATAACCACAAACCAACTTTGCCGCACTGTTGGTGTTGGTGCAAATTGCATTGCCGTCGCTGTTCCAATTAGTTTATAGGAAGATCCCTCTAGCCATTTTGTGGGTTAGTTTGGAGGGAACATAATAAACGGATTTTTGAGGGGGTTGGAAACCTTGCAGTTACTTTGTGGATGGTATTCAACAATATTAGGTTTTTGTTTTTTTGTTTTTTTTTTTTTTTTTAATGTCTTCATTCCAAGTCCTGTCATGTTGCTACGATGTTGCGAATTTTGCGTCCTTTCTTTTGTGGCCTTTGTGCTTTGGCACCTTGATGTTGCCTTTTTGTGTATAAAACTTTTTTCTGTTTCTATTCAGAAAAGACGTGATTGCCACTCTAATAACTGAATTGGCCTTCATTCTTTGATTACTGTCTCATGGGTTGTTGCTTTCTTTCGCACCAGTAGACTTTCAAGGCAGGTCTCACTTCCTTACATTGCTCTATTGCGAGGGAGTTGTGGAACTGCCTCTTTGTAGCGTGTGACAATGATTTGGCTTGTCCTAGAAGTCTTCCCAACTTGTCCCTTTGTACTTTTAGAGGTTTCGGACGGAAAAAGATGCTTGATCGTTGTAGAAAGATGTTTTTTTTTGACCGTCCCGTGGTGTATTTGGGGGAGTGGAATACCAGAAATTTCCAGCAATCAGACCATTGAAATATCTGTTTTGTAAAACAAACTTGTCTTTTATACTTGTCTATGGGCTCATACGTTGAGGATCTATAAAGATTATAGTCCACAAGATTTGAAGAGGGTTTGGAAAGCAATTATACATTAGGTTATTTTTGTTTTTTCTTGTTTTCATCCTTCTTTTTTTATGGTGTTTTATTCTTAGAAGTTTTTGTATATTCTTCCTTATCTAGTACCTCATTCTTTTTCTATTAAAAAAAGTGTGGAGTAGTTTGTGGAATGACTAGAGATGAACTAACAAAGAAACAAACTTTATTGGATGATCAAAGACATTAAGCAAATACATAGCTAGCCCCATTTGGATAGCTATTAGCTGTTGCCAGTTTATAAGAATTAGACTAGAGAACTAAGCAACAGTTAAAAAAGAACAAATCACATGTAAACAAAAGCTTTCTTGGGGAGTTAGTTTGACCGACTTTCCAGAGTTGGTTGACTGATGATTTGGATAGGGTGATGTAGTTGAAATCAATGTTGTTAAAAGTGCTTTGAGTTGGTTGCTTGAAATGGTTGATTGACTTTGGTCATCTATGCTCTGCTGTTACTTTGCATGATATTTCAATCTTTATCTTTGACTCTGGTCCACCTATGAACACTTACAGAAGTTGGTTTGGAGACATCAAGCTATCTCTTTCTCTATTTCTTTTTCTCTTTTGATATCTTAAATGGGCAGATGCTTAAACTTTTGGCGCATGTGAGATTTTTCTCTGATTAAAGTTTGCTGACATTATTGCACTTTGAATTGGTTTTCTTCTCCCCTTAACTTCTGCAGGAATAGGTTGGAAATCCTGGAAGAAGCGCTGGTTTATCCTCACCAGGACCTCCTTGGTTTTCTTTAAAAATGATCCTGTTAGTATATACAAACTGATATTCTTTCCACAATCATTCTGTGCTGGTTATTGGAGTTGCTCTTTTTTCACATATCATTTCTGCTAACCAGAACTAAAGTATGTGAATGGAGAAATTTTCTCTGATGCATTGGCCGGAACATATAGATTTTATATAGCATGTCATAAGTTTACTAAGCAGTTGGGCAGGGGGACTTGATATTGGGCTCTGGGCTGGAAACTGAGATCTTGTTAAATCTCAATGGCTTCACGTTTGCTAATCTTGACCATCCTTATGCTGCACAAGTATTCCTTGAAATGATGCATGTCTTAGACTATGGTATTCTACAATATACCAGTTCTTAATGGTATTAAATAGGACTATTTGATTTTCACATTTCATTCTGGCGAATCTATGTTAGTCTTGTCTGGTTAAACTTCTGTAATATCAATCCCTCTCTAGTTGATTGTTATATTATATGATTTCTAATAGGAATGCTAAATTATTATAAAAAAAAAAAACAAAGTTTTAAGATGTGACTTCTGCATTGCAGTTCATTTCATTGAGATTTCATTATTTGTGTTATTTCTTCTAGGCATCCATCCATTTCTTTTAAGCTAAAATTTTTGTTTACTTATCATTCTTCGAAGTTTAATTTTATATATGAGTAAGAGTAACCCATGTATGATTTAGGAGGCCTGATCTTTAACTAAAATCAGTTCTTTCATCTTACAAATTCATTGGATTGTCCATAAACATACTGTGTCTCTTTTTTAGGAGATTTTGCATTTGTTGAGTTATAAGTACAGGTGTTGCTGAAGTTTGTCAAGGTGTGTATGTAAATTGCCTACATAAGTTTCCATTAATTCAATTGGTTAAATTGTATAATTTTAAAGACTAAAGAGGTTAATGTTGCTGCTGCTAGCTGAAGTCATGTATTTGCTTGTTGTATAACTTAAAAAGGAAATGCTAACATGTGCCCTCCGTGCACTTATTTTTGTTAGGTTTGTTTTGATTTGAAAACATTTCATTTTTTCAATATATGGTATCTAAATTATGTTAATATATGTTAGATATGTTTAACCATTGTGATTGTGATCGTTAATAGGTGTCCATGACATGCTCATTAATTGGGCACTTACTAAAACATCAATAACAATCTAGATCTTTTATCCCAAAAATTTGGGGTCGACCATATGAGAGACAAATATCGAGAGAAAGGAGAAAAAGAAAAATAAAATAAAATAAAAATAAAATAAAATAAATTGGATTTAATTTGTACGGATTCTTTTACGTCACTCATTCCTATCAAAAACCATTTTCTCTACTAAATCCATATCTATCATGTCCTTACGAATACATTGCATCCAAGTCTTCAATGGCCTACATCTACGTTTCATTAACTCTCATATATTTAAGTTCTCGGTCTTTCTAACAGGTGCGTCCTTAGGTCGTCGTTGTATATGTCTAAATCATCTCAAACGATACTCTTTCGTCTTATCTACAATTGAACTAAGTTTCAGCTTATTACGTATCTTATCGTTTCTAATTCTATCTTTTCTAGTTTTATCACACATTCATCTAAACAACAGGACTAAAATATAAGTCATGACAATTCCCCCCCCCACGCAAAAAAAAAAGAAAGAGAAAACATAAAATTGATTGAGTTTACGGTTTTATGCCTTTTTATTATATTCATTAGCCGCCTAACTTCTAGTTTCTTTAAGTGTCCCACTTTCACTAATTCTTAAGCTCTTCCTTTTTTATTTTTTGCTTTTCGTTTTGTCATACTATATAAGTAACTTAGGCTATCTTGGAACCAAATGAAGGCCACATTTTTTGTGGAGTTCATTTCGAAATCAACATAAAAAAGTCGAATTTGCAAATGCACTCTACAAGAGTTTTTGGGATCCACCTTACTTTCCTTCTCAATTACCATTTTATCCTAATTAACCTTAGAGGGAGAAACTTAATACTTAAGTAAACCACAATATTTAGAAATGAATTCCATATTTTATTTTTTGTTGTTCCAAGTATAGAAATTCAAATGAATTCCACATTTTAATTTTTGGTTTCAAGCATATTAGTTCATTTGCAAAGGAACTAAGTTGATTCATCATTTGGTTCCAAGCAGAGGGTTGGTACATAATACATGTATGAAAATAATTGCAGTTGGTCTTTATCAGTGCAAAATCAATAGTCTCATTGGCTATAGTTGACTGTACCGAGGGGCTATAATCTTATGTAAACTTATCTCTTTTGTATCTCTGTCTATGTCCCTCTATCTTTGTCTTTGTCTCTGTCTCTGTCTCTTTGTCTCTCAGTCTCTTTGTCCATCTCTATCTCTCTCTTTCTCTCTCTCTCTTTGAGGGTGTGTAGCAAATTGACATAAAATAGGGATGTTTCTCATTAATTGAATAAATTTGTACATGAAATTTATAGAATATTCAAGGTTACAAGAATTAAAAAACTATCCAGTCAAATCATACAAAAATAGAAAAACTATTCTAGGTTACAAAAAATAGAAAACAATCTAATTGAATTATACAAAACAGGAAACTACCTAAAGTCAATCTTATATCAATCCCATAATTCAAGGAGTCAATCCTCTCATAATTCGAGGAGTCAATCATATATCAATCTTATAATTCAAGAAGTCAAAAAGTCACACAATCACACAGACTTTCCTAATAAGGCCACACAATTCGACACTCCCCCTCAGGTTGGTGAATAGATATCTTCCATTCCAGTCTTGCTAACAATGTCTTGGAACAGAGTGCTTAACAGCCCCTTTGTGAGTACATTTGCTAATTGATCCTTTGTTGAAATGAATGGAAAACATATTGGGCTGCTATCAAGCTTCTCCTTGATAAAATGTCTGTCAACTTCTATATTCTTCTTTCGGTCGTGTTGTGCGGGATTATGAGCAATGCTGATGGTAGATTTGTTGTTGCAATACAACCTCATTGGTCATTTCCATTTTAACTTCAGATCATCAAGAATCATCGTCAGCCACAGTAGTTCACATATTCCTAATGCCATTGACCTAAATCCAGACTCTGCACTTGATCTTGCCATCATGTTTTGTTTCTTACACCTCCACATTATAAGATTCCCTCCTAAGAAGGTACAATACCCTCAAGGTGACCTCTTATCATCCGGTGACCTGGCATAATCAGCATTGGTATAGGCCTCTAATTTCATGCTTCTCCCTTTATTGATCAAAATACCTCATCTGGGGTTGTCCTTCAAGTATTGCAAGATTTTATGAACTACTTTAAGATGCGTTTCTTTAGGATTATGTATAAATCTACTAACAACATTCACTGCAATTGCAATATCTGGTCTCGTATGTGCCAAATAGATCAGCCTCCCAACAAGGCTCTGGTAAGAGCCTCTATCGACCATAAGATCCTTTGGAGCATCACAGTCCGTGATTGAATTCAATGGGTGGGTCAACTGGCTTACAATGCAATTTTCCCATTTCCTTTAGCAAATCGAGCACGTACTTTTGTTGAGAAATAGAGATCCCTTGTTTCGAATGTGCCATTTCAATACCTAGAAGTATTTCAATTTTCTAAGTTCCTTGGTATCAAATTCTTTCAGAAGACACCGTTATAAATTATCCTTCTCTCTTTCATCATTTCCCGTCATGATAATATCGTCAACATACACCAACTGGGCTGTCAGTCCTGAATTTGAGTGTCTCAAAAACAAAGAATGGTTGCCTTGACTCTGTTTATATCCCAAGGTAGTCATCGCCTTGGTGAATCTTCCAAACCAGCCGCTTGGTGATTGTTTGAGTCTATAGAGAGTTTTCTTCAACTTATACACCATTCCCGCTTTAGATTCAAAGTTCAATGGAACTTCCATATAGATCTCTTCCTCTGGGTCACCGTGGAGAAATGCATTCTTAACATCACACTGTTGTAGATTCCATCAAAAATTGGCAGCCAATGACAAAAGGACCCGTACTATATTTATCTTCACAACCGGAGTAAATGTCTCAAGATAATCCATGCCATAGGCTTAAGTGTACTCTTTGGCAACTAACCTTGTTTTGTATCTTTTTACTGAGCCGTCTGACTTATACTTCATTGTGAAACCCATCTACATCCCACCGGTTGCTTTCATCTTGGTAATTTGACCAACTCCCATGTCTTATTCTTTTCGGGAGCTTCCATTTCTACTTTCATAGCATTGTCCCACTTCTTGCTCCCTAATGCCTCAGATATATTTCTCGGAATGAGAATTGAGCGAAGGTTGCTTAGGAGAGCTCCATGGCTTTGAGAAAGGCTTTGGTAGGTCAAGAATATGTATGACGGATGTTTAGTTCTGGTTCTAGTTCCTTTCCTACATGCAATTGATAGGTCGACATCACTTGGTTTTTCCGGTTCATCAACTAATTCAATGGGCTTAGCCGATGGCATGGAAGTGGTTTTGTGTATTTGGGCATTAGCACGAATAGGAGATTGTACTTGTACTGATCAAGAAACTGGAATTTTCTTCCTGTAACAGACCTGCAGTGGTTGAGTATTGTCTTGTTTCCTCTTATCTTTCATCATTTTACATGACTTGGGTGACTTAATAGTATGTTCAACAGTAGGTTAAACGGGTGACTATAAAACGAGTTTAAATGGAGATGAAGACCCAACCGGCTTACTGGGAAAATCAAGAAGAAACAGGTCCGTCTCTCTATCTTCACTCATGTTCTCCACCCTAAAGATAGGAGTGTTGGAAAAAAGACTCATTTTTGACAAATGTAAAACATCAGCGGAGACAAAAAATTCTCTAGTAGAGGGGTAGAAACAGTTATAACCCTTTTGTGTGGAAGAATATCCAATGAAAATGCACTTCGCACGTGAATCAAGTTTTCCCCTATTTTGAGAGTAGACAATGAAAATGCACTTCGCACGTGAATCAAGTTTTCCCCTATTTTGAGAGTAGACATAGTCAGGCGACACTTCCAAAAATTCTACGAATAAGATTGTTTGAAACATTGAAATTGGGAAAAAACTTTGTGAGAATTTCAATTGGACTTTTGAAGTCAAGAACTCGAGTTGGAAGTCTATTAATAAGATGTTTAGTGTTTTAAACGGCTTCTCCCCAATATTGTTTAGGTACATTTTTTGAAACAATAAAGCTCTCGTGACATCTAGAAGATGACCATTTTTACGCTTGGTAACTATGCTTTGTTGCGGAGTTGTAACACAACAAGATTGATGAATGATCCCTTCCTTTTGAAAAAAAGGAGAGAGATTCATCGATGGCATTATCGGAACTAAACCGCTTAATTCTCACATCAAATTGTGTTTTGATCTTCTTGTAAAAAATGGAAAAAACAGTGCCAACATCAGATTATTTTTCAAAAGATAGATCCGTGTTACTCGTGTACAATCATCAATAAACGAAACAAATCAATTTGCCCCAGAAATGTTCGGAACTTTGGAGGGTTCCTAAATATCACTATGAATGAGCAAAAAAGGATTAGTAGTTTTTCTATGGCTTGTTGGACATGAAGCATGTTTGTGCTTGGAAAGTTCACAATCATCACAATAAAAAGACTTAAAACTAGACCCTTTAAATAATGAGGCAAACATAAACGTAAGGACATTAAACAATGGATGACCAAATGATGTTGATAAAGCCATATTTTATCTTTATTTGACATGAAAGACTCAAAGAAGTGATGCAGATAGGGAATTCTTAACTATAGTTCTTCCACTTTGATCTTCCAGGTAGTAAAGGCCGTCTCTCTCACTAGCACGTCCAATCATCCTCCTCATGCCCTGCTCTTGAAATACACAATATGAAGGAAAAAAGGTTACACTAAAATTGGAATCGCGGTTAAACTTTTGAATGGAAACAAGATTTGCATAGGGTTTTGGAACATGTAGGACATTTTTTAGCATGAGAGAATCGCTTATATAAATGTCCCCTTGTCCAGCTACAGTGGTGATCAACCCATCGGCTATAGTTATTTTCTTATGATTAAAGTAAGGAGTATATAAAGAAAATAGATTGGAAGAACAGGTCTTGTGATTTGTGGCTCCAGAAACCATTATCCACATATTTGGAGAAATTTTTTGAGAGACATTAGTAGCACAGGTGGAAGAAGAGATACCTGAAAACACTAGAGAACGTGTACCTAGATGACTGCTTTCGTTGCTCGATTGAGTTCTCACCACATGTACGTGGCTTGAGTCATTGGGACTTCGGTTGGGCCTGCCATGAAGTTTCCAGCATTGCTTCTTAGTGTGGCAGTGCTTCTTGCAATACGTGCAAAATAGGGAATCTTGATTGGTGGACTTTGACTTATTTGCTTGATTGACAGGGGTGTTGGATTCTTTTAAACTGACTGCTTTGGTCACAAGGGCTGAACTATCCTCTCTGCAGGTCTTAAGCACAACACTCCATTGTCCCTCTTCTGCTTGAATGATCGATATTTTCTCATTCAGCCAGTCCTCTGTTCCCGAAATGAACACTCCAACAGCGTCAAATTTAGCATTTAGACCGGCAAGAAAGTCGTAAATGCAATCCTTCTCCATGAATCGCTTCAATGTCGTGGCATCCTCACTGCAACGCATTTGAATACATTAGTAATGGTCCATCTCCAGCCACAAGCCTTGCAAGACACTAGAATATTCCGTGACAGGTCGAGTCCCTTGTTTGGTTGCTAAAATTTTTGTCTTAATTTCGTAAATCTGTACAGCATCATGAACCTTGGAGTATGTTTGTTGGATAGCATCCCAAATCTCCTGTGCGATTTGGAGAAACATACATGTATCACTAATTTCTGGAAGCATCGAATTCCACAACCATGACATCACTATGGAATCTTTTTTATCCCATGCGTTGAATTTAGGATCCAACAAATGGTTCAGTTTGCCTCTTCCCTTTAGTACTGTATGGACCAATTGTGACCACTTCAGGTAGTTCTTCCTATTCAATCGATGTACAATCTGTATATTCTAGAATTCTCCTGTTGAGATTGTAGCAGAACTCGGGTGGCAAGAACTTCCTCAAAAAGGTTGGTTTCAATTGACTTAGACAATGGTGATTTGAAAGAATTTGAGGGAAAAGAAGGGTGAAATAGAGAATGAAGTATTCGGGTAAAAAACTAAAAATCTTAACAAGAGAGGAATTCGGAGAAGAAGAAGAAGAGAAGGCGGGAGAACAGCAATCAAGACTGCACAAACTTAGTGAAATATACTGTGTTTGTGGACAAAAGAAACAGAGCAAAAAACAGAGACAAAAAAACTGCAGTTTGATCTTCTAGAAAAAACCTAGGGCTGAATAATTTCTTTGTGTTTTTCATTAATTGAATGAAATTGTAGATGACAGTTTATAGACTATTTTATGTTACAAGAATTAGGAAACTATGTAGTCAAATCATATAAAAATAGGAAACTATTCTAGGTTACTAAAACTAGGAAACAATCTAATCATATCATACAAAACAAGAAATTACCTAAAGTCAATCCTATATCAATCCCATGATTTAATGAGTCAAGAAGTCACACATTAATGAAATCTTTATGGAAATGGAGATAATGACCAATACTTCAGTTTCTGAAAATATTGCAGTTTGCTCCCAATGAAAACACTATGCTTAGCTACAGCAGCAGAATTTCAAAGTAAATAACCATCTTTTTGGCTTTGAAAATCTCTAAATTTTATCAAATGAAAATAAAAGAGCTTTCTATGACAAATCCTAAAATTATCACAAATAGCACTGAAGTGGTTCCACATCTCCCATTCTGTAGAACAATCCAAAAAGAATTTATCTTTAGTTTCAAAATCTTGCATATGACACAAATATCAGGTCAAATATCTTTAAAAGGTTTTCAGTTTTCTAACAAACTTGTGTCTTGGGAGAGAGGTGTCTTCCTTTAAACACCTATCATTGAAATTAAGGGAGGAAAATTCTATGGCTTCCCTACAATTTATCTACCGGTCTTTATCGCATTGTAGCTAAAGTTTTAACTAGTAGTTTATGTGTGGCAGTAGATGAGACTATTTCCTATTACCAAAATGCTTTTATTGTACATAGACAGATTATAGATGCTGCCCTTATGGCTAATGAGGTGGTGGATTTTGTCAAGAAGAGTGAAAGAGGTCTTATCTTGAAATTAGATTTTGAGAAAATTTATGATAGAGTTAACTAGATAACGTTTTGGAAAATCTAGGATTTGTCGGAGAAGATGGATTTGAGGGTATTTGAGTTCAGTTAACTTTTATATCATCATTAATTGAGAGCCGAAAACTTGGTTTTCAGCATTGCCAGCGTTAAGGCCAGGTGATTCTCTTTCTCCTATTCTTTTCACTTTAGTGGTAGATCTTTTGAGAAGGTTAATTGAGAAAGAGATTCATGCTAATATTTTCTCAGGTCAGTAGGGAGTGAGGAGGCTTATGTGTCCCATTTTCAATCTTCAGTTTGCTGGTGATACTTTTCTATTTTTGAAACAGGCTAGTGAGAGTTTTAGCAACATGACCGCTCTTCTTAATATCTTTGAAAGAATTTTTAGAAGATTAATATGTCCAAAAGTGAGTTTCTTGGTGTACTTATCTCTTATGAGGGTCTTGATCCCCTGGTGGATACTTGTAATTGTGCAAAGGAGCGGCCTATTTCCTAGTTAGGGGTTCCTTTGAGGTAATCCTAGAGTGTTCAATCTTGGGACTGTGTTGTGAGTAGATTTTGTAAAGACTTCAGGGCTGGAAGGGTGCTCTTTTAACCTTAGGCAAGTGTATGACCCTAATCAAGGCTTGTCTATTTAGTATTCCCATATATTTTCTCTCCTTTTTTTGGATTCCAATTTGGGTAGCAAATAAAGTTGAAAAATTAACGTGAGACTTTTGGTGGGATTGCATGATCACTAACGTGTTTTCGAGAAGAATAAAGGTCATTGATAAAAACATGAATTGTGTGAACTTGATATAGGAGAGTTACAATAAAAGAGACGGAGCAAGGGTAATTAGTGAGATGTATCATAGATTTAAAATTGAATTTTGACTTTAGAATGCATAGGAAAAAGGGACAAAGAGACCCCATGTTTGACAAAAATAAAAATAGATTCCATTCCAAATCCTTCTATGAAAATATTTTGTGAAAATGCCATGTGGTGGGCATTTTGAGAATGTACTTTTTATCCCAGAATACCTCCTTAAAATCCTTGGTGGATTCTTAAATTCTTTCAGTTGTAAATTCCTTGAGCATCCAAAGAAAAGTTCTTAGTTTTAGGATTTCAGATTCAATTCCTTATCTTAGATCCTCCCTAATCCAATCACTCTAAAGGGTAAACAAGGAATCTACAATTTGAACTCTCTCCACGTCATAGACAAAAAGTTGGTGCCATGGAAAAGGTAAATGGTTTTCCTTGAGAGATCTATGGAACTGAAATGGGACTTTTAATCCCCCGATAAACTCTAATAATTTCTTTTCTTTCAAACTAGTCTAGCAACAATATCTAATTCAAATGTAGCACAATAACCATTCATTGATTCAAAGGGTTCATTTGTGATCTAAAGCATGGTACTTTTGCAAGCCTAATCATTACAAAGGGTATTCAGAATTTAGTCTAGATTTGAAGAAACAAACATCTTAAACTAAAAGGGAATTATGATATTCAATACTTATTTTCTCTTTTTTTTTTTAAATTTATTTTAGCATTTGTTACTATTTATTTTACCTATATTTGTCAATGAACCCTTACAGGAAAGATGTGAAAGACACAAATAAAAGCAAAATGTTGTATAAAAGCCTACATCACATACCACATATTGGCATATGTTGTGTACAAGGTTTCTGAATCCTTACCCCGTCTATAACATACCACCATCTAGGTTATATTGTGAGGAACCTACCTAACTTGGCTTATCTTTTGTCTTTTTTACTGTCTCTTTCTTGGCGGTTAACAATGGTTAGAGCATTCACATATAGTTTTTTGGCGACAACTAGAAGAAGTGGTCCACAAGTTTAGCTTGGTAAATAAATAAATGGCAGCTCTAAAGCCACAGAATAATTATCACTGCAAATCTTTGTATCTCAATAACCTACCAAAGTATTTTGTCTTTTACCTAGGCAATGTGGACACTAAACATTTATGACATGATTTTTGAATAGGTTTTTGGTAACAGTAGTTCAATAGTGGTTGCATAGTGGTCACTTCTGTTAAATGAGACTTGTTTCTGAGTTGACACTCGACTGGTGTATGAGATTTAAGGTGCTTTTTGTGAGATCTAATGAAAATTTATGCATATTGGGATTAGAGAATAATGAACCTTGTTAACTAGATGCATGTGTTCATTTAATTATTTATTTTGTTATGCAGAGTGCACTTCCACAGCGTGGTGGTGAAGTAAATTTAACTTTGGGTGGCATTGATCTAAACAACTCTGGGAGGTAAGATAAAATCAATGTAGTGTCATGGATCTTTTTTGTAGTCATGAAATAATGTATAGGCAACAAAGGATGGTTATAACCCTGTGGGACACTAGAATTTGAAAATTTTGGATGGAAATTCTTCCCTTTACTGATTACTAAGCTTGGGGAAACTTTTATTTCTTGGAATTTTCATTGTTAGGTAAACTCGGATCTCATTTCTTTGATTATGTTATTGCAAGGTGTTCATCCCTCTTTATCTATTAGTTAAACTTTAATAGCTGTGGAACTTCCCTTGTACATCCTTGTTTGAACATTTTGTTTAGCCCTCAATTTCTCATTTGTTTCGTTTTGCTAATTTCATTTGGAAAATTAAGGTTCCTTGTAAAGTCAAGGAATTCTACAGTCACTGTTTCGTAATAGAATTACCTAAATGATCTTTTGCAGCGAAGAACTTTCAAAGCTTTTTCTCATGATATTTGTATTATGTTCCAACACTATGATGAATCAACTAACCATTTGATTCTACTTTTGTCCCATTGCTCAGGATTTGTGGAGCAAGTCATTTCTAGATTTTACATCCCGAATATTCCAGTAACTAAAATTTTTTCTCTATCTTCTTCCCCCATTTGTTTCTTCTCATTGAAGTTGCCTTTAATTCATCGAGCATACTCATTCTTCAAGAATTTCTTTACTTAAATTACTTAGTACCTCCTTGTACCGGTTCCTCATGCCTTAGTGTGTCTAATACAATTATCTGTCTGGCTTATCTTTGGCTCTTACATCTCACAGTGTTGTTGTAAGAGAAGATAAAAAGCTGTTAACAGTACTCTTTCCTGATGGACGTGATGGGCGTGCATTTACACTAAAGGTTCTTGATGCCTATCTATGTTTTCTTTTCTTTCTTCTTTCTTTCTTTCTTTCTTTCTTTTGGCATTCTCTGAAAGAGTGGTTTGTAGTCTTAGAATTTCGTTTGGTCATTTGATATTGCAGGCTGAATCATCTGAGGATTTGTTTGAGTGGAAGACAGCCTTGGAGCATGCTCTTGCGCAAGCACCTAGTGCAGCACTTGTGATGGGACATGGAATTTTTCGTAATGATACAAATGATGCAATTGAAGGGTCTTTTAATCAATGTCTGTCCTTCATACCTTATTACTTTTCCCTTTTGTTTTATTTGAGTCTGATGTAAAATATATTTGTTCTAGGTATCCTTCTTAGGCTGATAAACAGCTAACATAGTTCCCCATTGCTGATTTCTGACTTGTGTTTTGCATTCAGGGAGGGATAAGCGTCCTGTTAAATCTATGGTTGTTGGACGGCCAATTTTGCTTGCTCTAGAAGATATAGATGGAGGCCCATCCTTCCTAGAAAAAGCTCTTCAGTTTCTCGAGAAGTTTGGTATGTCTTGAAACTGATAAATTGAATTTCTTTGTGAGAGCTAAAAGCTGTGGTTTACCAATCCAATTTTTGCTGCTTCCTTTTCTCCTAAAAATATGTTTTTTATTTCAAACATGTATAAGTTCTGTAGCTTTTTTTTTTTTTTGGATAGAAAAATTACTTGTACAAAAAATTCCAAAGAGGAGAAATCCCCAAAGATAAAAAAAAAAGTACATAAACTGAAGGATAACTGATCTCCAATCCCTTCTCAACACTTTAATTTATAATCTTTGTAAATTCCGGAGGCATCAACCTGTAGAGAGGTAAAAAAAATACAATCTTATCCCATAGAAGATAGGAAACAATAGTTGATTTTTGAAGATTCTAGCATTTTGCTCACTCCGGACACACTGACAACTAGCCACAAATGCAAATCTCTAAAACAGGTGAGCATCTTTCTACCCTTCAAGACCTCTTGCATCCAAACAAGAACCTCATGATTTTCAGTCAAAGTCTGGTCATGTATAGAAGTTATCCAAGAAGATTACTTCAAAACAGGGAATTTCAGAATACTGGAACATCTAATTTCCTTCATCTAGAAGTCTACCAGACTTAAAAATTCTTCAATCCAAACATGGCGTTTGGGAATTATCTAGCAATGATTTTGCTTGAAGAGTGTGTGGATTGGGAGTAGAAACTTAATCTAACACTAGCTTGTTCCTTAAGATGGCGAGTGGGAGGGGAAAAAGAATTATGACTGAGTTATTGAGGCTTATGATGTGGTAGTTCTTATCACTTCTAGTTTTGTCACACCAGTGATCTTTAATTCTGAATTGGTCTCCTATTGCTAGAGATAGTGATCTTGGTTTGTGAGACCTTTCCAGCTTGAGGAGACTATGGTGTCCTCTTTTGGAACAGATAAAGATATGGCCTTTGTGGATGATCTTTTTTTGGGGTTTTCAGAAGTTTAACAATATCGACATGATAGGTGAAAACATGAACTCGAATTTTGGAGCTTATTCCTAAAGAGATTGATTAAGGTCAAGGATTTCAAATCCATTAGCTTAACCTATGGTGGTTACAGTGGTTTTAGCTAACAGATTTTTTCTAATGTTGGATGATTCTATTTTTAGTTGTCTGAATGATTTTAATTAAGGTACACTGATTCTGGATTCAGTTCTTGTTATTAATGGGGTTGTTGAGGATGCTAGAGCATGGATCTATCCCAAAGTTGATTTTGAGAAAACCACTGGTAGAGTTGGGATTTTTCTAAATTGGATTTTAGATAAGGCTTTGGGGTACATAGTGGCATTCAATTAGGGGTTGTTTTTACTTAGTTTTACTCCTTGATACCATTAACAATGAACCTATAGTTGTATTCCTTGATACCATTAACAATGAACCTAACTCTTGTTTTAAGGTTAGAGTGCTTATAAGGGGTGATCTCCTTTGTTTTTAGGTACTTAAGTTTTGCTGTCTTGAGTAGATTTCTAGATCATGGCTCTACTAGAAACCTTTTGTAGGGTATAAGGGTAGGAATTAAACACTATGACCCCTAACTTTTAATTTGCAGATGATGCTATTCTTTCTCTCTCACATGATCGGGCTGCGCTTGCTAGTGTTCTTTAAGGTGATTTCTAGTTTCTAGAGGATTTCTTGTACTAAAATATATTTGTTTAAAAACAATATCCTTGTTTTAATGCTCCAGAAATGGTTCTAGATGAGTTGGTCTCTCTGGCAGGGTTGGTAAGGCATGTTGGCCCATCTCTTATTTAGGGGTTCCTTTAGAAGGTTATCTTATCTAAATTAATTTAGGTCTTGTTACCTAAGAGGTTTGAAGAGACTGTGGTTGGAAGGGAGCTTCTTGAGTGGTCACTTTACTCATTCTGTTGTGTCTTTCTGTATTTCTTCTCTTTCTAAGATCCCTTCTAAGGTGACAGATTCTTTGGAGCATGGGATCCATTATCTATGTTGGTTTGATTCTATCTCAGAGACGTAGGATTATTTGCTTAACTAGGAGGATGTTCTTAAGTTAAGGATAGTCTGAGGGTTCTCCGGTCCTCTTGTTTTTGTGTTATTCTTTGCATAATGGAGCTTCATCATTATCATCATCTTCTCTTGTATGCATCCAAAAATATTTTGTCAAAATCTTGTATCCAATTTAAGTTCCATTTTTTATATATTTCTTCTGTTGGTAGAATTGATTTTTGTTAGTGAGTAAATTGGTTTATACATATGTGGTGGTATCCATTTTTGCCACATCAAACGCTGTAATCATAAGGTCCCCCCCTCTTATTTCCCTTATGTTCCATCTTTATCGGATGTGTTTCTTGGATTCTGATCAGGAATTAACGTGGAAGGGATATTGAGACAGTCTGCCGATGTTGAGGAGGTTGCTCGCAGGGTACAAGAGTATGAACAAGGTCATATTTTTCTCAGTGTGGTGACCACCATTTTGAGTATTATCAATGCATTGATATGGTCATCGGTTTTTCATAGTTGGAAGTTTTACTTGTTATTTGTTCTCATGCAATCAATATGTGCACTTGAATTGGAAATTGAGTTCACCCTTCCTTTTTATAGGGAAGACTGAATTTGGTTCTGAAGAGGATGCTCACATTGTTGGTGACTGTGTTAAGGTATGATTGTCTGATGTGGATGTCTATTGCAAATTATAGATAATTTTTAGTTTGTATGTAACTGGAGGATGTTCAGCAGAGCTCTTTTATTTTTTAGCATGTGCTTCGGGAGCTTCCCTCGTCTCCAGTACCTGCATCCTGCTGCACTGCTTTGCTGGAAGCCTGTAGTAAGTTGGTTTTATTATTATTATTATTATTTTTGATTGCAAACATTTAATTCATTGTTGGACTATCATACTATTCCCTGTTCTTGCATCCTGTCTATTCGTACTTCTCCTCGTCTGTGACAATTTCTCCTTTTTTATCCTGATTGGGTAGGAACGAATGGAACTTGAAAAGGAGGAGATTCTATGTTCCACTTGTACGAGGATGTCCGATAGTGAACAGTAATATTTATGGGCACAGAGAGTGGGATAAGAGAGAATATTTAGAAAGTGATAATGTAGGGAGCATAAACCCAACTTGCGGTTATCCTTTTCCTTATAGGATTAACTCATTACATTACTAGTCATTGCTACTTCTTAAAGTAGCTCTGAACAATTTTTAATTAAGTACAACCATCATTTTTTAATAGTTTCTAGAAAAGATAACGAATAGTAAAAGTCTATTTGAGCGTCCAAAGGGTCCATATGGACCATACAGTGTTATTTCCTCTAGATTGAAAAGATATCATTTCATGCTTGTATGACTTACAATTTTCACATTCTAACTTTGAAACAGATTCTACTGATGGAGATACTGTACCTTCATAGATGACAACTAAGATGGTAGTGACATTGACAGGGAGATGTCATAAATTGAAGAGCCCAAAGATCAAAATGGGACTTTAGATTGAGATAATAGAGGCCCCACTTCTCACGACAACCAGTCCTCTTCTTGCTTTGATCTTGAAAAATACGATTGGTGGGGGGAAAGGGTTACAAACAATTAAGGTATTTGGTCAATTGACTAAAGTGAAACTTGGATATGTATTAAAAAGCGAGTGACATAGGAAAAAATTGCTGTTATCAACAACTGGACAAGTAGACCAAATATGGGTTACCATGGTTTTAGAAGAAGATTTGTCAGGTAAAGAAAAATAATCATCATTATTAGTCAAATATGACCTAAGGCCCAGGAATAAATATCTGTTGAATCTAGGCATCATTCTCCTGTCATGGAAGTGTGATAGAATTAACCTTAGATGACTTTGTGGAGACAACAATAGGATTTCCACTTTATTTTAACCATAGTTGGCCTTTTAATGAGTATTTAACTTGATTATGATTTTTCCAACTCTTTTCAATATATATTAAAAGATGTCTAGTTGTCATAATTTTCTCTTTCACAATTTCCATATCAATGGATGCCATCTCAATGACATCGATGACCACCTTTACAACGGCTCTACCACCATCAGCTCCGCTGCCTTGTCCAGGACTTCCACTTCTACCATCAAAGCCACAATTTCAAGATGTCTGTTGAGTGGAAACAACTAAAGCAGATTTGTGCCACGCTTGGAGACTAGTAGAGAAGTTGCATCTAAAGAAGGCCGAAGGACTTGTGCATAGACAAACAATATTGAAGGATGGGACACTAACTTAACTAGCCAGAATTTGACTTCAAAGATGTTGAAGACTAATGCTCGAGCCACTAAGAAACTAGACACATATAAAGCCTATCTTTGCTGCCTCATTTTTTCAATGTCACTAGTTGATGGATGAAATTGATTTAACTCATAAATCATCACCTTATACCCATTAATGTAACCAGTAACAGATTTACGCTCTTGCTGCAAGTGAATATTGTCGTACAGGTCATGAACTCATGACAGCATTTTCCATTGGATATTTAATGAACTGTGTCCCATATTTCCTCTACAGTATCCAAAAACATAATTTCAGAACTAGTTCCATATTCTTCCATAATGAGGAATAAGCCAACTACACAATATACATAATCTGGAAATAACTAAGGGCAGGGAAAACAATAAGCAGGAGTGACTAATTACCTCTGTCTCAACCAAGGAGCCAAAATGAGACATATTAACCCGAAATATCTCAAAAAGCTTCTGCAATGCAGGAAGTGTATAAAAACCTGAAAATAACAAAGGAAGATGACATCCACCATCAATAATGGAGAAAAAGGGAATAAAACATGATGGTTTTGTTTGAAATATGGGAAGTGTACTGACCTGAGATTGAAAAAGAATTTTATTTGATGTTGTAAGGAATATTAGCAAATTTGAATGATGAGAAATCCTCTGAAGTGAGTGCAAAAAGAATATTATTTGCCTACTCTTTTCCACAAACTAAAAATGAGAAACATAAACTTTGTGATGTCCCACCCTAAGACCAGGAAAAGAGTTGGCTTGAAAACCTCTCTTGATTGATGTGGGCAAGGGGTCCACTGCAGGGGTGAAGAGGAAAGGAGAAAAAGGATCTCCTACCTTAATCCACATAAATCTCAAAACCAACTTTTGGACTCTCCACTAATAGTGACACAAAAATAACTGAACTGAAGTAGAGAAATGATTCCTTCTAGCCAGAGAAATGGATTTGCTTGAAAGAGAAATGTTTTGGATAATAAATTTTCTAGACCCAAACCACCCTTGCATAAAGGATTTGGCATGTGTTCTCGATTTACCGAATGATCCCTTTTAGCCAACCCAGTTCCTGTCCAAAGAAAGCCTTTAATCAACTTCTCAATTTTCTTGGCCACCCTAACGGGAATTTTGAAAGGGAAAAAATATACAGTAGAATATTAGATGGAGACACAAGGCTAAGGGCAACAAGCCCACCTAAAGAGAGAAAAGTGCCTCTTCACCCATCTAACTTTGTAGTAAGTCTATCCATGATAGGATGCAAAAAATGAAAGAAGTACAAAAAGCAATCTTATCCCATAGAAGAGAGGAGTCAAATGAATTCACTTCTGAAATTTCTCGAATTTTGTTCTTTCTAAATGCTCCATTAGAATGGCTAGAAAAGCACATCCACAGAGCAAACGAGCATCATTCCACTC
Source organism: Dillenia turbinata (assembly GCA_037126225.1). Classification (NCBI taxonomy): domain Eukaryota; kingdom Viridiplantae; phylum Streptophyta; class Magnoliopsida; order Dilleniales; family Dilleniaceae; genus Dillenia; species Dillenia turbinata. The sequence goes on from JBAMMX010000015.1 coordinate 162,448, forward strand.
CCCCCCCCCCAAAAAAAAAAAAAAAACTTTGAAGTTTATGAGGAACAAATCAAGGAGACTCTTAGGTCAAACCTAATCCTTTTTGGATTGGGGACACTCCATGTCAATCACCGTCCGTTGACTCTCCCAACTGTTTATGTATGATTCGACACTTATCAAATATTTCTATTACTGGGAGGGACACCGGATCTTGGATTTTTCATTTCTTAAGAAATCTTTATGACACAGAAGTCAATAGAGTTTCCTCCCAAATTTCCTGGTTACGAGGATATGAACCTTCTTATGGTGCTTCTAATACTAGAGTTTTGAAATCTTGATATATCAGGTGTTTGGTCTTGCAAATCTCTCGTTCATCATCTTATTTTCCTTGTAGCACTTCTTTTTCTTTAAAGAATTTCATCTGGAAGGCGAAGGTTTCTGCCAAAGTTAAGACTTTTACTTGGTTTATAGTGCTTAAGAGATCAATGTAAATCAGTTGTCAGAAAAGGAATCCTTTTAAATTTCTGTCCAGATGTTTGTGGCGTGTGTTCCAAGAATTCTGAAGCTAAAATCACGTTTTTTTTTTTTTTTTTTTTTTTTTTTTTGGTTTTATTGTGTGAAAGATATAGAATCACGTCTTTGCATTGTGTGACAATGAGTGAATTTGTCATAGAAATTTCTCCGATTTGTTTCTGACAAGATTTGAAGGCTTTGGAGGGGAGAAAATGTTTCTATGCATTAAAGATGTATTTTCGTCAGTTTTCCTTGGGCTCTTTGGAGGGAGTGGATTGCTAAAATTTTAAGAAATCTGTGTGTTAGTTCTTCTCTGCTGTAGGACAAAATTTTGGTTTATAGGTGTTGGAAACGGATAGGTGGCTATCCTCTACTTGTCTTTGTCTCCTTTTTTCTTCACTTGCTTCTGTGGATCTCTTCTTTAGAGTTTTGTATCCCTTCTGTTACATTTAACTCAATTGTTTATTCTATCTAAAAGAGAACACTTGATTCTGCAACATGATGTTCATGTCTATCCTTCGTATCTTAGAATTGCTAATCCTTATGGGATTATGAATGTTGCTCTGAATATATGCTGACAATTGTTTCTGTAAAAGAGAGTATACTCTTTTTTTATGTTGAGAACTTTAACATAGTTCTAGTTTCCCTTTCATTTCCTTTGAAATTTGAATGTGCTCTCTTGTCTATTTTGCTTTGTATGAGATCTGTACTTACATATGTTATATATTCATATTTTGTTGATTGATCTATTGAATGTTGTAAGCATAACTATGGGTTCATTTCTTTGCGTTGATGATGGACTAAATTAGAAATTGACCGGAGGGATGCTCGGATTAGTGCCATGCGCTCTGCAATATTAGAGACCTTTCCTGAGCCAAATCGCCGTCTGCTACACAGGTACCTCCTTGTCTAATTTATTTTTTCAAGTACAGATTGTACAAAGTCAAAAAAGGTTATTGAAGTCTGAAATTATTCAATAGGTAATCTTTGACATGTATGCATCATGAGGAAATAGGTAATCTTTGACATATATGTATCATGAGGAATATTGTGAATTTTGAAAGGAAATGTCGGTGAGGTACAACAAGAGGTTGAAGATGCTTTCTTTTACAGTTACAAATTCTAGAGCCGGGAAAAGACAACATGAGGGGAAACACATGGAATTGGTAATGGGAGTGGGGACGACACATCCTAAGTCACATGTCTTTACTGTCGTGTTGTTTAGGAATGAATTTGGGCCAAATATCCACCCATCGGTTTGGATTTGGGGTGCCAAATTTAAATGTTTTCTTTGGATAATTTTAAGAGAGATTTCAAATCTTTACCTAAATCCGAGATGTCAAAATTATGGTATTTCAAATTAGGTTCTGTTTGAAATCCTATTTTGAACATTTTCAATTTTTAGATTTTGAGACTCACGCAATCAAGTTATAATAATTATAATTGCAAATTATGAATATATATCTCATTTTAGACCACTCTCTAAAAAATTAATTTTTTCGATCTGTCATTGGAGAAATAATTCAATTTTTTAATAGAAAAAGATATAAATATATATATATTATATTAGAGGTGAAAACAATATACAAGGAACCCCAAAGGATAGGAAATCCTTAGGAGCAATAAAAAAGGAAAAACCAAAAAACTAATGCAGCATTGCTCTCCAATCTCATTTCAAATTTTCTAAACCGTACCCATCAAAGACTCCAGATGCATTGTGCTCACAAAGTATAGAAGACAGTCTTGTCCCAATGAAGACATGGATCAATAATCTGATTTCTGAAAATTCTTGCATCTTGTTCTATCCAAATGCACCAAGGAATGGCTAGGAGTGCATATTTCGAAAGCCATTGAGCATCCTTCTTTCCTCTGAAACCACTAAATTTCATGAGAAACAAATCAAGGAGGTTCCTCAGGCTTCCCCATACATGGCCACATAGAGCAAACAAGCGGGTATCAGTTCGATTTTTTTTTTTTCTTGATTCTCTCTCCCTTCTTTTATCTAAAAGCTATTGAATTTTTTATATTTCTCTCTTTCTCTAGAGAGTCATCACACTTGGGTATTGTGTCCTTTGAGTATAGGTTTTGGTTATGTATCTTCATGGCATTCTCATTCATAGTAAGTCTAGGAAAGATTACTTGTTCATTTCCATCAAAATGCTGGAGATTCTGCATTATTAGAAACTTGAAGATGTCAACTTTCATGAGTTCAAGTGTTGAATTCCTTGGATTTATTGCTTTTGGGGATGGTGTTGCAGTTGATGCAAACAAAAGTTAGGCTACCATAGAGTGATGAGAATCTTTTTACATTCATGAAGTTAGGAGCTCTATGGTCTGGCCACTTCTTATTGGAGCTTTATTATAGTTTTTATAAAAGTTATAGCTCCTATAACTAAATGTCTTTAAAAAAGAAAATTCACATGGATTAAGGCTGCAAGTAAAGTTTTTTAAGAGGTAAAAGATAAGCTGTGGCATACTTCGATATTGAGATTGCTAGATTTGTCTAAGGTGTTTGAGGTGCCGTGTGATGCTTTTGGATTTATCATAGGTGGGGTATTAAGTCAAGTGGAGGGTCATCTTGTTGCATTCTCTAGTGAGAAGCTTAATGGCGCCCCCCAACAAAAAAAAAAAAGAAGAAAGAAAACCTGTAATTATAATCAAAAGTTTCATGTCATAGTCCAATGACTTAGTTATTGGCATCATTAGTTGTTATCTAAGGAGTGTATTCTATCATAGGGTTTGTACCTTTATAAAGACTCTTGAACCTTCTTCAGTGACATATTAGGTTTGAATAATAGGCAGTGCTATTGCAATCTTATTGGGTAATTAAAAGTTCAAAATTTTGAAAAATACTTTCTTTGGGTTACATCTTTAACTTAAATGTTGACTTTTTTCTTTTTGGCAATAAATGGAGCAATGCTCTTGTATAACCACTTTGCTCTCACTTCTAATATCCTTTGTTTCCTCTTTGATTAATTTAGAGTGAGAAAGATAATTGTTAGATTGAAGTCCAGTGCTTGTTCATGTGGCTTCCTAACTCTCAGTTTACTGACTGTTAATCCATTTAGAAATTTATTCATATTGTCTTTAACAGAATTCTCAAGATGATGCACACAATATCTTTGCATGCATCTGAGAATCGGATGACACCATCTGCTGTTGCCGCTTGTATGGCTCCCTTGCTATTACGACCACTATTAGCTGGTGAATGCGAGTTGGAAGATGACTTGGACATGAATGGTGATAATTCTGTGCAACTTCTTGCTGCTGCAAATGCCGCTAATAATGCCCAAGCTATTATAACAACTCTTTTGGAGGAGTACGAAAATATTTTTAAGGTAAGTTATTTTTAATGTAAGTTATGTCCTTTTTTGATGGTCTTGTATGGTTAATGAAGCATCTTACCATCCATGCTACCCACCCACAATTTTTGGTTTTCCATCAAGTGTGATACAATAACTATGTTATATATGGAATGCATATGGAACACTATGTATTGTGTGTTTCTACTCGGATGCTAGCCGAGTGCCTTACCCATGAAGCACGGACACTTAAAAAGAGGGGTCCTCTTATGGTTGATACTGTTGGATTCTATACTTGTCCAAACTCGCTTAACTAATATACAGGTGTCCTATACCCCTACTTGGTGTGTCCAGATTTTATTCTGTCACATTCATATTACTTCTTTGTCACTCCTTGGGCATGCTAGATATACTTCACATGGTTGTTAGCATGGTTGTGATCTTGTATATCTTTTATCTATTATTTTCTTGTTGGGTGCATATTATAATTTTGTCATGTTTGTGCTATAAAAATTGTTTATGTGCTATGATTATTGTGTTGATGTGACGAAATCATTAAATATCATTAGAATTTACAATTAGCTATACAAAGTCTAATGTTAATTTTACGTTCTCCTATTCATTTCATTTCCTTTTTAATTTATTTAATTTATTCTTGTTTGAAAATTTGAAGTTTGTCTTGTGCATGTTCTTGAAGTTGCCTGTTTCCACTGCACACTATTCTGTTGTAATTTTGCTAGTATGTAGAAACATAGGAGTAGGAGAAATCTCCTGTCAAAAAAAAAAAAAAAAATTGGAGGAATCTCTTGATAAATTAGTTTTAACCTTTTATAATTCTCAAATGAATTGTTAACCAATATATCACACTGACAGTTTTTGAAATGAACCATGTCATGTCATGTTGGACACTTGCATGTTTTTTCTTTTTATACAGAGAATAACTTTACTTACAAAGGAATTAGTACAAAAACACAGAATATAACACGGAGGAGGTGCTCACATATCGGTCTATAATCAAAGAGAAATTATGAATCAACAACATTTTACAAAAAGATTTGAAGTCGACCAAAAGTACATATTCTCGAGAAAATTAATCTCATCAGTTGTTGAGGAATTCTGCATTCTCTCAAAGATTCTTCTATTCTTTTTCCTCCAAACCGACCAAAACTCATTGCTAGAGGAAGTATCATGACAACTCTGCTCTTCACTATACAAACCATCACACCACTCCAAGATTGTAGTGCCCTCCGTACAGTTTTGAAGTCGTCCTACATAAGTGCAAACAGAGAAGTATTCCTCACAAGGATTGAATCCTTATGCAATGAAGTGACAAGTGATTTCCAGATTTGAGCTCTCCTTGATATACAACATATTTATTCACAAAACCATAATCTCCCTTGGAGTTTTTCTTGAGTTAAAATCTTTCCCAAGAAGCCTCCCATGCAAAAAGGCTATTCTGGGGGCAAAGCATTCTTCCAAATAAACTTACAAGGTAAACGAGCCCTTCCCTCATCAGTGCCATTTAATCTAAGCATATCATGTATCTGAGTGAAGGTCAAATTATCTTCAATCCAAATTCTCATCTTGTGAGTAGTCTGATGCGGCCTAAAACCACTAGCAAATGCACTAGTCAATTGAGTAATATAGTGATGAGTCAATATCATTTTCCAAAGAGATTGAAGAAATTTAACAATTTTATTGATTTAGCTAATGCGTTATTTGAGATTATGACAATTGTAGAATGAAGAAAATTTAAAATCCTATAACTAAAATTAAATAAATAAGTAGATTGACAAAAATTTATAATAAAATCGTGATAGAGAATTGATGAATTAACACCACTATACCATGAATTTTACACGATATGACTGTAAAAAAAAAAAATTCCTATGAGAGGATGGAATTTCTTCAATTACAACTATTGCGGAAAGCCTCTAGCTTTCTATCATAAACTCTCTTAAACTTAGCTAACTCTAACCTTAATCGGATTTTCAAAAGGTCTCTAGCTCTAATCCAAGTTGTATAACCCAAGTTATGCACTTCTAACCAATGCATGTTCTGACAGGAAAATTGAGCAAAACTGACTTGAAAATGTCGCAACAAATTGACCCATCTCTCTCCTTTGCTCAAGGTTCAATCAAGATTTCTTCTTTAACATTCAAAATCTATCCAAAAAGCATGCAAAGAATATAAAACCTATTGAGTAGCATTATAAGGTTAAGTTATGGGGGAAAGTCACTGTAAATCCTATCAAATTTCACTGGCAATTTAGCATAAAATCAGGATATATCCATGTCCTTTTAAAAGTCCATGTAATTTTGGAGCTCCTTCTGAATACAGAGCAGATGATGCTTTGTGCCAGAAAGCTTTTAGGGCACTATTCATATGGTTATAAAGTGAAGCAAAATGGTTTCTGATTGATGGGTCTAGTTTTAGCAATTCTTTTTTCTGGTAATGAGTATTAAAAGAATAGCATCTATCATTAATAATTATGGAGCCTCTCAAAATATTCGAGTGTCTCCAAGTCTACTGGAACAAGAGCGAAACATTGCGCATTCAACTAGAATGATGATCTTTTGGATCAAGCAATGTGGGACGTGCTACTGGAAGGTTCTTTTATGTTTGAGATCTCAAATAACGCATGCAAAATATTTGTTTTTTCAATTAAAACTATTTAGGAAGTGAATACATCATGCTTGAGATCAAAATAAAATCCCAAGTTCGCTAACTTGTTAGACATGCAAAATATTTGTTTGTAATTCCAAGACTTACTGCTAACTAGCTTGAGAATTGATAAGGCTAAAAGATCACTCCTTTACCAGAAAAAGGGATGATGGCTGGATGGATGTTTGATTGTAATGTCACAAGTTCCTCCGAGAGTATTACGTAGTTAAGGTTGTTGACTAGATGAAAACTATTCAAAGTGGTCTGTCTCATTTTAATGAGGGTGCACTAGTTAGTCGTCTGAACCAAAATGATGCAGACATTTCTTTTTATTTTCTAGCAAAGGCAAGGTATTGCACATTTGATTCCCTCCAAGCCTCACATTGGCTAGCCAAGGTGGCTTTGTACGAAACCTTAACCTCATCTTAACCTCATGCAGTGGATCACCCTTTACCCTCCTTGGGGTTGGGGATGGCATTCATTCAAGAATTAAGAGTCGAAATTTAATAGTTAGGCGGTTCATTGTATGGTATTGAAGAGACAGATGTGATTGGTTTCATGGTTTGTGCCTCTCAATGATATGGTTGATATTTCTGGGATTTTGTACGCTGAGGGGTTTTCATGTTTTATGGTCAAATGTCAACTTGAGACCAGAGATTGTGGTCTGTAATACTGAGATGGAGATCGTAGGAAATATCTGTGAGCATCTATCAAGTCATGAGTTTCGTTACCATCTTGTTAATTAAATTTAAGTGTGAAGTGTCAATACCACATTGCATTTGGCTAGGACTGGTATCTTTTATGTGAAAGTTTTGTTCAACTATCATATTATGACACTAGGATTGGTGGAGCTTTTGAACCATAATGGGGAGTATGGAAGATCTTATCATCTTTCCCCTTTTTTTGGTGGGGGGGGGGTGTTTCAAATCCTCCTTTACCAGATTACTTCGCGCACAGAAGCTTTAATGTGTATGCTTGATCTCTTTCGTGCAAGGTAGTGCTTAGTGTTCCATTATAAGGAACATAATATGTAGGATGCTTCTAATCTTTTGTGATTGCAGGGAGATATATACATATATATATATATATGTATATTGTAATTAATAGCGGGAATTAATTAATGAAAGTAGCTGCATAACTTAAAATGGATTGACAATTTATACAAAGACTCCTGATGGTAAGCTTAACCAAGATGCTGGGTGTTGAAAAAACTTAATAACCAATAGCTGTAGCTAAAATATGCTTGCTTGTGTTCATCAAGCCTATTGTTCAGGGATTTAATGTAGTTGATCCGTTGATAATTTCAATTTCATGTTGATCGTTCCATGTTTTAGTTGCTCTTCTAACTGCATTGGGTATGATCTTGGATGATTTCATAAATCCTACATAGCATGGTGGCATTTATCGCTTTCATGGTGGATCTTAGATATTGTTATAATTTTTTTTTTCCTTCTTCGTTCTATATTTTCAGGATGACAATCTACATAGATGTTCAATCTCTGCTGATTTCCAAATTGAAAATAGTGGGAGTGAAGACTCAACTGACGATGAAAATCTTGATATGAAGCATAATGGCTATCATGATGCGGAGAATGAGGTTGATCCTGAAACAGATGATGACCCCGAACGAATCCTTAGCGGGAAACTAAGTGAAAGCAGTAGCTATGGTGGCAGTGACCTATATGATTACAAGGTTTATACTCTCTCTCTCTCTCTCTCTCTCTCTCTCTCTCTAACACCTATACAAGCATGAGGTTGGATGCGCAAACATAGATAAAGTTAACATATACATATATATCTGTTAAATCTTCATTGAAAATGATAAGAGGAGAAGTGATTTTTATTGTGCTAGTATCTAATGTGATGTTTCGTCAAATTTGAATTAGAGAACACAATTGATGAGACCAACCAGAAAGATGTGACAGTGGCTTAATATTATGTGTAGCTTAGTAGTCTGTGGCAAGAGTTAGACCTATTAGGCTTTTCAAGCAGCATTTTCTCTTGATGCTTCTACATCTCAAAAATTGATTCATAGGGGTTGGTGTGAGCATTTTTGGCCTGTGCTTAATTATCGATCTAGAGCCTAGGTATTTGGAAGTACCTGTTTCTGTGATAAGACATACGTGTGCAGCAAAAGGAAAGTATGGGATTGCTGTATTACATCTTTTGGTCCAAAAAAGGACAGTTTTGATAGCTAACCTTCAGAACAGCAAGGAGTCGTCGTTGTGGGTGATTTAAACAAGCAAGGACGTAAGACAATTGGAGTGGTTGAGTAAGAATAAATTATGTAAGATCATTGTGGGCGGTTGGAACATACATGGGAATCCAGTAGGAGTCTTTTTGAACATGATTATAAAGGATGTCTGGCCTTCTCCTCCAACCTAGAGCAGTGCTCTCTCTCTCTCTCTCTCTCTCTCTCCCCTTCACTTCTCTTTCTACTGTGACCCTCTCCCTACTCAGCGACTATGTCTCCTCTTCACTTCACTCCTCTTCTTTTGTGCTTCCTTGGATATTGCTCTTTCTCGCTCCTCCAATCTTTGTTTTTCCTCTTCCCCTCGCTCACTACCTGTCTTCTCTTCACTTCACTTCACTCCTCTTCTTTTGTACCTTCTTGGATATTACTCTTTCTCGCTCCTCCAATTTTTGTTATTCCTCTTTCCCTCTCACTACCGTAGCTCTCTGTTTCTATTTGGCTTCTCTCTCTCCCTCTCTCTCTCTCTTCCCCCTCTGCTCTAGTTTCTTTTTAACTATCCCATTATTCTTTTGGTTGCTCTTGGCTCTCTCTCTCTCTCTCTCTCTCTCTCTCCCTCCCTCCCTCCCCCTTTTGCTTTTTTGGATTTGTCCTTTGTACCCTGGTGGTTGTCTTGCTTGGCTGTTTCTTTCTGCTGTTGGGCTATGCTGGTTTTATGCTGTTAGGATATCGGATTTAAGCAGGTGGTTTTGGATTGGTTGATTGTGGTGTGGCAGTTGCTTGAGGCTGGTGGTTTCCTTTGTTGACAGTGGATTTTGCATGGTTTTGGGTTTGTGTAAGTGTTCTTATTAAAGAAAGAAAATCACCAATGGTGGTGGTTTTGGCTTCTCTATTTTAGAATGAAAGTGAGGGGGTTGAGGGTGTCCTTTGTGATTGAAGGCCAAAGGATGACTTTTCTGGCCTCCCTACTGGGAGGGGCTGAACGCTATCAAAGTTTTTGAATTCTAGAGAGGAGTTATGATAAGCATCTCCTTGTTTCTTGAGAGTGCAAGATGGCTTCTTGAGGCATGGGAAGAGTTCTCATACAAGAAAAGGGGATAAGTGTTTGTTCAATGGAAGAGCTGCAAAATGCGAGTGTTGGTGATAGTAGAAAGCTTTGGGGCCAATGGTTGGGGAAGATTTTTGAAATTCTTTACCGACATGGCAAGTGAATTGTACTGGCAAGGAAAAGGAAACCTTAGCAGGTTTGCAAAAAAAAAGAGTGGATTATCAGAAACTCCTTTACCGAGGGCAAGCAAAGGGGGAGGAGGAATCCTTTGGGTTATCATGAGGGATGGAGGAGTAGTTGTCGGGGAGGTATGTTGTAACAATTGGGTGGGTGATTTTGAGGTGCCCTAGTTTTGATGCTTATCTGAGGGTTATGTTGTTTTTGATAGCATGGGAGCTTAGGATGTATGGACTAAAGGGGACAAAGATAAGATAATGTTATGTGAGGGCTCAACTCATTTTAAATGGGCTGATCGAGAATGAGGAGTGTGCAAGTGGGATTAAATCCTTCAAGTTCTGGGGATATAGGAGAGACATGTTTGGAGCCTTGGTTTGGGCAATGGTGAGAGGTTCAAGGGGCCATGTTGTGATTTCTTGATAGGGCATTGAGGGTATGAGATCAATGGGGAAAGTTGGCAGATATCTAGGAGAGTGAGCCCAAGTTGATATTGCTGGTACCATGATGCTCGACTTTGGTAGTTTGAAATCCTTAGAATGTGGCCAACTTTATAATCCCAAGAGAGAAGAGGTGACCATTTGTGTAAGTAGGAGGCAGTTATGAGAGATGTGAAGGGGGGGGGAGGGAATCTACAGAAGTGATTATTACAAATAGGGTTGATGGTGTGTGGCGTTGAAGCTCTAGAGAGATTGATGCGGTTGACTGGGGTCACATCCACCTTCGGGGAAGTTTGGGGATGATGGCTCAGTGGAGGAAGACAATCTTCTTGGTGAAAATGGTTTGGTGGATCATGAAGTCTCTAGATGGGTAACAACAAAGTTGAATTATTATAGGTGTCTCAATACAAGGGTCTGGAGAACCTGTTTGATCACTTAGAGGTAAGTAGGGGGTCACCTTGGTGGTGGTGGTAGTAGTAAAGGTAAAGTGATGGTTAAGAAAGGTGGAAATTAGAATTTTTAGAGGGGAGTATGAATTATGATAGGAAGCATTGCTTGTGAGCTGCATACAAACAAGAACACTCGGTTTTCAACTGACCCAAAGTCGAGTTTTTTTTTTTTTTTTTCCTCTTCTTTTTGAATTCCAAGCAGTGCATAATGATTCTAATTGCTTTCTCCGACTCTACACATTGTTAATATTGCCCATATTCATTTTTGTTTAGTGTAGGAAACTTAGTTATGATTTAATCTTCTCTCCGTGTCTCTCTTGCACACGCACGCACGCACACACGCACATGCATATGTGCACATAAAAACGCTCAACAAACTCTATAATATCCAGATTGCAAAATATCCAAAAAAAAAATGTAGAAAATGAGGATTTGTTTTGACGTAGGTGATATGTCAGTTAAGTTTTACTCAGGTGGGTCCATATAATCTAGTGGTGGTTTTTCTGAAAACTTTCCTAAAACATTTGAGGTTTTGTAACTCAGTTAGATTTGAGTACTCCCAACATAAAAAAATTGTGGAGTTCAATTGAAATCCTGTGAATTGTTTTGACTCCACACTGCGACAAGGAAATCAGAGACTACAAGGATTGTTGCTAATTAGTGAAACAGCCTCTAGGAAAAAGATGATAAGGTTGTTTACATGTTGCCCATCTTGACCTGAAGTTTCAAGTGGGATGTTTTAGGATTATTGTCTTTTTTTTTTTTCTTAAATTCCTACGAAACAGTTCTCCTTTTTCTTCTGATTTGTAGCATCTAAAAATTTGTAACTATAACTGCTGGCATGAAGTATATTTAATGATAATCATTTGACCATTGAGATGCTATGACCAACCATACTTTCTTCTTGATCCAATTTTTTGGATGCCTCTTCGTTTCTAATTTTGTTTTCAGTAAGTTTTGCCAATTCCACATTGCCATTCACTCTTATATTGGATTCTTCATTGCATGGTGTATTTGCTGTAACAATGCAGCCTTTTGGAGGAAATGATTCAAATGGTGGATCGCCAAGAGATTGTAATCTGTTGGGTGCAAATTCAAATTCACTACTAGATTCGCAGACACTGGGAGATCCTAATATTCAATCAGCTGACCAACTAGCTCGACAAAGAAGAATTTGTCAAATCACAACCAATGAGATGGAGCCACCGAGCACTACATCTCCTGGTGAGTCGCAGCGGTCCATGGGGGAGATTTTGTCTGCAATGGATCCTGGGCGTGGTCTACCTGCTTCTGGATCCGAATCATCTTCTGAAAAGCCATTAAATAAACTTACAGGATCCAGTCTCAATGTGAAGAGATCAGTATTGTGGGGGAAAAGCACTGTGAGTTATGAATTACACATTTGACTTATATTTAAACAATTCATTCTGCATGTGTGCATCCACAGACTTGCATGTGTAAGAAAGTACATTTCATGCATCTGAAATTTGTAATTTTGGTTTTTTCAGGCTCGAAAGACACCATCGATGGAGTCAATGGATTCTTCTGGAGAAGAAGAGTAAGTTACAGGATATCTATTCTTTTTCTTCAAGAAGAAAGAGGAGACATGGACTAGAGTCTAGATTTAATAACGTTTCGCATGGGTCAGAGTCCTGTGGATGACACATGGCATCCAACTCAACATTTAGTCTTAAAATATGACACTTAAGCCACTTTTCTTAATACTGTTAGTGGAGACCCTCAATTGCAAAAAATTAGATAATGGGTACTTGATTTAAAATAAAAGGAAATTAGTACAGTTTCTAAATTGATAATACAGGTATTTTATAGGTCAATGTAAAGTTGTTATCCCTAGGAATATGTGTATCTTTCTTAAGCCACTTTGTCTGTTGTTTATATGTGTAAAAGAATTTGCTCCCACAGCCTGTGTAAAAGAAGTTGGTTGCAAAATTGATCTTCTATTCTTTTTTCTTGTGTTTCCATATAAGAATTTGCTTGAAAATTTTGTTGTATATTTTTTTTTGTTGCATCTGGATATAAAGGAGTTGAGCCTAATGCAATTAACTGTTTCATAGAATTTTAAACAGATTATATTAATTCAGTTTTTGGATCATGTAGTCTCAAGCTGTCAAGATATAGCAGTTCCTTGTACTTGATTTTACCTGGTCTTTTACCTCATTTTAGAAATTATACTCATTGTTTGGTTGGAAAACAGACTTGCCATTCAGAGACTGGAGATTACAAAAAATGACTTGCGTCACAGGATAGCAAAGGAGGTGACCTTCTATGAGCTAGCTTTCATTGTAGCTGGGTTGAGTATGACATTTTCTGTATCATAGCATGTTTTCCTTTTTTTTTTCAGGCTAGAGGTAATGCAATTTTACAAGCCAGCTTAGAAAGAAGGAAGCAAGCTTTGCATGAACGCCGTCTTGCCCTTGAACAAGATGTATAATCTCTCTACTCAAATACCTACTTCATCCCTGCTATTTGCACTTCTTTTATTCAACTTGATATTACTTAAAATGTATTTTAACTTGCTATTAAAACCTTTATAAGTCTGTTGGCATTCTTTGTTTTGATTGTCATGAGCTACACTTGGAATAGTTTTGTGAAGCTTTGACTGTTTGCAATAGTAACCTACTTGTCTTTCCATGATATGGCCTTCCAAAAGTTAACTGCAAAAAGGATGTAACTGCGTAATGTGAACTCCCAGTACCATTTCTATCACTTAAATTTTTATTCTTTCAGCGTGCTCTAGGGCATGATATTCGTTCAGGATACAAAATCAATGTCATATTTGGATTTAACATATATGGTGTTTGACACTTGAAGTGGCCTCTATCCATGGATCATGCTACTAGGATAAGAGGTTGAAGATTCCTTTAATATAGATGATATATATATATATATTATAAATTCTAAGGATGAGAAATCCTAGAAGCACATACACTGATAAAGGACTTCTCTCAAGTCCCTCTTATACTTCTCTAGACTAAAATCTATATAAATGCTTGAGGCATGTCCCCAAAGAGACGCATAAAACACAACCTTGTCCTGTAGGAGAGAAGAATGAATAGTTTGATTTTTAGAAATTTTAGCATTTTGCTCACTCCAAATAACCTGAGGAATAGCGACAAAAGCATGTTGCCTAAGCAAACTAGTATCCTTTTGCCTACTAGAACCTCTAATTTTTATGAGAAATGGAAGCTCCTAGGACAAATCAAATTATTACCACACACACCAAAGAGGTGATTCCACATTTCCTGGGCTATAGAACAATCAAAAACATGCGATTTCTAGTTTTGGAATTATTTTAGAATTGTTGTAACGCATGAAACAAATATCCAGAGAGGCTAGAAGGTCTCCTCTCTTGTAACATATCATTGGTCTTGATCTTGTTAAAGACCGTAGACTAAGTAAAAGCCTTAATTTTGGCAGGAATCTTTGTCTTGCAAATGAATTTGGCTAAGTGAAAAGGAGAAGTATGGGGAATGCAAACAAGTTGTTTCAAAAGTGATTTGCAATAGAATATACCAGAAGTATCAAGACACCAGACTGTATTATTTCCAAAGATCCAATCTGTTGTCTTGTTTATTTGTTAAGTTTGTGAATGCACCAAAGCTGTAGCAGCTTGATCATGTTCACCAGATTATCATGGTGTGCATTTCTAAACAATTATAAAACTTCTCAACCTTGTCTAATATTTTAGTTATTATACTATCGTCACTAATTGTAGTTCTCACCTGTACAGTAGCCATACGACTTGCTGAATTTGTGCTGACTCTTCAATTGCATTGGTTTGTGAGCTGAAGTATGATTCACAATTGCTGTGTCGCACATTGTGTTCACTAAGCAGCAATATTTTTATTTTCATGATTCGGATGAGCAGAAAGTTCTCATGATACCCATGGTTTATTTATATGAATTAATGCAGTCTGAAGCTGCAGAAACAGTCCCTTACTGTGATGACCATTTTTTCTGTAGAGCTGCCAGTGAGTTCATTCCTGGCAAGAAGTTCACAAGATACCATGATGATAATTACTATCTGAATGCATAATGACATTAAAACTATGATAATTTTTAAAAAACCAAGATATTAACTGGAATAATTAGCAGCCGTGGTGTTGTTTCATAGGCAACATGATTTGTCACTATCTGTGACATTAAATATCTTTTGCCCAGTAACAAGCTCATGACCGTTCATACTTTGTGTTTTTTTTTTTCCCCTGTTATATTCTTCAAGGGGCAAGCTGGTTTTGTAATTATTTTATCCATGGAAACCAGTCT
The DNA here is from genome assembly GCA_037126225.1 of Dillenia turbinata. Taxonomy (NCBI): domain Eukaryota; kingdom Viridiplantae; phylum Streptophyta; class Magnoliopsida; order Dilleniales; family Dilleniaceae; genus Dillenia; species Dillenia turbinata. The sequence continues at coordinate 177,495 of JBAMMX010000015.1, forward strand.
GTTGTTAAGTTTGTTATATGAAATAAGGAGTCAAATTGAAAGAAATTACTTGTAACATAAGCATCTGCACCTTTAATCTCTGCAGAATGAGAATAATGTAATTATTTTTTTTTCCCCCTTACTCATGCACTAGACTGCTTTTCCTGCTGGGCTTGGTCAATGAACCCAACTTTCTAGGTGGCACTTGGCAGGTCAAGCTTGACTGAGCTAAATGGGTGGAACCTAAACTTTCCACCTGACAGTCCTAAATACTGAAGTTCTTTTCTTTATTTATCCTGCGAATTATGATTAATTTCAATTGCATTTGATAGAAAGGGAAGCATAGTGCACATGTTATGGAGAGTTTGATTTCCACATCCTTGTCCCCCACAAGCAAAGATGTTCTCCCTGATTTGAATGCATGGTCCTATTATCTAAATGATTCTTTGTACGATAGTACTAATAATTCGATGTATGATGAGCTGGAAAGTGATTTTACAAGTTCTTGCAGGAACAAACAGCATATAGATTTATGGTTTGACCCTTGATCTTAACTTCTATGGTTCTCTTACTAGTATTTCTACTCTACTTGTTTGGATTCTCTTATCCTTTAGTGCCTTGACTGTTGAGTAGAGCACTAATTTGTATGCTATATGATTTGGAGAGTGTTTTCGGTGGGGATCTGTCATCTAATCATACTTGTTTTGATTTTTTAATGAGGAGATAGATAATTCCCTCCACTCAAAAAATTTGCCCCTTATCTTTTAGCAGAAGGTACAAACTCTCCCTGGCCCTCCGGAATTCCAAATGAACTACAAGAATCAAGTAGATCAACATGTTTTGTCATGTACATGGTGAATGATTTTACATGTAGTAGTGACATATAGAACTAGTTACAGTGCTATCTTAAAACTTTAATCTCCTCTTTGATTCTTGTAAAGAGTACCTCTTACGGTTTTACTGATTTGTTCATCATTACTGTGAAACAGGTTTCTCGGCTACAAGAGCAGTTGCAAGCTGAGAGAGACTTAAGAGCTGCTTTGGAAGTTGGGCTGAGCATGTCTTCAGGACAATTCTCCAGTTCACGTGGTATGGATTCCAAGGTTTGTGAAAATCTACTATCAGCACGAGTTTGCTTTCTTGTTCTTGTTCTTTTTTTCTGAGTATTTGTTTCTGTGATCAATTATAACACAAAGACAAGGGCAGAGCTTGAGGAGATAGCACTTGCCGAAGCAGATGTGGCTAGGTTAAAGCAGAAAGTTGCCGAACTCCACCATCAACTTAATCAGCAACGACAACAGCATTATGGTTCCCTCTCTGATGCTTGTGATCAGTACCAACACGTCCAAAACCATAATTCACAGCCGTAAGATTCAAAATCAATGTGCCTTCTGCTTGCAAGTACTTTTCTTCTCAGTGCATCAGATATATAATGACATCTGGATCTAATCTATTGTGCGCATCTGTATCTACCATGGATATAATATAAACTAATAACCCTGTCTTCTGGTGATATTAATATCCTTATGGGATGTATAAAATGCGTGCTTTTGTATTTAGGTCATCATTTGCAGAAAGGAGTTCATTGATAGATGACAAAATAAATTGATCCAACAATTTTCCAAATGAGAAAAGGAGTCCTTTTGCTTGTGACAGTAATCATTCTAAAATACTGTTTTATATATGATATTCTTAGGGTGGATAAAGGAGATTGCACATTTTTTCCTAAGTGGTGGCCCAACTGAGAAAGTGACAACCACGTTGAGATTTTGGAGCATTGAAGCGATTGTTACTTCCACTAGTGAATTAGATGAGTTTAGTTACAAAAAGAATAAAAACTGTTGTATTGTGTTTGTGGAGCATCAAATGGTAGTTTCATTGTTCTTTTTTTCTGAATTTGTGTCTGGTAATTGTCATGGTAGTTTCTGGTACCCTTACACTCAAGTAGATGGTGCATTGAAGGTGGAATTTTGTCAGATTTTTTAATTACTCTCTTGTATTTCGTCCGTGCAGGAAATTTCTTCAGCAAGATTTTGATACTAACCTTGCTTACTGTAATCATGAAAGGAAACAGCGAACTGAGGTACAGAAACCATCTCATTATCTTGATTGTCCATACCTTTTTCCATCTCTCTCTCTCTCCCTCCCTCCTTCTCAATGTTTATTGTTATTCTCCTTATGCACCATAATTTTGCCTTTTTGCCTCATTTTAGGTGTTGCTATGGTGGTTTTGTTGTGGCGTCTTTCTTCTTCAGTATAAATAAGAAAGTCATTGTGGTCATTCAGGGGTAGTCATTTGCATTGTTGCATCATTGTTCATAAAGTTCCAAATCCTGCTAGTGCAACCAGATAATTTTATATACTTAGAGCTATAAACATGGTACAGATGGCATGAGATCCAGTTCTGTACAAAGGATTACGTATGGGAAATATTGAAACCGTACTCTCTAGCAGTATCGTGGCCGTCTTTTTTGCAGCTTTTGTTGTTGCTGGAACTATGTGGTATGGTTCAGCGACTACCCCAATCGAATTATTTGGACCCACTCGTTATCAATGGGATTGGGGATACTTCTAGCAAGAAATATATCGAAGAGTTGTCACTGAGGACGAGATATTGAAAGCTTTAAACGAGTAGTCTGCTAAGGCATAGAAATCGAAACTGAGGACATTAATAACCTTAGGACAGACTTAAAAATTTCTCCTCCTAAATGAGTGATATAATTGAAGGTTGCTAATATCTTTCCAGTTGTAGCATACATACCATATACTCCAAACTTGTTACGTATAAATTTGACCCAAACTTTCCTAGATAACACAGTGAACAAATCTGCCAGTTGATCTTTAAACTGAACATTTGTGTTGGGAAGTAACTTCTGTGAAAACTTCTTCCTAAGAAAATGCAGTCAACTTCAACATGCTTGGTTCTCTCCTGAATATGCTTTCTGCCCAGATGTCACATCCAAATTTTCATGGACTGTGAATGTTATTCCAAGCTTCTCAGTCATCTGCTTCGACATTATATGTTCTCACGTGGTAAGAACCACAACCCTGTAGCTAGACTACCCATTTGGCTTCTCACTTTTCCTGGATGTTATATCTCTTCCTAAAACACACAATGCCAATTGGTAGACCACTGGTCATAAGGATCTTGCCCAATTGGCATCTGTGTAACCTTGAATACATCTGTGACCATATGATTTTGAAAGAGCAAACCTCAACCAAGTGTTCATTTAGGATATTTCAAAATATGAAGCCCAATATATCCCAAATGATTAGTGCTTGGAAATCTAAAATCTGACGTACCGCATTGGTGGCTTAGTGCACCTTTATGGACCTTGAGTACTTCCACTACATTCATGGGTTTAAATTTACAAGGGTTCTTCACAAGAATGCAAAAGATTTGGGATCAATGCCCCACTTCACTAAGATTTTTCCTTTCATTAAGGGTATTCACACACTCTTTCTCTCTCCAGTGAACCATTTACTGGTGCTTTGACAGGTACAATGGCTAGTTCGATCTTCTAAAGATTGCAAAAAACTAATAATTGTCAATTTGTCTGAATGAGTTTCTTCTCTTATATTATTCCATGTACATAGAAAATTATACAAAAAATAATTCAGGGAAAGTTTTTAAATTATAATTGTGATCTGTTCTTATCTCTAATTTGTATACTCTAATTTTGGTAATCTAATTATGTACATGATATGATTGAGCAAATTGATAGAATCTTCTTGATTTTCGAATTGACTTGCAAATTGATGGAATCCCTTAATTTCCGAATTGATTTGCAGATTGATGGAATTCACTTGATTTCCGAATTGACTTCCAAATTAATAAAATTGATTTTCGAATTGACTTTCTCAATTTGATTTTGATTCCTTTATTGGCTTTATTGATTGAATCTTCTACTAACATCTCCCCTCAAATTGATGCGTTGATCAAAAGTATCAATTTGTTTATGAGAAACTGGTGATGAGGTTGAGGTAGTATCCTGGTAAGGACATTAGTCAGTTGAAGACCTGAGGTGATATGCAGCAGGGAGATAACCTGATTCTCAAAAGTTTCATGAATAGAATAATAGTCCACTTAATTGTGTTTGCTGCGTTAATGAAAAATAGGATTAGCAGCAATATGAATAGCACTAATATTATTTGCGTAAAGTGGTATAAGATCAGATTGAGAAAATCCAATTTTAGTCAATAAACCACAAAGCCAAATAATCTCGAACAAGCAGTAGACATAGTACTATATTCAGATTCAATGGAAGATTTGGATACTCAAGATTGTTTCTTACTTTTTCAAGAAATGAGCACAGAGCCAAGAAACATACACCAATCAGTAACAAAGCGTCGAGTGTTTGGACAGTCTACCCAATCAATATCATTGTAACCAATTAATCAAAGGGAGGATCTAACAAGAAAGAATAAGTCATGACCAAAAGTACCCTTCAAATAGCGGATGATACAACGAACAGCAACTAAGTGAAGGTGTCGAGGGATGTGCATAAACTGACTAACCTGCTAAATAGCGAAATAAATGTCAGGACGTGTAATTATTAAATAATTAATATTTTCGATCAAATGACGATACATCATAGGATTATGAAGAAAGTTACTCTCCTTACAATTAAATTTCACATTTATCTCAAGAGAAGTGTCAATAGGAGAAGAGATTGAAGTCCAACTAAAGGGATCAAATACTCTATATATTTGTGTTGATGCAAAAAAAAAAAAAAAAAACTCAAGACCCAGGAAATAGTAGAGAGAACCAAAATACTTCATATGGAACAAATGTTGGAACTGTTGTTTAAACTATTGTGCCATCAATATCAACATAGAAAAGAAGAAGAAGAACACCGCCCATTGTTTTGTGAAGGAACAGAGAAGAATCATACCAACTCTAGGTGAAAGAAAAGCCAAGTAAAATAAAACGAAATTTCTCAAACCATGCCCGAGTTGCTTGTTTCAAGGCGTAAAGAGAATGTCTAAATTTGCACACACACTAGATGAAGAAGAGAATAAGTCTGGAGGAGTCATAAAAATTTCTTCCTTAAGATGACCATCTAGAAATGCATTCTTAACATCCATTTGATGAAGTGACCCTCCCTTGGAAGTAGCAATAGCATTAATGGGTCGGATGGTAGTCATTTTGACTACTGGAGCAAATGTCTCATCATAATCAATCTCATATTCCTATTTATTGTCAAGAGCAACTAACCGAGTCTTATAGCAATCAAGATAACTATCAGACTTAAGCTTCACATCCAACATGCATGTTGGGCTGATTGAGAATAACAAATAGGATGTTCGATAGAGTTACATTAACAGATGTATGTGCGAACCCATATCTATTTGGTGGATAGAAGACGTGTAGATCTTCGAGGTGTCGGATTTATAGACTTAAGTGGTGGATCAGCATCAGAAGAAGTTAAGGTGGTCTTACGTCTTGTATACATAGCACCTGGTTTGAAACGCTCAATATGACACAGAATATTATCAAAATGAGGAAGTATAGTAGGAGTAGTAGGAGAGACTGCAGAATCAGATTCAAGAGGTACAAAGACGATTAGCAGTAGTATCATAACATACAAATTCTTTTGAGTGGTACTGTAACCCAGAAACGCATACTTAACAGTTTGAACACCAGGTTTATGACATTCAGTAGACGGTAAGTGAACAAAACAAACGCACCCGAAAGTATGAAAAGTGTGATAACTAAATTGAGTGTTGTAGAGAAAAAAAAGGTAGAGTCAAAATTTAAGACCAGAGATGGGAGACGATTAATCAAATAGACAGCTGTGGACATGGTCTCAACCCAAAATCGAGGGGAATAGAAGATTCAAGTAGCAAGACACGAGTGACATTCAACGAATGTCGATGCTTATATTCAACAACACCATTTTGTTGAGGTGTATAAGGACAAGAGCACTGTGCAATAATATCTTTGTGCTATAAGAAGACTTAAAATTCATTTGAAATATATTCTACCCCAAAATCAGAACATAAAATCTTATTACTAGTAGAAAATTGGTTCTCAACATATGTTAAGAAACTTTGAAACACGGAAAAGATGTCGGCATCAGAGTAAAGAAAATAAATCCAAGCAAACAGACTGTGGTCATCAATAAATGTCATGAAATATTTGTGATTTATATAAAAGAGTACAGGAAAAGCACCCTAAACATCACTATGAATAATATCAAAACACTTTTTTGCACGATAACCAGAAGAAGAAAATGGTAGAATTTTACTCTTAGCAAGTTTACATGCAGAGCAGTCAATAAATAAAGAGAAAGACCGATTTATATTGCCTAAAAATCTATGTTTCAATAGGTGAGACGACAAGTAAATTAGGATGGTCCAAACATTTATGTCAGAGTTCACTTTGATTTGTTACAGTATTACAAGCCAGAGAAAAAATACCATGACTAAGGAAATGTATAGGAAATAATCTTCCCACTTTAGGCCCATTCACGAACACTTTCCTAGACTCTTGATCCTGCACAAGACAGCCATCACGAGAGAAATGACACAAGGACATTACGAAAAGATGAATCAATATCTCCAACAACAGCAATAGGAAGAGAATTATCATCTATAATTTGAATATGTTGTGCACAAAAATAGGGTCGAACATTGTGCAAATAATCAGAAATAACAGTCATATGATTCGAAACCGCAGAGAACAAACCAAAGTCGAAGAGTGTGTTTAGTCTTACCTTGAATACCCAAGGCAGAGAGCACTGAGATAATTATTTGTTGCACCATTTTCGGAGTCGAGGCAACTTGATTAGAGACTGCTGGAAGTGTTGTCATGGGACCCTCATTTGTTGGCTCTGTAGGGGAAGAGGAATAAACCGCTGCATGGAAGGCATTGGTTGGACGGTTTTCTAGTCGTGTTGGATATTTCTTAATAATATGACCACATTGTTTGTAACAGTTGCATAATTTTTTTCTACAATTTTGAGCAATGTGCCCGAAATCCTTGCATGAATAGCACTAAACCTGCTTAATATCACTTCGTTTTCTCTTCCCTTGAACAGCGTAAACAACTTTACAGTCTCTGAGGTGAGTTTGTCTTGTGTGATAGTTTCTTGAGTAATTAATTGCTATTCTTCCCAAAATAATTCTCCAACACGTTCAAAGAGAGAATTGGATATTGGTTTAGCAAAGCAGCCCTTATAACCTCAGATTTTGTTCTAAGTTTCATGAGAAATTGAGCCTGTCGAGTAGTGTTATATACTTCTTTGAGAATCGGCAGTGCCTCTCATGTTACTTTATTATGTATAATGGCTGAATATTTTGTCAACAAATTGAGAAAACGATAATAGTATTCTTAAATTGAAATATTACCTTGGTTATAATTTGCAATGTCTAGCTTAAATTGAAAACGTTTTGCATTATTGTCCTGATTGTAAATACGTTTTAAAAATTCCCACATCTCCTTGGCTGTTGTAAAAGAGTGTAAATTATTGATCATGTGTGGTTCAATAGATCTGAGAATCCGAAAAATAATCTGAACATCCTTTGTCTCCCACGTGGCAAGGTGAGTTTTCTCATTTGGTGCAGTAGAATACCCATCAATATGACCTCGCAATCTTTTGCCTTTGATGTACATCTTGAATTGAAACTCCCAAATCGAATAGTTCTTTCCACTGAACCGAACACAGAAATTTTCTGTTGTCATAGTGATCTGAAAAAAAAAAAAAAAAAAGAATTCGGAAGTGTGTAAAATAATTGTAACTTTCTGAAATGAAAACCACAATATGTGATTCGGAAATAATTCCAGAATCAGAATTACTGAAATCAAAGGAGAAGATCAAATATTCGAGAGCCCCTAGGGCTAAAACAAGGACACGACTATTTAGATTGTGATAGAAAGGTTTGATACTATATCAATTTGTCTGAATGAGTTTTTTCTTCTCTATTGCTCCATATATATAGAAAATTGTACAGAAATAATTTAGAAAAAGTTTTTAAATTACAATTATGATATGCTTTTATTTCTAATCTATATACTCTTAATTTTGGTAATCAAATTATGTACACGGTATGATTGAGCAAATTGATGAAATCCCCTTGATTTTCGAATTGATTTGCAAATTGATGGAATCACTTGATTTCTAAATTAACTTGCAGATTGATGAAATTCTCTTGATTTCTGAATTGACTTGCAAATTAATAAAATCCCTTGATTTTCGAATTGAGTTTCTTAATTTGACTTTGATTCCTTTATTGGCTTTGTTGGTTGAATATTCTACTAACAACGACTGCTGGTCTTTAGGCCCATTGACTTTTGGGCTAATAATCTTTAACCACAGCCCACCGGGGCCCATGTCTGGGATTTGAGAGTTATGATTTCTGGAGTCTAAGATTTTTGGGTTTTGTTTTTAAAGGGTTTTGGAATTCCTTAGAAGATATTTCATGTATTGAATTAATTCTGATGAAATCAGAAAATAACCCACCCCCCCCCCCCCAAAAAAAATCTCTTCCCTGCTCATTCCACCCTTCTTGAGTTTCAGTTTTGTTCCAGAATGCATGAAGTAAATGAGCCATGGAGGATTGATAGAATGATTTGTCATGACATCTTTATTCAATGGTACAATGGTCTGAGTTACTTCATTTCTGCAATTTTTATCAATCTTGCTTGCTTGATTGTACTGGAAACTTATCATAGATTTCTAATAACTTTCCAATCTATATATCTTATATTGTCATATGAAGCTGATTCTATGATATCCCATGGTCGTATATCAAATTAATTTGTCCAGGAGAGTTTCTTGGGTTCAGAGTGGAGGAATGCCAGGTGTCATATAGTAGCATCTGGCAACAGCGGCAGGCATTCTCGGAAGCAACCACTCGAGTCAACAAGCCTTGGAGATTCTAAAAGTACTGAGGCATCCACGAACATGTTGATGGATGATCTTTGTGGGGTTGATTCAACTTCTGTACCTTCCACTTCAAGAGTCGCAGAGGTATGACATTTAATTCTGGTTTGTACTCATAAAAAAGGAAAGAAGGAATTAATACTAGGTAGTGTAGTTGTACCTTTCCTCATACTGCTATCCACTTTCAATTAGTTGTCCAGGGATGATCAAAGTATGGAACTGGTAAAAAAGCATTTATTATTATTTTCATATTCTGGTGAAAGTACTAATGTCCTACCATTGTGGCAAAATGGGCATGATGTTTGATGCTTACTCCCCCCTTAACTAGGCAGATTTTCCAATAATAAAATTAATAGTTATACATGCACATGAGTGCACAGATTTCCTTAAGTACTGAACCATTTATATATAGGCATGTTTTAACAATGTATTACATTTTATCATAAATGCGCAGCTTCCATTTGATTCTCTCTTGTTCTTCGTTTTGGTGATTATCACTGGTTATTCTATGTTGTATCCCCAACATTGATTTCATGCTCATTCTTTTAGTTCTGCCATCTACATTTTGTAACTGCCATTCCCTGGTGCCTGCAGATGATTGATTATGCAAAATATCCATCAGCAGCATCTTCCACTTTGGTAGAATTAACAACACGTCTAGACTTCTTCAAGGAGCGGCGCTCTCAGCTTATGGAGCAGCTCCACAACCTTGATTTAAATTACGGAACTCCTTCCCAAGAATTTATTTATAAGCCATCATCCCCTCAATGGAGTTGACTTGCTCAAGTCTCCAGAAATAGCATTCTTTGGTGAGTTGAGAAAAAGACCTCTTGGTCATGTTGCTGTTTGTATATCCCGTTGGATTTGTTGCATAAACTTGTATCTATTATAACCTCCTGTATTCTGTTTTCGTTTTGTTTTTTTAATTTTTATACACTCTATACTTTTTCATCCTAATGATGTCTTTAAATAGGAATCAATGCTAATCGTTTGTGCCTAATTTTTTTCCCCCTTTTTAGAGATGACTGATTTTAGTTTGATTATTTCTTTTCCATCTTTTAGGTCTCTCTCTCTCTCTCTCTCTCTCTCTCTCTCTCCCGCTCACAGGAGGCGGTTATCCTCTTGGAGTCCTGTGTTTATACCTGAATATAAATTCCTTTCAGGTAGTATTCGACAATTTAGATTTAGATTTTGTTGACGAACAAATAAATTTTTGTAACAAAATTGGTTGCAGGTGTAGCAGATCTAACCGAGGTTCTTGGCTAAACCAGTTGGTATTTGTAACAAAATTGAGATTCCTTGGCATCTTTAAGATCTTTGGTATTTGTGAAGAAATCAAGTATACTTCATCATCTGCGCTGATTGACTTATCAATTTTTTTGTGTTAATTGAGTAGAGGCAATTACTTATAATTTGATCAATTGAAACATCCAATAGCTAATCGAACTTTTTAAACAAAGCATTTAGTCTTTGCGAAACATCATCTCTCTCATGAGCACGAGATAACTCCTATTTCCCTTGGGTTGTAAGGCCATTTAGAGTTAAAATTCACTGTTCTAGAAGACTCATTTTGCAGTGAGTTCTCATTCATGTCCTCAAATAGATCCCACACATACTCGCATGTTTTGTTCATGTAGTTGCCTCCACAAGAAACATCGACGACTTGCTCATATCTCTGATCTAACCCTGAATAGAAACTTTGGATTTGGTGTAATGGTAATTCCATGGTGTGGACACATTTTCAGTGGATTCCTAAATCTCTCTATAACTCTCATGAAACAATTCATTCAGCAATTAAGAAATTTTTAATCTCTCTCTTGAACTTGGTCAATCAAGAGAGACGGAAGAATTTGTGAAAAATTCTCGACAATTGATATTGTGAGGGTTTAACTTATGCCTAACCTTACCCTCAGCAATCCAACCAATGTTTGCCGCCATGGTACTCAGCAACGTCGCATGCCTCTTTCGTGAGGCCTACTTGGACCATGAAGGGAAAGAGGATCTGGTACTTGTCTGTGAAAATGAAGCTCTGGTGCCATCGTGATATGATTTTTCATTATTTGGCATTGTACATGCTCTCCGGCCTTCGGTTTTGGTTGTTGCGTTGACATATACTTTCGCTCTCTTTCTTGGACCGGATGTACCACCCTTCTGATTTTCAATAATGATTCGTAGCACATCATAATTTTGAATGGACTTTGCCTGCAATTACCTTGCATCAGGACGACCCTAGCATACAATATTCACCAGGAAACACAAGAAATGATGATTGCATTGACGAAGCAAGTTCAGGAAGAAATTAATCACTACCCACACCAGTTGTCAGATTAGCAAATAAGTCTTTCAGACTATTTCTTAGGCCGGCATCTATTTGGGCTTAATTCTTTTGTTTCTCTTTCTGTGACTTTATTCAAGACCAAAAGAAAAGGACAGCGAAAATTATCAATTGAAGGCCACCATTGAGAAATTTCCAGCCTAACAGTACAAAAATAAATAATTTAATAAAATCCTATTTTTCACTTGAACGAAGAAAATTATAGTTCTATGATGTGAAAATGAGCAAAATGATTTACTTCATCCTTGAAATTATCTAAAATTATTTAAACTGCAACTGTAAATGCAATGGCATTTCAAGGATCAGAGAACCAAGCTTCCATAATCACGAAAACTTTCAGTTGTTATAATGACACGAAGAGGATAATCAGAAAGAAATGGTTAGTGAACAAAGGTAAATGTAATTATGTATAAGCAGTCATAACATCTTCTTGAAATATCACCTCTTGCAACCTTAAACAACTAAAGGCAAGTTATGCCTTAATATAGTCATTCCATGAGCTAGTTGCAGCGACCATCTTTTGTTTCTCATCCCACTTGAATCCGTTATAGGCAAGAAGCTCCTTCACAAGTGCATATTGTTTTTTCCAACTCTTCAATCTACTCATGATATGTACTTTATTCATGTCGAGTCCAAACTTTTCATTTAAGTCCTAACTGCAGCTGTATAAACTGCAGGCTTTAAAATTTTGTCAACCTTATTCCCCATCTTCACTTTTGCTCCACAGGTGTTTGTGTCAAGCAGAAGCCCATCTCATCTGTCCAAATTATGTACTTTCCTCTCCCTTTCCCATTGTTACTTGTGTTATGTGACATGAAGTCTTCTTCATTATTAGTAGTCACATGCTTCTCAGCTTCATCATGATTTGCAGAAATTTCACTTACATTATCATTAGCAAGTCATCTATGTTTTGAATAACTCGCCTTAGAAGCAAGCTAGCATCAGCGTTTATCTTTACTAACAAAGAAAAAACGAAGGAAAAATCAGGGGAAAAAAGAGATAAGATTAACATATCAGGGATAGGACTCGCATTATAGAAAACAAACATGCCTTGATGTAATTGTCCCGAGTGCAATCATCAGCATCAACCATCTTTTGTGTCCCAACCCAACAGAACCCACCCTTGGCGAGGGGCTCCTTTATAACACTGTACAGTTACTTCCATGTCTTTTTCCAGTATATAGCATGGTCTCTGGTGAAGTCCAGTTAAAATCTTTCATTTAAACCCGCAACTGCTGCTACATATGCAGCACATTTCACTTTATCTGACTTGCTTTTATTGCCCAGTCTTAGTTCTACAAGAATCGCAACCGTCCATTTCATTTGTCCACCTCATGTGATCCTCCAAACTTGCCCCACATTGAATGGAAGAGGCAGCAATGTCATCTACAGTTTCAACATCTTGAACCAAATCAGGCATCACGTCCTTCCCAGATATAGAATAGCTTTCAATTTGATGCCCCTTACGAAAGATAATGCACATTTGGCTGCCGAAATTTTCGACAACTGTTGTGCGGAAGATTTTTTTCATCAGAGTGATTCTGCAAACAAAACATTAAGATGTAAATTGGTTGAATAATTTACAATACAGAATTCCCCCAAAGCATTAAACAAGAACATCCTCAATGCAATTTTTTAAACTTGGTTCCTTCTAGATCTCAAGCAAATCCACAAGTGCACTCAAAGTGGTCAAAGCCTAAAACATTTTGCATACTTTTAAATTATCTCGTGAGCTTTAATTATAGTCAGTTACCTCCAAAACTTTCAAAATAAAATTTAATGCTCTCCATAAGTGGAAGGCGTTAGCTTTTCAACACGGATTCGCTCAGTTTCCAATGAACAAATCAATTTGGATTTTGATCTCTCCTAAAGATTTCCCACCAAATTTGACCCTCGGACTCAATTTTTTCTAGAGATCTATATCTATCAAATTTCCCTATGATGCTTAATTCAATGGCATTCTGCAATTCACACCAAATCAAAAATTCTCATAAAGAAAGGTTCCTGGCAAATTTGGAGACTAGTTATGGAATCTTTATTGAAAAGGGGTCCGGATGTGAAATTTAGTAAAATATCACAGCTGAAGGAAACAGTAGTCAAAACCCAAAGAAATGCACATTAGAATTTTTGTAAATTTCTTGCAAGAAAACTAGTGCCATCCAAAGACAATTTTTTTAATAGTTTTGGGCGCAATCGAGTGAAATAAAAAGTTAATGAATGATCTGAAAGGACACAAAAGTTAGGGGGTATTGGTGGTTTTAGTCTATTGTATATTCAAAATAACCAATATAGTTTCAATGACTAGGTTTTAGTCTTCCCCTCGCCCATGCCTTTCAATCTAAGCATGTTATAGTATCTTTGATCTGAAAGGTCCTAGTCAGACAAACCCTCAAAGACACATCTGCCCTGCATAATTTAATCTCAACACTCTCCAGGGCTTTGAAAAAAATTAAACAAGTTCCTCCACCTCCCAATCATTTGCTTGTCTGCTAAAATTCATATTCCAAAAGCAGGAAGTGCCCTTGCCCAGAAACCAAAGACCCACTAACACCTCGTTGTTGAGCCCTAACTACTATAAATCAAGGAAAAAACTCTTAGGCAAACTAGAGCCACACCGTTCATCATGCCAAAAGGAGACCTTCAGCCTGTTACCCACTTTAAACTCCCCTGTGCTCCTAATGTCTTCACACATTCTTCTAAACTCCTTGCACACAACCAACCCATGAGTCCCAGCAACCAGATTACACATTCACCTATTATAAGAAGTCTCATATTAGCCACAATAACCTCTTTTTCCAGAGGGATTTGTTCTCATCTAAGAAGTCCCTCAATACAAATATTCTATCCAACCTAAGGCAGAACTATCCCTTAGTTTGACCAAGCTACCAGCTTCCACAACAGGCACATCCATTAACCCATGCATGCTCAAAAAGTCCAAAATTCTATAGCACTATCCCAATTTACCCTTCTTGAAGTTCTTTTATTGGCATAAAACACCATGTGGAAGTCACTGCCAACAACCCATCCATGATCCCACTTCACAATGATCTCTTCCATCTCATGCTATAGCAGTCTCTCAACTCCCTTGCCATCCCTCTTATCCTTTGCCAAGAAAGAGATCAAATGGGCACCAAGTGAACTTCTTTAACATCAATAACATGCTCTTCCAAAAAAGACAAACCCCCCACAGTTGCCTTTGTAGGGATAGAAATACTTCTCCATGTCTACCTCTCCAACTGCTCCACAAACAATAGACCATTCCAACTATCTAATTCAGCTCCTGCAAACACACCACATCAACTTTCCATTCTTTAATAAAAAATAAATAAATCAAACAAAAATAGAAACCTTATAACCATCCTTTTATTGGGATCATTCAAACCATTTACATTCCACATAAAAAATAGACAAAGCTGACATTATTCTATTACCACCCCTTTTCCTAATAGGAGCCATCCTTACAATAAGCCATATACCTCACCAATTTTTTCAACTCCACCAATATTTTACTCTTCCAAGTGTTGGTTGCCTTAAGCAGCCTATTCTCAAACGCCCTCTGCCAAGACTTCAAATCCCTTTGCAAACACAATCAAACTTATCTCCAACCCATTTTGAAACCCTTCTCCCTGCTAAACAAACCCCATCAACCACCTCTAAAACTTTATCAACAACACTGTTGCCTTCCTACTCTAGAGGCAGAGGGGGCAGAACCCTTGCAACAAGAAGCTGCAAAACAAGACCACTTCTCCCTACACAAGTGACATCCCTGCCACTTCCACCTCGGCATCCACAACAGCTTCTGCGACCACTGTCAGCACCCTAGCATCTTCAACCTTAAACCCTTCCGCTCAAGCTGTATCACGTGCATTCTCTACCCACTTCCCACCAGAACCAAGAGCCATTAATGGTTATGCCATGGTCGGTCCACGGTTGTTAAGGGCATTATGATTCCACGTTGGGGAGATATGATGCATTACTTAGAAAAGATATTTCAATCCACACCAACTAGTATATACGGTAACCACCCCAGACAAAACCCTAGTGCATCATAAAAATGTAATAAAATAATAAGAAATAGAATAGAAGCTCAATCAAATAGGTGACATATCCTGTAAATCACTTTGTACTCTTGCAAATTCATTAGCATTATCATTTGAGTCTAATCTAATTCAAATCCAATCTGAAAAATGTATCCCTAGAATGCTATATTGTTTATTCCAATTTCTAAGATGAATCTAATATGATATGCAGGCAAGTCAGGTCAAGCCTCTTCAATTAAGATTTATAATACTTGTTTTAATATAAGATTCATACAATAGGGATATCTCTTTACATACTTTTACTGATATAATATACAAGAGTCATTCCAAGGAAATGGACTGTTTCCGCTCCCCATTGACCACATACCTCCGTGCTGCCATTCTGAATAGTTAAGACAGTGTCAAGCTTGGCACCATCTTTTTCACTCATTAACTCTTCGTCAATTTCACCACCAGTGGCAGAATGATGCTCCAATTCATTAATATGATTGTTCACAATCAGACATGTATAAAGGTCATAGCACAGAGAAACCTGACATGAAGGTATACCAACAGGCAATAACAAAGGACATGATCACTGTTTCAAGTTCATGAATGACATAATTAGCTTTAAAAAAATAAAGAAGTTCAAATAAACCAGTTAATGCCTTTTCAAACAAAGGAGAACAGAGGAACTCAATGTTTTAGGTGAATCAAGTTATGAGTATAAAATTAATTAAAGGTATTACACATTATTCATGGTTTATAAACCAGATTGTTTTATCATTTGACCAATATGCTAAAGGAAGTAATTCTCTCACATAATTTCCACAGGGATAATTCTTTATATCACTGACTTAAATTCACCCTTTATCACACTCGCCACGTGAAAAAGATTTTGTCCCCTTATTCTCAACAAAAATATTATCCGAAATGCTTTTATATCTAGTAGATGTGACAAAATGGTGAAATTTGAGGTATAGCATGTAGCACGATCTTTGTACATTACATCTGTAAAAGTTAGTGATATAGCACCGGGGCAATCTAGTGCATTTAGCATTCATTTTTTTATTCAAAAAATATGTTTTGTGTCCTTATATATTTCTTATTACTTGTGAAACAACCATCCACTTTAAAAGCTCAAGAATATTACGAGAATTGTTTTTACTATTTTTTGACAAGCTCAGCACATGTCTGTCCATAACAACTTATAAGAGGGTTCAAAAGTAAGAAATATCAGATGGGTAAAGTATCAAAACATGTACTCTCTTTCAGTTACATTATAACATCTTAAACCATTGGAGGGGGGGAAAAGTGATCTCTAGCTTTAGAATTGATGTAATACATCACACAAACATCCGGAGAAATAACTTGAGAAAATCTCCTCTTCCATAATAAGCGGTATTGATTTTTGGCAGCAACCTGTGTCTTCCAAATAAAAGTGTTTAATGAGAAAGGAGGATTTTGGGGAAGACCAATAAGAGATCAAAAAAGAGATTGCAAGAAAAAGCACCTCAAGTATCAAAACTCCAAATTCTAGTATCAAGAGTATTGTGGTAATGTTCATTTCATTAGAAGAGGTAAATTAAGAAAGAAAACTCTACAACTTCTCCATTAGTAAAAATTCTTAAAAAATAAAAATTTTAAGACATCAAATTTCCCTCCTGATTATATAAGTGTTTGATAGAAGGCGGGTAAAGTCTAGACAACCTATGGAGTCAAAGAAAAGAAATGGACAAAATCAAAGAATCCTCCTCAAAAAAGACATTAAAGCCATCAGCCACTTGGAAAGACACAAGAAAAATCTAATATAACTGAAAGATGAATTTCTAAAGATTGCAATGAGAAGCTCTCGCTTTAGCATTGACATCCCATCCATTTCATTGAGACTATACTTAGTTTTGATAACCGTACGCCATAAAAAATTATGTTCTAAAGGATAATCTCCAAAGACATTCGCTTACCCAAAAAAATATGAACACATTATGGAAACCCAGAATACCCTCATATTTAAATTTTGAAACCTGCTCACAACTTACCAAATGGTCCCTTTTGGATAACCCACTTCTCAACTAAAGGAAATCTCACATCAACATCTCACTCTTTTCTCCCACCCTGACAGAAATCTTAAAAGGGAAAGAAAATAGAGAAGATAGACAAACACGCAAGGATAAGTGTAATACGCCAACCAATTTTAAGAAAGCTCCCTTCCACCCATCTAACCTCTCCCTAACTTTACCACAACAAGATCCCAGAAATTAACACTCCTGGAATTTCTCCCAAAAGGATCCCCTAAATAAGAAATACAGCAATCCTTCTTCTCACAATTAATAATGGGAATCAAACTTTCAAAAGTTTCACTATTATGTCAAAATCTTTAATCTTAACAATATTAATTTAAACCCCAAGACTTTCTCAAAGATGTTAAGCATGGTGATCATATCTCTAAATCCTGACCATCTTCTTTAAGAAAGGAAATAGCATCATACACAAACCAGAGATAAGATTTAAGAAATGGAATAGTATATCTGCAAACTAAAGATTGGAAACATAAACATCATCATCAAACATTGGCTCAATCCTTCTCTTGGTCCAATACAAGAGCGAAAAGGAAACGGGAGAAAGAGTCACCACATCTAAATCCACAAGAAGTTGAGAACCAGCCACTATACTAACCCAAAATAATAACAAAGAAAGTAGTCCAACTTAGGTAGCCTCTTATCTATCTTCTCCAATAAATCCCAAAACCCTTGTTTTCTAACACATTGTCTAAATTGCACCAACTAATCATACAATAGACTTTTTCAAAGTTTAAGTTCAGAAATACACCTGTATTATGCGTCTTAACATAATCAACTACCTTCTTAGCAACTAGGGCTGCACTGAGCATCATGGCACCTCCTATAAAAGCACTCTAGTTACAAAAGATCATATCATCAAGCCCCAAACCCAATATATTAGCTTAAACCTTAACTACAATTTGGTAAAACTAATATGTCTAAAACCCTAAGAGTAAGTGTAATAAAAGTGGAAATCATACTTTTACTCATCACCTTATTAATATAAAATTCATCGAACACTTTAAACGAATCCTTCAAATGAGGATTTGTTTACTCATAGATGGCTCAAACAACCATAAGTAATTAAAAAGATGAAAAATTGCCACAAAAAAGGTTTCCTTAAAAGGTAAGACTCTTATAAACATTTTAACAGTAAAAACAACGGACAGCCATTTTAGTGATTACTACATTGTTTACCCAATTGTGGCAAGCTATTAAAAGATTACATACTTCATGTGAAGTTTTTGTTTTCATCAAGAATCCGAGAAGTATTACAGAAGTATCTTATATCATCCAAGTGAGTATCGTATTTGATATGGTACTAGGCGTGGACTTTTTGAAGAATCTGTGTTTCAAGGTTGAACACTAATGGAAAACCAACTATGAAGAAGGGCTAGCCACACTCATCTATCAACTCAACTCAAACTTTACATTGTAGGAATATGCCTAATTCAAACTTCCTTCGTAGACTTTGGCAATAACTGAAATTAGAGAACAGCTCCCTAGGTGAGAGAGATTTCGCAAGTGCTAGAGTGCTATTAAAGACGGAATGCATTCATAAATGGTTTCAAATTGTGTTCCAATGTTGCTGGCATGTAAAACCCTGAAAAACAAACCATTTGAGGTTTCACACTTCACTGCAAGAATACAGCAGAAAAAGCACCAGTCCTCGTATTTAGGATCAGATGCGTTTCCGAACATAGACCTTTTAGTTTACCTACTCTTGATCCCCTGATGTTCATCACTGGCTGAATCCAGTTAAAAAGTCACCTCTGACCCGATAAAAATAACAATCTGAGGCCTTCCTGATTTAGAATCTATAACTGCTTTCATCAGAGCTCAGGCAGTTTGTTTGCATCTCACAGACACCCAAACAACCTCATTTTAACAAGATCGCGAACCATTTACCCCAACTTCCAGAGGCCCATCCCCTAATTTCTTTGGCATACGTTTGCCCACTCTAAACTTAGTTTCTAGAGCACAAACAAGATACAACATGAGACATGGACACAAATGTCAATGAAAAAAAATTTCAAAATACAGGACACAATAAGGCCAAGACCCAACATAAGAAGTATACTAGGATTATGTACATAATTTGTAACCACAAAAAATATTAAGAAGTTTCTGCAGTTAATACTGCAAATCAGTAGAGAAATAAATTATCGAGTTCAATAGTAACTATTTATAATTTCACAGGCAACTAACTCTTAGGATTGATAAAGCAATCTAAGTGTTTCATTTGTATCTCTAGGAGATGTCTGAGGTGTATCTAAGAAGTACTTGGTGTTCAAAACAATAATAAAAGTTGGCACCATGAGACAAATTCTACATGTCTGGTAAGTTGCACAAGTTCGACAGTGGCAAAGATTGCATTTCTAAGTGTCCGTATTCATAGGTCTTCTGTTATAGTGTTTGGGGAACAAAGGGTAGGATCCTGATAGAGAAGACTCCTTGGCGCATTTATCCAATTTCTAATACCCAGAATGACAGTAACATGCTGTAGTAGAAATCATGAAAAGGGGTTTGGTAAGCATGTTAGTTTTGTAGATGGGGCGAAATGGGTCCTCTTTTCCGAGAATGATGATGCAATAAAACCCAGACATGTAAACAGAAATTCAAATTCTCCTATTAGGTTTTGCTTGCCAAACTGAGGTTTTATCAACCTGAACAACTCCACTCTGTACATTAAGTGAGTTCTGTAGCAAAACTGAAGACCGAAACAAGAACCAATTACAGTTAAACAAATTTACCATTACAGGGATCTGTTCAAAATTGTTAATATTTGGCCATTTCTGACGCAAATTTTACCATTACAGGAATCTTTCAGTGTTACCTTATGATGAAGAAGATGCGAAGATGTTGCCTGCAGAGTTCAGGGCTTGGATAGGGAAGACGACCAGCGTGCGTTAAGATTCAATCTATCTGTTCTATTTCACTTCCATGTATTTTGACAGACCATCTGCAACGTCAAGACACCCATAATTTTTTAACCTAGATCGACTCTCTCTAACTCTCTCTCTCTCTCTCTCTCTCTCTCTCTCCCCCCCCCCCAATTCTCTCTGCTTTCAGAGAAATGTGCCATTATAACTTAAATTAAAAAAAAAAATTTAAAACAACACCATGAAAAAAAAAAAAAAAAAATCATTTCTAGCACCTGCACGACATGCACGATTTTATTTTAAAAAATTTTTAATTTTTAATATTATAATGACACATTTCTCCTGCTTCCGATCATCATTTCTTGTTACTTATTCAAAAATAACAGCGATGGAAAAAATAAAATTTAAATAATACAGTTATAAAAATAATTTTAAATCTAACACCAATTTTCAAAACTTAATTTATAAAATACATGAATAGTATCTATATCGAATGTTGAAAACTTGATATGATATTGTTCACGTGAACGGTATCGATGCATGTCAAGTCTTAAAGATTCAATTTGACACTATTAATGTGAATAATATATGTTGAGTTTTCAACACTCGATATATGAATATTATATTTAAATTTTTTTTTCATATTATTTTAAATTATTTTTTTCTTTTATAAGGTCAAATCCGTACTTCACTCATCATTTCTTTTGCCAAAGAGAAAAGACACACACACACACTCTCTCTCTCTCCATCTGAGCACTCATTAGAGAGAGAGAATAGAGAGCCTCGGCTTCTAAAAAGGAACGGAAGAAGCCGAAATGAAGAGAATTAACTGTGACATGTACGAAAATAATCGTATCTTTTAAAAAGAATTTTGAAATATCATTAAAAAAAATTCATAAAATAACTCTCATATATCGCATATTGAAAATTCTACATGTTTTGTCATATTTTCAAATATCATATTTTCAACGTGCGATATGTGTATTTATCGCATGTTCAACATGCGATATATATTTGTCGCATGTTGAACATGCAATATATTCACTATTCGTAATCCTGAGCACTTCTCTTCTTCCTCTCTCGCTTTTTTCTTCTCCTCTTTTCTCTCTTGTCTCTTGCGACAAACCCTAACCCTTCAACAGCAACTGCGGAAAAGCATTTGAAGAAACTAAAAGGGTTGAAGAAACCCAACCCTAACCCTAGTCTTGTCAAACACACGAGAAACCTAACCTAAAATAAAGTATATCGCGTCTTAAAGATATGACATATATCGTATGTTGAAAACACGACATATCCTGTCACATCTTCAACATGCAACATTTGATCGCTATTTTTGAAATTTATTTTGCTTATGTGTTGTTTTAAATTTTTTCTTTTATTTTTAAAGAAAAATTCATAAATGTCTCGAATTGACTCTCTCTCTTTCTCTTCATCTGAGTATATAGAGAATGAGAGAGAGAATAGAGACCCTCAGTTTCTGACATCAATCTCGTTTACGATGAGTATATTGTTTGAAATTTTGTGGTGTTGAAAAGAAATGAATCATCTAATGCTCGCGAAGAAACGTGTTGGATATGCCCACATGGGGCAGTTACAACATTTGATTTTTGAAATCCAAATGAAGGGTAATGGGTAGTTACTCATTACTCCACTCCCCTTATTTCTCTCTAGAGAACTCCTACGGGAGAAAATGAAGACTAATTGCAATTTTGAGGATTAAAGTGAGAGAGACATTTTCCTTTCTTTTGAGAGAGAATTAATTGTTGTGAGAACAATTAATTTTGAGGGTTTTTCGATCGTTTACGAATCACTGGGTTAAAAGGTTGGATCGTTGTGGTATTGCGGTGATAGTTCGATTACCGTGACTATCATCCCGACTTCGAGAAATTCATATTGAGAGTTCGCGGATCTGAAGATTTTCTGCATCACCGATTGAGGTATATCACGAACTCAAACTTTTATGATTCCGAAATTTTATTTATTGCTTCCGCTGCGTGTATGTGTCACGAAATTTCTAACATTGGTATCAGAGCCTATTAGAAATATTTTTAAATAATTTTTTGAAATAAATTTGGGTATAAAAATATAGGGTATAAAATTTGAGGTCCGGATCACGAATGAGTTTCGTGAATCCAATTATACCACTGTGTTACCCAATCACGTAGAACACGGAAATAATTTTTTCATAATTTTCTGAATACGTTTAGGCCAAAAAAATTCCGGTTGAAGCATTCGGCTGTGAATAGTGACCGAACCCTTCAACCCCAGATTTGGTGAGATTTAGATCAAATCGGTTCATAAAAATGGTAGATCTGTGTTTGCCTCTGTTAGATCTACATTTTGATATATATATTGCATGCATTCTGTACCAAAATGTGAGATTTTTGGAAAATGGGTCGGAGAAACCCGAATTGCAGACATTCGGGCGAAGAAGAAGAAGGCGCGTGAGAGACACGCGCGAGGAGGCGCGTGTCACCCAGCAGGCTGGCGCGTGCACCACACGCGCGAGAAAGGCGCGTCGGTGCACAGCGCCAGGCGCGTACAATTCACACGCGCGTAGACCCGTGACCGGGTCAGACCCGAACCAGTTCAGACCCGACCCGAATCGGGGGATTCGGACCGGGTTTCGGGTCCCGACCCGCATCCGGATCCTGATCCGGATCCGGCCCAGGGACGCGAGCGAGCGCGTGCAGGCGCGTTGCTCGTGCGCCCGCGCGTCAGGCTTGTCTGCGGACGCGCACCGGGCGCTTGCAGGCGCGTGCCTGACGTGCTGCGAGTCCTGCACGTGCCCAGGCGCCTTCCCAGCTTGTGTGGGCGCGTGAGACGCGCCGCCGGGGTCCTGGCGGCGCGTAGGTCGTTTTAAAATTGGATTTTTCTGATTTTCTGAGGGTTTTGTGATAAAAAGTGACTATTTGTGGGTTTTTATGTACTGAATCCTATTCCGAATGGTGAGATGCAATCCCGGATTGTGATGTATGGTGTCCGTTGACTCATACGCTCATCTTGGGATCTGTATTCAAGTCATTTTGGTTTTGGTAATTCATATGGTACATAAAATTGTGAACTAAGCATCAATATGACACTAATGTCTCTTTTTCTGTGTGACAAAGACATGGTTGCAACGAAGACTGTCGTTTTAGATCTTGTAAAGGGAGACAAGCTGAACGGTGACAACTATGATATTTGGCCCCGGAAGGTTCAGTTTGTCTTCGAGGAACAAAAGTTCGGGGAAGTTCTTAAAAACGAGATGGTGAACCCCGGGGAGGGTACCACGGCACAAGCACGACGAGATCAGGAGGTGTATCGTGCTTGGAAAAAAAAGGATGGCCAAGCGAGAGTAATCCTTCTTAGCAGCATGCACGATGAGCTGATTCCGATCTACGAGCAGTATCCTACTGTACAGTCGATCTGGCATGCTCTGAGAGAGCACTATGGCGCCCCGTCAGCTCCTAAGTTGAGGATGCTGACCTATAAATTCATCACGTACAAGAAGAGGCACGATCATACCATGAAACAGCATTTAATGCATATGTCGAGTATGATCGCTTCTCTGAAGAATATGGGGGAGCCGATGTCTGATGAGCTTCAGGTATTGGGTGTGATCCAGTCCTTGCCTGACTCCTGGGATGTGGTTAAAACTTATCTCACGCACACCGAGAGTATTTGTACTTTCATGGACGTGAGTAGGCATTGTGAGCTCGAGGAGGAGCGTCAGGAGGTGGCTAGGTATTCTTCTGCTCATGCTAACATTGCGGAGTCGAGTAAGGCTCCCGAGGAGTAAAGCGCAAGTGGCGCAAGCATGAAAAGAAAGCTAAGGGCCAAGGCAAGAAGAAGCAATCTGCCAAGACCGACGACAAAGAATAGAAACGCAAGAAGAAGGAGCTCGATAAGAGCAAGGTCCAATGCTACATGTATGGCAAGACTGGGCATTTCGCACGCAAGTGTGGTGAGCGAAAGGTAAGTCTTTTTTCTTTACATGGTTTGAGTTACGTGTCATCTAGTGTGATGCTCGCTAACTCTTCTTTTTTGTGGATTGTAGACTTAAGAGCCACGGACCATGTAGCTCGCGACAGGAGTGCATACGTGGAGTTCCTGTAACACCGACACCGCGGTGTCCGTACTAATATTCCTGTTCACGAAATTAAATAAAATATTTCGCAGTTTATATATAAAGAGAGAAAGTTTTAATTATATTGATTTTCGATTTTGAAATATGTAATTTGAAATTTTTGGGATATTTAAAGTATCCGTATTTTCGATTCGTAAAGTAAAGTGAGTATAAAAATATATAGATGATTTTTTTTATTCATTTATTAATTTATACATTACATTTAATTATTTATAATTTAGTTATAAAAATAAATATATAATAATAATTATAAAAAAAAAAAAGAAATCGAAATTAGGGCTTAAAGCCCTAATTTCTCTCACTCTCTCTCTCCTTCTCTTTCTCTCGCCGCCTCTTCATCTCCCTTCCTGCGGCTTCCTCCTCCGCCCTGCGGCCTCGGCAGCAACTGCAGCGACCCCTCTCCTGCTCTCTCTCTCTTTTTTTCTCTCGGCTTTATCTCCCTTTCTTTCTCTCTTTCGGTTGCTCTCTCACTTCCTCCCGCTCGCGATTTCTCCCTCCACCGCGACTTGGTCGCTGTCCACCGTCGCAAACCGCCACCCGCAGCCACCGCGACCCACCACGGGTCGCCGCCTATCCCTCAGTCTCCCTCGCTCTGCTCCTCCCTCTCCTTCTCGCGCGAGCGACTGCGCGCAACAGCGCGCGATTGCACGCTGACAGCCCCTTCTGCGCGCGCGCTAGCACGCGACCGCCTTGTGCGCCCGTGCAGCGTGCGATGGCTCCAGCCCGTGCAGCGCGATGGCTCCAGCGCGCTAGCCCTGCGCGTGCGACAGCCCGCCCGCCGCGGCTGTCGTGTCTTTGCTCTTGCTCACTCACTCGAGCATTCTGCACTCCTTCGAGAGCCCACTGTGACCCCTTTCACTGCATAGGTAAAGGCCGGGTCTGCACTCATCTACTGCAAAGGTGAGGATAACAGCTCCGAGTTAAATACCTTAGGGTTTGAATGTTCGCAGTAGCTAAGTTAATTATTAACATTGTTTTAGTTGGAAGTGTTACAGGTTTTGGAGTGACTTAAACGGAGCAAGGAACTTAGGTCTGCGATCCGAAAACCCTTAGTGAGGTAAAATGCAAATTTCTTCGATAAATTAAGTGAATCTAGGATGGAGAGATCTTTATATATTTGGGATGTATTTAGATTTGATCTGAATGCATTTATGAAATTCTATGTTTGAATATTAAGATTGAGTCTCGTGTCTGATATGGAAAGAGAATGTTCCGGATGATAGAATCATGTTGACTTGATTTAAATGATTGCTTTTAGAGTTTAAATTTGACGAATGCATGAAACTAGTCGAAATTTGGGATTTGAGCCTAAGGATTGATGCGTTGTTTTACATTTTAGTGGGTGTTACATATAGGTAAGTTAAATACACTCTCTATATTATGAAAATAGGTTTCAATATCTTTAAAATGACATATGGTTTGAAGAAATCGGATGAGAATTGAAAAGTGTGTGATTTTTCAAAGATTGGTTTTAAGATTGGATCAGGCTTGATTTTGATTTGATTAATTGTTTATAAATGGAATGAAAGTGATGAAATGAGAATCTAGAAAGGTGATTGTGTAAATGTTTGATTTAAGTCTTAAATGAGCACATATTGAGGGGAGAAATCCTAAGGAAACATGTACTGAAAAATTTAGAACTTTGAGTATGAAATTTGATGGGTTTTAATGTGATTTTGAGTGTTAAAATGTGGATTTGATGTACTTGTGTTTTGGCATTGAAGTGTGGTGTGTTATTGACTATGTGTATGTGAAATTGAGGCATTTTGAGTGAGCTGGAGGCATGGTCTTATGTGCAGGAAGTTTGGACTTGTTTTTAACTTTGGTTTGAGTACAAAAATGTCCTTAATTGAACCTATGTATGTGCAAACTTTTAGTATGTAAGTGGTGTGAAAGTGTATGCATTATGGCATGGAAATGGGAAGCAAACATGTGCAGAATTTGGCTTGAATTAGTAATAGCGTTTGAGTGTTTGTTGTACATTTAGAGACTTGAGAAGTGTGTATAAATGTGCAGAAATTTCTACAATATTGTGTGTATCAAAGGGATGCCATTTCATGCTTGTAAATGAAGGAAAATACATGCTTTTGAGACATTGGGACAGCATGTACACTTTTTATCATAACTTCCTTAACATAACTCCAAATGATATGAGGTTTTCTGCATTGGATTCTAAACATCCTGAGATATGGCCCGTTTGATTTGGAGATAGTTGAATTTTTAGTGGATTTTCAAAGTTAGATCATTTACAAAAAAAAAAAAAAAATTCTGTTATGTCCTGTTTTTTAGCAGTGACCTTGTGACTCATTTAGCGACCTCTTCTGATCTGACTCACTATTAGACCAAAACATGAAAGTTTTAGGTCTAGGTCTTATGTTTAATTTGAGATAAGAACTATCTGATTTGGACTTGTATAGCAGAAGTTATAGCTTATTTCCCATGACTGCGCAGGTGTGAAATCTGTGGACGGTTTGCCTTCATACTTGTTTGGTGATTCGATTGAGGGGAGCTTTGTTCTACGTATTGTGGTTTTATTGGGGAGTGCGCTATCCTCCCCAAAACTGTGAGTGAGTTTTATTTCAATGTTTTCGTTTAATATGTAAACCCTACTTTACAACAGTTTGATAAATGAGCATGAT
This sequence comes from Dillenia turbinata, assembly GCA_037126225.1. Lineage (NCBI taxonomy): Eukaryota > Viridiplantae > Streptophyta > Magnoliopsida > Dilleniales > Dilleniaceae > Dillenia > Dillenia turbinata. The sequence goes on from JBAMMX010000015.1 coordinate 204,426, forward strand.
TTATCGCGTGGTTAAAATGTTTTGACTGGTTTTGGAAATGATTTTTGTGAACCGATGGAGTGTCCAAAAATTTGGTTGAATTATGAAAATATGCATCCATGTGGTTGAAATGTAAAATGTGCCATTTTATGATATATGTTGCATTTGGTTTGTGAACCTGATTTACGGCACATGTTGATATGATATTGATATTGGCCTTGAGGGCTGTGATATGTATTGTTCTGTAGCTACGAAGGACACCGTGAGAGGCGCTTGGGTGGCGTCTGGATATGCCTAGGCCTGGGGTATCCCACGAGTTGTCGAGATGATATTTACGACACGGTACTAGCCAGGTTGAACCCGAAAGGGGGAGGATTTGGATACACTCTCCAAGTCTAGCACTTGGACGAGGTCCGTCGCCAACGCCGGGGTAAAGAGCACTTTAAATAAAAATCGCATATAACACCCCCGGTGCGCCTGTCATAGGTCTTGGTAGACCTCTACCGGGACATTTTCTGCTGGCAGCTCTATGATTTTAATGACAGTATTTTGGATGCATATTTGATTTGCGAATGTGTTAATGATATATTGTTGAAATGAAAAGCATGATGATTTGAAATATGATTTGTATACTTATGCTTTGACACTCCAGTTTCACATCCCATATTACACGATTACATTGACCCACTCACTCACTGAGTATTCTTCCCTGAGTACTCACCCCTCCTCTTTCCCTCCCCAGATAGGATTATGATGCTAGGACGACGCATTTGGCTCTAGAGGTATGATGGCTTATTGGTGGATTGGAGTTGACAACGGTGAGATTAAGTTTAAATTGAAAACATGAATTTCGTGTTTTATTTTCGACCCTGCGCGGTCTTGTTGAGGTTCGTAGTTGGCCGTATACTTATTTTGGGATGACTGTATAAATTATATATGTTTATTTGCGAAACTCTCATATTTCATTTGCATTGAGATAATTGTACGTATTTGAATAATACTTGGGAAAATTATTGTAAATTGTATAAAACTTAGGCCCGCTCGGTGTGGCGGCTGCTCATGCTCTAGTTGGGCATGACAGTAGAGGTCTGTAGCTAGGACTGTTTGTGATTTGTTAGCCTTGCGTTGTCTGGATGTCGGTTGTGAGATTGGTGGATGGTTTTGAGGCCGGGATAACCATTTGTTAAATTTACATGATAATTGTTAAATTATACAGGTATACAGGGTTATTTGTACATGAGAGACCTCTGATTTATGGGGAGGTTCTGCCCGATTTTCTGTAGAAATACAGTCGGTATCCAGGACAACGGGCGGCTGTTCACGATTCCCGGTTCGGGGCGTGACAGTTCCTCCGTTTGAGTCCCCAGGCGAGAAGGCTATACGTAGGGAATGGAGCATTTATTGAAGTGAAAGGGATTGACACTTGCAAGCTATTACTGCGAAGTGACCAAGTCTTATATCTTCATGACGTTTTGTACGCTTCTGAGATTAGGCGGAATCTAGTATCTGTCCGGTGTTTGGATTTGTTAGGATATCTGTACTTTTAGAAAACTCTAGAGTTTTCATTTCTTATGACAGTACTTTGATATGTTCTGGTTTAGTCCATGAGGGACTTTATGTATTGGATATGATTTCCTTTTGTGAAATTTATTCTTCTTTTACTATTGCTTTTGCATCTGATAGTGTAGTGGATGATATGAATGTATAGTATAGTAGGCTTGGCCACATAGGGCAAGAGAGGATGACTCGGTTAGCTACGAGCGGTTTGTTGGGCCTGCTAACCAAGGTCCAGTTGCCCATGTGTGAATTTTGTCTTGCGGGCAAAACTACTAGAAAACCATTTAGGAAAGCAATGAGAGCTGGAACTCCATTGCAATTGGTCCATTCCTATATTTGTGGACCCATGAATGTGAGAACCCGAAACGGAGCCGCGTATTTTATTACGTTCATAAACGACTACACGCGTTTCGGTTACGTCTACCCGATCTCGCACAAATCTGAGGCACTAGAGTTCTTCAGGAGGTTTATCAGCGAGGTTGAAAATCAGCTAGACATGAGGGTGAAAACTCTCAGAACCGTTCGGGAGCGCGAGTGTTAGTCTGAGTAGTTCAAAGAGCTCTGTTTCGATACAGGCATTACTAGACAGTTAACTATTCCTGCTACTCCTCAGTAGAACGGAGTAGCCGAGAGAAGGAATAGGACTCTGTTGGAGATGGTGAGGTCGATGATGGCGCATGCTAACTTACCTATCTCTCATTGGGGGGATGCGTTGTTGACTGCAACCTACATCCTTAACCGTATTCCGACAAAGTCCGTAGTCAGCACCTCATATGAGCTTTGGACAGGGAGACAACCTGACCTTAGCCACTTGAGGCCATGGGGTTGCGCCGCGTATGTTCATGATTTCTCGCATCAGTACGACAAGTTAGGCCCGCGAGGAAAGAAGTGTATCTTTATTAGATACTCTGAACAGTTCAAGGGACATGTGTTCCTAGGAGAACATACGGACGGCACTGTCACTGAGATTGAGTCTCATGATATCACTTTTCTCGAGAGTGATTTCCTTAAGAGATGAGAAATCGATCGAGACTTTACCTTCTATGAGATGAATGAGTCTAGTGGCTCAGCCGAGCCCAGCGGCGGGACTCAAGACCCTATTATAGATCTTGGTCATAGTGGGAGCGGTCCATCCGAATGTGTGATTGCTCTCTTTCCTCGTACGAGTAGTCGGGGACAAGTGTCTCGTCACCGTTTCCCGATTGAGGATGAGATCTTTATTGTGACTCCTGAGGATGATGAAGAGTCGATGAATATACAGGAGGCTCTCGAGGGTTCAGCAAAGGACCAATGGTTACAGGCCATGTACGAGGAAATAGAATCAATGAGAGTTAACGAAGTCTGGGAGCTACTTGACTTGCCTGAGGATAGAAAGGTCATTGGGAATAAGTGGGTTCTCAAGATTAAAAGAAAGGCCGACGGATCGATTGAGAGGTACAAGGCCCGTCTGATAGCCAAGGGTTATACGCAGACTAAGGGCATTGACTACGAGGAGACTTTCTCTCCAGTAGTCAAGTTTACTTCGATCTGTTTACTTTTGGCGATTGTCGTTAATATGGATCTAGAGTTACACCAGATGGACGTTAAGACCGCTTTCTTTAACGGGAGCCTGGATAAGGAGATCTACATGGAACAGCTCCTGGGGTTCGTTATAGTAGGTCAAGAGGACAAGGTCTATTGACTTTGGAAGTCGATATATGGCCTAAAGCAGTCATCCAGGCGGTGGTACCTAAGATTTCACGAGGAGGTGATATCTTACGGTTTTACGATGGTCGAGGAGGATTATTGTGTCTATCTAATTTGGTCTGATAACTCTTTTATGATCTTATCGTTTTATGTGGATGACATAATGTTGGTTGGGAATGACATTCAGTATTTAATGACCATCAAAGCGTGGTTGTCATCCAGTTTCGACATGAAAGACATGGGTGAAGCTGAGTTCATCCTCGAAGTTCAGATCCAGAGGGATTGCTCGAGAAAGATGTTAGCTCTTTCACAAAAGACCTACATTAGGAAAATTCTTGAGCGTTTTGGGATGAGTGACTGTAATCCCATAGATACTTCGATCGCCAAAGGTAAAGGCCTGAGTCTGGAAATGTGTCCGAAAATTCAGGAAGAAGTAAGGAAAATGCGTAAAGTACCTTACTCCAGTGCAGTGGGAAGTTTAATATATGCAATGTTGTGTACTAGACCGGACATTTGTTATGCAATTGGTTTGGTGAGCAGATATCAGACAAATCCTGGAAGGGGTCACTGGAGAGCAGTGAAAAGGATTTTTCGATATCTAAAAGGAACTGCAAACTTCTCCTTGTGTTACGGAGGAGGCGATTTGCGCCTTGTGGGCTATTCAAACGCCGACTGGGGAGACGATTTGGATAAACGCAAATCGACATCAGGTTTTGCTTTCTTGTTCAATGGCGGGGTCATCTCTTGGAGCAGCAAGAAACAAACCTGTGTTGCTCTATTTATGATGGAGGCTGAGTTCGTGGCGTGCTCAGTTGCAGTTCAGGAGAGTGTTTGGTTCCGAAGACTACTGGATGACTTAGGAATTGTAGCGGATAGTGGGAGGCCCGTAATGATTTATTGTGATAATCAGGCCGCTATCGCTTACACTCGAGACTCTAAGTTTCATAGTACGACCAAACACATTGACACTAGATTCCATTATGTTAGAGACATCATCAAGAAAGGTGAAGTGACCATTAAGTACATTTTGACACACAGTATGATGGCTGACCCTTTCACCAAACTCATCACTAGAGACTCCTTTCTAGGGCATAGAGAGTCATTGGATTTGAGTATTTTCTGACATTTCTCAGTTTGTACTTTTTGATGACATTGATGCTTATCGATTTTCTATATATATGATTATAGTGCATTATTCAGTCACTTTTGTGTTATATTTTCATTTAATGCACTTGCTTTTGTTGTCATATATATTCTGTGAAGTGATAATAGATATGTCAGGCAGGCGAGGTCGACTCTCTCACACGAGTGACCACCTCTGACTCTGAGTGAGCGGGGATGAGACGGTTTCTAGATGTAAGAGACTTTGAGAGTGGCCCTGCTAGAACATAAGTCGCCCTGATATGTGTTCAGGATGAGGTCATATGCGATATGACCGACATGGACGTACCCACATCCATGTTGCCTGTGAGTAGCCAGGTTTGAGATCTCGGATATCACCTGCGACTTGTGATATTGTCTCTGAGGTACTCCCTCTGAGATCTCTGGATAAAGTCTTATGTGTAGACTGAGTCCCTATACCTGCACAGTGTTTGAGAAATCTGACATATGTCATTTTGAGAGATGAGAGAATAACACTGTGGCACGTGTTTCATATCATGTGTGAAAAGACGACTTGAAATAGTGGGAGCTATATTATTTGAGACAATGACTCGACATTTATCCCCGAACCCCACTGTGTGAGATCCGAGATCCATTGGGTGGAATCTCTTGTGCCCTTATTACTTTCGGTTGTTTCTTGAGATTCTGATTCAGTGTTTGCTACTTTAGTCTGTTTACCGATGGCCCGAAAAATAAATTGAGGTCTGAGGGACAGATCTAGGAAAGCAGCTGAGTTGGGACCGATAGATTCGAGTTTTGGAAAAGGAAAACCAATTAACATTGCATCACTGTTTTGTATTCACCGACCGATCTTTTATGTTCATCCATGTAGGGATTTAGACATAATAGTAGATACATAATTGAACGATATATGAGGATTACTTTCGATGATAAAAATAGCTCGATAGATGCAATCTGTCTTGGATCTGGGGTACTACGAGCTTTCTTTTGATACTAACGGTGACTACTCGATCATCCTAACAGGTGTATCGAGAAGTCTTTATTTGTAAGTATACTCGCTAGTCGTACGACGTCCAACCCTGTATAAAAATCATGTAGGGTGATGTGGTGGATCACATGAGTTGTGATCTTATGACGGAAGTAAAATGCCCTCGTGTGCAAGTGGAAGATGTTGGATATGCCCACGTGGGGCAGTTACAACATTTGATTTTTGAAATTCAAATGAGAGGTAATGGGTAGTTACCCATTACCCCACTCCCCTTATTTCTCTCTAGAGAACTCCTACGGGAGAAAATGAAGACTAATTGTAATTTTGAGGATTGAAATGAGAGAGACATTTTCCTTTCTTTTGAGAGAGAATTAATTGTTGTGAGAACAATTAATTTCGAGAGTTTTTCGATCGTTTATAAATCACTGGGTTAAAGGGTTGGATCGTTGTGGTATTGCGGTGATAGTTTGATTATTGTGACTATCATCCCGACTTCAAGAAATTCGCATTGGGAGTTTACGGTTCCGAAGATTTTTCGCATCACCGATTGAGGTATATCGCGAACTCAAATTTTTATGATTCTGAAATTTTATTTATTACTTTCGCTATATGTATGTGTCACGAAATTAATAACAAAACGTGAGAAGCGCTAAAAATGATACCTTTCCTATTTGACAAATTAATCCCTTTAAAGTCTTTTACCTGGTCATTATTTAGTTTAGACATCCATTAATTCAAAACAATAATAAAAAATTATCAAAATTTAATATGGTTATATATATCCAAAACATAATAAATTACGATAACAATATTTAAATTTTTATCACATTAAATGAAATCGATTATATAAATTCCGTTATATATATATATATATATATACACATACATAGATAAAATGTTCCGTCGGCCACAACAGCGACCACTTTGGCGTTATAAGGAGAAACGTCAATGTCTCTTAGAAAAGTATGCAAACTGAAATTTGAATGGTCAAAATACGACCGGACATTAAAACTTATGTTTTCATTTACCCTTTCCAAAAGGGGCTTCTCTGTTTTTCCTTTATTTGATCCTCCTCCGCTTGTGCCCTCGGGTCTGAACTGAACCCTTAAGCCTTTGACTTGGGACTACTTTTAGCATTGGGAATTTGGAACCCTGCGAAAGAAAACTATTTTTTTTGAGGAAAAAAATTTCATAAAATATAAATTATCGCCAGCTTAGTACTTACGAAAAAAAAAATGGAAATGAAAATTGACCAAATGATGGAGATGGAGATAGGAGGAAACGAATAGGTGTTGCTCAGCTTTGAATATGGGGACTAGGAAGGTGGGAAGCGGTCTTCATAATCTACTCACCATAGCGTACAAAACAAACAATTATATATAATTTTTGTTTGTATTTAGAGTGGGACCAAGAACTCTTTAATTCATTCAAATGATAATTCAATATTTTTTGCTCCTTGTCAATGGCAGATTTTTCAGTTTTCAAATTTATTGACTGATTGAAATGGAACTCGCATTACATTATTTGCTCCTCCATCTTCCTCCTTAAAGCCTAGGAGAAGGACTCTTCAAAACCTAAAGAGAGAGAGAGAGAGAGAGAGACAGGGTTTCATAAATTATGGGAAATTGCTTGAGAAAACCAGCCAAATGTGCTCATGCTTCTTCAAATCAATTCCCAGGTACCCTTTTTTTGGGCTTAATCTGGGTTGTTTTGTGTTTATTTGTCTTCTTTTGATTTCGGTATGCAAAGCTTTTATGCTTCTACAAGTTAGCCGGTGACGATTAGCAACGAACAAGGATCACGGTAATGATGAAAAGCCTTAAAACTTTACATTAAACTTAAACCACAAACTCTTTCTGTTGTTTTCTTTGTTTTCTTATTATTATTATTATTATTTTCTTTTAAATAACTCTCCTCATACTTGGTAATTAGCTGATCCTGTACTTACGTTCTGCAAAGCGGCTCTATTTTGTCAAACTATCCACTCCCGGGGCTAAGCCCCCCCAATCACTGTCAGAGGGGTTTCTAAAGACACAAGGTTAATTGTGTATCTTGCTGCATGGGAATGAATTTATGGAATAACATAAGACAATTAGGTAATAGCAAAACGGAAGAATTCATACTTGTGTACAAAATGAACATGTGACCCGTTGGGAATTGCTCAAAAACTTAGCACTTCACTGAATCTGATTAGGAGCACCAGCATCGTTTCTCTCCCACATTGCAAATGCTTTTCTTTGCATTAAGATGCTGTTTCAGAGTCGCTTGGCTTTGATTTTTGTAGTTATTTCCCAACTCGCAACTTTCCACTCATAAAATCAATAGCCCTAAAAATGACCAAAAGACTAAAATGAATTCAAAATGCTGTCATAGATGAGACTTGCCAACCTTCGGAATTGGGCATAACTACATAAAAGCAGTATAAATAATTGTTGATGAAGAGCTAATGCCATATTATCAATTTTGTGTGAATTCTTTGTATTGTGTCCTGAATTGGAGCTCATTTTTTGACCTGCTCCGTATCGCAATGCAGTATAAATGGGTGAGTATAAGCATGGTGTATCCTTTGAGGGTTTGAATTTGAGGGAAGCCAATTGAGGACTGTATTGGAGCTTGGGGTTTTGAGTGTTTTTCAGTTGTTGTACCTCAGATTTCTTATGTCTTATAGTGGATTTGCTCCTCCCTGACCACATAGGCTTTAAAGCTAAACCACGTAAATCTTGTTTTATTTTCTCTTTGTGTGGTTTTTGAGTTCGCTGCACTGTTTACTGTTTCACCCATTGTTGCAAGATATATGATGCATAGAACTACTGCTTAATCTTACTCTTTGGTTTTCTTTTTATTTTTTTTCCCCTTTTTTTTGGGGGGGGGGGGGGGGAGGTGGCTTGATACTTTCTTCTCGATGGTTGCACAGCAAGCTTGTGTCTAATTTGTTTCTCCATGTTTTACAATGCCTCTAGAAATTAAGAAAAATTATAGCAAGGTGCAGGAGGCGCCACATCATAGCAGCCCAAAGATACATGCGGCAACTCCAGCAACCCCTACCAAGAACCTGATAAAAACCAAAAGCGATGCTTCTGTTTCAAATATTTTGAAGTCCTTTACTTTTAATGATCTCAAGATTGCCACCAAGAACTTCCGTCCCGAAAGTCTAGTTGGTGAGGGAGGATTTGGTTATGTCTTCAAAGGATGGCTTGATGAGATCACTTTGTCACCAACTAAGCCAGGAACTGGGATTGTAGTAGCTGTCAAGAAACACAAGGCTGAGAGCTTCCAAGGCCACAAAGAATGGCTTGTATGTCCAACAAGAAACTTAAATAATGTTCCCTCTCTTTCAGTTTTGTGGTTGTTAGTCTGAGACTGAATTCCCATCGCCTTCTGATTTGACAGGCAGAAGTTAATTACTTAGGTCAGCTTCGACATGAAAATCTTGTGAAACTCATTGGATACTGCACGGAATCTGACAACAGGCTTCTAGTATACGAATTTATGCTGAAGGGAAGTTTGGAAAACCATTTATTCAGAAGTAAGTAATTTCACTTCCATTTCTTTATTGTTGATTTTTTTTTTTTTTGGGTTCTCAGAATTTGAAGTTGCCTGCCTATCTGTACATGTACCCCTAGCCATACCATAGTTGTCCGTTAAGTGAAAGTAATATAATGCCACTTTCAAACTTCCCTTCCCATCCATCCCTAAGATGAACACAGGTGAGGCCTTCAAAATTAGGAAGGATTGGATAAGAACGTTCTTTACCTTCTATAAAACAACCATTAAGTCCATAAGATGATGCTTAGAGGCATTGAAACAAAGAGGGCTTTGTTTCATAAACTTTTTTCACTTTGAGTCCTTAGCCAATAAATAAATAAATAAATAAAGCAATATGAGATGGTATTCAGATATCGTTCAAATTCCCGCTTGTTTGCATGGAGTGAGAGTTATTGTGTAGTGAATTAAAAGCTTGTACCTTTTAAATTAACTGCCTTACTCATTTTCCCCCTAATAAGAGGAAGATAAAAATGGGAAGCAGCTATGACATTGTTGCTCTCCCGTTTTTCTCTCTTTTCTCCCTAGTACCAGACATTACTCAGTTTGCTTTATGTTTATACACGTTTCTGTGACCCATATTCCGCAGGAAAAGAAACGATGAAAATGATTTTGATATTCTTTCTATGGGTAGTGACAAAATCATCAACACTGATTTCTGAAGGCAAATTTGCTCTCTTCCTGCAGAAAATGTTCAACCTATATCCTGGGCTACACGGATGGGTGTTGCTATTGATGTTGCAAGGGGATTATCTTTCTTACATGGTTTAGATGCCAATGTTATCTACCGCGATTTGAAGGCTTCCAATATTCTCCTTGACTCGGTAAATAATCCACCACTGTTTTAAAGCTTTCCCAATTTTGTATTTCACTTGGTATGATAAGAGATACATAGAGCAGCCTAGGATCATATATGAGGTTATTGGTGCATACGGTGTTTTGTTTTGAAGTGACAAGTATTTTTCTATTTATGCACAGGATTTTACTGCAAAGCTATCAGATTTTGGTTTAGCAAGAGATGGTCCAACTGGAGATAATACTCATGTGTCAACAAGAGTTGTGGGAACTCGTGGTTATGCTGCCCCGGAGTATGTAGCAACAGGTTAGTCCTGCCGTTTATTTGATTAATAACGTTCTACTTATATGCAGATAGGTGGAACTCATTGACTAGGTGTTTGCCTTTCCTGTTTTTGGGTCAATGTATATGAATTTATGAAGCCAACCTCATCAAAAGTCTTCATCAATTGACAGTCTTTGTTCTAATAATGCAGGTCACTTGACTCCAAAGAGCGACGTGTACAGTTTTGGAGTTGTCCTGTTAGAGTTGTTGTCAGGAAGGCGGGCAATGGATGATGAGAGAGTTGGTGGAGCTGAAGAAACTCTGGTTGATTGGGCAAAACCTTTCCTAAACGACAACAGACGAATTTTGAGAATCATGGATACGAGGTTAGGAGGTCAGTACTCCAAAAAAGAAGCCCAAGCAGCAGCTGCACTTGCATTGCAGTGCCTGCATACAGATCCCAAAAATAGGCCACAAATGGCGGAAGTGTTGGCCTCGCTAGAGCACCTTCGCACATCAAAAGATGTTCCTGGGACCCCACCAGCGAGACTCGACCATAATGAGATTAAGAATTTGAACTACCCTAGGAGGACAAGAGCAGCACATGCAAACTCGGGTTGAACTGTACTCACCTTCATGTTCAATCGGTCTGCCATGTAATACCCCGGAATGTATTTAGGTTTTTTTTCTTTCTTCCCTTTGGATACCAGAGAGACTTAGGAAGATGTATCTATTCCCCCCACATAAACAAAATGCTTTATAACAGTTACAAATCATAATAGTGATGTTTGTAGAAATTTATTTATCTTTTGTAAAAAGAGCAGATTCACTGTTCTTCTGTCATATGCTTAAGCGAAGAATTTGATCTGTAAACAACTTGGTGCTAGCTATTACTAGTGCATTTCTCCCCCGCTTTTAATTTTTTTATTTGAGCTGTTCCATCTCTTCCAACCTTCGGCTCATTTAGGATTTGACCATCTGGACTTGGCTAGTTGGGGCGGAGCTTGTGATATTGATACCCAGTCTGTCACGGTCTAGCAAATGGGGTGATCCGTCTCACCCAGATTCTCAAGTCACGCCTTGAGAGAGAGAGAGGAGAGGGAAGGAGAGGGAAGGGGGAGGTCTTTTTACAATTTTTCAACAATAGCCGGTTATGTATGGAACTATGATAAAAGAGTAAAATTTTTACTTATGGCATCTAGCGGAATTTTAACTCAATGACATATAGTGAACCATGGTCCAGGGGATACTCTAGTGACCATAATCTTCTCCCCCAACTTGAAATCCCATGTTTAAATTTCTGTGTAACCAAATATATATACGTGCGTGTGGTGAAATATGTTGTATAGACGTAGGAGGGACAATTCACTTAGGCTGGCTCACGGTTGCCTTTGACATTGAAAAAGAGGAGCAGCAACGAAATTAAGAAACTCCAAGGCAGTTCCAGCAAGACATGTAATACAAGGGGAAAAGGTTCTCAAACAGATTGGATTTTGGCTTTTGCACAATAATCCCTCTCTCACAAAAAGGGTGATGGCTCTCTCGGAGTGCCCTCAGTAAAATTTTGCAACATCGGGAGCCCCATTCAGATCTTGCAGCAACAAGAAAAAAATATGAACAGATGCTTGGAACAAAACTACAAAAACAAAGAAAAAAAAAATCCAATGAGATCATTTGGGTGGGAGCTGAATATAAAAACTTGAGTAGGAACTCAAATCCAGAAACACAGCTGGAGTGATCATTGAAACACAAAAAGCATAGCAACCAAAGGAGAAAAATCCGTTAGTTAGATCTCCCAATTCTTCTGAAGGTAAACGAAAGAGGAATTAGACAGCTCCTGTGATTCCCACAAAGAAACCCAGTATTTTAACTTTTGCATGTGTACAAGACTAAATCTGAAGTCTGAAACACAACAATTTCAGTTCATTACTATGGTAAAGAGTCCTCTAATATTGGAACAAAAAATAACCGATCTCAACCAAAAGCCTAAGCGGAAATATCAATACCACCAAAAAGTTTAGATGGAAGCTGAATATACAAACATGGCTAGGAGCTCCAATCCAGAAACATCAGCTGGAGAGGTCATTGAAAACACAAAAAACATAGCAAGAAAAGGAGAAAAGTTGGGGAATAAGATCCCCCTGATTCATCAGAAGGTAAACCAAAGAGGAATTAGACAGCTCCTGTGATTCCCACAAAGCAACCTAGTATTTACTTTTGCAGGTGAACAAGACTAAATCTGAAGTCTGAAACACAAGCATTTAAGTTCATTACTACGTCAGTAAAGAGTCCTCTAATATCAGAACAAAAGATAACTGATCTCAACCAAAAGCCCATGTGAAAATATCAAAACCACCAAAAATGTTTCCATGGAAGCAAGTGAAGAAGTGTTGGTTTGTATGGACCAGCTGAGTGATCACATCAATTGTGGGTGTATTCAAGCCTACTTATAAAGAAAATTCCAAGAGGGATTTTTACGATCATAAAACCGAAAAATGATTGTGCAGCATTTATGAGAAAATAGCCCCCCCCCCCCCCCAAAAAAAAATAGCTGCATGGTGATTGAAGTGCGAAGGAAATTTTAAGGATTTTCCAAATGCTGACTGTCTGCAAACATGTTATTCCATTCAACTGAATCATGACCATGCTCTTGACTTGATGCAGAAGGTACATGATCCATCTTCTCAGAGTCACTGCACAACTTCTCACCAGGAATTGCACCTATAGCATCTCCCAAGATGGACTCCTTGGCAGCCTCACCATTATGCCCCAACCAATATGAGCCTAGCAAAAGGTCAGGTCTCAAAAGGTCCTGATCTGCAGTTTTCTTCTTTCCATCCGATGGGGCCAAAACATGATCAACTGTCTCAGGCTTTACCTTATATCCTGCAACTTTTAATAATAAAAAATGTTTCTACATACAGCAAAATTAAACAAGCACTTACCAAAGATAACTGCAGCAGAAAATCTTCATACCTCGTGTTGCCTCAACTGGATGAAGTTCATCAGATGAACTGCAGATGGGAGTGTACTCACTGATGGCTGATGCAGCAGAGTGGCCAATGGGAGAAATGAGGCCACCATTTACTTCCCATTCTGGATCTTGTAGATCCTGGGATGAACAATCAGCTAAATCACCTGTCCCAGTAGTTCCATTTGAACTTTTATTGCCCAAATGATCCTCAGAGGCTTTCAATGCCTGTGACTCATAAATTAATGCTTCCAAAAGCCCACTGCTTCGTGGAGAGACACAATCTGATTGAGTTTGATCTAATGGTGGGGACTGGATGACAGTATCAACTGATTCAAGTGACGGCAGTGGGGAAGGTGGCCTGTCCCAGATAGCCGGTTGAGTGTCTGAATATTGGAGTGAAGGGAGCTCCAGCTTCATAGCCCCATTGGGCTCAGAAGAAGAGGTGTTGCCATTTAGAAGGGCATGGCTGCCAGAAAAATAACCCAAGGGTGATACATAATTGGTGCTCATTTCAGGCTCAAAAAAAGATAGCTGAAATGGTGAAGAAATTTTATCACCAGTGTCAAAGTGATCAATCTCTGCAAGCCCCTGGTTACAACTTTCAGAAAACGAGTTTTCTGATTCTCTGAGACGCTTGGAAGGAAACATTGTTGGGAAAACAAAACCATAACTTTCCCACGAGCTAAGGCATTGTCCCAGAAAGCCACTTGCGGGAGGATTGAGATTCTTTGGCGCGTAAGGTAAAAATCCATTATTTAAGTCCAAGTGTTTGAATTTGATATCAGGAATCTCAAAACCTTTTGAATGTAAGATATCGGGATGGTGAGTGTCTCCCAAGGAATATGAACTCTGACTTTGTTCATTCTCATCGAATGTTGTCTTCAAACAAATATCTGGTGGGTATACAGGCAAACCAGCACGTTGCCTTCTCTTGAGCCTTGTATTCCAGTAATTCTTTATCTCATTATCAGTCCGTCCAGGCAACTTAGAAAATGCAAGAGAAAGAGGAAGAATGTCAGCAAAGCTGATGAGGAACATCAAGGAAATAAGTGTTTACATGCTCTTAATTGACTTGGCAAAGGACCCGAAACCATCACAAACATGTAAGCCATGCATTGTTTCAGATGACACAGTTTCTATCAGGTAAAATAGAATAGTACACTCATATTACTTTATATTACTAGAATGCCATGGACGTGCAGAATATGTGACCGAGTGACCTGTGATGCTTGCAATTCTTTAACTTTTGGCTTTTTGCTGCCTCATATGTTCCTAATCCCACCCAGTGTGTTATTTAAATGTGCAGGAACTTCGACTGAGGTTCCATAACATTCATAAATTATTTATTGGCCTTCAGATTCTGTCCCTATGCAGTTGCATCAAATTCATCTCCATTTTCCTCCACCTGTTCTCTCTCTAGTTTTTCCTTATGGGAAGCTCCTCCAAGAAGATGGATCTCCTCTCTATTTTGGAAAGCTAGGCCCAGAATTCTGCCTAATTTTACCATTAATTTTCTTTATATCCCATCCAATTTGGAATTTCTCTCTAAATAACTTTGATTGGAGAAGATGATATCAACTATCTTTTTTTTTTTTTGGTTGAATAGGAGCTCTGTAGACCTAGGGATTACACAATGGGCATACCACCACTAAATATACTAGAATAACTACCAGGACTTGAACATACTTCCCTAAAGAAAGCTACCGGATGCACCAACTGCTAAGTTATGTCTGCTTGTGCAAAGATCGTACCAACCATTAAGCCACAACCTATCGTTTATGGCAATTTATTCCTCCCAAAAACATTATTTTGCACATTGCAATTAAAAAAGGGAAAAAATAAAATAAAATAAGAGTATAAGACGTGATGTATTTACGAGAAATTGATGATGAGAAACCAAAGGTGCATTTATTTGGATTTTATCAAGGAATAGTAAAAAGGAACAATGCGTTCAGAAACCCACGAATATCATGTGCACGATTAACTGTCTCATAGTCTTGGGTCAATTCAAGAAATGTGACAAACATTTGTAGTTGTATAAGATTTGTATCCAAGATATTAAATATTAAATAACCTGTAAAATTTATCAACACACAAGGTCGGAAAATTCAACTTATATGTACATTAAAAATACTTATATTGCTACACAAGGAATGATAGGATTTTAATACAAATTACATCCAGGACTCATATCATTAAAATGTCTAGGATATAAAAAATTGGTAGATAGCAGGTGCTTTCTTTTCTTTCTCTTCTTTTTTTTTTTTTTTTTGTGATTGAAATACAAGTTTGACTTCGTTTGTAGAATGAAAGGGTCTGATTTGATTTGAGGACTTCCTCTGACTAGTAAATTCTTTTTTGTTCTAGGAGATATACTTGATGGTCAAGGGTAACTTCCAAAGTTAAGTTGAGACCCTACAAAGATCAGAAAATTGTTGGGCCATATAAAATTATGTCAGTGTGGCGCAGTGAAAATTGCTCAGAGTTGTGCTGTAATATCTAACCAATTCAAAGAAAAATTATATAAAGCTACAATGTAAGTGGGAGTGCTTTATGTTGCAGCACTCGTGTTAAAAGACCATGACAAAAAAAAAATTGTGCAAAGATGAGAAGTGAAGGTTTGTAATAAGAGAAAAAATGAGTGCTTCAATACAAGAGAAGGTTGTTAGTATCATGCCACTGTCAATCCACCGAAAACAGTTGCTATTAGGGAGAAAACCATTTTTCCATCGGGGGCAATGCAGAAAGGTTTTTTATGCAAAATACAGGAAAGCATGAGGGACAATGCAAGCATGAACAGTAGGGTGATCGAGAACCCAACAACAGAACACCTCTATGTGACCTTCAAGCCAAGGGGGGTCGCTAGCTTCTCCAAGGCTAACACAAATGAGAAAGCAAATTAAGATGATTTTTCTTTTATGCGAAAAGAACTCCAAATGCTCAATGCAAGAAGTTACTACAAGAAAAAGTACTCCAATGGTTATTCCCAAAAAATAATAAAAAAAAAAACAAAGTTGTTATAGGATATGTCATAATTATGGTATTTAAATAACTTTGACAGCCTTAATAGAGCCGAAGGGCAAAAGAATTCACATAAAGGTCACCTCGAGCTTAAATAATTCATATAGTAGACAATAATTAACCCTCACGATGGTATTGCAGTAGCACAAGGCGGATATTCCTCGTTTGCCAAGTCACAAATTCACGCATATTTGTACACTTCCGAGGCGAGTAAGGTTTTGTACATTTTATATAGAATACATCACCTCCCCCCCCCCAAAAGAGAGAGAGAGACAGAGAGAGAGAGAGAGCTATCTTACTTACTTTGAGGAAACAAAATGGAGAAATAGAAATTTGAAATTAACTGAAGGAGAAAAAGAGCAAAGGTAAAAGAAGAAGAAAATTGAGTACCTGAGACATGAACAGATCTAACTTCAGAGGCAGTAGTGATGAGATTGAGACATGACACGAGGGATAGGGTTCTTTAGAGAAGGCAGAGACAAACCCGAGGGTTAAGGCTTCATTCAGTTTCTTGTTTACAGAAGCGAATTTTTCTATTTTTCTAATTCAGACTCAGATCATTTAAGCACTGCTGTTCGAATAATCTAACTGACAGTTCTAGAGATTCTTCATTTTTAGAGTGGTTTTTCAATTACTCTAGTTTTGAGGTATATTGATCATTATCTAAAGCTGGTCGTCGGTCCAACTAATTAGTCTGGTTCAATTTCTAAAACCTATGCTTTAAAATAAAACTATGAGACACCATCACTCCTTCCAAAACTCCGTTACATCAAAAATCAATTTAATCGTGATAAGGATTTTAGATACTCCTTCAATTCCAATTGAATGAGAAAGTGCACGAATGCAAGTTTTCTTTTTTAAAGAAGAATTCACAGCTAAACAATAAAACTAAAGGAAAGAGCACTAACACAGTGCCAGCCACCCAAAGTCTACAATGCTACACACTTTACAAAATCGACTATCTCTACAAAAGACACAATGACTTGAAAAAAGAACCAAAGATGTAAACACTCAATGACAATGTACACAAAACACAAGTGACCCTCAAAAATCCTCCTATTTTCTTGCCTAGACAACCCAAAAAACAGCCAATGGGAGCAACCTAATAAGTCTCGTCTTTGTTGCGTATACCATCAACCCACTCCAAGTCCACAATTCACTTTGAACAGAGCTAGAAGTCATCGAATGAAGAGAGGGGGCGAAAGAGAGAGAGATCCTCCCCTGCACTAAATTACCTGAGGTGCAATGCAGCAAAAATGCTCAACAGGAATCAAATTCAATCTTGCAAGAAGCACATCCATTAACCAACACAAGCGGCATCCCATGCAAAAAAGGTAACTGCGGGGGAGAAGAGGGATCCCAAATGAGCTTTCAAGAAAATAAGTCCTTTCTAATCTTATCAAATTGTAAAACCCCTTAACCTCAAAGGTTTTATTGAAAAGCCTCTCCAAAAAACGCAAATTCTCTCCGCTCAAATCCAACTTGGCCCCTTCAAGCAAACCAAAGAATTAAAAAAATAAAAAATAAAAAAATAAGATACGGTAATTCCCAATCATTTGCTTACCTCATGAATATCACATTCCAATAAATCATTGCCCCTTGAATGAAAACTAAAGACCTTACAAAACCCATTTGTCCTTTGTGAACCAAACAGATTGGGAAAGCAACTCTTTAAAGGGCAAGAACCACACTACAATCTTGCTAAAAAGTCCTCAGCCCGTTGCTCACCTTAAAAGCCCTATTACCCAAATGTCCAACTACGTCACTAGATATCCACCTGTTTTGAGTTGTTCCATACTTGGCTGCTATCACCTCTCACCAAAGGGAATCATGCATTTTAATAACCTTCACAGCCATTTCCCTAAAGAACCATATTAAAATCTACCAAAAATCTAATTTCAGGGCTCTTTTATCGCAATAGGTTAATTCATAGCCTCCTATTTAACCGCAGTAAACCTTTTTCCCCCATTTTGATTGCTTCTCCCTAAGAATCTCTTCTGAATATTCTCAAATTTTTTTGCCACTAAAATGGGGTTAGGAAAAAGACATACAAAGTACACAAGAAGATCAGAAAAGGTGCTTTTAATTTATTGCTGAATGGTCTTGGTTTATTACTCTCACTAGGTATATGCCAAGAAGTTTCCTATGTGCAGGACTGTGTTTGTGTGTCTGACCTTCAATATCGTACATGGACAGTAGTTTTGGTGCCACCATACCCATCAAACAGTATCGAGGACCACATGCAGTGTCACCCAAGGACAGTAATTAGAGCCTCATTTTAATGTCAATGTTTCTCAAGAATGTGACACTGGAAGAGATGTGTTGATCATGGGATTGACATAATAATGATACCTTGCACTATGACTGAAATTTATAACACTATAGAAATACACCTGGCTGAGATGTGCACATCATGGAATTGACACAGTGATGATACCTGCCACTACAACAGAAATCCATAGCACATTGGAAATTCACATGAACTGCACGAAGATGAAACTCTAGACCCATACCTCTGCAGCCATTCGAGCCCACTTATTCCCCATTTTGGCATGGAGTTCAATGATACGATCCTCTTCCTCCTGAGTGAACGGGCCCTTTTTCAAATCCGGTTTGAGGTGATTTGACCAGCGCAGACGACAGCTCTTTCCACAACGTGAAAGTCCTGAGTTCTTCTGAACAGCATTCCAGTTTCCCTCGCCATGCTTTTGAACATAGTCCACCAGAATGGCATCTTCAGCTGATGTCCAAGGGCCTTTCTTCAAAGCACCAACAGCAGCAGTGCCAACGCCGACACTGGCTTCTTCAACTGGCGGAGAGTCTGGGCACTCCTTTGACAGCATCGTGTCCTCATTTTGACTTGTCATATCACTCATATCTCCACATTGTTAGCTGGGGAAGATAATAGGGTCAATTTAAGTCATAGGCCTTGTTATGGCGATCAAATGAACATGTATCGTTTCAACTACGGCTCAAACATCATGATTCAACAGTCAACCACAATCACAGAAAAAGAAACCTCTAAAAGACCTGAAAAAAGAAGAACACCAAGATTAAATAGTATCGGAGATGGCGGAATAAAACGGATCTCAATCATGCCCCAGTTTCAGCAGCCTATCTTTCAGTCAGGTTGCAATTTTCTGAGTTGAAAACAACCCTGTTTCATCATTTTCTTACATATTGTAAGATAATCAGATCATGATCAGCTAAATGACAACTATTTGACATGTACATTGTGGGTTTTCTCTTGTCATAAAAAATTCAACTACTTAACATGGAAAAAGAAAGAAAAAAAAATGTTTTACAAAAGCATGGGATGAAACAACATAACATAACATCATTTCCCCAATTCCCATAAGACCCGACCCGAATCACTGCTTTCATTATGGGGTCTACGCTACACTGTGCAGAAAGAATTACATTGACAAATGAAGTAATACCTGAAGGCTGAAGAAATCAGAGACTTGAGTTGTGAAGTCGAACAACTGCTTGATTTATGGGCCACCACCCTGGTGTGATTTTTCAAAATTCCCACTAACCCACGTCCCCAATTGCGGAAAAAAATGCAAGGATTTGATGACACAATCAAATTAATCGAAAAAATGGGAGAGACACGATAGGTGTATCAGATAGTGAAAGGCTACAACTCTGCACCATTTTTTCTAGATTTTAAATATCAAATATACGAAATCATAAAACAATACAAAAAGAACATTTTTGAAACAGGATCAAAATTCCAAAAACCTCACAACCCTAATCGGTAGAGAGTGAGAGAGAAAGAGAGCAGAAATGGGAACTTTTCTTTTCTTTTCTCTGTATATATAATCTAAAAGGGAAAAGATCAAGAAAAAGCAAAGGGTGGTGATTAGGGGAAAAGATGGCAAGAGAAGAGAGAAAATCGGAGGAGAGAGAGTGAGAGTGAGAGTGAGAGACGAGAAAGATCCTGTGCGGAGTTAAATTTCTATCTCCTTTTTACCTTCTTCTCTCTCCCTCTCACATGTTCACACGCGCATAGCTGCTCAGATGAGAATTGTGGAGGGAGAATATATCAAGGGGGGAGAGAGAGTGAGAGAGCGGATCAACAGAGTTGAGTGAATGAATTATGAAATGTTGGGGATGGCGTGGTAATTTTTGAATGTACTGGCTGATCATGGAGAATTTATGATTTTTTTTTTTTTATATATTCTTACTCAATCTAATAAAAATAAGAATCAATTTTATTAATAACTGTGATATAATTTTTTTTTTTAATTTTGTGTCGACAATGCAGAGATTTTTTGCCCAATCCCAGGAGTTGAAAAATGTGTGTATATATATACATATATATATATTTGAGTTCATATAATTTATGAACTATTTTTTATGATCAATTGATTAAAATTTTAAATTGATAAACATTTATTTTTTGAAATTTTGAAATGATTTTAAATTAAAAATACAAAAGGGTTTACCACCCAATTGATAAATGACTTGAATTTCAAATTCTAGATTCTGATAAATGCTTTTCGAAGTGAAGACTAGACTTATTTTTATAAAGTGAGTTTGTTTAATTTGTTTCAAGACATGGCACCAAACCTTATGAAATAATTATATCAATTTTTTTCTTTTTATTAGGAAAAATGTGAGGAAATATTGTTTTTTTTTTTATTATCACAAAGATCATTGAATTGGAAAGCGGGATTATGATTATTAGGTTATCCCTAGAGACTTTTTTTTTTTTTAAATGATTTGATATAGCTTAGCTTATGAATCCAATTCATATATAGATTTACCAAAATATGGACTCTACTATCATTTACTTTTACCAGATAATTACAAACATAATCAAACCATAAATTTTAGATAATTATTAATTAAAATAGTCACTTATCATAAACATATTAGGCTTTAGGATTTAGGATTTATTGCAAATCATGATATTAATTATATTAGTGAATCTATGATCAGCAATGGTTTTGTACCATGATTAAAATTTACCGCTTTCAAAATTAAAATTGCTCATATTTAATTAGCATGAAACCCTTGATCATAAATTAAGACAAAAAAAAATTCACACTTTCATAGGTAAATATTTTGTAAATGTCTTATGTTGATTCACTATTGACACAAGTATCAAGAAGAGAAAACAGCTTCCAGGTTGACCATGAGAAAGACCAAGAGGTGAGTTTAAATTTCAAGGATTAAAAAATGAAGACTTTTGGTTGTAATGCTCTCCTCTCTCTCTCTCTCTCTCTCTTTATTTCTTGTTTTTCTCTTTCGTGAGTTAAGTTATAAACCAGGGTTTTGATAAAACTCTATCATGAACTTCACTTGATTAACTTAGGATTGATGTTTGGTTTGTATGATTGTAAAACGTAACCCTCTATTTTGTTAATTAACGAGATTTGATATTTATTCAACTTTTAATCTTTTGATTATTTTATAGAGATCATGATCAGACATATTAACAATAATTATAAATTTTATAAAAAAAATTTATTTAAATAATTTATATTTATAATAGACGTTTCATGACAAAATAATGTGTGAATCATAATAGAGATAGATAAATTATATTACTCTCTCTCTCAACCATGTAATTTGAGTTATTTTATGGTTTTGGTTGAATTCTCAAATGTTTTAGATATGTTATATGAATGGTTTGCATCATTCGCTCTCAAATAGAAATCTTATATGAAGTTGTGAAACATGCCAAAGGTGTAGTCAATATCTTGGCTCCCAGCTATTCCAAAACCCTAATTAGTGTTTAAAGTCATCTCATTGCAGTTTATTCATTTCAATTCTATTCAATTTAGTTTACATCATCACTGCATCTTTATTACACACTTGGTAAGTACATGGATGATAGATAAGACGATTCATCTTTGGGGAGACGACATTATATGCTCACCAAGCCATAATTAGACCTTGTATACTTGTGAACTAAAGTTTACAAATAAATCAATATGAACTTCTATGAAAACGGGGCACTATTTGAGTTTGAAAATTTTACATGTTGGAAGCAACTTTTGACGAGTGTGAACTAATTTTTTTTTGGGTTACATTGGGACTGTAATAATCGTGAAAACATAAGCGTTTACGAAAATTTAAACACGAAATCTCAAAATAGACACTAGAGTAAGAGTTCTTAACTACTAATCTGTCACCTTAAGAACAAGTGTGAACTAATTTAAAATGATACTACTGAACTTAATCTTATTTTCAAAATTGATTCTTAAATGTTCTTTGTTAGTCATTATGGTTGGTGAAATAAATACCCTTATCATGGACAACTTTAATGATTACCTCTTTTAATGTTTTGCTCGTCTAAGATTTGTGCTAATAAGGTTTTTACTTGGTTTATGGCATCTTACAAGATCAATATGAATGATTTATTATGAAAGATAAAATCTTTTAAAATTATATCTTTGGATGTTCATGTTACTTATTACTATAATTTTAAAATTAGATATCACGGGGTTTTATATTGTTCAATATATGAATTATGTGAAACTCCTTGTTATGCATTATATTAAGTGGATTTTTCTTTTAAAAAAAAAACTGAGTTATTTTTTTTTACAAAATTTAGACTTTTTAGAGGCAATAGGTTTCTCATTCCCTTTACCTATGTATTTTTGTGGCTATTCCTTAATTGTAATTGAAGCAAGCAGAATATGAATTTTTTTTTTTTTTTAAAAAAAATCAGATTATTGATTCTTATCTCCTCTAAAATAATAGTGTTATACACTTTTGTGTAGTATCATGGTTTATAAACGTTATAGTTGAGAAAAATTGAAATGAGATGAGATCTGAGTCCTTTTTGAGTCGATGTATTGGTTGTTTTGCTCACTTGTAAGGATTTCTCATTTATAAAGTTCTTTGCATCTAATGCAATTCTATTTCTATGGAAGAAAAAGGCCCCTATGGTATCGGAATGGTTATAACAAATGGGGAAGTTGTTAACATAAGCCGTGAGTAGGAGACTGCCCCTGACCATGCGTTCCTGAAAACAAATCCGAGACAGATTCCTTGCCTTGGTATTGTAATTAAAATCAGTTCTTACTTTGGGAATAAGTAGGAAGTTATTTTGGATTAAAAGATTTTACCAATTGTTGAGCAACGTTGATGCTCGGACTGTTAAATTCATGTAGCTCAATTCACCATCCTTAAATATATTGAACAAGTAATTTTGCAGGCCATCTGGTATCTGCTCAAGTTTTTGTAACATAAATTCTATTTACTACAAAATGCATAAGACTAGAAATCACTCATCAGTCTTTTGGTTGTCCTCACTGCTGGGAACAGCACTACAACTTTAAAATTTTTTAACCACCTTATGATTATCTTCACGGATGGAAGGTAGGTGTATTATAAATAGAATCACATGCACCAAGTCCCTCCCTTTCTCATCTTTTGATAAATTTGGATCCCCCCCCCCCCCCGCCCCAAAAAAAAAACATTTCTTCCACTCATTTTACTAAATTTTGTAGAGCCTACATTGCAGATAACTCATCCATTACTGTTGCCAACCCCCATATTGCTGATTGCGGTTGCTACCCATCATGTTTGGGCCGCGACCAGCTCCTGAACCACCGTATGGACCACCTCCTTGGTTGTAATTTGGACCACCAACTCCATACCCACTACCACCTCCTCCACGACCTGCACCTGGCATGCTACTTGAACCGTAAGGTGGCGGACCCCGTCCCTGTGGTGGATATGAACTGCTGCCATAGCCTCCACCACCACCTCCCCCACCTTGGCCTCCTCGATTTGGGTGGTTATATCCTCCCCCGGTGTTTCCACCTTGGGGGTATCGGCCTGGCCCTCCAGGAGGTCCACGAGGCTTACCATAATGATGGCTTGGCCCTGCAGCTACTGGAGGTTGAGAATGCATGGGCTGAGGCCCAGGCCGCATCTGGGCATGTGCTTGGCCAGACTGTTGGGGTGGCAGCCGAGTGTGCTGTTGCGGATGCTGTAGTTTCTGGCGCTTTGCTGTTTCTTCATGTTGTCGTTGCTGCTGGCGCTTTTTCTTTGTCTGGAACTCATGTGATGATTCATATTTTGGCAAACTAAGGCAAAGTAGAGGCAATTGAGCATAATATCAGCCAACCATGAAAAAAGAACAAAAGAATAAACAAGCGGGTAGGAAGAAGAAAATAAGGGGAAAACAGTGTACATCAAATGACAAACCTCTTGGGATCACAAGGTAGTGGGTCAGTCCAGAAATATTCAGCATCAAGTGCATCCTTGGCAGATACTCTCTGGAAAACAATTGTAGAAAAGTTAAATAATATAAATGAACATGAAGTCACAGAGACATGTACCCTTTTGGCCCCGAAAAAAAAAAAAAATTTAAAACATCTCAGACAAAAATATTCCAAAACGAAGGCCCACATGTCGCGTCTTGAAGATGCGACATGTGAAATAAGCAAATAGTGTCATGTCGCGTCTTCAATATGCAACATGACACTGTTCATATGAACAGTCCCAATAAATGTTGCGTTTTCAAGACGCGACATGTGAGTGCTAATTTTGGAATATTTTTGGGTGGGAAGTTGTTTTAATTTTTTTTTTTTCCACACCAAAAAGGTACATGTCTCTGAAGTCACAAGCTAAAGAATTCACATACATTATTTTTGAAAGAGCAAAAGAGGCACAAAAGCAAAAGAAAATAAGAAACTATGTTCATTGCAGTCATCGGTACAACCTCTTTATCTCTAATTCAAATATTCTATATCCTTTAGCTGCCCTGCTTCAGTCCTTTGCGTGGTGTGTCGTGCAGCTAGCTAGTTTTTCATAAATTCAAAATAGATGAAGTTGGATTCTTACAGTTCACACCATCTAAAATCCAAAGTAAAAAAAGATTAACTACGATGTAATGCATATCACAACATTATGCCATGTAGCACTGTAAAAGTGCTTAGTAATGAGACTCGAATGGCAATTTGCTAATAATAGAGTTCTAAGCACCAACTTTGGCTAAGGGCTAAAAATATTACACGTAAGAGACACGAACATGAAGGTCTAGACAGATCAGTAGTTTCACTATAATACAAATTTAATAAAATGCAACCTCAAGGAGAAGATGCGGCTTTGATGCTCAAATTTATTGGAATAAAGGCCACTTTATAATCATTTACGGAAAATTCTAATGACATTTTTGAAAAACCCTACATCTTCACGTCAATTCTTTCTTTCTTCTAACTGAGAAATATAATAAGTACAATGACAAAAAAACAGAGGATTTAGAGGAGAGAAGAGGCTACCCAAACTCTCCCAAGAATTAGCTCCTTTTACACCTTCAATATGAAATCAGATTGCATGTTTGATCAAATATGCCACAGATCAGATGTGAATCCAAATAGATGACATTCACATCAAACAAACCCAAAGAATTAACAAATAGCTTATAAACCTATGATAGGTTCTGGAAAAAGGCAGGAAATGAAAACAAGTTAATAAAAATAGTCTCAAACAGAGTTGGCTAAAAAGCTAATTTGGACAAGGTATTAACAAATTCAGGTGAATATATATATATATATAATATAAAATATATATATATATATATATATATATATATAAATTCTGATGGAAGAACTTCAAGATATGAAACTCGAAGCCTGGAGCTTCCATAATCAATTAATCACAAAATTTTATTACAGCCATGGAACTGTCAAACTCGACTCAACTAAGTTTTATGACCCAAACAAGTTGCGTTATGTACATCCATCAGCATACAAGATTGATTATACTTCATCATCTGTCACTAGCCCACCCAGCTTTTGCGGAGGCCTACTAATAATTTTCCAGCACCTTAAATTTATGCCATTAAGAAAGTCAAGCCATGACCTCTACACAATGTTCTATGGCCCACGGATTTTTATGCTGTTAGTTCTGACAAATAATACGAGATTTTTGGTCCAAACAATAACCTTTGCCACATGCAAGGACAATTAGATGTTACTGCAGAGGTGAGCACTGTTAATCCAAGGGCAATCTGTCCACCAAAAGCCATAATTGTGGCCAAAACAAATCAAGGATTAGGAATGCCTTTCTAGTCCTAGGCAATAAACTAAAATCAACAAACACTAAGATCAGCAATCCATTAGAGAAAGACTACAAATACATAGTCCCTTGTGTGATATTCAACATATACAGTCTGTGTAACATCCAAACCCAAGCTTTCCCATCCACCAACCAGACAAGGCCATGGACCTAAACAACATCAGAAATTGTAATACACATGATCATAGCATTATAGATAGCACTAAACCAGCATATAAATTCCCCTCCCCATCCCACCGAGAGAGAAAGAGAAAGAGAAAACCCAAACGGCAAGGGCTATAGAGCTACTTGAGTTAACCTGTCAACTCCTCCGAAGTATGCCAGCATCTTTAGGTACCAATACCAGTATCACATCACCATAGGTTCAGTATCCTCCATATTTGAAAGTTAAGAGTTCATACTCTAGTAATTTTAGATGCGAAAAAAAAAAGGCACCCACAATTCACCAAATTTGTTAACCTCTTTCTTTCTTGAACAAAGAAATTAAAGATTTTATCTACCTTCCATTGTGCACAGACAGTTTATATGACATTTTAAAGTTCGGCACTCTATATTTTGTTTTTGCCCGGTGGGAGAGGGAAGGGGGAGGGGGGTCTCAGCTTAACTTCCAAAAGGTAAGCACATAGAATTACGAGTCCAAGATGATCTCAAGAAGAGCACTCAAATATCTATCTTCAAAAGGGTTAAAGATTAGAATACAAAACTTGGCTTAAAACCAGAAGGCCTCTGGACCATGCGCCTTTTTTGTAACTAGAATGCAGAACAGCAAGGATACAAAATTTGTTTGCCAGGAACCAGAGTTGAACTGGTGACAAAAGGACTTTATGCCCCTTGCTCTAACCACTGAGCTATCCTGACCCTTACCAGTGCATCATTGTCATTTCATAATAACCGGAAAAAAATGAAAAATACACTACAACTTTGGCTCGAATATTTGATCTCCACAAATAAAAGGCTTCAAAAATTCTTCGCCCTGTGTATTTAAAGTCTACTAGTTCACCATTTCCATATTTGAAGAGATGTAGGAGTTGAGGATAGCATGCACTCAAGGAACCACAGAATACATGCAGAAGCCACACTTCCATTGTGTTTGGTTAAGGTGATAGAAATGAAGGGAAGGGCAGAAGAAAAGAGGGAGAGGAAGCAAAAAGAAAAAAGAAATGTTTGGTTTTACCTCGGCGAGAGAAGAGAACTTCTAGCATTAGTTTAACTTTTGAATAAACAATCATTAAATTACCAATTAATGGTAGAAAGAGACTATTTTAAGATTTTAAATTTTTTTGTTGTTCTTGAAATCCTTGACAAGTGGGGGGTTTCCTTTTAGTGGCGCCAAGAATTTTCTTTCCCCCATTCCCACTCATTTCTACTAACGAATATGAAGCCAAACAAAGGGACAGAAGCGTTTTCACTTCTCTTCCTTGCATTTCCTAAAAGAAAACACTAAATTAGGAACCAAAAACACAAATACATCACAAGACAAATTTTCATTGGCTAGACAATTCCTTTAATGTGATAATATACATAGTACTCAGTAAGAGGTGCCATGAAATTGTGGATGTGACTAATGTACTTAAATGAATGTGAAAAAATTTGTGCATAGCTAAATATTGTGAAAAGTCTAATAAGATTGACACAATTAGGGTGTAAATTTGTTTTGTCAAAACCATAAAAAATGCACTTAATTAGAATCACACATAGAGCTGTGCCCATTCTAAGTATTGGAGTGTACCTGAGATGGATCCAGGGTCAGCATTCTCTCCAGTAATTCCAATGCATGACGATCAAAACTGAAAGCAAAATATTATGATGAGGTACTAACATATGAGGGACTCTACCAGCTAAGCAACAACCTCTGCATCACATGGATATGATGAATGTCTACCAGCACGCCACTTTTCTAGAAGTATACCGAAGGGTAAGAGTGGGAAAAGGTTCAGCAGAACCGTTTATCAAAGTTTCTTACACCATGTGGCAAATGTAAAGTCTAAATAACATAAAGGTCTTCTATTTAATTCAAAATATTGAAGACAAAATGCTTTACCAAAAAAAAAAATCCAAAAATGGATAATTTACTGTATATACTTGAAATCTTGACAATGAACATCCTCCCCCCCCCCCTCCAAAAAAATAAAATAAAATAAAATCTTTCCTTGTTTTAAAGAACATTATTACTGGCATCATTTGATAGCAGTTCAAAAGACACCCACAACCAGTCTTAGTAGGTACTTGGATGTAAGGCCTTAGGACTCCTCCAACCAAGGGATTGAAGGCATTATTCTCCCCCTCCCCCTGTGCAAAGTCTTAGACTCCTTTCAACCAAAAAAAAAGAGACAAAAAAGGAGTGAACCAAGCATTATCTGTGCCCTCAATTTTTGGCATGTCCTTGAGATCATGTTCATAACATACTTCTCATTCAGAATGTTCAGAACACATTTCATGCCATACTTATCTCCCATTTTCAAGAGAGACCAGGCATTTTTTTTTTTTTTTGGGTGATAGGAAGAGAGACCAGGCAAATTCTAGGCATAAAAAAGCAGCACATGTCAGTCGATGGACTTACTGTCTGAAAACCTCCCTCAAACGTCTCTTCATTGGCCTTGATGGCTTGAAATTGTTATACCAAGGAATCTTGGAGACCCCAGGCCAATTTACTTCATCTGGAGATCCACACAGCTCAAAAATCTTATTTAACTGTTCTGGCTGCAATAATGACAAGTCAAAATCAGGTTATTCAGAATATGTAGCATGAAAGTCAAAATATGAAAATAAAAGATTATGGCATAAAAATGCATTAATGAGACGGATCGAACAAAGGAAAATCATTAAAAGGGAAAAAATTGTTATGAATTTCATCTCATATTGTGTATCATACTTCAATAGTCTAAACTATTACGTGACAATTGTTTATCACACATTCCTGATAATTGCAGGATAACATTCCAGAAGAAAACCTAGTTCAAGACACTGAATTATTCAAGTAGTTTAGACTGGAAAACATTTGGGGAAATCCCAAGAGAACAAAGATGGCAGGAGGCAAGTACTTTCATGACAAAGAAGTTAAAGAAATCAAGCTAACAAAAGAATCTTGAAACATCTGATTAATGAGCCCAGCTCCTTCACAGTAAAGCTATATAAAATATAGTATGTCACAATAACTCAGTATACAGATATTGAACAATGGTCCAATTTTAGTGTAATATGCAACATCCTACACCTTCTAGTTTGGTCTTCTGATGGCAGGTGTACCTCCTACCATCCTACGGTTCAAGTATTGATGAGTAAAAAGGTTTGTTTGGGGAAGAAGCACCTATACGCTTCATACCCAGGTCAGTCCACTCAAAACCTCTGCCAGCCACTAAGGCTGAGCTGGCTATGCACAACATAGAAACCAACATGTATAACAGCCAAGCTTAATGTACTGCATGCAGTAGAATGTTCTCTGTAAGCCTACAGATGGACATTATAAACCTCAGTAACCAAGACAAGTAATTATAGGCGTAGCACCAGGGTTTAATATGTCCACCCACGTCTCTCGTCCCCCAACAAGCCCCCACCCAACAGAGAGAGAGAGAGAGAAGCACTAATCCCTTCAGGTGGTTTTAGTTTGTGAAAGTCCCATCATATAACACCTATACAATGATGACAATGGATAACATGATTGCTCTGTCCCCTAGCAACCTATGATCTAGAGACTGAATTTGGGTGATCCAAAACATGGTAATCAAGCAATCAAAATCACTAAAATGGGTGATCCATATTTAAGTTTAAAGAAATTGACAAAATCCAAATTATATCATAAAAATTCCAAAAAAGCAACCATAATATTCAATACTTACTCTTTTTTGTAGTATTATTAGTTAAAATTTTATTCTACATACGCTTACCACCTAAAACCAATAATTTATGTGTGGTATATGAATGAAAACAAATTACCACTAAAATTTGTATAAGCATCTGACTAGCCTACTTCCCAATTAGTGGATACAGGGAACATAATGTACTGTTTTCCAATCCCTGACCATCCCTGTACAATAACAAGCCACAATCTAGCTAATATTGATCATGACCATGACTATAGATTGCCAAAAAACAAAAGTCAGACAACGATTACAGGAAAAGTGCCAAGATGTGAAACAAAACGAACAATGAATGTGAGACATACAAATCTCATGAATGAAATTTCAGATTAATCCACAGTAACTGATTAAACAATCACAGTTTCTCCAATTTCATCAGGCTGCACAGTTAGAATTTCACTGTTTTGAGGCATTGTTAAGTTAGCTGTACAAAGATGCAGCATCTGATGGCCTTCTCATATTCAAAAGAAAGACCAAGTTCATACAAGCGAATGACCAGGTTGAAATAGTTTGCATCCTTACATGTTGCAACTAGAGGATCCAGTCCCTCAATTAGCTAAGATTCAGGTCAAACGATATGATGTTGCAGGTTTACGATTCAGATTGGCATTTTTTTTTCCTTTGTGAAAAAGACGCAAAAGAGCTGGCTTAACCACAATTTACAATCAGAGGTGACCTGTAATATCTCCGCTCGATTAAAACTTAATAAAATTCCAAAGTCTTCCGATTGATGCAAGGGTAATTCTTGAGAAAGCAGCTCAATAAGTAGCACAGGATCAAAAAAGGGGTCCCATAATTTTTCTCTCTCTTAAAAAGCAAAATAAAAACAAGAACAAGACAAAACGAAAAATTGTCTGAAATAGATCTGTGAGGCAACAAATAAATGAGGACACACAATAAAGGAACAATAAATGGAGACACAATTGACGAATCCTTTTTCTTTTATATATTTGTTCGGACATAATGGATTAACATTGCCACCACCTTTGATATAATAAACTCCATAAATAGAAGACAACTGTTAAACTTAGCCTTGCAAAGCCCCAAAGTGAGAAACAAGCAACGAATCTATTTTCCAATTAAAACCTAGAAATAGTTATATTCCTATATTTGTTCTGACAATTATAGAAATGATCGTGTCGGCATGGGTCTTAAACACAACATGACACAATATTTTATAACTTGTAATAAAGTAAATTCTAGTAACTTTGTCAAATCACCATCTCAGTATCATATCATTGACTTGTGTCAGTCTTTGTGTCCATGCTTAATAGTTATATTCTCTAATAGTTGAGAGACAGGGAGGGTTCTTTTAACTGATTGATGAACCCTTTATAAGTTCTTTTAATTGATTTTGTTTTGTGTACGTAACTATAAAAAGCTTATGAATTTTGAAAGGCTAAGAATGTAGTCCACATTACAAAGCCTATATCCCAAATTTCAGAAAATAATATTGCTAGTTTCTAAGCTTACTAATAAATAGTTGAGAGACAAGGAGGGTTCTTTAACTGATTGATGAACCCTTTATAAGTTCTTTTAACTGATTGATGAACCCTTTATAAGTTCTTTTAACTGATTCATGAACCTTTTATAAGTTCTTTTAATGGATTTTGTTTTGTGTACATAACTAAAAAAAGCTTATGAATTTTGAAAGGCTAAGAATGTAGTCCATATTACAAAGCCTATATCCCAAATTTCAGAAAATAATATTGCTAGTTTCTAAGCTTACTAATAAGCTTGCTACGCACCTAATAAAAATCATGGAACCTGCAAAAGGACATTATCTTCCATTTATTTGCATAACTATCAATGAATCACAATTCATTGATATTGAAGCTGTAATTGTATTTGACAGATACCTTGTTCAATACATTCTATCCCAAAAAAAAAGAAAAAAAGATACCTAGTTCAATACAATACACATCCAATAATCTCCATAAGTGCATCAAATTTTTCACCAAGTGTACTGATTTTTATTATTTTTAATACACTAGGTAATTCTTGTAATTGTTGCGGCAAATGTCAATACCTTACTATTTAAGCTGTCCACTAGGATATTTGAGTTCAAGACAACTCCCATGATGGTAATTTAAAAATATAGCATTTCTATACTTGCAAACCTTGGTATATTTCTAAGCAAAAGCCATTCATAGAAAATCAAAATGCTATATGACAAGAGAATAACATTTATCCAATGGTGTGTTCTTGCCAATATTTAACCCTTGTGATGTTGTGTCATTGTATCATGGCTGCCTCACCTAGCTGTATTCGTGTTCCATCAACAATTACATAAATTATTTTCATCAGAAAAAAGGAAATTTATTCAACAAGAAGAAACAACAAAACAAAAGGGAAATAGATAGTGCCACTCCACCCAAAGACTACAAAAACCAAGGACTCTACAAAATCAACATCTTGTACAAAAGACACAGAGAGCTAGAAAAACAACTGAAGTACATAAACTTTACCATGGTCCACAAAATTCAACAGGGTTTCTCCAAGCTCCACCCCAACCAAAAAAAAAAAAAATCCTCCTATTTTGTTCCCCTGAACAAACCAAAAGAACAACTCTCGCCTTTTTTGTACATATCCTCACCTCCCCTCCTAGCCCACATCTCACTTTGGACTTGGTAAAGGTCACCTAATAAAGTGCAAAAGGAAGGAGATTCCCCCAATACTGAACGATTCCAGGCACACTATGAAAGCAAATGATATGCCAACTTCAGCTTCATTTTGCATAAAGCATGTTTAATACCATCACAAAACCTTTCTTTGGAAATTATGTTGAGATGAAATCTTCCTCAAACAGCTTGGAAAAGTAGAGGGAACCTAAATGCGCCTCCAAGGAAAAGGAGATCTCCTCCCACAAATATCATTAGACCTAATCAAATTGTAAAACCCCTTGACTTCAAATATTCCACTTGAAGAGCGTCTCAAAACCACACAATCCTCTCTATTCGAACTCGATCCCAAAGAGGAAAAAAGAAAAACCAGTAGAAGATGAGAGCATTGCAGGGTTCTCTTCACTTCACAATCATTTGATTGGCTAATAAAACTCACACCCAATGAATCTGTGCCCCCTATTGAACCTATAGAGCTAACCAGAGCATCATTGTCCACTACTAGATCAAACAAATTGAGAAAGCGACTCTTCAAAGAGCAAGAAGCACACCACACATCTTGGCAAAAGAAAGTCCTTGCCCTGATTCCCACTTAAACAGCCACATTATCCATAACACACCCTCTTTGGAATTCCTTCGTACAGCCACTTCAAAAGGCCCAACCACCTCATTAGACATCCAACCGTTTTCAGTTGTTCCATACTTCGGAACTATCACCTCTGTCCAAAGGGAGTCATGCTCACTTAAGAAACTCCACAACCAGTTCCCTAAAGTTGTCTAATTAAAATTTACCAAAACTCTAATGCCCCATTCCCCTTTGCAAAGGACGCTTCAGAGTCTCCCATTTCACCGGATTACACTTCTCTCCTCCATGTTGAATGTTAACCCATAGGAATCTTCTTTGGATATTCCCAATTTTCTTTGACACCAAAATAGAAACTGGAAACAGAGACATGAAGAACACTGGGAGATTCAAAAACATGCTTCTGATAAGTGCTAAACTTGCTCCCTTATAGAGGTAACCCTTTTACCACCCAGCTAGTGTTTTTTCAAATTTTCCAATACCCTTTCCCAAATGACTTTCTCGCAATGTTTTGCTCCAAGAGGTAAACCGAAATATATAAAAGGAAGGCTCCCCACTCCACATCGAAAATGAATAACTACGAACAACCATTGTTACCTAGACCCAGAGGGACAGATTCACTTTTAGCAGGACTCAACTTCAACCCCACTACCATCTGAACAACAGTCTGCCTCGAAGGCTTTTTTTTTTTTTGGGGGGGGGGAAGGCATCATCCACAAATAACAGATGAGACGGAGATGCCTTGCTTACCTTACTCTCAACACAAAATCCGTCAATCCACCATAACTCCACCGGTTTGGAAATCATAATACTCAACACATCCTTCACAAGGATAAAAAGAAAGGGGAGGAAGGGAACCCATGGTCTCAAAATGCCCAAGCTCCAAAAGTAACACTTTGAAGAGTCATTTAAAAAATTGAGAAAGATGGTGCAGAGATACACTTCCCAATCCAAGCTCTCTAGTTTCCCGCAAAACCCATTCACTCCGAGATTTGAAGCAAGAAGTGCCAATAGACATGATCATACACTTTTTCCATGTCCAACTTACATATAACACCAACCTCACCTTCTGTGATCGTGGCACCAACAACTTCATTAGCAATAAGAACTGCATCAAGAATCTGTCTCCCGATATAATTTCACATTGATACCCCCTCCATCATGCACCCCGATTAGTTCCTTGAATATCCTAGCTAACACTTGAAAAAGAAGTTTATACATGCTCCCCAATAAACTGATGGGCCCTAAGTCGATCAGGTTAGAAGCTCCTTGCCTTTTAGGATAAGAACTAGCATAGTCCAATTCAAACTCTGGAAAAAGTCGTTTGAAGCAAGGAATTTGGAAAAAAAAAAAAAATCTGCAATTTCTTTTCTAACCACCTTGTAGTTCTCCTTAAAGAAATCCATCATCAAGCCATCAAGCCTATTAGTATTGCCTTTCCAGACTAATGATTGGAAGAATTGACCACCAGCAATTGCCATCACCATCAAACCAAAAAGGAACAAACCAGTTACAGACATGCTTTTATACACACTGAACTCCACCATGATCTCAAAGCACTGCCAATTATTTGGAAAAGAGAAAAGAATCATCTCCCCCATTTGAAAGATCAGATATATATGGTGAAAGTATGCTAGCTAAGAGTATTGATTGGCATTCACAGGGATCCCAGTATGAACAGGAGAGGAACAGCTTTCCATCAAAAATGATCAATACATAGAGATCATGAGCCATATTTAAAATGGTTTTCTCTATGCCCCCTGTGGGTTTGGAATGGTTGGCTGGAAAAAGATAATTGTAGGACACTTCAAGCAAAAACAGATTATGAAAACAAAGTCGAAGAAGAAAATAGTAAGAATAATGAGTAAATATTTCTGAAATGGAAAGAAAAAAGCAGTTTGAGTTTCTAACCCTATCTAGAAGTGAGCATCACAAGATAAGGCCAACTTCCGGCCAGGATCTACTTTTGCAGTGATGCTTGGTGTGGGTCTACCTGCTTGAAGAGCCTCTTCCTAGATCTTTTCAAGATGGAAAAGGGAAAGGTGACTCCAATCAATCAATGGAAATACAATGAGCCATTGGCTTGTGGTTGATCCTTTGAGTAGGATGATTGAAAGAAGGATTCCTGCTAATATTTTCTGGTCTTAGAGTAGGGAGTGACATGGTGACACGGTTTATGTGTCTTATGTTCAGTTTGTCGAAGATACCATCCTCTTTCTTAAAGAGATAGTGAGGGTTTTAGGAACATGATCTTTCTCCTTAATATTTTTGAGAGAATTTCTGGGCTTGAGATCAATATGTCTAAGAGTGAACTTCTTAGATCTAGCAAGGTTCTTTATTATTTGGCGGGTATTAGTAATTCTTCGAAGAGAGTTCCCTTGGGGGATAATTTTATGAGTCTTCAGTTTTGGAATTCTAGTTGAATAGAATCAGTAAAAGATTAGATAGATGGAAGCGAGCTTTTGTCGGGCCCTCTTTGGGCTCAAATACAAAGCCAACGCAAAGACTATTGAACCCTTGTGCCTGTCCCGGTCAGTCTTTTGAACCCAAAATGGCTAGCTAGGCCTGCAAAATTGGCAGGGCAAGTGGGGGGGCAGCGATCCAATTCTTGCTCAGAGACACTCCTCTACCTTAAATTACAATCCTTTACCACTTAGGTATTCTTTTGGGACACCTACCTTCCCATAGTGCAAGTCCCGGTGCCTAGAGCACACATATGAGAGAGACAAAAGTAGTAACTTGATGTCTTATTAATAAGCTTGCCAAGATAATAGTGGTAGAATTCTAGCTAGCTCATCTCTTCATTCACCATTTATCTTGAGATTTACTTTTACTCCTTTTTTTTTTAAGGTGAAGATCTAGTGAGAATAATCTCAACCAACAGAACTTTCCTTACAGCAGAGTAACTAACCTCATCTTTTCCAGGAAAGATGGGCTTTCCATGCAGAAGCTCTGCAAAGATACAGCCAACCGACCACATATCAACAGCTGGACCATACTTTGTGGTCCCAAGCAGCAACTCTGGTGGTCTGTTTGAATTATTATGTTAGAGCTAATTCAGTGAAAAAGCATGCTCCGGCAAAGAGAAAATCCAAATTATTGCAGAGTTCTGTTTTCCTTGGAGTAAGAATGTTTTACCTATACCACAGAGTAATGACACGATTTGTAAGGTTCCCATTGTGGTCATTTGAGAATGAGCGGGCAAGGCCAAAATCTGCAAGTTTTAAGTTTCCCTCGTTGTCTATCAAGAGATTGGAGCCTGTTGTACAAGTACAGAGTGAGAACAAATGCTTGGACCTAACTTACTTCAGGTTATGTGCCAAAATTAAAAAAATAATAATAAAATAAAATAAAATAAAACCTTTAATATCCCGATGAAGCACTTGATTCACATGACAATAATGAAGCCCCGTTAAAAGCTGTCTCATATAGCACTGCAAGAAGAAGAAAAATCAAGAATAAGTTAGCAACTATGTAGCTGATGGAAGATGGTTCTTCAGGCTAATTGTAATACTTTAATCTGGGGTACGGAAAATCTCATTCCAGGACGATCAGCAAGACCCGTCAGATCATGATCCATGTACTCAAAAACCATGTAGATACCTCCTTTGTATTTATTACCATCTGCAATCCCAATAAATAGTCGCTGCAAAAATTCTTGATTTGAACTAAATACTAGCACATACAATTGAATGAATCATTTCATGATATCTATGCACGAGAAAGTGAGCAGATCAAAATATTTAAGGAATGAATGTCATTCTTAAGCTTATCTTTGGACAACTGCAGAGGAACAGAATCTAACTTACCTGCCCTTCCTTGATCATCCTTCTCAGGGCCTGAAAAGCAACGGAGAAAACAATAAATACCTTGAGTAAACCATAGAACAGGGGGAAAAAAATCAGCTGCTTTACTAAGGCAATACCCGGGGATGTTACAATCTCTTTCAACTTGATGACATTTTCATGACGCAGCTTCTTTAAAATCTTAATTTCACGTATGGCGGTTATTGGGAACTGCAAACCAAAAGACATGACAAAGTATGTAAGAAGTTTAACAACTAAATTGTGCATATATATAAAACCTTTATCAATCCTTCCAAAAAGTACTCAAAATTAAAATAATATTCTCAAAAGGGAAAGAGAAAGTATCAAAATAAATTGATGTTGTTGAACTGTATACCCCTTCTCTTTCATTATCCATCCTGATTTTCTTCAAAGCAACTATTTCACCGGTTTTAATTTCTCTCGCCATGTAAACTTGACTGCAAGAGGAAGCACTTTCGTTAAAGGGGAAAAATTAAAGACTTTATAACATACATATAAAGAAGTTAACAGGACATCACTTTGGAAAAAAAAGAGATTTTATGCGAAAATCAATAGTATCCATGACTTAGACATCTGAAAACTGGTAATCATCCTCTTCCAGGGGTTTTATCTAAGTGGTTGTTGACTACAAGCCATGTGTTTATGAACAAAAAAGCAACAACAGATCCAACAAAAAATAAAAGGAGAAGAACAACAAGTTTAGCAGCCAACTATATCCCAGTGAACAAATTAATCAATGAAGCCGATTCCAACAATAGTCAATCCACTGAAAAATAAAAGTAACCTTTGATGGCATAACTTGAAGCCTAGAAATGGGTATTAACCATATTCCATCTGCAATTTATTTAAAATATCCAAACCCAGTTAAAGATCATATTTCTTAAACAACTGCAGGATTAAGGTGCACCTATTATAATGATGAAAAAAAATGGGTTTCAACTTTCTGGAATAGAAATTACTTCACATAAGTAAACAATAAGGTGATCGACTTGTGCCGACATTCCATTTTATGCAAACACACCAATATGCAAAGACAGATAAGTATAATCAAGTTAAACGTTCAAAAAACAGATAAAATTGAATAAATAAAACAGACCCATAAGTTCCTTCGCCGATTTGTTCCAATTTCTCGAAACAATCAACACTTCTAGAACCCCATGAAGGGGATTCGTTGACATTGAGTTGCCCTGGAGCCGCTATTGCCATTCCTTCTCTCCTTCTTGATCCACCAAAAAAGAACAAGAGGATCTGAAACTCGAAAACCGAAATTAAGAAAGTAGGGTTTAAAAATAGATCAATCAAAATTAGCAAAAAAATTAGGGTTTTGAGCGAGGCAATACGCAGAAGCGGAAGCAATCAAATATTACCAAAGAATATGATGGAGCGATTGAGAAATTGCGAATTCCGAGAAATCAAATAGGTTACGGAACGAAGGAGGAGTTTGAGTTAAGGAGAGGTACTCTGGGGCTCGGGCACTGGCCCGCCGCAGCGCGACACTCACTGTTTCACCTCGATTTTTATGTTAGTGCTCGGGCCCGATCCTCCTTCCGCGGTTGCTACGAAAATAACCTTAAAGAAAAATTAAGGAGCATTTAGTTATAAAGGAATGTTTTCTAATTTTCTATGCCTAATTTTTTAAATATTTTTTATATTTTTTTATTTCTATATAAAATAATAAAAATTTTGTTCAAAATCAACATATTTTTTCAACTTAGAAAACTAAAAAATATCTTCAAATATAACAAATTTCTTAATATTTTTCTGAAATAAAAAATAAAAAATATATTCAAATGAAATTAATTTCTTAATACTTCTTTAAAAACTAAACATATGTTATATTATTTATAAAAATTTGTAAATATATGTGATATTTGTAATAAATTTTGCTATAATTGCATGATACAGGCATTGTTGAACTTCATTGTCAAAACCGAGTTTGGATGGATCACAACCAACATCTGAATTGCAAGCACACCTTTCAAAACATTTCTGGCCACTTAGCCTTGTCACAGTCAAATGAAGCAAAGAAACGGTCATTTTGTTGAAAATTTGGATGAAATGCTATATCCATCATACCCAGTTTAGTGTCAGCATGCACTTTATCTGTTAAATCAAGGAAAGGGTTTGCCTCATTGAGTCCTGATACTTCACCGGATTCTTCTTCAAGGGCACTAGCTACCCATATCTTGCTTGGTTGATCAGATAAAAAAAACACTGTTGGATTTGTCTGGATGAGGTACCATGTTTTGGTATGATCTATTACCAATTTTTTCTAGGCACATATCATTTAGTGGACTTGATGTTTTTGAGCCGTTAAATTCACCATCAAAACATACTAATCCATCGGTTGAATCTCCCCCAAATTCATTACAGAAAGCATTTTTTTGATTGCCACAAGTCAGTAAGCTTAACCATTAAAACAAGATTTGCACCTTCAAAACTTGGATTATATCATATCATCTATAAATATATTATTTATAAAAATCTGCAAATATATATCTTTTTTTATAAAAGTTAATTTAAAATGAATACAAATATAAAAATATACATTTAAATCAACTTATACATCAGTTTTTCATAACAAATATTACAAGTTAAAAGCATAAACCAATATTTAATCAATAATACAAAATATCATAAAAAATTTGCTCTAATTATATATCATCTATGATATTGATTCTCATAATTGTTCTATAAACTATTAGTAATAGATTCCCTAACTTGAAGCATTTCATCGTTATTAGTCATGTCCACCAAAAATCCTTCTTGAACCGTATTTAAGCCTTCATCATGAATTTCTAAATAATCTTAACGATACATGGTAAACAAATTGTCGGCTTTATCTTCTATCTTAATAAAATTATGCAGTGCACAACATGTATGCGAAATCAACATTTGACGCCTCAATGAATAATTTGACATATCTTTTAATATATGAAATCTAGCTTTAAGCACCCCAAACGAGCGCTCTATAACATTATGGACAGAAGAGTGCACATAATTGAATAATTTTTCTTTTCCTCTGATTCTTGGACCACTTTAAAAAATCTCTATGATGGTATCGTTCACCATGATAGGGTCTAAAAATCCCTTAAGATTTGGTTAACCACTATTAACTATATAAAAATAATCCATACCAATAAACAAAAAAAAAAATCATAATTAAAAGCATAAATAAAATAAGATTATATCATTAAAAATATGAGTATATAAAATATCTTACCACCAGTGGGTACATGGAATTTATTCACTTCTAATAATAGCATCATAAAATACACAAGTATCATTAATTGTTTCCTCCCAACTAGTGTATACAAATGTAAACATCATATCGTGTGAGCAAATAGTTAAGACATTTTGAGTCGCAAGTATGGCGTTCCTACCACGAAACATTTTTTGTTTTAATATTGGTGCCCAAACTACTACATGAGTACTATCCATAGCACCTATACAATTCTACATATAAAAATTAAAGTTTAATCATATCATGAAGTATCGTCCAGATTATATGAAAAAATTTAAAAATAATATACCTTAAAGTATGGATACCATCTTGGATGATCTTGAATTTCTGGTTGCACTTCACCTCTATCCACATGTTTAACCACGTTAAGGGCAAAAGTCTTTAATCCTTTCAACACTTCTTAAACCAAGTAT
Organism: Dillenia turbinata; assembly: GCA_037126225.1. Taxonomy (NCBI): domain Eukaryota; kingdom Viridiplantae; phylum Streptophyta; class Magnoliopsida; order Dilleniales; family Dilleniaceae; genus Dillenia; species Dillenia turbinata. Next base: position 244,948 of record JBAMMX010000015.1, read on the forward strand.
GAACAGTACTAAGTGAATGTTGAAAGCAATCGCAAATTACTTTCTGTTTTGAGCCATGACATAAAATTCGCAATCTCATTACTAAAATCTTCTACATTAACATCCCTAGAATCGTTCAATAAACCTAACTATTTTAATTGATCACACAAATTTAGAAACACGTGAGGTTTCATCTGAAATGATTTATAACATTGGATAAAATATCCACATAACACTTCTCTTTCCACTAACCATAGTTGTCTTATAGGGAACTTTATCAATAAATATATTTGTGTGTTCCATTAAAAACATGAATACAAACATGTCCAAATCATCATCCTCATCTGAACTGGAACTACTACTTGATAAATTTGAAATAATATCCATATTCATATCTCCATAGAAATAAAATACCACAAAAGAAAACATATTTAATAAATAATAAAACTGATAATTATCATAAACCAATAGAATTTCATACATAATAACAAATAAAGAAACAAGCATAAACACATCACATTATTCAATCCATTAAGAATAGAATACAACATATTAAAAAGTAGCTATTACAAAACATAAAATGTTACTCTAGTCAATCTTAGTTCCCTCCATTAGTCACTTACTCCAAACTTTGAAGCCAACCCCTTCTCTTCTCTTGAGACATAAGTAGAAAATTTTTCCTCCGATTAATATCAATAAAGAACCCAATTGTTTTGTTATAAGAGGCATCACTAATATTATACATAGCATTCAACGTAGTCATACAGTCTTCAATAGAGTATTTCTCAGTCATAGAGCTTGTAGCATCACTTGACTTTGCTTCTGTTTTGTATTTTTTAAGTTTTATTAAATCTTTTTCCTTCCTAGTATTTAGTGATTCAACAAACACACTCAAAAAATCATTATACTTTCTGGATTTCTTTTTCACCCTTCTATTATCGGGAAGATTATTCAAATCACTTTTTAAATTGTGCTTGCCTCTTCCACTAAGATCACCATCACCTAAATACTCTTGCTCAATTATTCATTCTTCCTTTGAACTTTGAGGTCTTGCGGTTGAAGGATTATGAAATGCACCAGAACCTGTAAAAGTACTAAAGACTATCCCTAACAATGAATAGAGCTTGCAACCATGTTTCTTGAAAGTTTTGAAAATTTTATGTCGCTGCAATCATAATTTAATATCAAGTAAATTTATATTATAAGTCAAATACAATCAACAATATATCAAGACAAAATAGTTACGTACCTTAAAATAATTTTCCCATACTGTATCAGGGTGAACACTTGACCAGAACTTGCATCCCATGTGACTCCAATGTTGCCGGTCACCAATTCAGTGAATTTTGTATGTATTGATCGCATTTGATTATACTTTCCCCTCGACTTGTCCATTCCATATTGCAATCCTATCCTCGCCATAAGAGATCATCAATTTCTGTCCAATCTGCTACCTTTAAGATCGATGCACCATTTAGATCTCTCCTAACCCTCTCAGCTAAAATTTCTAAAAATGCCTTTTCCTCTTCTTCAGACCAGTCCATAGGATCCCAAAGATTTCCATTTTCCCCCCATCTATATATCATCTCAATTTCAAACCAATATATAATATCCAACCAAATAATTAAATAAATATAATTAAAAAAGACTATTTTTTTAGTAATAATTCTCTAAAAATGAAATTTTGATATTGGAATTAACAACCCATTTTACTCAATATATCTGAGTAAACGAGAATTTTCATTTAGAGGAAACAAGAATTTTAAAGCCAAATTAAAACCAAATTAACCATCTCTATACCAAATTGAACCATTTGAGAGCTTAGTTTCATGATCTGCCCATAATACAACTGTTAATGTCAAGTAACATTCAAATGGTAAATCCAAGAATATTTGAAAAAAAAATATGTCAAAAGATGTATCCTATTGGGAATTATGTAATTGATTGTACCTTAATAAGCAAAAAATTCTAATCCCTTTTCATGGTTTGATTCATCTCTGATCACATAGTCTTTTGATTGTTGATGGTTTCATGGTTGTGGCAATTCTCAATATATGAACTCTTGATCTAATCCTTTTGAGCATATTTTGGAAAATGATGAGATTGGGAGAAAGCCTCTTTTGTTAAATCATTTGAGAAAAAGAAATGCAACTTTGGAAAACCAATTGAATCCTTCCAAACTTATGTGGTACAAATAATCGGCATCCACTTCAATTGCTACATAATCACAAACATTGTAGTATAGTATAGACCAAGAATCACTCCACAACTTAAGTATGTATATAACATATCCAATGGCGATCTAATATCCGGTAGGGCCTACCTTAATTGTGGTTTGAATAAGAAGGCTTCTAATTCAAACTCCCTCTCCCTCCCTAACCCTAATTCAAACTCAACTCCTTCTAGTAAGATGTTCAAGCCTCTTTTAATCAATCAAAATTTTCATTACCAATCTTATTTATTTAATAAAATTGGAAACCCTAATTTTTTTTAGCAATTAATCCTAGTTTAGTACTAAAATTGAAAAACAAGGGTTCATAAAAATCAAAACCATAATTCTAAAAAAATGGAAAATTTTAAGAAGAATGAGAATAAACCTATTTTGAGAATGCTAATTTCTCTAAATCTCAATTCTTGTCTTCAACCTGCAAATTTTTAAATGAAAGATAGAGAGTGAGATGACATAGAAAATGAAAATGAGAGAGAAAATGTGGAGATTGAAGTATACGATGGTGATAAAGGGAAAAGAGAGAGAGGAAGCCATACCTAAAGTTTGAAGATGGAGAAGACCGTGTATTTGTCACTTTTAAATGAAAAGGGTTTGGGCTTTTATACCTAACATTTTCCAACTAAATAAGCCCACCACCCTCTAATTCTCCAAAGTTAGAGAATTTTATAAAATACGAATTTTATTTATAACGGAAAACTATAGAAAATAATTTTAAGACTATTTTTTATTTTTATTCACAAATTGGAAAACCGTATTTTCTAATTTTTATTTTCTAAAAATTAAAAACTGGAGTATCTAAACACAATTTTATTTTTTAAAAAAATATTTTCTGAAAAATACCCTTATTTTTTACAACTAAACACACCCTAAAATTACTAAAAAAACGCTCACTAAAATATAATTCCAAAAATAACTCATGTATGTCACATCTTGAGTATATCACAACTTCAACACGCAATATACTTCTGGCCCCCCTTATCCATAGATCACCAATTTTCATATCTAATCTACACCAATTGTCATACCCAAACTCCTCAATAATGCATAAATCAAACTTCTCACCACCACAATAGAACCAACAAATAGACTAAATCAGATGTAACAAAATATACACAGTAAAACCAACATATAATGGAATATAATTTTTATTAATGTAACGAAGTATACAAAACAAATAATGCATAAGTTTTAACGTCATCTTCTTCTCCCAGTATACTATCTAACACCTAAACCAAGGCTAGCATATGTACTATCATCATGATATACTAAACTCAGATCATCTATTTGTGTGATTTGAGAAGGTCCTATATCATCGTGGTAGGCTTTAGAAAAAGCTGGAGGGGACACATGATACACAGGAGATACATCATCTCTCAACCTATGTTAATCCCTTATCCATATAAGTATCATGACGAACTCCTCTTTGTGGAGTCTTCGGAGTGAAATCCTAAGGAAAATTATCAAATACAGAAGTGTAGAAAGACAAAAACTCTACATACCCACTCGAATGTTCTACGATGTTATGTAGATGCTGAGATGGTGGCGATGATACATGATATGGCAGTCTCCTAGGACATGCTCTCCCTCAACGTCGTCCATGTCTTCAGACCTCATCACCTCTCTCATCACCACCTCTAGCCAGTATAGGTCTTAAGAGATATGTCATATCATCTACCAAGATCGAAATGGCTAAATCCGCCAGCCCATGCACGTCGATACCGTCAAAGTCTCGAATTTGATGTAAGGTATTCCACTACAAGAAAGTACATATATGTTAATTAAACAAACAAATTCAAATTATTGATATAAATGAAAAATAGAAAGTTGTACACTTACCACATAGCCCAAACATACTTCTCGACGACCAATGAATTAGCGAAAGACGGTGCGGTATTAGGTACTGTAGGCAGGATCGACCGTCGGTCCAAACGACGTGTCAAGTGGGGCTATATGGTTGTGTTGCTGAATCCAAATATCTACATAACGTGCATAGTCGATTGACCAATCGTTTTCCTATGGATCATGCGTACTAGTATCGTGGAGTCAATTCTCAATATTATAGTTAATCAGAATATACTACATTCATCCAAACTGGTGGATCACTCTATCAAAAAAGTGTCACTCCACGATACTAGAATAGATAAGTGGTGTGCGGACGTATCAAATATCTATTCCCTCATGACAGTAGTCAAGGAGGGAAGATAATACATTCTCAATTTATGGTACCCACATAACCTGATCCATCCTTTACCTATTAAATGCCTCCATATACACTGTCATCATGTGTGAAGGGAGGGTAGTCATATCAAAATCCGTCTTCCACTGTAAAACTGGTGGACCATCATCTTGCATGTATAGTGATCGCCTAATGGGAGCTATGTAAGGGAACCTCTCCCATGTCCAAATCTGTAAAAAAAATAAGACTCCCACCTATCTCATGTGAATCTGCATGCATGGCTATACAAAGTTGTCTATACAAGCATGATCAGACAAATTTAAATTCTCTAACAGTAACAAAAACTGTAAATATACACAATATCTAGTTTTATCACTAAACAAAACACTTTATACTAGTAACAAAATATGCGCGTGTCTACCATAGAATATATACATCATCTGCATCATTGGGCAACTCATAAAAAAACTCAGATAATCAAGACATACTCAAAGTATAACACTTAAACACAGAACGTGGAGGCCTAACACTTAAATAGACTCTCACATACATCACCTCACGAGACACCCATTGTCTTCTTACTATGGGAATCCAATCTATAGGTAAAGTTAAAAGTATCTCTACATCTTATAGTGTGATAGTAAGCTTACCATGAGGCATATGAAATGTATACATCTCTTGCCTCCATTTCTCCACTAGAGCTATGATGAGATGCTAATCCAACTGAATAAATCGCAGTCGAGCGATGCCTAAAAACCCCGACTGCTCTAGGAGAGGGAGAACACGCTCGTCGATATGACTGTAATCCCAATGTCATAATACTGCCTCATGTCTACGCCAAGTAAGTCATGTAGTGTCATATCCATCCCAAACCCTCAAAGAACGGTGACCTTGGAGCAAGCATCGAACGCTATGATCAGTAGATCCGGGATCTATCTGAGATAGAAGGAAAAAAAAAAAACATTCAACAAGTATAACAACAGTTAAGATGTTCATTAAAAAATACATTAATACAAGAAAGCCATAAAATATAACATATAATAACAATTAAGATGCTCATTAAGAAAGCCATAAATCTTATAATATTCGTCACAGTAAGAAATATGTTAATACAATAACAGTTAATGTTCATTAACAAATATATTAATACAAGATGATGTCCGTCACATTAAGAAATAAAAGAAGTACATTTGAAATACATTAACAATCAAGTATTGTCGGTTTGGGTCAGACAATGTTTTCGATCATGTCCCTGTCTCCCACAAAGTCTGCACCTCATTTTTCTTGTGAATCTCATCCTATTGTGACTTTTTGTACTATACTCTCACATGATGCCCGCAAAAATGATTCTCAAAGATCCATCTCGTTGTTATATCGAGATGATTTAAATCTTCCTTTCTCACGTCGAAATGATATATCAGGAACAATAGTTGGATACGAACCTATGAGCTATCCCAAATGGTCTCCCACTAGCTAGAAATGATGCTCATAAACTCAAGTTAGTGTTCCCATGTCATCTATTTCCCAATAATCATATACACATCAATTATCGTACGTATTAGTGCAACAATTGCATGCGAATAAGAAATTCTATATGTTTGTCATTTCCTACATGTGTAATGTTCATTTTTTACATCTACAATCTGTTTACTATCTCCGTTATGGCTATATTGTAAGGCCTCATTTTGAAAAATTACTAAATCGTGCATTTGTATATACTTTTTTCTTATTTTATTGCATGCATTTGAATTATCTGCATTGCACTATATTAAAATTCGTGAATTTTTACCTACAATGCATACTTTTCTTGTTATGGTTTTAACTATAAATCGTATATATTAAAATTAGTATAGATTAATCGGACATATTGACGAATATCTTTGACATCACCTATTCTTGGGAGGGGGCTCACATTGATAAAGAGATAAATATATGGCTTATTTTTTATAACATCACCTATTCTTGGGAGGGGGCCCACATTCTACTTTAGTAAAGAGATAGATAGAGAGAAAGAGAGAGGGCTTAAGAGTTAAGGCATCTCTTTCCTTTCCTAGTAACCCTATTCTCGAATCCAACACTTCTTCCCCCAAAACCCACCCAAAACACTATGGAAATAACCATTTGAGCTTAAAATAAAACTACCTGCATCCATCGACTTGCTGTATCTAACATGAAGAAGTGTAAAAAAGTTACGAAATAAGACTAGAACAAGCTAAAAACACGTGAAAAACTTGAGAGTTGGAGGAAGAAGGGCATAGGAATACAAAGTTGATTTTCATGCTTAGAAAGGCAAGCAAGTTTCTTGCATGTGTTTATTAAATTGATGCCTAGTAACCCTGTAGAGCATGATTTTGTATGTGATTATATTGTTAGAACACTAATGAGATGAATTAGGGAAACAAGAATCACGTCCTTGAATGAAAATCTATGAATTTGACATGCTAGACAGTCTGACCATGTCTCAGTTTTTAATTTATAACTATTTCTACACAATTACAAACTAAGTGAAGTTTTCTTCCAATGAAATTAGACTTCCATAACTTTAAAATAAGATATAATTTGCATAGTTTCATTGAGAAATGAATTTTTGGTAAATTTTCAAAGTGACACATTTTTGCAGAAAGGCTGCCATGTTTTTGTCCTATTTCTGTCTTATTTTTGTGATGAATTTTATTCAATTTTGAGCTACCTTCTAAACTAAATGAGGCTAAACTCTAAACATAAAAATTGTAGCTCTATCTGTTTTTTTTTTTAAATGACCACCAAAATCACCTCAATCTGATATATATAGAAGAAGTTATGTTAATTTTTCTATGACTATGCAAGTCGTATTGTGAATTTTGGATTGTTACTTCGTTGATTTGGGTATCCCTATGTAATTGGAATTAAATCTAACTATAAACATGAAAATTATAGCTCTATGTCTTAGTTTTAAGTGACAACCAGAATCACCTTAATCCGATATTTTTAGTTCAAGTTATGACATTTTTACTGGGACCTAGTTATCCTGGAAATTTACTGCAATGATATTTGGTTCACTATTTATTGTTAAACTACATTACCTATATTATTGAGACAATTAGTATAATTCTTGTGATGGATTAAATGATTGTATTGTGTGAAACATAAAGGATTGTAAAGAGAAAGTGTGATACAAATATTCTTCTGAAAGTTTGAGCAAAACCTGCGGGCGAAATTTGAGGAGTACGGGTTGTATATAGAGTTCTACAAGTTTGTGCGAAACCTACGGACTTAGTTTGAGGAACATGGTTAGATCTCTTCTCCCTTTAAGGGTGGAATTAGAAGTAAATGAAATATTTGAGGATCTAACCCCAAAAAAGACCTAGATTCATTTAGGAATCCCCAAATTTAGCTTGTTTTCCAGACCCTTATATACTGTTTGGTTCAACACTCCATTTTTTTCTTTAAATGTTAAATTAAATTAGATCAATAAAGATGAAAAAATGATAATGATTCTAAAAGTGGCAATTGTAATTTTTTTCTTGAGTTAATGTGCATCTTTGGTATACTTTGTTATGTTTTCGATGCTTACATGGTGATGTTGATATTCTTGTGACTGTTTGCTTGCTATACATGTTATTGGTCCCCCATGTACTCGCTTAGTTTATACTAACCCCGATATCCTTATTTTTTAGGTAATCAGGGAAATAAAAGAGAATCATGGGGTAGAAGCCTTTGATCCAAGAGATTTAGATCCTTAATTATTTCTAACCATTTGCTTTGTTAAGGCATGTAAACTTTGTCTTTCTTTTAGAATAGTATGAGTTATGTTTTATATGTAGAAGCATTGTTGATGACCAAGGAGAGCCTTACATATTTAGTTTGCTTATATTATGATTACATACCATGGTGTGTTTGGCTAGATGGCCGGGAAAGCCATTGATGTCAGTTTGTTTGATGTTAGAAGTGTTCCGTTTACTTTATCAGATTTTATGTTAACTACAGGTGGCTAAATGATCACTAAATAAGGGACACTCTGCCCATTTTCCTTTTGAAAAGAACTAGTAATTAGTTTTCTTTTAATTTAAATTTCTTTCCGTGTTATCACGCATAAGGAGTACGATTGTCGCGAGTCCAAACGTCATATTTTAATTGTGTTGGTCGCTTTTGCATTTGCACGTCTGTCTACTCTTGCTAGGGAGTGCAACGCCTGGATAGTGGGTCGTCACAATTGGTATCAGAGTCCAAAGTTTTGGGTAAACTACACCTAGGATTTGAGACTATAAGTATAGCAAACTAGATGGAGGGTGATTTATCTAATGCATTACGTTGTTTGTCATTTATATTCATTAGGTTATTGGCATATGAAATAGTTAGGAGGAGAAGACGTTATAAGATACCTCTTAAGGGGGAACTGAGAAATGATGAGCAGAGGCAAAAACCTCAATCCTAGACACCAGATGATCAGAGGCAACAGGAGCCAGATCTGCAACAGGTTTTGGATACTTTGATGACTATGGTGGGTACTATGTTTGAGGATATACATGGATTAACTGAGACATTGTCCCAACCAGTGATACGGAGTGAGACCACAGATGTCCCTTCAGCCCCTCAAGCCACCACAACCCCCTCAACTATGTTAATTTCAACCACTCCACCTATATCGGTTGGTTTCAAATTAGATCAAGCTAGATCAAATCGAGATCAAAGAACCATAGAGTATACAAAGGGACATGAAGATAGAGGGGACATACGTGTACCTTGAGAGGACCGTCAGTTCTAGAAATTAATAATTGAGTTCAGAAAAATGAAGCTGATGATTTTTTTAAGGGAATGATGACCCTCAAGTTGTAGAGATATGGATTGTTGAGATGCAGAGACTTTTTTCTGAGTTTATGGTTGCTAAGGAATGCAAGGTCAAACTTGTCACCCATTACCTGAAAGAACCTACTTATAATTGGTGGAGTTTGGAGTTAAGACTCTGATATGGGAATAACCTTCAATTTATTTTTTAGGGTGATTTCATTCAGATCTTTCATGAGAGATATGTGTTTTCTTTTATTAGAAATCAGAAGATATCTGAGTTTCTGAATTTGAGTTAAGGTAGTCAACCTATGAGCCAAAATGAAAACCACTTTGCTAGACTATCAATTTATGCTCCAGACATGGTCGACACAGAGGAAAACAAAGCAAAGAGATTCAAACAGGGATTACAATCCTTCTTACAGAGATATTTGGTAGCATAACCTTTTACCACATATAGAGATCTAATGAATAATGCTAAAGTTTTAGAATTGGTCACTAAGGATAGACAAGAAAAGTTACAGGAAAAAAGACCAGTGGAAATTCACACTGCAAGTATAAAGAAGAAAAAGGAAAAGATGAAGCATTATAAGCAGGGCAAGGCTCCCGCAAAATACCATCATGTTCCAATTGTGAGAATCTTCATACAAGACCATGTAAAGAAGGAATGAGACTTTGTTTCACTTATTTTCAGCCAGGCCATTATGCTTCACTCTGTCCTCTTAGATCTGGTCAGTTACATCCCGTCCCCTTACAGCATGTTCCACCTCCTAGACCCCTACGCCTCAGCAAACAGCAATCCCTCCAGTTCTATTGAGGCCAGAACCACTTAGACCAATTCTACCATCATGGTCATAGTAGAGTCAACCTCAAGGTATGCCACCAGACCCAAGAGGTCAGGTTAGAGTTCATGCAGTGACTGCTCAGGAGGCTCGTGCTTCATCTGATGTGATTATAGGCAGAATGAAATTATTTTCTTATGATTTTGTGTTTTTATTGATCCGGGTGCCACACACTCATTCATTTCATTAGCATTTATTATGTATTTGACGTATGGGTCATGTTGGTCCCAAAGACAACTAAGAATGGGGTTGAATTAGTTATCTAAAATTTGACTTTTCTAACTTCACTTAGATTTAGTTTAAACCTATGATCAATCTATAGCATATATAGCAAAAATTAAAAGAGAAATTGAGGAGACAAATCCGGTTTATAATGGTTCATCCTTGTGCCTACATCCACTCTTCTAACCAAACAAGTCGGGATCTAGCAATTTGTTAGTTTTCACTATGATCCAAAACAACAATGTACAACCACTTGTCGACTTTTGATCTTCACACCATAAAGATTGTTTCGTCCAACAATGGAAGACAACACACATAAAGGTTCACTCACAGAGTACAACTCATGTAACTCAAAGCTCAAACAAAAGATTACATAATGAAAAAGTTTAATGACAGCAATAGGCTTTTTTTCGTGATTCAGAATGTAGAATTTTCTCTCAATTCTTGGTGCTATGAAGTCTCAAAAAATATGTGAAATTTGGTCACAATTATGATTCTCTGAAACCTGCTGAATTACTGCATTATAAGATAACTATGAAAATCAACAAACTACAGTAAAAAGTCCCCAAAGTTACTGCAACAACTCCAGCAACTATCCTGAAAAATAGGCTTCACATCCTCATGAATTTTGATGTTTATCAATAGTAAATAATTTTCTTCTGAAATCTAAACATCCCTCTATCATATTCAAAAACTATTTTGATTATATTCATATGATAACTCTTCCATAAAATTCAAAAACTACTCCAAATGTTCAGCCGTAATTCAGAATTTTTGAGAACAACTAGCTGATTTTGCTCATTTATTTTTCTACCAAAACCTGAAAATAATTATGCCACGGATTTTCATATCTGCTGTCCAACTATAGTATTATAATGTAGAACAATTATTAACCAACTGTGAAGATTTTGAAAGCCAAATACCCCTTGAGAGGCAGACATTTCTGCTAAGAATATGATAAACCAGCCCACTTCTAGCTGATTTTTCTCCAACATATCCATGAGATTTTTATTCTATGAAAACCTGAAATTGAAGTGCTTCATACCTTCTTTGAAATAAAGTTTTTAGATTTCCAAATACTTCAACACATAAGAAGATATGGCTTTCCAAACATACCAAAATGTTCACCCTTCAACACTTAGAAAAATTTCTAAATATTGAAATATGAATTGTCCTCATATTGTGAGATCTTTTATATATATCTAGACTCAATTATAGTCTAAGTGTATTACCCAAACTACACTTACCTTGCTGGTTCGATCTTTAACAAATATAAAAAAATCTTACTTCTATGACTAAATAAGTCTTACTTCTATAACCGGTTCTATGATTGGTTCTATGATTTTTCTTTAATAAAGGCTATCTATTGGGTATAATATCTATACACTAAATAAAATGATTAGAACAATACGAGAGATTTTGTTATCATCAAAACTAAGGAGATAACAATTTTCTTAACATTCTCCTCCTTTTTTGTGACAACAAAATCTTAAAAATAAATGCACAAAAATTATTCAATAGTGCACATTCTCAAATAACATGTATAAATATACTCAATACTCATCCTCATCCAAAAAGATTCAGCTCCCAGTTCAAAAGCTCTTCCTAAGTTTATACCTTTGCTTGTTTTATTTAACATGTGTTACACATTGTTCTCCCCTCAATGTGTGCAGTTTTCCTTTTATTGGTCTTCAAAATGCAGTTATTATTTATTTTCTATTAGTGCATTGTTTTAACTTTATTCTCCACTTTTTTATTCTATAAAAAAGAATCCACAACAAGGTATAGAAGAAGATTTAGAATTTTATTAAAATCTGACATCATTACATGAGAAGTACAACATTGAAGCACAAAGGAAGTGTCCTTGTCAGAACATAAAAGCAAAAGACTGAACATAGAAGCAAACAAAGAAGAGCCTAACAATAAAAAAACATATCAAAATGTGTTTGAACTTAAGATGCAATCTTTGACAGAAATTTCAAAATTTCAAAGAGCTTAGATTGAGTGTCATTTTGTCTTTCTAAACACTCATCAAGTTTCTTTTCTATTCTCTCTTTCCATTCATCTTCATCAGTCTTGGTTTGTTTTTTTTTTCTCGAAAATTCACCATGAACAAATGTGGATCTCAGTGACTCTTCAGAGGTTTTTTCCTCAAATGGACATTCTATGCCACAATTGCCTTGAAATTTTCCTTTCCAGAAGGAATTATCTTTGCCTCTCCATACATTGTGATTAGAAATGTCTATTCCCATGTGAGAGACCATTGATTCACCCAATACAGATGGCTCTAGGATAGGATCCCTTAGAGCTGAAAAATCAAATCCCTTAAACTCAAACAGTCTCATGAGAACATTGTCATATGGTTTGTTGCTCTTGTTCTTCTGGATGTGACTGATAAATTCATTGACCATATCAATTTGTCTTCCTAGCAGCAAAACAACCAAGATTCTACCATCCTCTACAGTCACGGTGGTAGAACTTCCATACCTTGGGATTAGGCACATCAAAACTATTTTGTACAGAACTTTAACAATAAGAGGAAAATCTTTTTCACATAAATATCCTTTCCAAAATCAGAATTTGCATGAAGCAGACTATAAATTTCTTTTTTCTTCATGTTCTCCAATGACTTATTCTCTGATTGTTTAATTCCTAAACAATGAGCAATGTCTTCTCGACTAAACTCAACTCTAAAACCCAATATTCGTGACTTCAAGACATCAGTACTCTCAAGATCTAAATTCTTATAAAAGTCAAAAATTATCTTTCTAATGCAAGGTCTGTTCATATCAAATAGTCTGACACCTCCAATTCTTTCAAGTACAGTTCACATCTCCAAATCCATTTGCTCAAAGTAATCAAAGTCAATGAACCTACAAGAGCCAATTTCAAACATAATTGATCGTGACCGAGTGTAGGGAACTTAAATTTGAAGGAGTTGAGATATCTATTTTTCTGAGAAGTTTTGATGGGCTTCTTGATTTGAGGAATGAGTTTGATTTTGAATAGATTGAGTTTTAGAGTCATGATTTGATACCGAAATTGATCGAGAGTTCAGAGGGTGTTCATCTTGATCCGAGTGAAAACTTGAAAAATCCGGATTTGAGGAGTCCAAATCAAAGAGAGTAATGTGTGAAGAAGATGAAAACTTTGATGTTTTGTTCATGATTCTTGAAAATTTGCGTGAAGCCATAGTGAATTTGGATCTAGGGTTCTTTATTAGGGCTTTCAAAGAGGGAGTCAAATAGTTTCGATATAGAGACTCTATGTATTCTGTTAACTTAGGGCTCTATATTCCGATTTTTTTTATTTTATATTGTAAAATCTTAAAATAGGAAGCACACTCCTATTTCATTTTTAATATTTTCAAATCTTTCTCTATCTAAAGATTTTGTAAAAATATTAATAAGTTGATTTTTTATTTCGATATATTCCAAAATTACAACACCAGTTAAAATATGATTTCTAATAAAATGGTGTCTAATCTTTATATATTTTGATCTTGAATGTTTTATGAGATTTTTGGTAAGACAAATGACATTAATATTGTCACATTTTATGACAATATTTTTATAATCTAATCCATAGTCTCTAAATTGTTGTTTTAGCCACAAAATTGAATATAACAATTTCCTATTGAGACATATTCCGATTCTACTGCTGACAATGCAACTGAATTTTGTTTTTTAGATACCAAACTTATGATTCTATCACCTAAAAATTGACAAGTACCCGAGGTGTTTTTTCAATCAATTTTGTAACCGGTATAGTCGGCATTCGAATATCAAATTAATTCAAAATTTGAATTCTTTGGATACTATATTCCTAAATTTTTTGTACTGACTATATATTTTAAAATTCTTTGGGTGGCTCTGAGATGAGATTCTTTAGGTTTACTTTGAAATTTTATACACAAACATACACTAAATAAAATATCGGGTTTAGAAACGGTTAAGTATAACAATAATCCTATCATGTTTCTATAGAGTTTTTCATTCACATATTTTCCTTCTACATCTAGGTCTAATTTAATAGAAGTAGACATACGAGTACTAATATATTTTGAATTTTTCATACCAAATTTTTTAATTAATTTTTTACATACTTTTCTTGACTTATAAAAATGCCATGAGAAAATTGTTTAATTTGTAATCCAAAAAAAAAAAATTTCATCCATCATTGACATTTCAAATTCACTCTTCATGATGTTGTTAAAATTATCACACAAATGTTCATTTATAGATCCAAAAACACAATATCATCAACATATATTTGAACAACAAGAATATAATCATCAACATATTTAATAAATAAAATAGTATCCACATTTCTCTTTTTAAAGTTATTTTTCACAAAATATTCACTTATTCTATCATAACATGCCCCTTGGTGTTTGTTTTAGACCATACAATAGTTTTTACAATTTATAGACATAATCTTTTTTACTATATTCTTCAAAACTGGGTGGTTGACTCACATATTTTTCTTCTTTTACGTAGTCATTTAATACTTTTAATATCCATTTGATATGATTTAAAATTTTTAAAACATGTAAAAGCCAAAAATAGTCTAATAGACTATAATCTAGCAACATATACAAAAATTTCATCATAATCGATTCTTTCCTTTTGTGAATATCCTTTTGCCACTAACCTAGTTTTGTTTTTTACAACATTTCCATTTTCATCTAATTTATTTTGAAAAACCCATTTAGTTTCAATTATTGATTTATCTTTAAGTTTTGGTTCTAAAGTCCAAATATTATTTCTTTTAAATTGATTTAATTCTTCTTGTATAGTCTCTATCCAACTTTCATCTTCTATGGCTTTTTCTATAGTTTTCGGTTCTATAGTAGATATTAATAAAAATTGATTTTTAATATTTTTATAACTTGATTTAGTTTTTATTCTTTCACTTACATATCTCATTATATTATTTGATGAATGATTAGGTAAGATTTTCCAAGTTCTAACTATTTCCTCTCTTTATTTATTTTGATTTATTTTATTTTGCTCATCTCGTTTTACATTTTGTTTTTTAAGAGAGATTTCATATTGTATAATATGATTATCTTCCTTTTCTATTTTTTGAAATTCATTTTCATGAAATTTAATATTTATTATTTCTTTTACAATTTTAGATTTTTTATTAAAAACTCTATAAACTTACTATTTAAAGAATAAGTTAAAAATATTCTTTCAATGGTTTTTTTATCAAATTCGCATCTAATATTCATATTATTTTTCAGAATAAAGTATGTGCATCCAAATGTATGAAAATATGAAATATTTGGTTTTCTTCCCTTAAAAATTTTATAGAGGGTTTTGTTTGTTATAGATCTTGTGTAGACTCTATTTATTATATAACATGTTATAGATGCGATTTCGATCCAAAAATATTTTCCTACACCACTATCATTTAACATAGTTCTAATCATTTATTGAATGGTTCTATTTTTACTTTCAACTACTCCATTTTGTTATAGTGTGTAAAGTGTTGAAAATTTTTGATTTATTCTTTTTTTATCACAATATTTTATAAATTCTAAGTTATCAAATTATTTTCCATGGTTTGTTCTTAAGCTAACTATTTTTAATTTTTTTTTATTTTGAATTTTTTTTTAAAAAAAATTAAAGGTTTCAAAGTTTTCACTTTTGTGAGTTAAAAATAAAATCCAAGGGAATCTAAAAAAATCATCTATAATAACTAGTCCATACTTGTTTCCTCCAAAACTTAAATTTCTAACCGGTCCAAATAAATTTATATGCAATATTTCAAATGGTCCAGATGTGGAAATGTGATCTTTACTCTTAAAAAATATTTTTACTTATTTATTCAATGAGCATGCACTGCATGTTATAGGTTCTTTCAATGAGATTTCAGAAATTCCTCTAACTAAATTTTCTTTGAACAATTTTTCTAATTGCTTAAAGTCTATGTGTCCTAATTTCTTATGCCATGTAAAAATATCATCATTAAAAGATATCAAATAATTTTCTTTTAAACTATTTAAAATTGTGAAATTTACTATATAAATATTGCATAACCTAATTCTTTCAAAAAAATTTCATGCGACTCACTATCAAATACTATGCATTTATTCTTTTAAAATAATACATCATATTCTAAATCAAACAATTGGTTTATACTCAACAAATTATGTATCAATTTTTTAACAAAAAACATATTTTTTATAGATGTAGAATTTATACCTACAGTGTCTTTTCTAATTATTTTTTCTTTTTGATTGTCTCCAAAAGTCACCACTCCATGGTTTTTTCTTTCGAATTTCTTGAACAATGAGGCATCACCCTTTATATGTCTCAAGCATCCGCTATTAACATACCATTTTCCTTTGATTTTTGCCTCTTATTCCTACACACAAAGAAAAACCATCATCTGTTCTTGAAAATCTAAACAAATTTGGATCCTTTTAAAAACAAACTTGTATTTGAATTAAATTTTCCTTGATATGTACTAAGCTTGTTCAAAAAACAACTTCTAGCAAAATAACCATTTTATTACATATGTAGCATGAGCTAATATTATTTTTATTTCTTGTATAATTAAATCTATAAGTAAAATAATTCTGCATATTGCCAAATTTACCATATTCAAATCCAGAATTAAATTTTTTATAAAAATTTGTTTCTCACCAGAACTTCTATGGGTAGTTCTAAGGTTGCTTCTATGGATACTTCTATATGTATTTCTGTATGACACTCTATGATATTTTTCTACAGTTTGTGGAAAGTTTTTATGCATATTTTGTGCAGACTGTGAGAGAGTTTTATGCAGGTATTGTGCAGTTTGTTGGGTAATTTTTGGAGCATAACTTTGATTTTTCTATGTAGACTTTTGTATGTTACTATGAGTGTTTTTTACAGGCTAAAATGTGCTTATCTCTTCCGTTTCTGTAGTTTTAACAAAACCACTATTGTTAGAGTTTGAAGGCATCTTATGATCATTAACATAACCTAAATCTCTTTTGCAAAAATTCATTTTTTGTATGAAAAGTAACTTAGTTAATTTTTCATCACTCTCGTGAAATTTTTAGAATGTATTCTCTATTGTTTTTGATAATTTAGCTATTCTATTCTTCAGAATGTATATTTCATTTTTCGGTCCACAGTTCTCAGTTTTTAGTCTCATTTTCAGTTCTAATGGTTTCAATTTTAGAATTCAACAAATACTTGGTTTGCCTAAACAAATCCTTTTCATTTTCTAATGTGATAACTTTATTTTTCAGTTATGAAATTATGCTTAATTAGTTGTTAGATTCAGCAATGTCAAATGAATTTTCAGAGATCATCTCATCCTTTGCCATAAGACAAAGGTTAACTTCCTTTGATATGTCAGAACTTTCATTCTTTGAATCTTCATGTTTTGAATCACTCCATATGGCCATCATTGCTCTGTCTTTTTTCTTGAATGCTTCAATCTTTTTCACCAATACTGGACACTCGTATTTTATGTGTCCCTTCTTTTTGCACTCATAGTAGATTTTATCATTTTCAGCTTCAGTTTTCTACTGTCTTTTCCTGCATTGAGTTTAAACTTTTGTGAGTTCTGAAAGTTTTTAGATTTAAAGCTCTTTTTACCCTTTTTCTTAAAGGCACGAGAGAGCTTTTTGGCTAGCAAGTTGATGTCTTGATCACTGCTACCATCTTCTGTAGAATCTTCATTCTCTTCAGCAGCGAATGCAATAGACTTCTTCTTGTTTTCGGATTCAGCAATATGAAATATCTCGGCATAAGACATCAACTTTCCTCTTAATTCATTGAGAGACAGTTTGTTCAAGTCTTGGGCTTCCTCAATAGCAGTCTTCTTGGCATCTTAAGTTCTCGGCAATACTCGAAAAACCTTTCTCACTTGATCAGAATCTGAAATCCTTTTTCCAAGAGAATCAAGTTCATTAGTTATTATAGAAAATCTATTGAACATATCATTTACGTTTTCTCCTTGCTGAAAATGAAAGAGGTCATATTCCTGTATCAACAGGTTGATTCGATTCTCTTTCACAATGCTGGTCCCTTCATATGTAATGCATAATCTATTCCAGATTTCTTTTACTATTGTACATAAAGAAACTAAATTAAATTCAGTTTGTGAGATCGCACATAAAAGCAAGTGTTTAGCACGAGAATTAATAGACATCTTTCTCTTGTCATCTTCTGTGATTATATGTAATTTAACTTCTACATTTCCAGAGGTAATCACTTCCCAAGTCTCATAGCTTGAATGAAAATCTCCATTCTATATTTCCAATGGGAAAAGTTTGCACTATCAAAGTATAGTGTTCTGTTCACGGTCTGACCATAGTTATAGGGAAAAATTATGGATCAATTACTCTAAAGAGGTCTCTTTACGGAAGTAAAAAACTACGCTCTGATACCAATTGTTGGTCCCAAAGACAACCAAGAAGGGGAGATTGAATTGGTTGTCTAAAATTCAGCTTTTGAAAAATTTATCTAACTCCACTTAGATCTATTTTAAACCTATGGTCAATCTATAGTATGCATAGCAAAAATTAAAAGAGAAAGTGAGGAGACAAATTTGGTTTATAGTGGTTCGGTTTTGTGTCTACATCCACTCTTTCAGTCCAAAAAATCAGGATCTAGCAACCTGCTAGTTTCCACTATGATCCAAAACAATAATGTACAATCACTTGTCAACTTCTGATCTTCACATCATGAAGATTATTTCATTCAACAATGGAAGACAACACATACAAAGGTTCACTCATAGAGTACAACTCATGTAGCTCAAAGTTCAAACAAAAGATTACAAAATTAAGAAATTTAATGATAGCAGTAGGCTTTTTTTCGTGATTCAGAATGCAAAATTTCCTCTCAATTCTTGGTGCTATGAAGTTACCAAAAATGTGTGAAATTCGGTCACAGTTATGCTTCTCTGAAACCTGCTGAATTTCTGCATTATAAGATTACCATGAAATTCAGCAAACTGTAGTAAAAGTCCTCAAAATTACTGCAACAACTCCAATAACTATCCTGAAAAATAGGCTTCACATCCTCATGAATTTTGATATTTACTAATAGTAAACAATTTTCTTCTGAAGTTTAAATATCCCTCTATCATATACAAAAATTATTTTGATTATATCCATATGATAGCTCTTCCATAAAATTTGAAAACCACTCCAAATGTTCAGTCGCAATTCAGAATTTTTTAGAACAACTAGTTGATTTTGTCCATTTATTTCTCCATCAAAATCTCAAAATAATTGTGTACGAATCTTCATATCTGCTATCCAACTATAGTATTATAATGTAAAATAATTAAATTCATAAGTTCTTAATCAACTGTGAAGATATTAAAGGCCAAATATCCCTTGAGAGACAGACATTTCTATTGAGAATATGATAAATCATCCCACTTCTAGCTGATTTTTTTTCAACATATTCTCGAGATTTTTGTTTTATGAAAACCTGAAATTAAAGTGTTTCATACATTCTTTGAAATACATTTTTCAGATTTCTAAATATTTCAACACATAAAAGGATATGACTATCCAAACATGCCCAAATGATCACCCTTCAACACTTAGAAAAATTTCTAAATATTGAACTGTGAATTGTCCTTATATTGTGAGATCTTTTATGCATATCTAGACTCAATTATAGATTAAGTATAGTACCTAAACTACACTTACCTTACTGGTTGGGTTTTCAACAAATATAAAAAAATCTTATTTCTATAACCAAATAAGTTTTGCTTCTATGACTAGTTCTATGACTTTTCTTTAATAAAAACTATCTATTGAGTATAATATCTGTACACTAAATAAAATGGTTAGAACAATATGAGAGATTTTGTTATCATCAAAACTAAGGAGACAACAATTTTCTTAACAGATCTGAACCTCTAGAGCAGGGGTTGTGGGTTGCTACACCACTTGGAAATGAGATTTATAGAGGCTGCATTGTGAGTTTCCAGGGGCATGATTTTAGCATTGATTTGCAATCGTTGGAGTTAGTAGATCTGGATGTGATTTTGGGTATGAATTGATAGTCAGTTAATTATATATTAGTGGATTGACATCAGAAGATTGTTTGTTTTTCACGACCAGAATAATCGCAAATTTTGTTTGTTGATGATAAATTTATCAAAGCCCCTGTTATATCTTTTATTCGACCGACTGGATGTTATCCAGGGGTTGTTAGAGATATTTAGCTTATGTTATCGAAGATAAGAAAGAGTAGCCTCAGTTACTTGACATACAAGAAATTTGAGATTTCTCGGATGTATTTCCAAATGATTTTCCAGGATTACCACTAGTTAGAGAGATATAATTTATCATTAATGTGATGACACATACTATTCCTATTTCTATGGCTCTATATATAATGACACTAGCTGAATTGAAAGAGTTGGAAACTTAATTACAAGAACTTGTGAACAAAGGATTTATTCGTCTGACTGTTTCTCATTGGGGTGCACCAGTTTTATTTGTAAAGAAGAATGATGGTTCTTTGAGATTGTATATTGACTATCGAAAGTTGAATCAAGTTACTATCAAGAATAAATATCCTCTGCTGAGAATTGATTATCTATTCGATGAATTAAGAGGCGCAACAATTTTTTCTAAACTGGATCTCAAATTGAGTTATCATCAAATAAGGGTCAAAGAGGAAGATGTACCTCAGTAGCTTTTTACACCTGCTATAGTCACTATGAGTTCTTAGCGATATCATTTGTATTTATCAATGTCCCGTCAGGTTTTATGGATTCGATAAATCATGTTTTCAGACCCTATCTAGATGATTTTACTATGGTATTTATTAATGATATTATGGTTTATTCCAAAGATAGAACTCAGCATAAGCAACATCTTCGCATTACTTTACAGACTTTGAGGACTAAGAAATTATATACCAAACTAGGTAAATATGAATTTTGGCTCAGCGAAATAACTTTCTTGGGTCACATTGTCTCCGATAAAGGATTTTCTGTAAATCCAAAGAAGGTTGAACCTGTGGTTAACTGGTCCATGCCTACTACAGTTATAGAAATGTGTAATTTTCTAGGTTTGGCAGGTTATTACCGCAGATTTGTTAAGAATTTCTCTTCGATAGCTGCTCCACTTGTGAGATTGACTCGTAAGAATACACCTTTCAGGTGAGATAAAAGTGGAAAATTAGTTTTCAGACTTTAAAGGATAGGTTTGTATAGAGATATGTGATCTTTAGTGATGCATCAAGTACTGGTTTGTGTTGTGTACTGATACAAGGACAAAACGTGATTGCCCATACTTCTAGACAGTTGAAATCTTATGAAAAGAATTATCCAATACATGATCTACAACTTATAGCTATTATCTTTGTTTTGAAGATTTTGAGACACTACTTTTATGGGGAACACTGTGAAATATTCATCGATCATCAGAGTTTCAAGTATTTATTTACTCAAAAGGAGTTGAATTTGATACAACGCAGATGACTTGAATTATTAAAGGATTATGATGTTATTATTCAGTATTAGCCCGACAAAGCAAACATTATTGCAAACGCACTCAGCCACAAATCCACAATATTCGTTGCATCTCTACAAGTAAGAGAGTATCAGATAATAACTGAGTTTGAGCAGTTAAGGATTGATGTTGAGATTACCAGTCCAGGATCTCTTAGGACTCGATTTATGGTTCAACTTGATCTATTTGATCGCATTAGAGTAACCAGCAAGCTGATGAGATAACAACTAGGCCCAAGGAAGATGTTCTTAAAGGGGGAAGTTCAAATTCAACATACTAAATGAGACAATCAAATTTCAACTCAAGTTAGTAGTTCGGAAGGCTCATAGATTGCAGAGGTTGATCATGGAAGAAGCACATAACTTATCATTTTCTATTCATCCAGGATCCACCAAGATGTATAGGAATTTGCGTTAATCCTTTTGGTAGCCTGATATGAAGAATGATATTGTAGACTTTGTTCGCAAATGCTTTACATGTCAGCAAATAAAAGCTAAACACTAGAAAGCTGGTGGAGTACTTGAACCACTCCCTATTCGTGAATGAAAATGGGAACATATTACTATGGATTTCATTTCAGGATTGTTTAAAATTTCAAGGGGATTTGATGCTATATGGGTGATAGTGGATCGATTCACCAAATCAGCTCACTTTCTCTCTATTGTGGTAACTTATTCTATGGAGAGATTAGCTAAACTCTACATTGATAAAATCATGAGGTTACATGGGATACCAGTGTCTATTGTTTTTTATAGAGATTTGAGATTTGTTTCTTGATTCTGACAGAAATTTCGATCCAGATTGGGAACTGAACTCAATTTCTTCATGGCATATCATTCTCAGACAAATGGGTAGTAATACTTTTTATTTTGAATGTTCTTTGCAGGGGCAAAGATAAAATTTAACCACAAATAAGGTAACACAAGAACTATCAACTCTAATCCCACTAAATTTTGGTCTGTAACTCAATCAACAACATCAGGAGAGCTATCGGAACAATCTCACCTCAGAAAAGCTCATTGGAAAACTTGAGACATCAAACACAGTAGTCAAGCATTTGAATTCAAGTTTTGCACTTGTCAATGTTGCCACCACAAAGCGATTCAATCACAATGTTGAATACGAGAATTTGGCAACAATCTTCAGTCTTGGCCACTGCAGATCGAGTAGATCTTGAGATTGGATTTCAGTTGATTTTGGCCGACTCGGATAAAAAATCACAAGGCAGAGAAAATCAGAAGCAGCAGAATGCAAGCATAATTCCCCTGCCCACAACTTGAATAGCTCCTACAAACTATTTATCAGCACACTTGCGATTATTAAAGCATATTATCATGTGCAAGAACATAAATGTCCAAATTAAGTAGATATTTGAACAGAATGTTTTATCAATTTTCATTTTAATAGCGAAAAAGGGACAACAAGAAGGATGACTAATTTTAGCCAAATTTCTGACTTCAGTTTTACAAACAAGCAAAGTGACCATCTCCCATCATGATGCATTTACTTATAGCACCGCATGAGAAGAAGCCAAACATGTATAAAGATAGATTACATATTAATACACAAGTATTGTGGATCTCATGGCGAATATCAGATGGATGTAACAAAAAACATTTTCATAATTGATTTTCTGGCCCAAGGATACTACTCGCTCTGTCTGGAAAAGTCCTCTGTTAAACCAGAAGCAGTCGTAGAAGCAGGTTCACTGTACCATTGATCTGTTTTGCGAGTGATAAATCTGGCCTCTGCATCATCAAGGTATATCTAAGGTCAAGGTCAAGCACTATCTTCAAAAACAAAATTCTTTTCTAATTTGTCTGCAAGTGTGGGCGTTGAGAATGAGACCCCATGCTTCACGTTTATAACAACCAAAGTGAACCGAGAGAAATTAATCACAAAATCATCTTGACTGCTAACAGAATCTGATTCTTTCAAGGACAAAGTAGGTTGCATAGAACCTTAGCTTTCTCCTCCCCACCAGCTTAAAGGTGGATTAATCATAAGGCTTCATAAATGTGGGGTTTGGGAAGGGTCAAATGTATGCAGCCTCATACTTGCTAGCAGAGAGGATGTTTTTTGGTTTAACGTCCCCAAATTCCCTTTCAGCCTTATCCTTCCCACCAGTAGCATCCCAAAAAGAAGAGGCACAAAAAGGAACCTGTACTTTCTCATTTATGAGACAACGAAAATCACATCCCCCCCCCCCCCGGGGGGGACATACTGCAGATGTAAGATTAGGACTTTGACATTTGCTTCTTTTCAGTATTTTTTTTTCAAACTACAGCAATGTTTCACTTTAATCAGGTGGCATAAGGAAAAGTAATTGCTATTGGCAGGTGCAAGCAACTCTAGAGGGTTGCTCTTCACTACATATACTAAATTGCAGTGAGGTGTCTGATCCTGTTTATGTCCAACCATGTCCTAATCTGGACCCCATTTTTATCTGTGGCCGTGGTTGAATTGCATATTTCATCAGGTTTCATTCTTAAGTAATTTATGTGTTGGAATCTCAGACATATTAGCTTAATACGCCATCTATTGTATTGTGATGTTGTAGAATAGGCCAGTAATATGCAACCAACTAAAAAAGAATATAAATTCACCACTCTAGTACGGAACAACTAAGTCAAAATCTTGCTTTCACAGATATTGAAATTGCCTAATGCCTAATGTACATGAATTGAACATTTGAGGCTCAAGAGAAAAAAAGGAAAAAAAAAAAAGGGGACTTCTGGCTCACCTGATAAGAAGACATTTGAGTATTCATCATCATCGTAAACAAATTGTGGGGGATCAGGTGAACCAACACCTACAATGGTACTTCCACTGCATTGGACAAGAAGCAGAATAAGTTATTGGCAAACATGCAGCTGCCTAAAAGGATGATAGAGAATAATAAATCCAGACTTATTTGGAAAAATGCGCTGCTTCAGCTAGCAAACCATAAAATGTGTTCAAGCATCTGGGAAGCAAAATTCTACTCTGTATGATATGTTTGTCAGAGATGCCCTCAAGAACACCACAAGTCTAATTAGCTGATTGATTAAGACAGAAGTGTGAGATAGAAGGGCCACAATCATGCAAGTTGGTCATAAACAGAGGCAAGAATTTGTTTGTATGAAGCTTGACCAAACTTCCTCATCGGAATCATAAAATGCATTTCAATGAGAATGAATAAAGGATATTGCAACTCCTAGCATATGGTCTTTTTTTCCCCATGCCGTGAATGGTTGATTCCAACCAAATTATAAAAATTGGGTGGTTTTACAGTTAAGTTTTGCAGAGACTTAATTTCTTAATTGCAGAAATCTGTTTATGGTTTTGGGGCGGGGGGGTTCAAATTGAGTCTCCTTACAGTTTATACACCCTTGACATGTCATGTCACTACAGTTCATAGAAGCAAAGAGCTGGGCCATCATGGTTCAGAACAGGGATTACTTCATATCTTTACTTGAAAGAGAGTTGAACTGCGTCTTTTGCTTTCTCCTACATTGTCCGTATGGGAACTTCTTGCATTCTCATGATAATGAATGACGACGATTGATACCCACCATAATTTAGCATTTTATTTCCTTTTTTGTTGGAAATCTGCTCAATATAATAATACTATGGTACATACCATATGAAATCAATACATAAAAGTCTGAAACCACAAGAGTACTGGTACCATACCATGAAGAATCATAGCTTCAGTAAACATGGTCCTATCATTGCCCATAAATTTAAGATATTTTTGGATCATATATTTGTACATGCACTGTACAGTACCATGACAAAATAGTACCAAACATCATAATTTCTGGTAGATAAGATCAGGTTTTAGATACCAGAGACCATAATTTGGTACTTTCAGATAAGGATACACCACAGAATTTCCCCATAAATGATGTCATACAAAAATTTCACACCCTTCGGTCGTCAAAGATTTTCTACTTTAGTTATCATTCTACTTATTTTCATCTCAGGAACCAAAAAATAAAAAATGTTATGACACTGATCACACATTCAAGAAACTAAATAAAATATTTTTTATCTCATTATTTCAATAATTGAATAGCTAACCTGACCGAGATGAAAATAGTGTGTGGCATAATCCAATCCTTGTGGGAAGAAGATCCTTGTGGGAAGAAGATCTTTGCTTTCTTGAATAAAAAGTGGGTGATTTCAAGCTCGAGATTTGGGCCTGGTGTGTGGAGGGAGTTTGTACAGTTATGAGTAGAGTTTTTGGGATGCTTCCTCTACCTGTGTTTTGGTCGGCGTTTAAGGAACAGAATAGGAAGATCATTAGGGAGCCAAGAAACACTTGATGAACAATCTTCTCCAGTCCTTGTACCTCTGGTTTACTCATCAGTTGTTCAAATTTTTTGATGAGATTGCTGAACTTTACCATACTTTTGGTGGGTAAGCACCTTTTTGGTGCTCTTCCCTTTTGGCTTTTGTTATTGATACTTCTTTTTCAGATAAAAAAAAAAAGGCAGCGGCATAACTCTTTAAAATGGTCTCATAGTGATCACAAAAGAGTTAAGGTTATGTTACTGTTTATTCCTAAATAAAAAATAAATAAATAAAAAAAAAATTGGTATGCAATCTACTCATCAAAATGGCAAATGTTTCCTGTAACACAAAGTATCGGATAACTAAAGAGCACATTGGAGCAGCAAACCTGCTCAAAAATACATGAAGTAAATACAAGAAGGTAAATCTACAAAGTTCATATATCAAAGACAGTAGCACAATGGTAATCTCTAAAGACCATATATAGATTTCCACTCAGACATTTAGCTATTGGCCCTATGCGGATGGGCCTTGGACCTCTAGCATTTCAAGGAGTTATAGTGATGGGTCCGGCCTTCAGCTATTTCTAACATAATTATCTAAACTGCAGCTTTGAGACGTCAGAGGCTGTAGGAATGCTGCCGCTCAGGCCTTGTTTTGGGAAGTGAAGAAGGGACTATCCTTCATATTAGATTTTGAATCAGAGAAGAAAAGGAAAGTTGCAATTATGCATGCTAGGAGGTTTGCTTTCAATTGTAATGTAAGTCACTAGTTCTTGATTTCTCTGAACTTTGACATTGTCTCTCTCTCTCTCTCATTATGCAACTTTAGATGTTATTGAAAATTGAAGGTGAATTAAGTAATTTTTTGAGCACTCTCTCAACAGGATGCTTAAGTAGTCAAGATACCAAGGCCCTGTTTGGGTAGAGCTCTAAAGAGCTTAGGAGCTCCACAAGTCTCTACAAAAGAATTTTAGAAAGTGTATGGCTTTTAATACCAAACAAAATTTCCCTATAAAAGGTGTCACAGTTGTCATTGTTCCAATTATTTTGGGTTTGAAACAGCCTTTTGTTTAGCCAAACTCAGCCAAAGTTGTTAGAGCCTAATGTAACACGACTTTAATAAACAAACAGTAGAATCAGGTGTTTAGAATTTGCTTCAAGATACATACCTCCCAGACATAAAAACAGCATTATATTCCCCACGGTTTGCAGCAATTATTTGCTGCTTTAATCTCTTAAGAGGCGGGAGGACTTCAAAAGCAGGAGGTTCTGCAGAAGACACATGCCAACTTGTCAACAGCTAAATAGCAGTAATATGTAGATCAGTGCAAAATGACAAATTGAGGGCAAGTAGCCAGGGAACAGAGTCTGAATTGGCGTTAGATAGGACTACAAGAAAAGAGACTATGAGAAAACCTTTAAGAGTTTTTGGAGCACAAGTACAAAAAGAGGGTAATTAACCTTTTCAAGAAATACATACCCAAATCATTGATGCAAACATCCTGAGAAATTCCATTGCCCAAGATCTTCTCTAGCAATTTGAGAGGATCAGCCTTGTTGGTTTGGTCCAGTTTAAGGCACTGTCAGATCAAAAGACAGCCTCAGAGAGATCATATGAAGTAAAGAAACTAAATTTAAATCATTGATGAGGCTCTTGATTTCCAATCAGCGTTACCTTATAAACTTCGGCAGTTGGGCATGCTTCTTGAGGCTTTATAAGAACCATTGGAATGTCAGACAGTATTGGCATGTCCACATTTTCAACAACCTAGATGAAGCAAGTCAAGAGGAATATTTTTCAGTTGAGCAGTCGCTCACAGAAAATTTAAGAAAAGCTTATATCATCTATTCTCCAGTTACTAAATTAACTGATGTGAGTGCCAATTCTTATTTCTATTTTATCATAGATATGTCAATAGTAAGTTTCTGTTTAAGAAAAAAATTATGCTTGACTTCCACACAAAAATGTTTATATGATATGTTCGCTACAAAATCATAGAGAACAAGACTATGTTACAATTATGAAAATTTCGGAGTTGAATCTAATTAACATTGTTTTCAAAAGCAATTATCCAAGACTGCAAAAACGCACAAGAACTGCAGACATAAGTTCTCATTTTCCCTGTTTAATACAAATAGTAGTCATTTGTAGGCTACTTTCCAGGATGGGATAACAATTAGAAAGTGGGACAAGATATTGCATCAAGAATATACAATAACATGTTTTAAAAAAATAAAAAATAATTTCCAGAAAAGTGTCTAGACCAGAAAAACCAAAAACAGTAGCCATGGCAGGTAGACACCAGACATTATCTCCATACTAAAAAGTGAGCTTCAATGCCAGATAATGACAACCACGTAACTCAACTCAACTAATTCTTTATCACAACTTTGTTGGGGTTGGCACCATCTTTTCAAGCAAGTGTGAGGACCAAATCTGAGAATCAACAGTTCCTCTCATTCTAGGTCGAGTAAATTTTTAAGTAACAAAATCTAACTTTAAATATTTAAAAAGACCAGTAAAAGGGACAAACATACACATGGAGTTGAAGAGATTTCATGCATCTTAAATAGCAGTAGCTTTGTCAGCAACGTGATCGACTACTCCATTACAGAATCTAGATGGAGGAAATTTTTTCGGATTTATATAATGCAACCCTGATGCACATATACGTGCAATTTTATAAAATTTTATAAACACAATAAAGTAAATTAGCATTATAAAGCAAAAACAAAAAGGGATATACTTTGCTTCTTTTGTTTATAAACTTCTTATGAGAATAGTCAGTGCAGTATGTTCTCTTCTGATTAGTTTCTACTTCTTGATTTACTACGCCAGTTCTTGTCGAAGCCTTTGAGGTATTAACCGTTTTAAGAAGGTTCAATCTCACAAAAGCCTAATACTATTCAACTTCAAAGAGGAAATACTACAAATAACCATGTGGAGGAAAAGATATATTAAAATTTG
The DNA here is from genome assembly GCA_037126225.1 of Dillenia turbinata. Lineage (NCBI taxonomy): Eukaryota > Viridiplantae > Streptophyta > Magnoliopsida > Dilleniales > Dilleniaceae > Dillenia > Dillenia turbinata. The sequence goes on from JBAMMX010000015.1 coordinate 273,900, forward strand.
TTTTTGTTACATTTTGTGTGACTTTTAGAACAGCCTTATTAGTCTTTAAACTTTTCTGGCATGAAGCATTTGGCATTGGACAAAATGAGGTTAAATATAAGAATTTTTTTATAGTTTTGTCATTTAAGGCAGACTTAAATAGATCATTAATTTTTTTTTTAAGTTTCTTCTTTTGTTTGCTGTTTCTGCTCTTCAATTCCCCACACCATTCTTTGTTTTGGTTAATCAGAGACGTACACAGTTTTGCACCTGAACTGCCAAACCCTGCCTCCATAATCACAATCTTTTCGCTTGGCACTTAAAATGTTACAGTATGGTGCTACCAGAAAGTTGACAGTTTTGCTTAAATGGTCAGGCTATTTCAGCCTTGGCTCATGATAAAAATTGATCGTAGGGAGTATTCATCGGTCTTTCCCTTCATAGTAACTATTTTGGAAATGTTACCATCTGAAGCAATGAAACTACCAGAAAATGGGAAGCAGACAATGACATACCTCACCTCGACCTGTACAGTAGGCTGCACCCTGAGAGAAAAAGAATGGAACATCGGAACCAATTTCACTTGACCATTCTAGTAAATCCTTCTCCCTGGCCACACAACCGTTAAATTGATTTGCTGCCCAAAGAGCAGTGGCAGCATTGCTGCTACCCCCACCAAGCCCAGCTCCTGTAGGCACCTTTTTATCAAGATGAATCTGTGGAGCAAGAAAGCATGAAACGCCCACACCCTCAAAACATCATAGAAACTTAAAAGATCTTCTGTGGTGAATTTCTAAACCAATAATAAACAGGTTCATACCCAAAAGTGGTTGTCACAACCGGTCTTTTTCCTGTAAAGGTTAAGGGCTTTGATAATCTGCAGAAGGAATGCAAATTCATAAGCTTCTCATACTCAAATGACCATGGACTAAAGAGATAGAGGACATCCGTAACAAGAAATATTGCTTACTAAATTCCTATCGTCAAGAGGAACTCCAGGAACATTAGTTGACAGGCGGTCTTTCTCCTTTGACGGAGACAAGGAAAATTTAATTTTATCTCCCAGACTTATCACCTGAAAGCGTAAGGGGTGACAAACACATCTTCTAGAACAAACTCTGAGCTAAACAAACAAAATGGTAGAAGCAAATTGCAAACTCTTTGCTATCATTATATGCAAAGACAGATTATGAGTACCCAATCAACCATGTGAATTACACAAATCAACAAGACAGAGCTAAATATGAGTCATCCAGCCAGCATGGATGACTCACACTATTTGATGGAAACACAATCCTTTCTCTTCAAACAACTCCCACATATTTCCAAAGGAAAAAAATAAATAAATAAATAAATTAGGTGCAATAAGCTTACATGAAAGAGAGACGCCAAGTCATGAAACCCATCTTCCCTTTTGCTAGTTATTCTCAAGAACACATTAATCTGCACATGCATAATCAATATTTGAGAAAAGGGAAAAGAGTAAGAAAGAAATGTTCAAAAAACTTCCAAGGGAAGCCAGGAAATTGATGATCACCTTACAAGGAGAGAAAAGTGTGAGCCTATTAAGTCCAGCTTCCCCATCCACTTCGTCTGCTAACTTGTTAATCCTTTCATCAGGGTCAAACACTATCTATATCAACACCCAGAGAAATAATAAATGATTTATGGTTCTACTTACAAAACCAAAAAAGAAAAATAATAATTAATTAACAATTATAAGAAGATTTGATTAACCTCCACTTGCTTTCCGGTCTTCTTTGTATCGGAATGAATGGCTTTGACAAAAGGGGTTCTCCGAAATTGAGGGATTGGCTTAATAGACGAAGAACCATGGTTCCCGAATGAGCAGGAACCACTTCTTCTGAATGAATTGGAAGATGGGTTTCTTCCATTGCAGGAGGGAAGAGGCTGTGTCAAGAGGAATTTGCAGGACGAAGCCATTTTCTTGCTCTACCAACTAAGAAGAAGGACTAGAACCCAATTTCGGGAATGCAAGGGGATCAAAGTGGAGGAATCAATCGCTTGCAGATGCTTTTTTTTGGGTCCGATTGTCGTTGTGGTCAAATTTGGTGGTGGTGTTGCTGGCGGGCTGCGTTAGCCTTCTTTTATTTTATTTTATTTTATTTTTAATTCCATTCCCAGTCAAATACTTCACCCTTGCCATTAATAAACTGTCCAATAAAAAATTTAATATATGCAATATCTATCATATTTAATACTAAATAAAACGTGAATTCTATAAATATAAATAAAATTATGAAAAAAAATATAGAATACAATAATATAAAAATATCTATATTATCAATTAAAATAATATTATTATTTTTTTAATTAAAATAATTATATAAGCGAATATATGATTTAAAATAAAGTATCATAAAAGAGAACAATCTGTATAATCGAACTCATTTAATGAAATAAAGATTTTATTATTGTTGTATTCTATATCTATCATTTTTTTCAAAAGAAAAAATTAAAATTTATTATCAATAGAATCTATAAATAATAGAATCACAATTAAAATTAAAATTTACTATTGATGAAACATAATCCAAATACCAACCCGTACTGCATTCGGAAGCCCGATACCTGACAAAGCATTTGTGGTCCCGAAGTGTCTAGTCCCTTTGAACCACACATCGACTTGGACATCGAAACCGACGGGCGGATACATTTGGTGAAACCGAACGCTTATCCTCTCTATCTGACCGATAACTAACGAATATTAAAAGAATCGAATACTTCTGTTCTTAATCGGTAGTACACAAGCTGAATCTTGCTCTAATCTAGCTTCCTATTCTAGCACGAGACGGATCTTCTGGATAAGAAAGGAAACCCTGAAGATCTAATTAATAAGAGAAAGAATCTCTCCGTATGATTCAACTTCCTAAGTGATCTCATCAAATCTTTGACGATCCGTAATTTCCGGATCACTTCATAAGAAAGCTAGGATTACAACGCCTCGCAACGGCACGACTCTGAGAGGGACGTTGTATAAAAGTTTTTGAAATATCAAACTAGGTAAGCCCTCTAACTGAATATAGGATACACAAAGATCACCGAAAGATCCGTCATCCCTTATTTTCAATCTGTTTATCATTTCGAAAACTCATCTTTCCGACTTAAGTATCAAAATCTCCCCTACCGAAATATCCTCCGGCGATCTTTTGTAGGTATCAAGCCTCTTCATTGAGTATCCGTTCGAGTCATAAGGAACCAAATCTGTAGAGTCAAAACCTACCTCCAACAGATTAGTGACGTCCGTGGGAAGTTAGGCTAGTCGTTAGTCTTTCTCACCAACTTCCTATCACTAAACAAAAATGGCTACAGTTAAGAGAAAATGGCCCGTTATCGGGTTCGACAATAATGATTTGATTGGAGTTGACCCCAACCGCAACGATCTCATAGTTGTTACTATCAAACAGAGTCTCATATGATAAAAAGGATTATCATTGACCAAGACGCAAATTACGACATCCTTATTTGGGATGCTATCTATCGAATGGGTCTCAGCTCTTCATACCTTCAAATACCAACCGGATCCCTCAAGGGATTGCCTGATGAATGTATCTATCCAGAATTGATCATTCCACTCGCTGTAACTTTAGATACTCCCCCTAACCATGCAACTGTCAAGGCCACCTTTCACGCGATAAAACTATTCTTATCGTATAACGTCATTCTCGGTCGACCGAGTCTAAATGAACTAGAAGCTTTACCCAACACTCTACACATGAAAATGAAGTTCAGAACATTGGAGGGGATCATAATTATTTGCAGCGATCTCGATCTCTACACCTTCTTCACTGACCGAGATGGGGAGAGAGCTTTTCTATCGATACCCCAGAACTCAGGGGTGACATCGAACTGATAAGAAAACTAGAACCAGGAGAAGAGGTGATCGAAATTCCTCTAGTGAATGACCCCAACCGAACTGTTCAGATCGGGGCTACTCTGTTTGCGTCCCTACAAGATGCTATTGTTAATTGCATACAACGGCACTCCAAGGTTTTTGCTTGGTCCTCTAAGGACATGCCTAGAATTGATTTGTCTGTCATTACTCACAAATTAACAATAAACCCCAGCTACAAGCCGGTCAAATAGAAGAAGAGGGTATTCACTCTTGAGTACCAACGAGTTATTTAAGAAAAGGTTCAAAAGTTGCTAACTGCCGAATTCATTCGTGAAGTTAATTATGCCGAATGGCTAGTCAACATAGTCTTAGTGAAAAAAACCAATGGTAAATAAAGAATATGCGTGGACTTCACGGATCTCAACAAAGTATGCCCAAAGGACAGTTACCCCTCCCGAATATCGATAAGTTGGTGGACAACTTCTCAAGCCATCAACTCTTGAGTTTTGAGGACGCCTACTCAGGGTATAATCAGATACGCATGACGCCCGAGGATGAAAAGATAACAAGTTTCATTACTAAGTTCGGTACATATTGTTATTGAGTCATACCCTTCGGTCTAAAGAATGCAGGGTGACCTTCCAATGGTTGGTTAACGAAATCTTCAAAGATTAGCTTGGTCGCAATATAGAAGCGTACATGAATGACATGCTTGTAAAAAGCACTGACGCCAAGAATCACGCTACTGACCTTGAGAAAACCTTTCAAACACTCGATCGCTATAACATGCGACTGAACCCCGCCAAGTGCACGTTCAGAATCTCGTCAGGTAAATTCTTAGATTTTATAATCACCAACCGCGGGATTGAAGCAAACCCGAAAAAGATACAAACTATTATGGATATGTTACCGCCCAAACACTGAAAGAGGTGCAGCGTCTCACCGGTCAGATAGCGGCTCTAAGCCGATTCATGTCAAAAGATGGAGAGAAGTACAAACTCATTTTTTACGCTCTGAAGAGATCTTAATGATTCGCATGGCCTCTCCGTTGCTTTCTCGACCAATTTCTGATGAAAAACTCTACCTTTATCTCTCTATTTCTGATCAGGTGCTTTGTTTTGTCCTTATAAGACAAGATTCAACTGTTCAGAAGCCTATATATTACATCAGTCGGATACTTAAGGAAGCCGAGATTAATTATCGACCGATCGAAAAAAATAACATATGCACCGGTAATCTCGGCCAGATGACTTCGATCGTACTTTCAAACCCATACTGTTATGGTACTCACTGATTAGCCGTTGAAGCAAATCATTCAGAAGAGAGATATGTCTGGTCGTCTAATCAAGTGGAGTGTCGAATTGGACGAATTTAACATCCAATACTAGCCTTGACTAGCAATCAAAGGCCAGTTTTTGGCTGATTTCATCATCGAGTGTACTCTTCCAGTCACGATTACGTCTAAGCCCACCAAAGATCCTAATGAATGGTCATTGTCGGACTGGACCATACATTTTGACGGGCCCTCGAATTCTTCGGATAGTGGCACCAGGCTCATACTAATGGTTTGGACAACTTCAAAACAGAATATGCCTTCCGTTTTGACTTTAGGGCCACCAACAATCAGGTAGAATACGAAATCTTGCTGACAGAACTCTGGATTGCAGCAGACATGGGAGCACGAAGTATTCGGGTATTCACTGATAGCCAGTTAGTAGTCCAGCAGATCGAGGGGGTCTATAAGACAAAAGATCCAACTATGGTCAAATACCTAAGTAAGCTGCACGAGACGATGGTAAGGCTAGAAAGGGTTGACATCCAACAAATCCCTCGTTCGGAAAACGTAAGAGCCGATACACTCTCCAAGTTGGTCAGCTCAGATTCAGTTGCTTCTAGCCGAACAGTTGATATCGAAAGTTTAACGTACCCCAATATTGACGAATTCGAAAGGGTCTTGGCAGCGGACCAACCTCCTAGTTGGAAAGATCCAATCGAAGCATAGTTAAGAGACAACCGATTGCCTGATTTGCCACTGGAAGTAGCTAAATCATCGACGAAAAGTTATATCAAAAGTCTTTCACTCATCCCTATTTGAGATGTCTAACCACAGAAGAGGAAAGCAATATTCTATTAGAGATTCACAAAGGGATATGCGGCAGCCACCTGGGGGCTTGTAATCTGTTAGACAAAACTTTATGACAAGGATACTACTAGCCGACCATGAAAAACGATTCGAATGATTATGTCAAAAAAATGCGACAAGTGCCAACAATTCTCCTCGGTTCCCAGAACATCTTCTACCGAGCTTAGCCCCCTTATCGAACCGTGGTCGTTCGCTCAATGGGGAATGGACATTCTCGGACCGTTCTTGTCAGCTACCGGGCAAAGAAAGTTCCTCATAGTGGCCATCGACTACTTTACTAAGTAGGTAAAGCCTGAATCTCTAGCCCAAATAACAGCAACTAAGGCCCAGCAGTTCGTATGGGCGTACATCATTACTCGGTTTGGCATACCTCACATCCTTATCATGGAAAACAAAAAATAGTTTGATAATGCTAGCTTCCGAGAGTTCTGCACAAAGTTAGGGATCGATCATCGATTCTCATCAGTTGTCCATCCACAAACCAATGGACTCGTGGAAATAACCAACAGAACGATTTTTCAAGGGTTAAAGACAATGTTAGATGAAACCAAAGGACAATGGGTAGACGAACTCTATAGCATTCTCTGATCGTACCGCACCATAACCAGAAGAGCAACTGGAGAGACTTCGTTCAGCCTGAAATACGGAAGTGAAACTATTATACCAGTGGAGATCGGCATCTCCTCCCTTCGGGTAACCCAGTATGATTCTGAAACAAACGAATCAACCTTGCGTGAACATCTAGACCTACTCCCTAAACTATGGGAATCCATATCTACTCGAATGACTGCGTATCAGCAACAGTTGGCACGATATTATGACCGACGAGCTAAAAATCGAACGTTCAAATCAGGTGACTTGATACTAAGGAAAGTGGAAGCAATCGGCCAACTCCAACCCGGGGGCAAACTAACCTCTAATTGGGAAGACCCTTATCAGGTACACTCTGTAGATCACTCGGGGGCTAATCGCCTCAACAATCTAGATGGGTCAGTCATACCCTGAACTTGGGATGCAGAGAATCTACGGATCTACTATCAGTGAGCTATATCGTTTCTCTTTCGACAGAGGCACCTCCTATCGATCAGTAATTACCTATCGAAGGGATCCATCTCTCCGAAGGGCCTCAGTCACCCCGTCCTATTGAAGGAATCTATCCCCCGAAGGGCCTCAATCGTCCCATTTTATCGAAGGGATCTATTTCTCCAAAAGTTCTCAGTTGTCCTGTCCTATCGAAGGGATATATCTACCCGAAGAGTCTCAGTCATCCCGTCCTATCGAAGGGATCTATTTTCCCAAAGGGACTCAGTCGCCCTGCTCTATCGAATGGATCTATCTCCCTGAAGGGTCTCAGTCGCTCCGACCTATCGAGGGAATGCATCTTCCTGAACGGACCTTAGTCGCCTTGTCTTACCGAAAGCACTTACACCTCTAAAGGGCTTTGGCTGCCCCGTCTTAGCGAGAGCATTCAATCTCTTGGATGAACTTCGGTCAAAAGAGCCAGCATCATCAACTAAGTCTGTATCAATGGACAGACAAGAACATAACCCTATCAACCTGGAAGGCGCAAGGATAACCCTCAGTGTCCTTCACATAAGTGGATCGATCACAAAAGTGGACGGGCCTACAAAGAAGTTCCGACAGACATAACTGATAACAAGTAAGTGGAGCAAATCTCTTTTATTTCACACCTGTTCGATTACATAGTAATTACACTTTACAAGTCCCTTGATTGGGCAGATTACATTAAAAGAAATACATAAGGTTACCTCACCTCTATCGCTTGGCAACATTGGAGAATACAAAAATAGTAAAAAGATGAACAAAGAAAAACAAATAGTAGCCCCAAGTATCAAAGACCACAGAAGTCACAACTCACAAGTGAAACTTACATGCAATAATTTGCAGCCCTACTGATACAACGGGACCGAAAGGGGAGACAAACTGATCCGGAAGGGAGTCGGAGGATGTATCAGAATATCATCATATTTTTTTCCATCACCTAACTCCCTACATGCAACCGGCACGCCTTGCCACCCGACTCGGGAGGGGACTCTTTTCTTAAATTCGAGTCAGGGACCCTTAACGGGAATCTCGATGAAGCCTATCATGACATTCGGATAGTGAATGACATGACAAGTCCTCATACCAACAGTCCCCATTCTTGATGAGACCTCATACCAACAGAGGTGATTCATACTATCGAGCTTTGCAATGCTGAAGCATCCCTTTGAAGACTTCGCATGGAAAACAAATCTCACAAGAAAAATGCCCTCAAGCATAGGAAAAAATATGTTGAAACACTACGAAATCCCACAGTCCCTATTTATAGGCACAAAAAGATCTCTTCAATATTTTGGGGGCAAAAGGGGGATTCATATTCTATGCACTTTAATTTCGTATCAATCACGGGCGATTCGGATGATCTTAGGAGACACGTGTCACCAGCTTTCATGCCTTTCCAACTTCTCAAGAAGTGAACTTCATTTATAGCGTCTCTCCTACAAATTGACATCATGAATCGGGGGTAAATGATGCGATATAATTCAAATACCAACCCGTACCGCATTCGGGTGCTCGACACCCGACAAAGCATTCGTGGTCCCGAAGGGTCTAGTCCCTTCAAACCACACATCGACTTGGGTAGCGCAACCGACGAGCAGATACATTTGGTGAAACCGAACGCTTATCCTCTCTATCCGACCAATGACTAACAAATACTAAAAGAATCGAATACTTATGTTCTCAATTGGTAGTACACAAATTGAATCTTGCTCTGATCGAGCTTCCTATTCCAGCACGAGACCGATCTTCTGGATAAAGAAGAAAACCCTGAGGATCTAATCAATAAGAGAAAAAATCTCTCTGTATGATTCAACTTTCCAAGTGATAATAACATCAAATCTTTGACGATCCGGAATCCTCAGGTCACTTTTTAAGGAAACTAGGGTTACAACACCTTGCGACAGTACAGCTCTGAGAGGGACGCTGTATAAAAGCTTTCGAGATATCAAGTCAGGTAAGTCCTCTAATTGAACCCAAGACACACAAAGATCATAGAAATATCCGTTCTCCTTTTTCTCAATCTATTTATCCTTTCGAAAATTCTCTTCCTGACTTAAGCGTCGGAATCTCCCCAGTCGGAGCACCCTCCGACGATCTTTTGTAGGTTTCAAACCTTTTCATTGAGCACCCATTGGAATCACAAGGAGCCAGATCTGTGAAGTTAAAACCCACCTCCAACAACTATATTAAACAATAAAAACAAAAAATAAAATATAAGTGAGCTCACATGCTTGCTTCATAGAGCTGGAAGTCAATAATTTCAATAATTAGTCAATAATTTGTAAGTTCATGTTGTGATCATGGGGTCTGCCCCTTTTGTATCTGATTTTGGGACAGACGATGGTTGGTTCCATGTTTAAGAGGGTTTTGCTCTTTAGGATGGGATTTGGTCACACGTGAAGTAAGCTCATGATTCACACGCATCTCCCTCCAAAATCATTTAGTCTATGACATTTTGCAAGCAGTTAAGATATTTGGATGACAAAATAAGTGATCTAAGATTTGTTTATTGAAGGTTAATTTGTTGTTTGTCATTACATAATTTTCTCATTGTTCCTATTTTTCATGTTAGAAAAAAATTTCTTCCGCTCTTGGCCCTTGGATAATGGGGACAATAATAAAAATTTGTTAATAAAATTATTATTTTTTTATTTTTTTCAATTTTACATAAATTTAGAAGAATAATACCCATTTTCTTTCACCTCTCTCTCCATTTTTCATTTAAACCAAACAAAAAGTAATATCTATTTTCCATCGTTTCCTTCCACTCTTACGAAACAAAATAAAAAATATATATATTTATTTTCACGTAACGAAATAAATCTCCTTCTTCCCTCTCCCCTCCCCCTCATCTTTATTATATTACTTTTCATCTTTATCATGGTACCATAATTATATTTATCTATTTCTATTACTTATATTATGTTTTACATTATTTTATATTTTTAGTAGAAATGATGACTTAATTTCAATTTTAGAATAGGATGTTTTGGGCCCTTGGGCTACTTCTTGTTTTGCATCAAAATCAGTCTGATTACAATTCAATTTCTGATTTAGTTATGTTTTTTAATTTTTTATGAGTTTTACATATTTTTATGGTTCATTTAAGTTTTTTTGTTGTTTTAATTCTAAGATTCATTTATTAAGAATAAATTTGGGATATGATTCTCGTACCATATTAAAAAAGAAAATCAAATATAATTCTGTCATCATATTAAGAATATCTGAAAATGACTTTGATACCATATAGAAATAGGAAACAATATAAAATATAAACCCTAATACCTCTTTAATGAAATATTACAATATGTTTGGTTCAAACACCTAGTTTTACAGATTTGAAAATAAATATTTTCAATTAGAAATAAAAATGTCAAATAAACTCAAAATCAATTCAATAATTGATTTTATTTTGATACAAAATATTTTTTGTAATATTCTAAAAATTTATGATATTTTTTTAATATTTTTCTTCAAATTCAATATAGTAATTAAATTTAAAAGAGATGATAAATGTAAGTTAAAATAACTGAATTCGTGTTTTTGCAACCTGAAAAATAAATTTTTCAAAAATGGACCAAAGATCTTCTGGAGTGTGTGCGAGCATGGAAGTGGCTGCCTTGACCTAAGTAACTTTTTCCATAATAGGCTAGGGACTATGGAAGTGCATGCGGGCACGTGAATAGTTGTCTTTTGGAATATTTTTATTTTTTCCAGAAATGACTAATACTGTATTAAAAATAAATTTTGGGCATGATTTGATATGATATTAAAAGGAATTCGAATATGGCCATGATACCATGTAGAAATAGAAAATCATATAAAATATGAAAACAAATATTATTTTAATAAAATATTATAATATGCTAGTTTTATATAAAAAAAATATTGTTATAAATATGGAAATAAATATTACAAATATAAAAACAAAAAAAAGGTCAAATATAAAAATAATTGATTTAATTTTGATATATAATATTTTTTAAATATTATTAAAACACTATCTTCTAATATCATTAAATGTTTTGATTCTGGTTTTAAAAATTAACAACTTAAATGGAATAAGTTGTTTGGAGGTTTTGGTTCTAGAAATGAATTGAATCATTTTTATGATTTTGATTTGAATCTATAAGATTTGGTTCTGACCTAATTTAGATTTTGGTATCTTTGTGCACCACGTGATTTTAAGGAATTTTCTTGCCAAATTTTGAGTGGGGGCAAAACTTTGAAAGAAAATCTAAATGAAAAATAAAAACCAAATTATTCGTGAAGATGTGAAGCTATACCAAAATTAATAAATAAAGTTGCGACATATAAGATTTTAAATTTTAATTTTGTAAGATGTAGTGTGCTGTCCGGGCCTTAATGGCGTTAACATCCTTTGGTGACTTAACGGCAATTGAGTTTTTGTCCATGGCAGGCAGGGCAGGGTGTTGTTGCCATGGTTGCGTTACTATATCTTCTTCCATCAATTTTACAAAAGTGGGAATTAAAGAGCAAAATAAAATCTAATCATGGAGTACTTCGAGATTAAGATATGAAAACAACCAACCCCTCAAAAAAATATTGTTTGAAAGAAGGATGGAAGGGGACTCAAAGATCTGTGACAAATAATAAAATTAACTTCTTTTCAACTCAAAACCTTCGAAGCTTAAACACCTAACACAACCTTTCGAGACCTAATCAATGGTTTGTTGACATCGTGGGAAGAGCATCTTGTCCCTTAATTAAGCGCTCGGTTTTGAGTCTTCTCAGATATGGAAAAAAGATCATTGAGAGACTTTCCCTCAATAATGGATCCGACGGCAGGTCAATTCAGATTAGTCGGGACGAAATCTCAAATACTAGATAGTGACCAAGTCAAGGTACCAAATTAAAAAAAAAAAAAAATAGCGCAAAGGTAGGGAAACAAGTTTTCTTGCATTTGAAAGCATAAATCAAGGTTGTCCTGTTTCATGCATTTTGTGTTTTTCGTAAAGATTTTTACTTGTCGGACAATTTAGTAGTCACAATCCCCTTTCTCAATCCGGTGATGTTAGATTTAAATCCTATAACCAAAAAATAAAATAAATAAAATAAAAATAGAGATTCTGGTTTTGTTGACCATTTCTTTTCGCGTGATTAAGGAGCAATAAAGGCTACTCACCTTAGAGATGCAGTTCTCATATTTTGTTATAGACACCTTTTTTGTAATATCTTCTTAAATACCTTTCCAATTTCCAATTTAGTAATCTTGAATTTAAACTGCAATGTAATTAAAAAAAAAAATCTCTTCTTAAATGGTGATATCTTATACAGTGTTGCTCTTTTGTTTTTGTATATTACAGCTCATATTCTATGTTAGTAAGACGTGTAGATATTTGGTTTTAGTGGCTTTGGGATGTGCCACAAACTTTCATGTTTAGTTGGACCCCCCCAGTGGTTTTGTTATCATAATGTTGGGTTCTTGTGAACTGTTAGTCTATATATAAAAGTGCTACTTATGCTCTTCTCCGATTTAAAGACAATTTAAATGATAGAGTTTTTCATTTATATTCTCTCTTCTCCGATTCGATCTCGATATCAGATTTCTTGCATGCATTCGGTGCTCTTCTTCTTCTTTTTTTTTTGATTATGTTTGTTTTCATATTATTACACACATTGATAACAATTTACATAACCATCATCTCAGGTGTTACATATTGTGTTTGATTGTTTTTCTCTCTGGTTTTTTTTCTTTTTTTTTTATTATATGAGATTTAAATCTCAGATCATGAAATAAAGGAGAAGATTATGACCACCAACCTATCCCCTCAGATTATATGATTTGTTTTTCTCACTGTAATTAAAAATGCGACAATGGAGAAATAGGTCATCACACATGAAGTGAGAACGCCACCATCATTTGTTACCAAAACAGTCTCAAATTATAAGTGTTTTTATTCTCGAGGCCACAGAAACAATCTTAGATTAAAGCAGGCATTTAAACTTTAGCTAAGATAGGATTGCATTGTGGCATGGAGATAAGATTACATGATGTTGAAATTTTTTTTAAAAAAATAAAGATTTAACTTTGAATCTAGAGATAATTATTGAGCATTAGGGAAAGCCAACATGCAAGATTATCCTCCAATGAATTTGCAAAATGAAAACTAGAAATGGCCTTCATCATAATGGAAAACTTGCACACCCAAATTGACACATGCGCAAAGAGATCCTTCAGTTGACAATCTTATAGCATCAATTAAAGAATGAATTGTCTTTAAATAGGGAATCAACAAAAGCTCAAATTACCTATTCACGTTATGTCAAACTTCATCCATCAGCAAAGGAAAAAAGAAAAAAAAAAATCGATTAACAGAAGTAAGAATTAATTGGGGACGAGAACTTATTCAAGGGAGAAAATTGCACTAGTAGATTAAACAATACAAAGTACAAAAATGGTGAAAAATAATTTCATCAAGAAAATCCTAATACCCAAGTTTCCTCACAATTAGATTCACAAGGCTAAACTTTTCCTCAAAAATGCTTGTGTTATTTAAGACAATATCTTCTCTCACTCTTAAAACACCTGCACTTTTCTCTCCTAAAACAAAATTGTAGCTAAAACCACCCCCTATAATTTGCTCGTTCCATGTAAAACATATCCAAGGGCAAGCCATACAAATAGTATACAAGAGAAGGATGGGGGTAGACCCTACATCGTAGCAATATCCTGTTTCAAAATGCCCACATCCATTCTGAGGGCATATTGCCCACATCAATTCTGAGGGCACATTGCGTTTCAGACTCAAATCATCAGCTCGAGCTTTTAAACATTCTGAGAGAATTGAAAACATGGCATGTACAACAAAGAGCACCACAAGTAAATCATGAAGATAGAGCAAAGAGCACCATTTCCAAGGCCAACATATATCTCAAGTAACCCTAACCACAAGGATGAGATGCACCTCTCTCTTGAAGATCGATCTCAGTTGTTCATTAGCCTCCATTCCTATTCTTCTGTTGGAAGGGCATTAATACATTTTAGTAGGATGACATCATAAGAAACGGTAAAATGTACTAAAGAAAGGTATGCACTTGAAAGACAGAAAATCTCCCCTTTAAACAATTCCCCCCCCCCCAAAAAAAAAGTGCAGGCCGTGTTATATTCTTGGAGTATTACTCTGTTGAAAAAAAAAAGAGATCTTTTGGATAGGTCCTACCTTATTATATATACAGTTATAATATATACACATATAATATATATGTGTGTATTACATAATACACATAATGACATGATTCCAATGCATGTCCTCGACAAATTGTATGAGTGTCATGTGTCAGAATGTGGATTTAGCTATAACTTTCAATGCAACACAGCAACAAAATCTTCAAAACCAAGAAGGCCAAATAGTTGTTTCATAGACATATGATAGTTAAAGGTCTTCACTAAATAATCCGTAGTCCTAATTTTTTATAAACAAATTTATGCACTTCTATCATTATAAGATATTTTAACCAGCATAAGTTCTAGTCCAGCAATGTGCAGGAACCCATGACACAATAGGGGTATAAAGAGACCCTGCTGGTACCAATAAGCTCTAGTCTTATTGTCAAACTCTTACTGCTGTGGATATAGAACCACCTTCCAGTGTCCATGCAACAAAGCAGGCAAATTATATGCATTTGATAGTCACTTAATTCACCAATCAAATGATGGAAATTACACGGCAGGCCTGGCATGCCCGTGTACCATTACAACATTACAGACCTGCTAGACTAGAAAGGCAATACGCTGATAACCAAGAAATTAACTTCATTCATATTGCAGTTGCCTTGTAGATAAAGAAAAAACAGTAACACAAAAAATAAATAATCCTTACCCGATTTTAGAGCCCTTCTTCCCTACAAGGATCTTGCGCTGGCTTTGTTTGTGAGTTATAAAATGTTGCTCGATCCGAAGGGAACCGTCTCGTAACTCCTTCCAGCCAATCAAACGATGTTCAATACAATAAGGAATTTCCTACAATAACCAAAACTCAGTTTGCATTAATTTCCCTAGGAGTGTATTCAGAAAATTTATGTCCAAGAAAATCCAGTAAGAAGATCCACTAGAGAGCTCACATGCCCATACAAGCTCTTTTAATACCTATGTGGCATAAATCAAGGATTACCTCATGTACATACTCCAACAATCTTTCTCGTACAACTTCTAAAGATATAATCTTCATGATATCTTCACTCATTACAAATGGATCCTCATCCCATGGTCTCTTAACCGCCTAGACACAGTAACAATTTATTTAATGGCCAGGTGCAGCATTTCATAGAGTAGAACAACATATTCAGACGGTAAAGGTGCTTTGTCCACGATTATCCAAGGACTCTGCAGATATATATTGAGAACAAACAAACTGGTATGCAAAAAGTAGTTAGAACTGAGAAAGTTCAGCATGAAACGAGTACAGTAGAAACGGCCAATCAATTATGAAGATACTATCTAGTTTTACACACAACCGGAACTTAGAAACTAGAAGTACACTCTGTAAGCAAATAAAGATCAATTAACTCTGCTTTTGGTACAGCGCAAAGTGTAAGAAACATCATAACCATCCCATGACTGAATTTGAATACAGTTAGATATATATATAAAATATGACGATGATGCAGTTATCAAGAATGTCTAGCAACCAAAAACGAAAAAAAAAATAGTGTTGCATAGCATAGATATGTAGATTTTCATGATACAACATTGTCATATGTTAATCCAGAATTACCTTTTCCGTTAAATATTGAGTAAGATCTTTAACTCCAGAACCCTTCAGCCCAGAGATCATGAAATACCTACACAATAGAAGCCCCGACCAATCTTAAGGTACTAGGTCGAAACAACCCAACAATTTCCAATTAAACCTTCAAAGCATATAGTAAAAGTTCCCTACCTTTCATACCCAGGAAGATGTTTAAATTCATCAGCAACTCTCAACAAGTCTTTCTTCGCTTCCACCAGATCTACTTTATTCATACATAAAACTCGTTTCTGCGTAGGATGCTCTTTTTCTCCCATGTGTTCAATTAATCTTACAACCCTTGAATCAGGTCTGCACCAATAAAATAATAAGTGGCAGACATGACCATTGATAGAAGTATATAAACGAAATACCATAAAAGAAGCTGAAGTAGCATGAGAAATGAATACTAGGATCGAAACATAACAAACACAAGGTAGTATTGTTTTTACCATCATAAGAGAGATCAAAGTTTGCAACTAAACCCCCATAAGTTGTTACATGGCAAGTAGCATTTATTATATAGCAGCACCCTTATCTAAATATACTTCAGTGGCACCAAAATAAAATAGAATACTAGATAACGGCCTCTTGTCTCAATTTCCCCCATCGGATTAGGGTTAGTAGTGTGACACGAGGGCCCACGAGAACACATGTTATGCTTCCTTTTCTTACACATTGTAAGCATGCTTAGTGGGTGACCTCACAACCCACTAAGAACAACTTCTTTTAGCCACCTTGAAACCCGATTCTGTTTTCTTCATTCTCTCTTAAAAAACTCAGCCCTAAAGACCATTAATACTCAAAAGCAAGCACCACCTGTATATAACTCATATCTAGGCTTTACGAAGTTCAAGGAAGTGAATTGAACATAGAAATAAGTTTAGAACTCAAGAAAAGCATAAAGAGATAAGTTGTGAGTTTAACCATTGAGTTTAGTTTCTCTTGTCATAGATTATGAATTTGTTAAGGATCCTTAGAATGAGAATCAAGTTTGAATGATAGTTAACAAGCTATTGACAAAGAGATTGTTTCAGCGAGTGATATGGAGTTGGACTACACATGTTTCTCTAGTTACTCCAGCCATTGCAATGCCCTCAGCCACATCAGCCCCACCTGTTGGTCCAACTCCATCCTCTGCCTCCTCTCAATCAAATCAGATCACAGAGACAAATAGCACAAAGATAGACATAGGGCTAGGAGGGGCAGAGGTTTGTCTCGAGAGGATCGCCGGTTCCAAAAACCAATGACTAAGTTAACAAAAATGGAGCCGATGACTGAGCCAATTCCTTCCGTGTCATCACACAAGGAAGAGTGATCTTCAGGAATCTAGATATTATATTTTTAATTATATTTGTTTGTTTGCTTCCGCATGTGCATATTTGATTCCCTTTGCTTAGGGGTGCAACACCCCGATAGCAGGTCGTCACATACACTTATAACAAGGAACTAAAATGTTAAATTGATGCCTTATGTTCTTATATCCCTTTTTCCATGGATTGTCCCAAGCCACGATAACCTGATAAATATAGGAATGAACTTGGAAAGTCAACAATATACTACTAGCTTAGCCATGAGACCCATTACTGAGATTAGCACCACAAACATGAAAGACTCATGCACGCATCATCATAGAGAAAAATTCCCATTAAAGATCAGAAAAAGTTGATCACTAACTTCTCAAGATGCCTGTGAACGTCAAAGAGCACTATCAGCACATCATATAGGTTGACAGAACTCCATGCACCTTGTACACGAACCCTCATATCAGTGTAAGGGTATCCATTGTTCTTCAACATTAGCCCTGGTGTATCAAAAAAACACTATTTACAAGCAATTAGTGCAACCAAATAACATATACAGCTAAAACAAAGGTGCATATACAGTGCCACCAAAGAGCAAACTTTGGGGAGGAAAGTATTGAAACTAAGTGATAAGGAAACCATATTCCACAAAATCTAAATTTTTTAGTGTTTTCTTGTCAGAAAGTGAAAGAATAATTGAGCATTATATGCACGTGCAAATGCATATCAAACAACAATAACAATCTAGACCTTCTATCCCAAAAATTTGGGGTCGATCAAATCAGAGACAAATATCGAGAGGGGGAAAAAAGTTGATTTAATTTGTGTAGATTCTTCCACGCCACTCATTCCTATCTAAGACTATCTCCTCAACTAAATCCATATCTATCATGTCTTTACGAACACTTTGCATCCAAATCTTCAACGGTCTACCTCTATATTTTATTAAGCATTACATGCAGGTGCAAATGCATATTACTGTTAAAAAAGGCAAATCTTTGTTTCTTCGGGATAGAAAAAAGATTCAATAATAAGGGAAGAATGTCACTAGAAGATAACTAACAGGATAAAAGTCCTCTTAGGAAATCTAAATAGAACAGAACTTTAATTATTTAAAAAAAAAATGATGAGAAAAATTAGCAGAAGATTGCTTTTTCAATCCCCCTTTAAATTCTCCAATGTGAATTCTTGATGAAACCCACCACCATACATGAGCACAAATGGATACAAAAAAAGTCAACCTTATGCCAAGCCAGTGCATGAATACATGTCACACTGGTATTCTAATCTCAAATATAGCTTTGAATAAAGGCCTCCGGACTTTTGTATCTCAACCTTAAGTAGAAATGAGTGAACCACCAAACTGATAAAAGGAGTTGGTAAGCAAAATCTGGTTATTTGATGTTGCAAAAACAAAATAAATGTTTCAAAAGTATATTTTGATTGACTTCAAATCACCAGATCCATGGTTGCTTGTGTTACTTGCCCCACTTTTCTCACTAAAAACACTTAATACAGTGCTTTTGAATTCTATATTCAAACTACTTAGATAAGAAATAGTATCTTTTGACAAATCATATAATATATAAAACATGGCATAAAAATTTCAAAAGCTCATGAAAACAAGAGATAAAAGTTAAATGTGCATGTAATTGTTGGCTGAGTAAACACATGTGAATATGCTAACTTCCAAGAAACAGGGAAAATCATGAGACGTACGATTTGAGTGTTTCCTTTTGTCATAACTCCTAGTACTTCATGAGTAGTAGTATTGGTTTTCCGCGAAACACCGGAAACCTTTGTTCCAACCTGTTACAAACATAAGCCATTTAAAAACTCAGGAGAAATTGAACACATATATAATCCCAGGAAAATGCATGAATTCCAGCATCAAATGAATAACCATTTATAAAACTAAATTGCACCCATTTAAGTAATTATAAAGACAAAAAATGGGAAGGCAGGGAGAGAGACCATGAAATTGGTGAGAGCAGACTTTCCAGCATTAGGAGCACCGATAATGCCAACAGAAAGAGACATCTGGTCTTCCTCCTTGACAACCCTATCTTCCTCATTCTCTTCTTCATCATCAGGGTTCTCCAACGCAGCCTCAAGCAAAGCCTTAGCCAAAACTCTTCGCCTCTTGTCCTCATCATCCTTCTTCTTCTTTTTCACAAACTCTTCACCCAAAATTGAGAGATTAGCCTTTTCTCTGTACTTGTCATCCCAAGTGAGTTGAGGTGGTTGTTCAGAGGAAAATGGGGTGGTGGGGTTGTTGGGTAATTCGTAGTGCTTGCTGTTGAATACTGCTTCATCGTCGATTTCTTGATCCGAAGAAGAATAGATGGGTTTGTGGTTTTCTTCTGGTTGAGGTTGGGCTGAGAAGAATCGGCACAGAGAAGCTCGATATCTGAATTGCGCTTTCCCTGATTTCGACAGGATTCCAAAGGCTCTTGCTCTCATGTCTCGTCTCCAATATCGCTACAGAGAGGGGGGGAGAGAGAGAGATTTGCAGAAAGTCGGGAATATATAGGGGGGAGAGAGCCGGCCGGGGCGTGCGAGAGAGGATTCTGCAATTTGGACTTAGCTTGGGGGTTTAGGGAAGAAAGAAGAAAAAAGGTTGAGGCACTGGAGAAAACATTTCATAGGAGTTTAAAAAAAGAAACAAGGAAAAAATATATATATTTATATTATTTTTTAATTGGGAGTCAGAAAGAAGTAAGAAGAAGATATTTAAAAATATATTATTTTTATTTTTATATTCTTTTAATTTTTAAAATTAAAAAATCTTGTTCAAAAGTAAGAAACCCATATATAATATCCACAGTTTTATAAAACTTAATTTATTGATAATTGATAAAAAATTGAATGATTCAATAATCTTTTTTTGCTTTGAATTTTATAATGGATAACATTTTATCATTTATAAACTATATTGAATATATATTTATTTTAAATCAATCTTTGAATAATAGAATGAGTATATTAAATTTTCTATTTCTACTTTATTTCTCTTTTGCGCCGTCTTTCCCTCCATTTCTTCCCATTTTCGGGAAGAAAGTTTTTTAAATTTTAGAAAGATTTTCTTTCGGTCCTAATTATTTCTTTCATGTTCCCTTTCAACTCTCAAACAAAGGATTTTTAAATAATTTTTTCTTCAAAATCTTTTCCTTTCCGACCGTCTCCCTACGCCCAGACGAAGCCTGTTTTGTCTTCTTTTCTTCCTTTTTTTTTTTTTAACTCTTCTTTTTCTCCTTCTTTTATTGTACATAATATTAATTAACATCAGTGATAATATTTTTTAACATTAGTAAACCAACCTACTCTACCATTTTGTATTTGAATATATATCACTAATTTTTTTAAACATAAATATTCAAAAATTTTAATGCCTTCCTTTTTATTTTTTCACATTTTTTAACAATATTTAAAGAAAAACAAGTACTCAACTTCCTACAATGGTAAGGAATGCTGTAGTGCTAAGCTAAATAACAGTTCATTCAACTTGCTTGTATCACTTTTTGACAAATAAAACTGGGGGCGACAAGCAATGACAAAAATGTGCATTGTGGGGAAAAATAAATATGGGTCTATATATTTTAAAGCGAGCCAACATTGAGTTAATACATTATGATGAGATGACAATGCAGTAGCCATCATCGTTGAAGCAGGAAACCCAAAAGTAACCCCAGTGATTAAGGCGTTCAATTTTACTAAAATGGTTTCATCAAACTTTCCCAGGAACCTTGCACTTCCATCATCGCCTACACCAAATACAAATCCTCTGCCTCCTCATTATGTCACCTTCATTGTCCACTCCAACATTGTTTAGATAGATTTTCATATATAAAGCATGAAACTTCCTAAAATAGTAACGAAATTAGTGAAAATGGACCATGTGGGAACCACGGACCTGTTTTCTTCAAATCCCCATTCTCTCCATCACCTGCTGTTTGTTGCAGCTTCATCTTCTATTTTAATTTTATGCCCACAACAACCTCTACTGCTGTGGGAGTCATCATTTACCTTTTTCCCGCACCAAACCTTTCCATCGTCCTCCAAAGTGTTTTCGAGCTCCAATCTTCGCTCTAAAAACTCTGAATTCTCTTTCCAAACCTCTCCATTAGTATAAACCTCTTTCTTCCATATTGGAACAGATGCTTTAATCTCATCGATCAGAAACTTACAGGCATCCAATGCATCAGTCCTGTGGACAGCTGAGATAGCAATGAACACACTAGTTTCTCCAACAGGAACAGGACCAAGACGGTGTGCAACTGCAATGGACTTTAGGTTCCACTTTGAACGAGAAGAAGAACAAATAGATTTGAGACATCGTATTGCCATTGGCACATAAGCTTCATATTTTAGCTCCAGAACTGTTTTCCCATCGAAAGTATCCCTTGTTGTTCCAGAGAAAGTGGCAACGGCGCCAGCTTCCGGAGCACTGACACTATTAATGTATTTCACAATGTCAATAGGATTATGCTCTTCTAATATTTCAATCAGAGTGTTCTCATCCTCCGCCATTGTGCAATTTTTGGGAACTTGGCTTATTCAGTCTCTGAAGGCCGACAGTTTCAACCTTTGTTTTCTGGAAAAAATATATATATATATATATATATCATGGCTCAGAACATAATGACAGGTCTCTGATTAGATTTCTAACTGGCGTGATAATAAACAAAATATTTCTTGTACAAGATAGGAGGTTAACCACACAAAAAAAGGGTAAAATATGGTAACGGTTAATGACTTTGAAACTTTTACATACTAGGCTACATAAAGGATGAACCTTTGCTTGAATACACACACCTAAACCTAATGCTGCTTACAAAACAATTAAGCAATTGAACAAATGAAATATTCAGGGAAAAAAGAATCGCACTTATAGAACCAAAATAGATCAATTATAAAAGTGGAAGCATGTTGAGCTTTTGAAAAATCTTTTTTGGATCTAATGTACAATACATAGAGTTCATCTCCTGTCATGGACAACACCAGAAATCCAAGCACTGAGGTGCAAATGATCAAATCTCTACAGAAGCATTAAAAAGAAAAAAAAAAAAGAAAAAGAAAAAGAAAAAGACATGCACCGCAGTCCCATACATCCTTGGTGGTTTAAGCTCAGGTGAATTTTGAAGATTGAGGTTAAGCCCCTGATATGCTCTTGCTGCAATTAAATGCATTGCGGACACCAAGTTCCCTCCTTTGGTAACATGAATAGGGAAAAAACAAGAACTCAAACCCAACTAAAGTTAATTAGTTTATTCAACAAATGCATCGTATAATTTTCGTTTCTAGACAGTTTAATGTCAGTAGTGGAAGAAATAAAGCTAATAACAGTTTCTTAGAGCACAATCAGACACAAAACTCAGACAACAATCAAATCAAACAACAAAAAGAAATTAATTGCCCTTCAAAAAAATAAATAAATAAATTTTCCATCCAGTTTCTTGGGAACCACATTTGTTCACTCAAAACAAGTAGAGAATTGATTCTTGCTCCTTTATGAATATCTAATCCACCAGCAAACAATAACAAGAACAGCATAAAAGGAAAAATGGACTCTCAAGAAAAATGTCCGGTTGTCTTTATTAGCAAACAATAAGTTGGAGAACAGAATGCTAACCTAGGTTCAAACTACTTAAAGCACACGTATTGCATTGCATCACAACAAGATTGCAAACATTTCATTCAATCTACCTGAAAGTAAAAGCTAGGTTTGCAATTTCATGCAGTTCATTATACTCTTGGGAGCTAACAAAGTATACCAATCATACTATAAATTGATCCATGTCACTTTTATGCCCAAGGAGACAACCCTTGAAGAAAAGAGCCTTGTGAAGAACACAAGGAGGGAGCCCTTATTTTCTGAAAGATCACTCTATCATATTAAATCTAACGTATACTCGTCAAATAAAACACATTGCACATTTTGAACTAACAATCAGTAAAACAAAATCAGATAAATTTTAAAGAAATAACTAGGGGGGAATTATACAGTGTCCACACAAAAGGCTGAGCTCATGGATGATATGGACCAATCAATTTTTATCACATCAACAATGTAAATTCCGCACACAATCTTATTAATTTATTCAAGAAGTTAACCCATCAATCAATCATAAGAATATAAATACAAGGGAGCTACAAGTTATTTAACCCCCTCTAGTCCACCCGAATCAAAACGTAGATTAATGCATGGTTTTCAGAGGTCGACTGGGATCAACCATGATTAAAACAGCGGCCGAACTTCTGATGACATCACAGCATAATACGTAAAATTAATTAATAATTATCGATGAAAAATTCAACTAGGAACAGTTAGCCTTAGAATTAGCATTTTATGTGCAACCTAGAATATGGGCATATTTTCATCAAAATAGCACAGTTTAGACTAATCATAGGATAATGAAGCATGAATATAATGTGAAGGAAATCATTTATCAAATACACCTCGGAGTAATCAATTTACAACAAAATGATTCTCAAATACATCAAATCTCAAACACTTCGGGTCGGGTGATGACTTAAATATTCTAAGATTTTGTCAGAAAATTTGCAGACAACACATCAAAATCAAATGATCAAAAACGGGAGCAGAAAACATTAGAGAAGAGTCCAACTCAATAGTTGCAACAAAATAGAGTCAATCAACGCACCAATTGGCAATTGCAACAAAACCCCCCAACTTAAAAATTAAATCAAATCAAAGGACAACAAAAAACCTAAATTTCTCATCCAAACACAAATCAGTGAGAAAGAGGAAAATAAAAACCCAAATACCTGAAGAGAAACAGAGGTGGCCCACTACAAGAAGTAGAAAACAGAGGTAAGAAGAAGAAGGCACCGCACCTGAGAGAGAGTGGGGGGATGACGATGACGCCCGAGATAGAGGATGAAGTTTGAAGTGAGTGGGCGTGAATGGCTAAGCCTGAGCCACAGCATTTCCATTTTTTTTTTTTTTTTTTTTTTTTGGCCTTTTGATGATTGGACCAAATTGCCACTTACCAAGACTCGCAAGAGGAGTTAAGAGTACCTACGATAGTGAAAAATAAATTTAGTTTGTCAAATAAGTTGAATTATAAAATTTTATACTTAAAACAAAAGAAAAGTAAAATAAGGAATTTAACTAAATTTCTTCGATTCAAACAATTAAAAATAAAATATATAAAAAAATTATATTTATTATTTTAGCAAATATGTAAAGATTATCAGATATTATGTATTTCGTACAAATTTTTTTGTTTCATGTGTCATTTTGAGATAAATATATTATTTATGATGAAAATTGACGAGTTCAAGACTACGGCTCAAAGTTATACACACACAAGATAGATCATTGGCACCATGCATATTCACAAATTTTCAATTTGTGTATTTATTTTTTTTATAGATAAAGAGATGTCAAAACAGATTTTTACTTTCTAAACAAATCCTACTACATTTATATATTATCAAGAATACTATTTAGTAATTTATTTTTTGCTTTCATGAAAATCACATACTACTGCAACAATGCAATAAAAATTTGATCTTACTACAACATTTCATGCATATCTTTAATTCACTTAGCATGTCTCCAAATGCAAAAATCAGGATACCTTGTTGTGGAAATTTATATAAAACATGAAGATCCTTACCTTGTGAGTCGACCATGTCAGAAAATGATACACACACGGCAATTGTGATCACAGTAGATTGATGAATTTAATAAGCAAAAGTTTATATGTCTAAAAAGAATCAAATTGGTGAAGTGTTCATAGTTTGATTTTTTTTTTTTAATAGAACAATATTTTAACTTTAGATATGTAAAGAATGAGAAAACAAGAATCACAATTATATATAAAGAAAAGAAAATTGTGATAAGAGAACCCACAAGTCAACTACAAATGATGGTTCCTGTTTTGAGATAAAGAGTTATAAATCAATGCATAGTTGTGGTAGGCATTATCACAATGATAAGAGTAACCATCAGTGAAATAAAATAGGTACCGCCCGCATGTGAGAGATTGCACTACATCGTCCCCGCTCGCGAAATTAGGTATATAATGAAATATAACTCAATAACAAATTCCGATATAACCATTTTTAGTATACAATTTTTTTTTTTTATTATTTTTCATAAACTTTACCCTGATTAATTCGGATCGATCAATTGTCGGTCATTTTTCAAAAGAAGGTCTTTCATTTTTTTCGTACCAATAAAGAGTCGAACTCACAATTATGATTAAGATAATTCAATTTTTTTGATATTTTTAATATATAATGTACACATAATCCATGCAACTCAATTATTTAATAAAATTATCTTAGATTCAAATGGTCAAATCAACTTTAAAGTAGGAAGAACGGACATATACTCGAGTTTGGATCGAAATCAAATACTTGCGAATCAAATTTATATCAGAAATAAAAGTGAAAGAGACAATTATGGGGTATATCCAAAAACAAAAATCAATTAGAATTTTACGCCAACAACATCCTCAATTTTTTGACTATAATTATTTTTTCACAATGAACATGGGTCGAAAATGATAGGTTTGGACAAAAGTGTAAACAGCTTCTTTGTTCCCGGGGACCTTGATGCCTTAATTTCTTCCTACAAAACAAATAACAAAATGCTACCTTACCTTAAAATGTCTGAAAAACAATACATTGAGTCAAGAGTTAAAGCCAACGAGAATAGAAAATAGATATAGAAATCACACACCCCAACGTGAAAAAAGTCTCCCCTTACCACATCATCAACCTTTGTTTAGGGGCACCCTAATGGATTTGGACCAAAGGAGATCATGAGAAATTGTTACAAATAGTTCCATTATATTTTTGGGTCTTATAAGACTTTATTTTATTTAAATTGATTAGCGATCATCGGTAAAATAATAATCGGTGATATTTATTTAACACATAGTAAAGGAATTCATTAATTAGACCCGATCCGATTCAAACGGTTCATCTGGCGATGATTGTTGTTTGCTACTATAGTGGAGTAGTAGATTTTAAATTTGTTGAGATCGAGATCCAAAGTGGAGAGTCATGTACGGAAACGACTTAAAAAAATAAAAATTCTTAAAAAGACCTACTGCGAAAAAAAATCCTCAAACAAACCCAAATTTATCAAGTCTTCAATAGTGAACTTTTTAGAAACAGTGTCGAGTCTTCAAAAAAAAACCTTAAAAATTTTAAAAATGAACTTTTTATCAACGGTGTTCAACACTAGTTCAATGAATATCATTAAAACAAATATCCTTTGATAAGTATTATTCACTATTGCTGGTACCCAATTTAATAGGTCTCCAAAATCATGCATGGTTTTCCTATAAGGAAGACAATTACCATCAATGTCAAATCTTTTCATATTTCTTGAGCAAGTCTAAATCTTTCAGAAATCTCGAATTACAATTTTAACCATTTTGAAAGATTTCAAACAAAAAAACTAGGGTTTTCTATACCCTTGAGAAGGTTATAAATACAGAATATAGACAACCCTCAAAAGGGGATTCAGTTTTATACACCAAATGGAGACAATTCTATATGTCATTCAAAAAAGGGTTCTATATCAAATTCCATATATCAACGAAGGTAGGGCTCTATGCCCAATTCTAAATGACTCGGTAGTCAGTTTTATATATCGTTCAGAGGGGGGTTTCATACCCAAACATATTCCACCAAAGGAACGGTTTTTATACCGATTTTACATACGATCAAAGGTATAACTCTATACGTATGCTTTTATATTGTATTACATGGCTTCATATATGCGATATACATAATGCTTACTATGTAATATGCATATATATTACACACACGCACGGGGGATTCGATATCCACTCGACCGATACATCACATGACAGAGGCCACCAAGGCTATATTTCTCTCGACTGTATTCAGTTTTTCTTTTGTTATTACCCTTTCTGACTTGAACATCGGAGTCCCCCATCGGACTAGTCCTGATGAGATTTTTTGCAGGTTTTCTATCCCGAGGAGACCAAACAAATATATCGACGCAGGCTCTCCATTCGAGTCAGAAAATGATAGTTATCTGTGGGGTCAAAAATGCCTCAAACAGATTGGCGCCGTCCGTGGGAAATGACTAACTGATAAGCTGAAAAATCTTTATGACCCAACTCTGTCGAATGAAGGGCCTCAGTCGCCTAGATCTTTCGAACGAATGTGTCGTTAAGTTAGGATGAAACTCTTCGAACGGGCGGACATGACCCTAACTCCCAAGGTTTCTAACCGAACGAAGGGTCTTAGTCGTCCAGAGTTTCTGAACGAATGTGTTATTAAGTTGGGATGAAACTTTTCAAACGGGTAGACATGACCCTAACTCCTACTTGAGAGAGGATGAACCGGTTAGCAGTGAGTAATCTGTAGGTCCCGCTAACCAATTTTGCCTAGATGACAAAATTACAAGAAAACCATTATATAATGCAGTGAGAGTTGGGACTTCAATGTAGTCGGTTCACTTTGACATCTGTGGCCTTATAAATGTGAGAACCTAAAATGGAGTTGTGTACTCTATTACGTTCATAGATAATTACATGCGTTTCGGTTACGTCTATCTGATTTCGCACAAGTTTGAGGTATTGGGATGTTTCAGGAGGTTTGTTAGCGAGATTAATGATCAATTAGATTTGAGAGTAGAGACTCTCAGAATCGATCGATGACGTGAGTATTTATCTGAAAAGCTCTGTTTTGAGAAGGGTATTATGAGATAATTGATTGTTTTTACTACTCAGTGGAGTAGAGTAGTTGTGAGGAGGAAAAGGATTCTGTTTGAGACGGTGAGATCGATGATGACGTATACCAATTTGCTCGTTTCCTATTAGAGAGATGCGTTATTTGTTGCAGTCTACGTTCTCAATCGTGTTCTATCGAAATCTGAAGTCAGTACCCCATACGAGTTTTGGACAGGGAGATAGCCTGACCTTAGCCATTTGATTTCATGAAGTCGTGCCGTGTATATTCACAGTTTCTAGCATCTACACGGCAAGTGATATGGGACAAATTTTCAATAATTATTTGGTTGATTCAAGAAAAGGAAAAGGGATCCATTAATTTAGTTAGTTTATATTTTTTTATAATTTTCTAATATTTAAAGTTTCTTAGTTTCTCTAATTTTCTAATTTTTCTAGTTACTATATTTATCTAGTTTCCTAGTTTTATAGTTTCCTAATTTATGGAGTTTGCATTTTCTATAAATACCTATAGTATTTCATTATTTTGGTATTCATGATTAATAATATATTTTTTTAGAATGATATTTCTCTTTTGAGAGTTTAGAGTTTTCTCTTTTCAAACCCTGTTGCTATTCTTCTATCTCTCCCGCGTTAGGTGGTATTAGAGTCAAGACTTTCCCTTGCGATGGCCAACCAAACCGGTGAAGTATTACTCTTTCTGACGTGTTCAGAGAGTTGCGAGCCATGAAAATTGCATTTCAAATTCTGTCTGTTCGAATAGAGCGGGTAGAAACGGAATTATAGACATTGCGGTCAACCCAGGGCAATAGAGGAATTGAAGGTGGCACCAGGAGAATCGCTCAGAGTCCACACGTCAATTCTATATTACCACAACAATCTCATAGGGTTCAAACCAACGAGAATGAATATTCGAGTGAAAATGTGCAGACTCTGGCGAAAGTCGATAAGACGATGGTTCCAGGAATGTCTATTTCGGATGATTTCTTTATTGAAACAAAAGGCAAACCAGAAGTACAGAATAAAAAGGATGTAGAGAGAAAGAATTATGGAATTAAAGAACAATTTGGAAGGATACATATATACTATTGAAGACAAGTTTGATCCATTCAAAGTGTTAAAAAAGATTTTGATTGGCCAGGAAAAACAATCTCTCATCGAAAAATTTGATGAAACTGATTTAAATGATAAGTTAGTGAAGACACAAAATTGGATTTGTACCGATGGTGAATATGTCACTATTTCAGAGTTCCAGAAGCATTTAGATTTTCTTAAAGTTATTGGGGACTCAATTTTTTCAAAATTGAGTGAACTTGCAATCGCAGTTGTTTTAATATCTGTCTTACTTAGCGTATGTTTTTGGGCAAAAAATCAAAGAAGAGAAATGAGAATATGGTTATAAGTCATCGAAAGTATCACTCGAGGGCGAGTTCTTTTCAGGAAAGAATGACTGATGTGGGATAAATTTTCAATAATTATTCGGTTGGCTCAAGAAAAGGAAAAGGGATCCATTAATTTAGTTAGTTTCTATTTTTTATAATTTTCTAATATTTAAAGTTTCTTAGTTTCCCTAATTTTCTAATTTTTCTAGTTTTAATTTCCTAATTTTTCTAATTTCTATATTTCTCTAGTTTCCTAGTTTTCTAGTTTCCTAATTTATGGGGTTTGCATTCCCTATAAATACCTATAGTCTTTCATTATTTTAGTATTCATGATTAATAATATTTTTTTTGAGAGTGATATTTCTCTTTTGAGAGTTTAGGGTTTTCTCTTTTCAAACCCTGTTGCTATTCTTCTATCTTTCTCGCGTTAGCAAGTTAGGCCTGCGAGAAAAGAAGTATATCTTTATGAGATACTCAGAACACTCCAAAGAGAATGTATTCTAGATGAGCATACGGACAACACTGTTACTAAGATTGAGTTTTGTGATGTCGTGTTTCTTGAAAATGATTTCTCTGTGAGAGGTGAAATCGATTGGGACTTCACCTTCTATGAGATAGGTGAACCTAGTGGCTTAATTGAGCCAAGCGGCGGGACGTATTATGGATCTTGGTCCTAGTGGGAGTGATCCATTTAGAGGTGAAAAGGTTTCCCCTCCTCGTAAGAGTAGTCGAGGACGCGTACCCAATCGTTGCTTGCCGATTGAGGGAGAGACTCTCATTGTAACTCTTGAGGATGATGAGAAACCTTTAACTCTCCTGGAGGTTCTTGAGGGTTCTGTGAAGGACCATTGGTTAAAGGTCATGGATGAGAGAAAGAGTTGATGAGAATCAATGAGATTCGAGATCTAGTTGATTTATCTGAAGGTAGTAAAGTCATTGAGAACAAGTGGTTCTCAAGATCAAGAGAAAGGTCGACGGATTGGTAGAGAGGTATAGGGCCCGTTTGATAACCAGGGTTTACACTCAGACTGAGGGCGAGATTATCTCGATCCGTTTATTTTTAGCGATTGTCGCAGACATGGATCTGAAGTGACACCAGATGGACTTTGAGACTGCCTTCATGAGTGGGAGTTTTGGAGGAGGAGATCTACAAGGAACAACTATCTGGCTTTATTTCTGTAGATCAGGATGGTAAAGTCTGTCGATTTCGGAAGTCGACATTCAACCTTAATCATCAATTCAGATAGTGACACTTGAGATTTTACGAGGAGGTGATATCTCACGGTTTCGTGATGATTAAGGAGTATCATTGCATATACCTTATACGTTCTCATAACTCTTTTGTGATCATGTCCTTATGTGTGAATGACATTCTGTTGACTGGAAATAATAGAGAGTATCTGATGACCACGATAGCGTGGTCATTGTCAAGTTTTGATATGAAGAACATGGGTGAGTCTCAGTTCTTCCTCGAAATTAAGATCCAGAGGGATCGCTCGAGATAAGTGTTGACTATTTCATAGGAGTTCAACATCAAGGGAGTTCTTGAGCATTTCGAGAATAACGATTGCAACCCTCCAGCTCTGAGTGAGCGGAGATGAGACGATTTCTAGTTGTAAGAGACTTTGAGAGTGGTCCTATTAGAATATAAGTCGTCCTGATACGTATTCAGGATGAGATCATATGCGAAATGACTAGCATGGAGATAACCACATCCATATTGCCTATATGTAGCCAAATTTGATATCTCAGATATCACCTGCGACTACTGATATTGTTTTTGAGACACTCTCTTTGAGATCTCTAAGTAAAATTTTATGTGTAAACTGAATCCTGTACCTGCACAATATTAGTGAAATCTGACATATACCCTTGTGAGAGATGGATGAATATTACTATGATATGCATTTCATACAACATGTGATAAGACGACCAGAAATAGTGGGAGCATTATTTGAGATATTAACGTGATTTAGATCTCCGTTCTTATTGTGTGAGATCCGAGATCTACTAAGTGAGATCTCTTGTACCCTTATTACTTTCGGCTGTTTTTAGAGGCCTCAGCTCAGAGTTTATTATTTTAGTCTATTTACCTATAGCCCGAAAGATAAATTGAGGTCTAAGCGACTGGTCTAGAAAAGCAACTGAATTGAAGCTGATGGATTCGAGTTTGGGAAAAAGGAAAACCAATCGACATTACATGATTGTGTTATATTCACCAGCTAGCCTATTATGTCTATCCATGTTGGGATGTAAGTATAATAGTGGATACACAGTCGAGTAATGATTGGAGATCACTTTTGATGAGGAAAGTGGCTCAATGGATGTAATTAGTTTTGGATTTGGGGTGCAGCGAGTTCTTTTTGGTACTAACGATGACTTCTCGATTATCCTAACAGGTCTCACCGATCGTACGACGCCCAATCCTATATGAAAGTCCAGTAGGGTGATGAGAAAAATTGTATGAGTTGTAATCTTGTGATAAATGTAAAATGTCTTTGCGTGTAAGTGGGAGATATTGGTTTGGAATGCCCGTGAGGGGCATTTTGGGTAATGACATGGGGTTAATGGGATAACTCCCACTTACCCATAACACCCATTTATTTATTCTCTGATATTCTCTCTATCACGAAGGATCACACTTATGGCGAGGAGACTAACCTCTCCATATGCAATGACATTCCATGAAGCCATAATAGCAATTTGGAGAATTGTTTAAAAAAAGATAGAATTTCTCTAGAGTGAGAAATCAAATGAGGGAATGATAAATTTTCACGTAGAAAAATTTCTCCCATCGTTATGATCACTGGATTAAGGGTTGAGGCATCGTGATATTGTGATGGTGGTTCGCTTAATCTCGTGATCATCATCCCGACCACGTGATCAAATCGAGAGATTCATCATTCGATTTGATTGATTTTGGAGGTCTTACATTGAGATATTTATCCTAAATCCCAATCTATTTTAATTTTTTGAAAATTATTCTTTTTCGTTGTGTATGAGAATTAAAATCCAATACCAAGAGTTGGCGAAAATTTCGTACGTATCATAGAGGAGTCATTGGCACAGTTAGGAGCAAAAATCAAAATGATGGATGAGTCAAGCTTCATAATGCATCTTGGCACTGGTAATGACAATCATACCTCTTTAAGGGATGGAAAGGAGATGGTTATCTGGTCTTGTGAGGTTTCATTCTACTTGATTAGAAAACTTGTAGAATTGGGTATGTGGATTACAGAGAATAATGATCTTTCATGCACATCAGTTATTTGCCACTGGTTGTAGTTTTTATTTTTATTTTTTAATAGATTTTGTGACTCAGTTTTTACATCATTTTGAAAAATTTTTAATTATGGAAAAAGATTTTAGGAAATCTTTAACCCTTTAAAAAAAAGAGATAAAATTTGTTAGAAGAAATACGTGTGAGAAATAAGTTAAATTTTGCAGTCATAGAACATTTATCTTAGATTTTTTGATACATCTCTCACCAATGATTTACTAGAGAGCCACATTATAGCTTTAGGGTCAAATCCGTGAGGCATAGTAGACCAAAGCAAATAATATTTTGATAAGAGTTTGGGGCGGATGAAGTCCTATCAAATCTTCATTACAAATTTGAAAGATAGGAAGACTCCAAATCTTGTTGCAATTTTTTTTTTTTTTTTGATTCTTGAACTTGATCCACTACTCGATATTTAGATTTTTGTATCGATTAATTGGGGTTGAGTAGACTGAGATCTCTCGTGTGGAGATATGACTCTCTCAATATAGTTTGTTCTATTCTCAAAATTCAAACTCGAGATCATTGATTAAGCGACTTATCTACTAGATTGACCGATTGTTAGTACATCAAATCTTCATATCAATAGTGTTGCTGTTTTTTTTTTTTTTTTTTTTTTTTTTAGTACGTTGTGGGGCAAAATTGGTTTAGTCATAAAAAAAAACCTACACCTCTGTTTTTTCAAATTTGATTCCCCTTTGTCAAAATAAAAGAAATATTCACAACTATCCAATATTTGTAAATCGGTTTACTTTTTTATGAATGATTCTTTTATATAGAATAACAAATAAGTACACCGTAATAAGTTGTCGTTGAGGTTAATTGGACCAAACACAAAGAATATAATTTTTTTTTAACGTGATTTAAATTTTGAATCATGAAATTGAGTGAGGAAAGTAACTCACCGATTCTTTTTTCTAACTTGCTAATATCTCCCTCCAAGATTTTTATACATATCATATTTAAATGATTAGCTCTTGTGAAAATGATCTTATTTAAATATGTATATATATATTTTATTTACCGGTGTTGTCAATTTTCATCAAATCGACCACATCTGACGTTCGAAGCCCAAAGCTAATACTAAAAAGAAGCGGCCTGAAAGAAATCAAAGGCCCCAAAAACAGCGGGTCTAGTAAAAAAGGGCCCAATGGGCGAAGTCCCCCAAGGATTAGAAAATCGGACCGACTCGGATTTTCTTGCCCTGATCGGCAGTTCCGGTTTAGACCGGAGAAAAATCGATGCATCCGGTTCGGCTTGGCGGAATTGCAACCTCCGAGACGAGCACTCAAATTGAAGTCTCTCTAGCGGGCGGTCCCTCTCCTTTTTCCTCTCTCTTCGCCTTTATAGAAAAAGCAAAGCAGACACCATCCAATCCATCTTCAGATACTTTACTCTCTCTCTCTCTCTCTAAGCGGGACGGCATTTGACTTGTTTGTCTGTTAATAGTGAAGCAACTCACAATCGATTCTTCAAAGAAAAGTCTTTCCATTGTTAGGTTTATTGTGCTCTATTTGATTTGATGATCCGTAACTAGCTCTTTTTGCCTCCTTTTTTCCCAGAAAAAGCTAGGGTTTCAGTTCTGTGATCAGTTTGCGGTGTATGATCTGAATTTTAATAATTTGTTGCTTTCTGTTGGTGTTGGTATGGAGTTACAGTTGGAAATTTGAATTAGAAAGAAAATTATGACGAGGGTAACTCGCGATTTTGGGAATACAATGCAAAAGGAAGCAGTTCCGGCGGTAGCAGTGTCGGCTGATGTGGTGTTTGCATCAAGTTGGTTCCCTAATTACAAAATAGGGGCTGATAACGAGATTGTGGATGCCAAGGAGGACTTCAAAACCTTGCCTTTGAAGGAGGTTGTTGCCAGAGAGACTGCCCATCTACTCGAACAACAAAAACGCCTTTCTGTTCGTGACCTTGCTAGTAAATTTGAGAAAGGATTGGCTGCTGCTTCTAAGTTGTCCAATGAGGTTTGCTTTTCCACCAATCCCCTCTCTTTATTTTGTCCTATTGCTACAATTTTGCACATTTATTTCATTGTACGAGTCTACAATATGGTATACAACTCAACCCCACTACGTCGTTATCCCAATTTAGCGGGCTCCGCTATATAAACCAGCTATTTTCATTCGAATAATGTACGGAAATGACCCAATTAAAAAAAAAATCTTAAAAAAACCTCCGAAACCGATTTTTTTTTTTTTTTTTCCCTGGGAGGCTTTTTTAATAAAAAAAAATTCGGGTCATTTCCGTACCTTACTCATTTTCATTCGCCTTCTATTATTTTGACAGAAAAAGAAGAACATAATAGATGTAGGAAAGAGTATACAAAAACTCCCAAGGATAAGAAATTTTTAGTAATAATAAAGAAAATACAATAAAAGGGAGTGTTGAAGGGCTCTGGGGAAATGGAATATCTAGGCTGTCTTTCCCCTTTTTTTTTTTTTTTTTGCAAGGAGGTTGATTCGAACCCCGGACCTCCAAGACATAATGGAGAGACTTCACCATTGCGCCAAGTCCGCCCTTCAATAAAGAAAATACAATATAAAATTAAAAAACTAAAATAAATACACTGGTCCCTCTTCACCTCGTGGAAAAGCAAATTATTTTCAAGACAAATTCTTGATCATTTGGTGATCCTCATGTAGTTCATTACATCAGGGCGACATATTCTTTACAATATATGGCTTTTTATGCATATTCATATCTGTTTCAATAAACCTTTATGGTGGCTATCAATTTAACACAGCCCTTCTCCTTAACCCTCCATTTTTCTCTATTGGAATTTTGGAAAAAGAAAATAAAGGTCAGAGAAGTGTGCTACATGTGATATCATCCATGTATACATTTTTCTATTTTTCTGGTTCAATCTTGATTTTCCCAATTGTCAGGGCAATTGGAAAAGTTGGAACTTAAAAGTAGTGATTTCTGGATTCAGGCCAAATTTAAAGAGGCATCTTCATTGGAGAAATATGTTCTCTTAAAGAAGCTGAGGGATGCACTTGAATCGTTAAAAGGTCGTGTGGCAGGTAGAAACAAGGATGGTGTAGAGGAAGCTATAGCCATGGTTAGCGTTGTATATCATTCTCTGGAATCTATTCTTTTTTCTTTTTTGGATCCTTTCTATTATCTTATTCCCATTCTTTTACATCTCTTTGTTATTTTTGATGCTACAAGTTTATTTGCTCTACTTTATTAAGAAAAATAATTTCAGTAAATTTTGAGATATGCTACATCAATTCATACTTACTTTTGGTATGGATCATGACGCATTTACTGAAAATTTCCCTCATCTGGAATATTAAATGAAAGGTATGTTGGGTCATAATGTTAAAAATTATCCTAGTTGCTGCGCAACAAACATGTATTTTTGCCATTTCTTGTATGTTGCTGAATATATAAATATAACAATGTTGGCATCAAACTTTTGCCCAGTAGAAATTTGTTAGTTACATATTTGGATTACTTATGTAACATGTGCTGGAAGACAATTTATCATTCAAGATTGGGGTCCTTTCACACATGGGCTTCAATGTGAATTTCTAATCTCCATGTTTGCTAATTATGAATGCTTTCGTTATTTTTTGGGTAACTTTGGAGTTTTGATTTACTTTTATTTTTTAAATAGAAAAAGAATAATATCTTAGATGAAAAAATATACAAAAACTTTTAAAGATAAAAAATTCTCAGAAAGGGTAGTGAACAATACAATACAAGACCAAAATAGCTAATGAATAATTGCTTTTAAATCCCTCATTAAATCTTCTAGACTATTATTATTATAAATCCTTGACGCATTGGCCGATAAGGAAGTATAAAGGACTATTTTAGAAGAGAAGCTTCTAAAGTTTTGTTACAAAAAATTCTAGGATTCCAGTTTCTCTATATATACCATCCACAACTACCTAACATCTTTTTCTCCTCGCACAACCTTTTTTAAATTGAACTGAGCCTTAATCCCAATAATTGGGGTCAGCCATTTGAGAGACAAATATGAGAAATTAAAAAAAAAAAAGTAGATTGATTTAATTTGTGCGGTTTTTTCTATACCACTCAATTCTATCCAATGCTATCACTTTATTTAAATCCTTAACTATCATGTCTTTATGAATAATTTAGATCTAAGTTTTCAATAGTTTACCTCTACGTTTTACTAAATCTCCTATATTTAAGTTTTCAGTTCTCTTAACCGGTGTGTTGTTGAGTTTTCTTTACGCATGCCCAAACCACTTTAAGCGACACTATCGCATTTTATCTAGCTAACTCCCAACCTATTACGAATATTTTCGTTTCCAATTCTATCTCTTCTAGTTTTACCACACATCCACCAAATTTTCTCATTTCTGCTACTGTTATTTTTTGTTCTTCTTGTTGTTTAATAGCCCAGAACTAGACGCTATACAATAGTGTAGGTCTTACCGCGGTCCTGTAAAACTTTCCCTTCAAATGCAGTGGTATTGTGTGATCGCAAAGAATTCTGGATGCCTTTCTCCAATTTAATCCAACTTGCTTGAATTCTATGATTTACATTCCCATCTATATTGTCTATCATTTTGAATGATGAAACTAATATATCTAAAACGTTCACTTTTTGGCACAATTTATCCATCTAACGTAATCGTTTCTTCTTCATCTTGATGATTGTTGCTAAATCTACATCTCATATACTCAGTTTTTGATCTGCTCAATCTCAATTCTCTGGATTCCAGTGTTGCTCTCCATAACTCTAGTTTAACACAAATACTCTCTCTGGTTTCATCCATAACAATATATCATCTGCAAAAAACATATACCATGATATTTCATTTTAGATGTTTTTTGTGATTTCGTCTATCACTATTACAAAAAGGATGAAACTTAATTCTGAACCTTGATGGAGTTCAATATTAATAGGGAAGCTATCGCTTAGATCCCCGCAGTTTTTACATTGATTACAGCTCCCTCGTACATATCTGTAATGAAATTAATGTATTTCAAAGAGATCCCTTTCTTCATCAGCGCTGACCACAATACCTCTTGAGACACTTTATCATATGTTTTTTCTAGATCGATGAATACCATATGTAGATCTCTCTTCTGTACTCTATAGGTTTCTATCAAATGTCTTAACAGGTGGATTGCTTCCGTTGTGGATCTTCCTATCATAAATCCAAATTGATTTTGAGTTACATTTATCTCCAATCCCAGTCTATATTTTATTACTCTTTCCCATAACTTTATGGTATGATTCATAAGTTTAATTCTTCTATAGCTAGAGCACTCTTGTATGTTTTCTTTATTCTTATATAGTGGCACAAGTGTACTCTCCCTCCATGCTTGGGGTATTCTCTTGGTTTGCTAGATTTTGTTACAAATATCTGTTAACATTACTGTACCAAATTCACCTAAACATTTCCACACTTCAATGGGAATTCCATCAGGTTTAATTGCTTTATTATTTTTCATTCTTCTTAGTGCCTCCGTCACTTCATGGGGATGAATTTTACGATTAAAATCTCTTTTTACCTTTTTTTATAGGTATCTCGATATTTTATAGTTAAATAAGAAATAATAAAAACTTTCTAAATAGAAATCTAAATAAAGAAGGAAAATCGGTAGGAAACTAAAAAAATTAGAAACTTTCTAATTTTAAGACGTTCTTGCATTATTCTCTGAGTTTTATTTGATGAGAAAGCTTTTGTAGCCCCATGCATATATATCTGGATCAGTTTTCTTCAATTCATCTTCTTTGATCCAAGTACTTTCATTTTCACTAGCTGGTTTGCCCAACAACTTCACTAAGAAGCACCTATAGGCATCGTGTTCTGGATTTCAATTCTTTGACATCAAGAACTTCTTGGATGATATCATGTTATCTTTTATTCTGCAATTGTAACCACTTCTTTATCAAAGCCTTCAATACATCAGAAACATTGAAAAGTGGACTAACCGGACTGATTTGCATATCAGGTGGAAGCTCTGTTAAGTAAGCATTGGAGTTAATCTTCTTTAGCACCTTACAAGAACCACTTCCTTGATTTTAACTTATGATAAGTGCCTTTAGGAAACTTCTCTCATCTCAAGTGTACAAGCATCAAATCACCTTCTTCAAATTCCTTGACATGCTTATACTGATCGGCTACATTTGGATAAGCCTCTTTGTTGGTTTTTAGGGCAGCTTGCACCTCCTCGTGGACCCTGTGAATATGATCAACAAATGTTTCTCCATCACCTTGACTATATATCAAAATATTATCAAAATAAACAACAGAAAACTTCACAAAATGTTAAATACCCCATTGATCACTACTAGGTGCAGTAGAAATGCTAAAGGACATCACCAACCACTATAAAGACCTTTCGGAGTCTCAAAGGTAGTCTTCCATTCTTCTCTACTTTGTAGTTTGATTTGATGATATCAACTTCTCAAATCAATCTTTGAGAAGACTTTGGAGCCGGTCTGTTGAACAATCATGTCTTCCAAATGTGGAATTGGAAATCGATACTTGATGGTTATTGTTTATAACTCGGCTATCAAGACATATTCTCCAATTACCATCCTTATGGGCTAGCAAGGCTGGACAAGCATGTGGACATTTGCTTTCACAGACTAACCCTTTATTGAGGGGCTCTTTAACTTTTTTCTGCATTTCAAGTCGCTGTGCAGGTGACATCGTATATGCTTGCAGATTTGGTAAAGATGCTGAGAGCGAATCTTGGCTCAACAGTTGACTTACTCTTTTAGTGACCTTGAGGTCATGCGTTGGAAACATGGAAACCGCCTCATTACAAAAATGCAAGGGGAAGACTACGTGCATATGCGCCCACTCTCCCCCTACCCCCACACTAAGCCGGGGAGCACTTTGTGCACCGAGTGAGCCATTTATTTGGTAAAGACGCTCCACATACGAGGTGTATAGCATGTTGAATGATTCTTATTGGTGGTAAGCCATGTGGCAGATTGTCACTAATGCGAATTCTTCCAGCAACCTTTGAATGACAAGGTTTTCATTCATGTCTCCACCATGGCCAAGATTATTTATGACCTTGCTGACAAGTGCATACACCACTCCTTCTTTGGCTCCATTCTCTAAGTCTTCAGCAGTTTGGAAATCATTCGGTTTGTTAGTATTTTTAGGTGTTGTTTTACCTTTTTAAGGATGTAAAGTGGACTTTTTATGTGTTATCTTTAGTGCAACAGTCCATATCATGATTGAACAACCAGGTTCCACCGAAAACAGTGGTGGAGCTGGGGGCGAGCAGGGCGATTGTCATTATTTTTCTTAATTTCTTAATATTATCCCAAATAAAAGATAATTTTAATTTAACCCCTCCTCCCTCTCATAAAATGGTGTAAATAATTTTTAATTGTCATTATTTTTATTTTTTTGTTAATATAATTTTGCTAGCACAATGTTCATACAATATTTGCTATATATACTACAACATATTCACCATTGCCTCTATAAATACAGTCCCTCTGTACCATCTATTAAATACCAAATCATACACAATATTTCTCAATTCTCCTATTTTCTCTTCATTTTTGAAGCAATGGTCTCATCTTTTAAAATTCAAATTCTAATAGACCAATCTTTTATGTTTTCAATAATATACACAATTTTAAACTATTAAAATCCGTATCACTTATTCGATTTCTGTTCTCAGAAATCTCTTTCTCTTTCTTTTATATTATTGCATGTTGCAACTCCTACTCTTAAGAAAGCTTTTTTTGCTATGAATATTGTAAAAAGTCGATTGCAGAAAAAAAAAAGAAATTAGCTAGTAAATGATTATTCGGTGACATACGTTGAG
Organism: Dillenia turbinata; assembly: GCA_037126225.1. NCBI lineage: Eukaryota > Viridiplantae > Streptophyta > Magnoliopsida > Dilleniales > Dilleniaceae > Dillenia > Dillenia turbinata. The sequence continues at coordinate 314,162 of JBAMMX010000015.1, forward strand.
AAAGGATATATTCTCTACCGTTGAGAAAGAGGCAATTATTGGCACTTTTCAGAATATGAAGACTCGAAGTAGACAATTGAAAAAATTCTTATTTAGCAATAAAATATAGATGTTTTTTTTTTTTAATGATGACATCACATACTTTATTTTTAATATTTTATATTTTAAATCATTATGTTTTTAATATTTACCTTGCTTTCAATATATATATATATATATATATATATATATATATATATATATATATATATATATATATATATATGAATTCATATTTTTATAACCCGTATATATATAGACACTTTGCTCCTGGCTTAGCTACCGATCTAAAAGGATGTGACATGCATCCATAGGCACAACATTAAATAATGCCTCCTCTTCTAAATAACTTCCCATGAGGAATTTGACTAAACATTGAGATTTAACTGGTATTTCATGCTTCCTTTTTACCCTTTAGATTTCGTATGGATGAGGGTGTTTATTGGTAGGCAACTTGCGCTTCTCAACTGTTTCTTTGGAAATTCAATTTTTTTACACTTCCTCATCGATGATTAATTCATATACTTTATCACCACAAAGAACATGAGTTTTGAAAATGCTCCTTCTCCAATCTTCCTTATCATTGTTGTCATCACCTACTAGCCATCAAAGACTCCTCATGTGATGAGTAGACATCAATTTCATCATTTTCTTCGTGAAAATCATCATAAGCAGGTTTCTGACACTTTTCTCCCTTCATTATCAATCTCAACTAGATTCACTCTTCTTCAAGGACAAGCATAGGATGTGTGTCCCCTTTCACCCCAGCTGAAACACTTAAACTGAGACCCACTAATGTGTTGCCAAAATTGGGTTGTGCTATGCTCCGTACTTCGCTATTTCCTTTGTCACCTCTGTCTGCTCTGCGTATGCTCCCTCTATTGGCTTTACTAATTGAAGCAGATCCCCTACCATTGAAACTGCCTTTGAAAATCCCTTTAGTCTTGCCATATTCGGGTTTCCTTGTGCCTTAGCACGAAACTCGCTTTTCAGCTTGTAAAGCATATTATTGAGCATTTTCTATGTTAAATACACGAACCACTCCCAACTCATCTCTAATTCTTTAATCCAATCAAGTAAGATAGCAGAATGTTAACTGGTCATTTCTTTCATTCAAGCCAACTCTAATGGACAGATTATTGAATTCAAAAGTATATTGGTTAACTATCCTACCATCGTGTTTGAGCAAGTGAAATCGTTCATGGAACTCTATCTGCTCACAAGAATTGTTTCCTCATCTTTCCTTTATATGTTCACAGGTACTTATATTTTTCTTTCCTTGATGTCCACTAACCGTTCATTAGTTTCATTCAAGCCAACTCTAATGGACAGATTATTGAATTCAAAAGTATATTGGTTAACTATCCTACTATCGTGTTTGAGCAAGTGAAATCGTTCATGGAACTCTCTCTGTACGCAAAAATTGTTTCCTCATCTTTCCTTTTTACGTATGCAGGTACCTATATTTTGCTTTCCTTGACGTGCTCGCTGCTCTTCAACTCTTCTGCCGTTGAAGAGCTGCACCTTTCGGTTTGAGCTTCACAAATTGTACCTTTCTTGGTTCCGTCATGGGTTTCCACTCGACATAATTTTCCAGAATGGCTTCCCAATCCACGTAATTTTCAGCATGTAATTGCCTATGAAAATCATTCACTTCAATCTTCACTCTACCACCATTTAATTCCAGGGCATGCAACCTCTCTTCAAATCCACTTCTTCTGCAAAATTTGCAAGTCTAGTATTATGAAAGGGTTTCTCTACTTTGTCCAGACCTGGTTCATCCTCAGAACCAACTTCTAGCATGCTTAAGGGGTTGTGGTCACCTTCCGGAATCTCCTTTTGGGCTCCCATAAGTTCCTACTGCTGCAAAGCTTTTACAGCTGGCGATAACTCTTCAATCATGCGTCTCATCTCAGTCAATTCTATCTCATGACCTTGATTTCCTCTGCCACCTCTACCACACCGAGCAATGGCTTAAAATTGGATCTAAAGGACAAATCTAGGATCTGTTTTGCTTTGATACCAATTCGATGCTGGGAAAGGGCAACGAAACCAAAATTGAAAGAAGAAATTAACTGAAATTCAGAATTAATTGAAGTTGGAGCAGAAAAACTAGTTTAGCATTTGAAAACTTAGGTTTGGAGTTTGAAATCTCTCAATTATAACTCAAATAATATTATCCTTATTAACTACTACTGTCATTTTATACTAGTCAGGACAAATCTTAGTTATAATCTAAAAGCTTTCTTAATGTTTTAAAAATTTCTAAATAGTTAAATAAAATGATAAAAGAAACAAGAAAAAATAGAAACTTTTTAAATAGAAACCTAAATAAAAAAAGAAAACTATTAGAAAACAAAAATTTAGAAATTTTCTAATTTTAAAATGCTCCGGCATCAACATCACATTGAAGAAACATATAATGTGAAATAAATTTTGACGGTCCGTGAAACTCTCACTTTATCATTGACATCCCATTCGAGGACTATACTTGCTCTTTGTAACCCTATGCGAAAGAGAATTGGTTCTAGGGGAAATCTCCATAGCCATTTATTTGTCAAAGAAATATTTTTGGAAACCACATTATTAAGACCCAAGAACCCACTCACCCTTATGCTTAGGTTTAGACAACTGTTGCCAACCAATCAAATGATCTTTCTTGGCCAAGCCACTACCAGAGCAAAGGAAGTTTCTCATCAACTTTCCAATCTGATTCGCTATTCGAACCCAAATTTTAAAAAAAGGGAGAAGATAAGAGGAATACTCGGTAAACATGCAAGAATGAGGGTTATATGCCCTCCTAAAGTAAAAAGGCTCCCTTCCACCTGTCTAATCTTCTTTGAATTCTATTCACAACCAGGTCCGAAAACCAAATACACCTAGGATTACCCCCTAAAAGAACCCCTAAATATGAAATAAGGTCAATCTTGCTTCACTTTGGACTTTTACTTTTATATTTTGGGACTTATCATTGCTGGGATTCTTCTTTAGTCATGTTTATCTTTTTATTAATGCTTCCAGGTTGAGGCTCTAGCAATTCAGTTGACTCAGAGGGAAGGCGAGCTAATTCTAGAAAAGGCGGAAGTAAAGAAGCTAGCCGATTTTCTTAGACAGGTAATTAGAACAGCCTGATATAAATTGGGCATATCAGCTGGACTGAGCCACTGCAAACATCTATTTTTATTTTTTTATGCTTAACCTTTTGCAACATTTTTCGTGCACATATCCAAAATACATGTCAAGCTATTGAATAGTAAGTTTGCATTCTTTCTGTGCACTAGTTTAATCCTTTTTATGAAACATGAATTTTTGAACATGATAAGTGTTTGTAGTTTACTTGCCCTTTAACAAAACTTTGTTTATGCTTAACATTGTTGTAATATCTGTATAGCTACTCATACATACTCGGAGACACGTGTGTGCACACTGTTATATTCAAAATACCTCTGTAAAGCTATTGGAGAACAAGTTTGTATGCTCTATTCTTTGTCAAATACATTAAAACTGCCCCTGAGTAATGGTTTAATTTGCATAAAAGGAGCATTTAACGTAAAATACCATGTTAGGCGCTTTAAAGGAAAAATGTAAGCACATTGTTTTCTGGTTTCCACTTTCATTATCCTAGTTACTAATTTTAGGTTAGTTGGACTAAATGGATGAGGAATTAAAATCAATTGTGGCGCCTGGAAATTAGCTTCAAGGTGGTCATTGTTTTCTTCCATGCTTGTCCATATATTTGGAGTTTGTTTTTTAGGTTTGTGATTTGTTAAGTTGATGGAGTAGCCAGAATTTTTAATCTTGCATTTCACTATGGTGGGTGTGGGTGCACACGGTTGGCCTTCTAATCATTTTCTAGCTGAATTACCAAATTCGGTTTACAAAACACTGACCATTGTTGATGACAGAAGTGAAATGAGGTAACCGTTCACTAAAATCTTCTACATTTGAGATCTTGCGTCTCCTAATTGGTGCGTTTTTGAGTTTTCGTTGCACATGTCCAAACCATCTTAGGCGATATTTTCGCATTTTATCCACATTTAAACTCACTCCCAACTTAGTACGTATCTTTTCATTTCTAATCCTATCTTTTCTAATTTTATCACACATCTATCTGAGTATGCTCATTTCAGTTACAACCATTTTATGCTCTTGTTGTTGTTTAATGACCTGATATTCAATGTCATACAATAATGCAGGTCTTATTGCGTTTCTATAAACTTTTCCTTCAACTGCAATGGTATCGTGCAATCGCAAAGAGCTCTTGATAGGGTGCACATTGGTTTAGTTTATTTTGGTTTTTTCTTAATAAGTCATGATATGATTTTCTACATCTTGAGGCCTTTTATTTGCTTGATTGGGTTGGGTCCAGTCTTTGTTAGTAGGTCTATTTGATGTATGCTTCTCCTTCAATAACTTGGAGGCTAAGAAGAAAAATTAAATCATTGATCAGCTTTCCTAAGGACCAAGTATAGGGTCTACAAAGAGAGATGTTGTAGCCTCATTTTGTAAAGAAAAGGAAGAATTTCAGAATTTGATTTTTTTTTTCTTTTAGACTTTTGTTGGGATTGTTGCTTCTTTCTCTATCTTTTTTACTTTCTCAATGTTTTCTAATCTTTGTTAAGATATAAAAATTATGAAGATTATTTGATACTTTAATCAATCAACTTAAACTTTTGGGGCAATTCTTTGATTCACACTTTCAACCAAATTCATTTGGAAGGAAAAGGTTTTTGCGTGATCCAAGTTGGTTAACAAGATCTGCGCAAAAGGCAATATCTATTGATATGTTGTAAGGATTTTGAATCTATTGTTGCTTGTTTTTAAATTGCCCTTAAGGACAGGAGTTGTGGATTTGCTTTTGCGACAATCAATGCGTTTGCTCTTAAAATTTGACATTTCTTTTGAAAAAATTTAGATACTTTGGTGGGCACAAGTATGCATCTTCACTTTGGTGGTGTGCACTTATTGCTCTGCTTTGGTCTTTTCAGATTGAGCGGAATGCTAGGATCTCGAAAAGTGGAGTCTTTGGTCTTTCTCTTTCGGGGGATAATATTTTAACCCTTTTTTCCCTCCTATTCTTTCTGTGGTTCCCTTTGATCTCATGCTTTATGGGTTATAAAAAATTACAGCATTGAAAGGAGATTGGAAGGCTATATTCCATTAGCTTTATGCTTTTTTTAGTGCATTTGCCGACTTCTTCTCTAGTTAATAAATTTCTTCTTCTATAAAAGGAAAGGGGATCCTGCACCAGTGTGTTTACTTGGGTTGGGATCAATTAAAGTTCCCCAACCTTTCACAGCGAGTAAAGACCCTTCTGGTGAGTCCGAGGGTTTGCCGAACTCTCCTGTTCTACCTTTTTGTGAAGCAAAACATATAAAATAAACACAGTTGAAATTTGCCATCCTCCTTGTTTCTGGAGCACAAACTTGCTAATGGATCCTACTCTGGGATATTGCTCTCTCAAGTAACTATGAATAGGATTGCACCTCAATTATGCTTAACCATATTCCCTGAACTAATCTGTCTTAGCTCTCTGTCAAATCCAACTTCTAAGAATGATCAAAGAAATGGTTATAGGTTTATACTAACCACTTAACCAAAACATTGGTAAACCCAACAATTCCCTTTGTGCAAGAGAATGGATTCTGTGCTCTCTCTAAGCCTTTCACACTCATAACCATCATTCCTGATCTCTATTAATTTTCCCGAAATGACCTATGACTTACTTAACAAGAGCAGCTTCCTTTAAGTAAATAATTTTTTCTTCCCTTTGAGAATTTTTGTAGCTGTTTCTCCTAGGAGCTGCATTCCAGTTAATGGTTGAGTTGGTGTACGCTTTTTACAAGCAGATAGCTTAATAATCTTTCACCTCACAAATGAAGTGAGTTTCCAGTTAATAATCTTTCAGTGATATATGGTTGCTATTGTGTATGCATTTCTTGGTGGCAAATCTCTGAGATTGATGAGGAAACACACTTTTATGCCACATAGATATCCACAAAGTCACATTGTATTACAAATTCCGATTTCCCTAAGTCATGAGAGTAGAGTAGTGGATGAAATTCGTTAATGGTCATCCAAAGGACATCTAGGAGGGAGCACTTTGGCTCTTAGTGGCTTGATCAGCGATAAATACCAGCCTTTCTTCCCCTTTATTAGTATTGGACATAGCCTATGATCCCAAGCACAAGTACGCCCATGACAGATAACTTGGGCACTTGTAATCGCAACCTTATAGATTACCTTGACTTCTAAAGTGGCTTAACCACTTGTGAACAAAGGACAAGTTGTACTGTACATTGACGTTTTATCCAAATGCTTTGGAAAATTGCAATATATTTTTCCCCTTTTGAGTTGACATCAGCACAGTTTGATGTCAGCACGTTTTGCTTGACACTTTTTGTTGCTCTAGGTTTCATGATTTGTTGAATTGAGGGTCATGTATAGAAGTATCTTTCTATTTGCATTTTCAGGCATCGGAGGATGCCAAGAAGCTTGTTGATGAAGAAAGAGCAGTTGCTCGTGCTGAAATTGAGAGTGCTAGAGCTGCAGTTCAGAGGGTGGAAGAAGCTTTTCGGGAGCTTGAACATTTGTCCCGGGCTTCAGGGAAACAGGTTTTTTTTAACTTATGTATTTATTTATTTATTTATTTATTATGTCCTCCAGATTCTCTCTCTCTCTCTCTCTCTCTCTCTCGTAAAGAAACAATTCATGAACATGCCCCAAGGTGGTCTTAATTCAAAAATCCACAAAAGTACCAAAGGGTCTTTATAGCTTTCTTTCCCTTTGTAAAAAATAGCTAGAGCAGTTAAACAGATAATCTTCCTCTTTGTGTCCGACATCTCAACCCCCAACTTAGCATACACATTGTTTAAAAGGCACCCAAGCAATGTCAAGCATGGCCAAAACTATCTCCGGCAGCCTTCTTGTCCACAAACAGTGAAGCAGCAAATCATCAACACTCTTGCTCCCATCTTAAACAAATTACGCCTACTCACATCAGTAATCCCCTTTTGCACAGGTTAACTTGGGCCAAAATTCTTGCCCAAGTTGCTTCCTAGGCAAAGAAGTCACTTTTTTTTGGGGGGGGGGGTTAAAACGCTTCCAAATCATATTTTGAAGGAAAATCCTCCCTACCATCCACAAAAACTGCACCCTTAATGCTATGGTAGTAGCTTTTAACATCAAAGATCCATACTATTCCTTTCCAGATCCAAACTGCCTATCTAACTTGGGAAGCATAGACCTCTTCCAAAATCCCATAGAAACTGGGCAAGACTTCCAATTCCCAATCATTGTCGGTTTAGAAAAGCTCAAAGTTCCAATGCCTAAGATCCACCGCTCCACTACCACATATGCAACCATGATCATAGTCCCTAGTAAGGAAGAGGCACCATGAAGAGGAGGACCCATGCCAAATGTCATCCACAGAAAGAGATTCTTGCACTGTTCCAACCGCAAAATATGCTTCCTCAACAATGGTGTCCCACCTACACCTTGTGGGTTTCCACATACCAACACCATGAGGCCATGGAACCCCTTCTGTCATCCATCCATTACTTTCTGTCCCATAATTTCAATCTCCTCTCTCCATCATTGACTTGATACCCAAATCTCCCCTGATCACTGGAGCATTGATCACCTCCCATCTAACCAAGCAAAATTCATATCTTCTCTCACGAAGGTCTCCCCATAAAGATTTTCTTTAAATACTCACAATTCTTATACTTGGCCTCCCAGAGGTAATTCCTGATAATTGAAGAGAACACTCACTTGGCAACCCAAAATACTAACTATAATATCCCTGTCCACATCTGTGCCTACTATAATGATTTCACTTTTTGCTAAGTTCACCTAGTCATGACACAGCTTCAAAGCCAAGAAACATGTTTAAGATGAACAAACTTAATGGAGAAGCATCACTTTCAATGAGTACTCTAAGGAGTTGCTTAGTGTTTCTATTTTTGGCTGGTAGATTGCTTGTCGGATGTTGTTGAACAAATGTTATTTATTTTATTGAGAGTTGTTTCTATTTCTTTTTCGGAGAATACTTCTTTTTATTGACAAAATATTGTTTCTATTCGGTGTTTCTTCAGTTTCCTTAAACTTAATTAGTTTGATGTTTGAGATTAGACTTATTTATGAGCTACGATTTGTTCTCTTGAAGTTTTATTAGTTAATCATCGGGGATTATCCCCTTTTAACTACTTTTTTCTCAATTCTATTAACTATACAGGCTTTATTTCTTCTGTATCAAAGAATTCTATTTCTAATCAAAGAATTCTATTTCTAGGAGGTTAATTCGGTTGTTTGATATTTTCATATTTATAAATAATATATATGTTTTAAGAAATCTTAAAAACAAGGAAGTTAAAGAGTTTTTCTCCCCTATTTCCTTGATTCAATGAAAAGACCTCTCCCACTGTATCGAATAAAGGGATTTGATCCTATTTTATAAATCTTTCTTTACTAATCTTATTGTCTTCCCCTAGCCCACCCCCTTTTTCCTTAGCAAAGTTCTTTTGGAAGGTAAAGGTTGTGGCGAAATCTAAGGATTTTACTTTGTTGATGGTGCTTAACATGAATAATACAATTCTGTTTATTACAAAAATGAGATCTTTCAAGCTGTCTAACCAGATATTTTTGTTATTTATGTTGTGTGCTACAAAGATTCTAGAACTAGTGATCACTTCTTTTTACATTGCTTTGTAGCTTGGGAGTCGTGGAATCACTGTTTGCTCTATGGGATAAGTAGTGGGTGTATCCTAGAAGCCTTTCTTATTGCTTTTGACAGAGTTTACAAGTTTTGGAGGACAGGAAAATACTTGTAGGATTTTAGAATTCAGACCATCAGTCACTCTCCTCTAGGGTAAGATATATATATATATATATATATATATATATATATATATTTTTTTTTTTTTTTTTTCTTTTAATGCTTCTCTTTGGGCTCATGCCCTAGTATGTTTTTTAGATGATAGTCTAGAAGCTTCAAAGAGGGTTTAGAAAGTATGCCTTTGTTAGCTTTTTCTGTTGATCTTTACTTCTTTTGACTTTTAGGATTTCTTGTTGCTTGAGCTTTATGTTTGTTACAAATGATGTTACTTGCACCTTTCGTTTTACTACAATCACAGTGTGTCTATTTAACTTATATGTGCAAATCCAGGCTGCATGTGTCTTAGTGTGATAGGAGATGCATCACTGATATTCTTTTTGTTCAGCTTCTTGATCAATATTTGTGTGACTTACGTGATGAAAGTATTTTGAGCAATCTGCTTTTGCAAAATAGAGATATAAGAGCCACTGAATGGGGTCAATATTTTGCATGGGGTTAACTGGTTTTGCAGATTAAGCTTCATCATGAGATGTCACGTTATTCTCACATGATCATGACTCTCTCTCTCTCTCTCTCTCCCTCCCTCTCTCTCTGTCTTTTGCTCTCGTGTGCATGTTCCTGTGTGTGCAGACACAATTTGGGGTATTGTAGAATGGGTAATTTTTTTTTTTTTAATCTTATTTTACTTTATTTTATTTTATTGTATTCTTTTTGAGATTTAGGGCATGGAAGAATTGATGAAGGAGGTCCAGGAGGCTAGACGGATCAAAATGCTACATCAGCCAAGCAAGGTATACGATCACTTAAGAATTCTGTTAGTTAAATGTTGAATGCGCTTCTTAATGATTTATTTCTTCTTAACGGCAGCTATTTATTTCACCTTCTTTTTGAACAAACATCAGGCACATGTACTGTAGTTTTGTTTTGTTGAAACCACACTAAAACATAGAATTGTAGGTTATGGACATGGAGCATGAGCTTCAAGCACTAAGAATTCAGCTTGCAGAGAAGTCAAAACATTCTCTTCAACTTCAAAAGGAGGTATTCATACTGTCCTGATCTCCTATCAATGCTGATATTACAGAGATTTGGTGTAAATTGTCTCCTGTCATTCTTTTGGCTTTCTGTATGTTCCGTGCATACACATTTTTGGCTGCATCATCCTTAAGTTGTCTTCATTTATTTCCTTTATACTTTTGTGTCAAGGATTTAAACTTCAATTGCAGTATCAACTTTTATTTTATTTTCTGAGGGAGCTTACTTCTATGAGCTCCTATGATTTTATTGATTTAGTGCTTGGTTTTTATAATTGTAATATATTCTCCATTCTCCAAGTCTCTGATGAAGCATAACTACAAAACTTAAGTAATAAGGGTTTCAATAATGGTATTATATGAATTTTGAGGGTTGGGATTCCTAGATGAGGTTTGTATGCTACGTGTGTTTTACATCCATATGGATATCATCCTTAGGAATCAAGTTTCATTTTTAACATCATTTATGGGCTGTAACATTCAAGTTAATGGTTCATCTTGTTTTTGATGTTCTTGAAGCTAGTTATTTTGCTAAGATTTTGACTAGCTTAACTTAAATGCCTATTGGTTTTGACACTGTTAGTCTTAACATTGGCATGGACTTCTTTTAATCTTTGTTGCCTTTTTGTGCTCTGTCTTGAAGGGGAGGAACAGGTTTATACTTACTCTCTGCTTTTTTCTTTTTCCTTCTTGGATGAGAGACCTGTCTATTATTATCAGGATTTTGGCTTCACATACTGACACTTTGGATGCCTTTGTTCATCACATAATTGATTTTATTTCAGAAGTTATCATTTAATGAGTAGAGTTCTCATGAGATCTTCCTTATTTTTAGTAATTCACACTCCAGTACATGGATAATTTTTGAATCAATATATCTTCTCATAGTTATATTAGATTTTCTCCCTCTAGTATCTTTTAAAATCAAACATAGTTCTAGTGTTCTTGAATTGATGGACTGGTTGCCTTGACTCAATCACTTAGCCATATATTTGTGCATGACTCTGCCGTGATTAAAGATTACTATAATTGGAACACTAGTTTAGTTTTTTGAACTTATGAAGAATCACATACGGAAGTTATAGAGTTTTTTCCTTCATCTCCTTGTTATTAGGAAAAGGCTATCTGCTGATATTCAGAATTGAGTTTTGAACCTTGAAAGGTGATGTATTTTCTCTTGCAATTCCTATTTAAATCATCTTTTTTGCCTTTTCCATAACCCGCCCTTCCTTTAATGAAGGTCATTTAGAAGGCAATAAGACTTTTTCTTGGCCTATGATGTTTGACAAGATCAATACAAAAATGAGGCCTTTTAGAGCTCTCTTTTTGGATTTTTGCTTAATGTGTTGCAAGAATTCTTGAAGTAGAGACGATTTGTTCCTACATAGCCTTATAGGTCAAAAGATTGGGAATTGCCTCTTTGCTATTTGTGAGTGGTGGTATTTGATTTGCTTTTGATGAAGTTAAAAGGTTTTGGAGGATTGCAGAATGCTCTTCACTATGTAGGTGTGCTCTCTTCCTTCATGATAGAGTGAAATGTTAGGATATTCAGAAGTGTCATACTATTGGTCTTCTCTCCTTAAGTACAAAGATTTTATCTTTATAATTCTCTTGCGTTCATATGCTAGGCGTCTTTAAATTTTATAGTATTGAGGAATTGAATAGGAATGTGAAAACAATCCTCCATTCATGTTTTGGGTTTTTGGTGCTTTCTTTAGCTTTGAGGTTTTCTGATTTTTTTCAAGCCTTCTATGCTTTTCTTCTTCTCTTAATATAAATCCTTTTTCTATTAAAAAAAAAAAAAATTAAAGACTGAGGAGTCAGTGTTCCTCATGTCAACTTGGAGAATGGGATTAACGACTTGTTTGTCGAGATTGAGCAGAGGGAAAGAGAAGGGAGAGTCCCCAATTTAAGACTCCTATGGAAAGAGAACCTGAAATCCATCACCTACACTGAAAGATACTAGATGAAGAAAAGTATGATGCAACTGAGAGATTCCAAGGGCTATAATGAGAAGCTCACATCCATCTTGATAATCTTATTCATAATGATGTGGAACGGAAGTCGAGCAACATCAAGATTTTTGTCTCCAAGTTCAAAGGTTGATTCTCAGGTTGAATTTATGGTGTAAAATGAGCAAACAGTGTGCGAATGAGGGGTGGAAAAGCATCAGGTATGGATCTGAAGCAAGGTGGCACAATAATGGAAGCCGTGCTACTCCTGTGAATTGCAGCCTGCAACCAGGTGCAACTAGAAGGTGCCATGGCGCCTCAACACAGAATGAAACAAGATTTTTGATTTAATTTTCTATGTTCTTATTGTCTTTATAGTGATTTTGCTGCTAAGGTGATGCAGAACACACTCTTGGAATTTGGGAATTTTATATTTCGGACCTTTAATCAGCTTTAGTAGGTCTGCCCAATTGGTTTTGTGGACCTCTCATTAGTTTAAGTGGGCTTTAGTTTGAATTTGTTGAGGTGCCTAGGTTCGAAGTATGCTTAGTGGTTAAGTGCTTCAAGTATTTTATTCTTTTGTTTGGGGCTAAGTAGGGTAGGTTATGAAGGGATCTAACAGTTCTGGTGGAATTGAAAAAATGGAAAAGTTTTAAAGCGTGGAGCATTTACTTGGTGGTGTGATTGACTTTTCTCTTTCAAGTGATTCCAAGAAAGCTTAGGTGTGATTGCTATGTTATTGTTTTACAGTGAGTGATTCCTAGAAATCCTTAGGCGTGATTGCCCAGTATTATCATTCCTTTTGTTTTCTTTTTACTTCTGAAGTTTTTCATAATCTTTCCCATCACCTGGTTTGCGATCTGAACATCCTAAAAATGTGCTACTGAAGATCTTGCATTTGAATTGTGTTCACAAGACTATGTAGGATCTTTAGAGGAAAACTAACTGATGATGCAAGAGATAAGCAGCTGCTTGGATTCTTGGTGGCATAAATTTTCAGGTGAGGAAAATTAGAGAGTATTGTGGGTATTGGCATCCAAAGATGTGCATCCGCTAAACAGTTCCATCAAGAATAGTAATGGGGAAGCATGGAAATACATCTAGACAAAAATGCTGATTCTGCATAGAAGACATGGACTGGAACAGCTAGTAAACTCGAGTTAGAGGATTGAAGCTAAGTTATCCAATGCACTGCAAACCCGTGTACAAGACTGTTTAGGTGTGATGTATGCAATTATAGCTACAGAAAATTGCAAAATCACTGTTGGTTCAATTGCCACGGAACGTCTCTTGAGTAGTGCCTGATAACTTACCCAGCAATTTGCTGCCTTTGCATATGGGGGTGGAAATGAGTCACGTTGAGTCATGCTAAACCTTAACACGCCAGGCTTACTATAAAAATTGCTAATTAGTGGCCTAAGCTTGGCTTGTAGCCTATGATAGGCAAAAATATTAGGCTTGCCCCAACTTGTCAGTGTAGTGGGCTAGATTCATCAAATTCTAAATAAAGAAATAAATATGATGTCATAATTAAGTATAAAAATTTTGATAATATCTATATAATAATTATATGACAAAATATATTTAAAATATACTTTATATGTCATTAATTATACAGGTTGGCTTGTCAGGCTAATGAGCCATGCTAAGCAAAGCTAAGCAAAACAGACCTAGCCTGCTTAACCAGGCTACCTGGCTTGATTAGATATACAAGCAGAGCCAAGCCAGGCCAGGCTACTTTCAGCCTATAAATGAAGATGACGCATGCTGGATTCAAGTTGGAGATCAAGTAGAAAGTCATGGTTAACAACATTATTTTGACCCATGGTGGGGAGTGCTAAAAATACTTTAGTGAAATGAAAGTTGAAATTGTTCTTAGATTGTATGCGAATTGGGGATAATAAACTTCAACAACCTGATTGTGATTTATAAAAGAGGTACCATTCCTTTAACTCATCAGAACCAAATTTCCCAGGTCAGAGATGATGCAGAACATACACTAGAAATTTCAAATTTGTGTATATTGGGCCTTTAATTGGCTATTTAGGTTAACCCAATAGGTTTTGTGGACCTTTCATTAATTTAAGTGGACTTGGGATTTTTTTAAAATGTCCAAGTTCATGGTATGATTAGGGGTTGAGTACGGAGGAATCCACAAAAGGATGTACTAGTTCGACTGTAAGAAATGGAAGAGTTTTGAGAGTGTAGAACCTAGAGTTTAACTTGGAAGTGTGATTGCCATCTCGCTGATGAGTGATTCCAAGGAACCTTGGGTGTGACTACCTAAGTTGCTACTTTCTAGTGAGTGATTCCTAGAAACCTTAGGTGCAATTGCCTTTTGTTATCTTTTTTACTCCCTTAGTAGTTGCTTGCCTTAAAGTGATCCGTTAAAGAATGCCCTGCATCATCAAGCTTCTGACCCTGTTTCTCCTCGCTTTTAAAACATCTATTAGGTTTAAAGCGTGTATGTGGCAGGTCGCATTCTCTGTGGAATATTCCAGTTGGTTTAGTTTTTGAAATGACCTTGTGGCTTGAATCCTTTAGTTGCTTATCTGGGCTCTTATTTTTTATTCTTCTCTTATGCATTCCGTCCAAGGTTTTTTCCCTTTACATTTTTGCCCTTTTTCCAGTTGGCAAGGAGCAAGAGGAGTAAGGAAACTGTTTCCTTCTTATATGAATTAGATGGCACCGAAGTATTAGGTTCCTGTTTGCGCATCCGTACTTGCTCCGATGTTGCTCCGGAAATTTCAGAGTCTTCCATCCAATGGTACCGTGTAACACCTGAAGTTGGTAAAAGAGAGTTGATTTCAGGTGCCACTGTTATTTATAGCTTTCATGAGAAGACTTGTTACTGTCACTTAACTGAGTTTTGACTGATAAGAATTTGAAAATTTTACATTAACAAACAATGTTTTCTTAAGGTTTATAACCCTAAAAAAATGTTTCTCAATGTTGATGTTCCTTTTCTGCCTCAGTTTACTACTTTCATATTCATCTCTGAGTTGGTCTTTATTTTGAAGACTCTTTCCACTATTATTCATATTCCGTCATACAAACCATGGGCAAAAAATTGCTTAACCTTAATTTAGTTTGGCTTGAAGTATCTTAGCACTTAGTGATTTAGCATATGTCAACATATCCATTGTGGTACCTCTGTAGCAAAAATGGGCCCTCACATGGTTATAGTTCACTTTCAGAGGCCTTAATGGAGGTCTCACTTTTGTTAATGGACAAAAGCATGGGGAAGCATTTTGATACGTCACTGAGATCATGTGGTTTATGTGCCGTTTAAGCATAATACCACAAGGGTTCAAGTGAAACCTTGTTGGGACCATGCTAACATGTGACAGCATGGGGGATTACATTGACACGCGTTAAATCATAGTAGGGTGAAGAAAATTTTGAGCTAAACCACATCGGGGAAAATGAAGTTTTCCCTTTAGGAACTATCAAAGCTGGTCTGTATTTAGTTACATTGAAGGATACGCTTTCTTCCCTGGTTATCTGTTTATGCTGAGGTATTTGGACCTTTTTGACATGCTTCTTTGTGAGAGGCTAGGACAACTTGTAGCATTCTATTGAGGTTACTCTACTCCAGTGATAGGCCAGCGTTGCCAGATGAATGATACCACCACTTCCCGGAGGAAAAATTTTGGTTCCTTTTTGCAAAGCTGGTCTGTATTTAGTTACATTGAAGGATACGCTTTCTTCCCTGGTTATCTGTTTATGCTGAGGTATTTGGACCTTTTTGACATGCTTCTTTGTGAGAGGCTAGGACAATCTTGTAGCATTCTATTGAGGTTACTCTACTCCAGTGATAGGCCAAAGCTGTTGCCAGATGAATGATACCACCACTTCCCTGACGCAAAATTTTAGTTTCTTAACTTTTTATGCAATATGTGTGAATCATTAGTCTTTATGCAATATATATATATATATATATATATATATATATATATATATATATATATATATATATATATATATATGCATATACACATACATTCAAATATGTGTATATGTAATTTAAATATATATATACACTTTATATAATGGGTTAACTGAAGAAATGATTTCGAACAGGAACAAGTGGTGTGGGAGAATTTAAACAAATTAAATCATCACTTCTCGTATTATAAATTTATTTGGATAGTGTGCGTTTTTTTTTTAATCTTATATTTGTCTCTCATACAGTTGATTCCAAATTTTGAAATTAAAGCTCAGGTTGTTATTGTTGTATATATACTTTATATATATGTATACCGTAGAAAAATGCTTTATAGAAGTGAACGTTGGGTTTATGCTGCCTTAGGGCTTTGGCCCAAATGGTCATTTGATGAGTCAGAGATCATGGGTTCAAATACTGTCCCCTTCCCTTACCACCAATGTCCAAAAACCATTTTTGGCCCGTAACTTTTAAAAAACACTTTTAAGGTACCTCTCCTATGCAAACGGCGTCCCTTTTTGATATCTATGGCCATCAATCATTTTTTTATTTGCCCATCTTAGATTTAGAAAAGCTAATGTGTATATTTCACATAATTAAAAAGTAGAAGTAATTTAAATGAGAAAAAGATTAATATCTAATTAAAAATCATGAATGCAAGCAGCATTCCCCAAAAATTACATTGCACATCTTGTAAACCAAAATCTACTAGAAATTCAAAACCTCTGTACTTGA
This sequence comes from Dillenia turbinata, assembly GCA_037126225.1. NCBI lineage: Eukaryota > Viridiplantae > Streptophyta > Magnoliopsida > Dilleniales > Dilleniaceae > Dillenia > Dillenia turbinata. The sequence continues at coordinate 330,704 of JBAMMX010000015.1, forward strand.
AGCCACTACCAGCATTTTTCCAGAGGTAATATCTGAAAGCAAAGAAAAGAACGTTCCAGGAGCTACTCTAGTGCCTCAAGGGACTTTTCAAGTTGCCTTTAGTTAGGTACTTGCATTTTGTGCCTTGGCACCAAGGTGTTAAGGCACTAGGTGACTGCCTTGATAAAATTAAAGTATTTCTTCTAGGTAATTTTGTTCTTATTTCCTCTCCTTTACTTAACTTTTTTTCCCCCTATGTTGAGTCTTAAGTATATTAGTTTTTTAAATTTCCTCCCTTCAGATTTCTCTCCCGTCCCATTAGCTCATGTTTCTCAAGTTTCTTCTTTGTCTGGAACTAGGGAAGTTTTTAGATTGGCCAAATAAAAGGGGAGCATTAACGAGTGTTTCAAGTGCCATTATCAGGGGTATTATGCTTATCAATGTCCTAAGCACAATCTTCACGTGAGGGTTGGAAAAGAGAATTTTGTTGCTGAAAATTATTGTTGTGAATGTGCATGGACAGGCCTGAGATGAAGAGACTGATGAGGACTGTGTTGATACCATATTTCTCAATGTAGTAAAAACAGTTATTATGACTCCCAAAGGAGACATGTACTGAAATGGCACCGTTGGGGAAAAAAAAATTTAAAACAACACAATTGAGAAAAAAATTCCAAAATTAACAAACATATGTTGAGTGTTGAAAACTCGATATATATAAAAAAAAACACATGAACAGTACATGTCGAGTCTTGAAGACTCGACATATGTAAGGCATGAACAGAATATGTCGAATATTGAAAACTCGACATATGTAAGGCATGAATAGTACATGTCAAGTCTTCAAGAGTCGACATATGTGTGTTAAGTTTGGAATTTTTTTCCAAACTGTGTTTTAAATTTTTTTTTCTCCCAAGGGTGCCATTTCCGTACATCTCCTCCCAAAGCAGAAGGGAAGAGTGATTGGCTGCATATTACGATATTTCACGCTTAAGTTCAATGTGGAGAGAAAGTATCTTATCATTGATGGAGAGAGCAGCATGTATGTTGTTTCAGAGGGTACCATTAATAGGCTTCAACAACAAGTAGAAAAGCATCCACAACTGGACAAAGTTGCATGGGTGAGTGACACCACCACTCTGGTAACTCAAAGATGTTTAAATTCTTTTGCAGTCAGGCCTGTTATTGTATTTTATTTTATTTTTAGATTAAAGAAGAATTATATTAGATAAAGGACAAAAATGTACTTTCGGGCCCTATCATGATTCGATTTGGTGTGGAGTTACTCCAATGAAAGTTTGCATATGCTTGTTGGAAGGCCTTGTCTCTAGGATCGTGATTTGTATCATTGTGGCAAGAAAATCAATTTGAAGCCTACGAATGAGGAACAAGAGAAAAGGAGGAAGAAATTGGGTGAGCAGCCAGCGGAAGCCGACATAAAACAACCTGTTTCTAGTACTCTCTATGATGCAATTTAAAGCTGAAAGCAAGCAGCATGGAGTTATTCATGCTTTGGTGATGAGAGGTGAAGCAACTAGATTCCGAACAGCCTTTAGAGGTGTGCAAAGAAGTAAATGAACTACAATGTGATTTTTCAGATCTGGTCCCTGATGAGTTGTCTAATGAATTACTGCCGATGTGTGATATTCAGCATGCTTTTGATCTAGTTCCTTGAGAAGAAGATGTTGAAGTTGCACAGAAATATAAATTGCTCAAACAGCTGGTTAATGGGATAAAAGCTGCTCGGGGGAGAATTTTGATGTTGTATCAGAAGAACAGTTGCTGGCACTACGTGTAAGGCTACTAGATGATGAAATTAATGCGGCACAAGGGGAGCACCCAGCAGGACAACCGGCAAACATAATTCGGCAATCAAAAAGAAGTCAGATTTTGTTATTAAAGGGAAGAAATCACTTCAATTGATCACTGAGAAGGATGTTATGCATGAAAGTGATGGGAAGGGAGTAAAAGATGCAGTTATAATTGAAGAAATTGGAGAACTGGCACATGATTATATTGCACAATTGCCTACAGAAGTGCATCAATATGCAAGTGATGTGTTTTCAAGGACAAGGTGTTCTCAGTTAGTTGTCTACAAGTTGGACAACGCCACCATATTGAGTTTCAAGTTGACAAGAAAGTTAAAGATGCATTTTGGCACATGATGGGATGCACGAAAGGCATTTGATGAAATGAAAGATGTAATCATGGTTAGATTGTGTTTGCGTTAGGATTAATGAACGTCAATGAGTTAATTGCATTTGCAGGAAAAGTAACATTTATTTAACTCAAGGTCAATTTTAATCTTACGAACAGATGATATGGACTAAAGGTCCTACAATTGATCATAATTTACTTAAAAGTTTGATTTAGATTTTAAGTGTCAATAATGACTTTTTTTCCTATAGCAAAATCTTTTACTTTTTAAAAGTTGATTAGTTTAGTTACTTGCACCGAGTGTTGGATCATTAAACAACAACAAGAGTATAAAATAACTATAGTTGAAATGAGAATACTCAGATGGATGTGTGTAAAACTAGAAAAAATATAATTAGAAATGAAAAGATACATACCAAGTTGGGATTGAATTCAATTGTGAATAAAATGAGAGAATATCACTTAAGGTGGTTTGCACATATGCAACAAAGACCCAAAAATTCATCAGTTAGGAGGAGCAAGACCTTAAATGTAGGAGATTTAGTGAAACGTCAGAGTAGGCCGTTGAAAATGTGGATGTAAGTTATTAATAAGTGGCATAAGAGAATCAGAACTAGTTGAATTAATGCATTTAGTTTCTATGGATAGTTTATTTTACTTTTTTTTTTTCTCTCTTCTTTCTCCTCGATTGGTCTCAAACAGTCGATCTCAAAATTTGAGATTAAGACTTAGTTAGTTGTATTGTTAAGACTGTTTAGGAGTTTCTAAACTTTAATCCTAATAGTAGTTTCCATTTTCTTATCTATTTAAAGGTTTGTAACCTTATTATGAGAAGTTAAGAATAAGATTTTCAATTTATGTTTTGAGTTTTCTCAAACCTCATCAGGTGTAATACTTTCTTGCCCCTAGGCGTGATGCTTAAGTATTTACTAGTGTTATGCTAGTAACGCTTTCATCTTTCTTTGCATTTATTGCTCTCTTTCTTTCAATTTAGTTGCTGGATTTTTCTCTGGAAAACCTTAAATTCCTTTGCCTTGAACCTTGCCCTAATTCCTCTAAAGTCGTCCTAGTCATTACCTCTCAACAAGCCCTCTTTAATTTGGCTGCTTGGTTAGAGAGACTGTTGAGGATCCCATCATCCCTCATCAAGTCTTGATGATGAAGATGAACAAGTTTATCAACAAAAACAATAAGCCACAAGGAGATCAAGCTTTCATGTCCTTTTCTAAAAATCTCAAAACCAAAGAATAGTTTGTTTTCTTTTTATATTTTGTAAAAGAACTTTTGGAGATTTTTGCTAACAAATTTTTATAAATAAATTCAATTTCCTCATCACTTTTCTTGTTTTACTTTTGCACTTGAATTGTGTGTTGGTAGGTGCTTCTTCCCATCAGAAAATGTTGGTCCTTTTTGGAAAAATGTTCTTTACTTTAAGAGAAATCTTTCTATTTCATTTTCCAAACTTGAATGAGCTATATCTAATTCATTTTCTGTAGCCAGTTCCTTTGATTTTTCCTTTTGGCTTCCTCAGGGTGCATTTGCGATTGTTTAAGGTCCTAGACAATGATTTCCTTAAAGCCTAAAACTGGAATGAGGTGTTATTTAGCCCTTTCATTATGTTTTTGGTCTTTTTGTGTTTACTTATCGATTGCATTGACGTTAAAATATAATCAGTTCCCTCATAATTGCTAACAAGCTTTGGGTATATGTAATATGTAAGTTCTGTCTGATCATTTTTCTTTACTTCATGTCTGTGAAATGCTCAATCACTTGCAACCATCTCAGGAGCCACGAAATCAGTCTATGCTCCAGAGCCATTTGATGTTGGCAGAATCTTGCAAGTAGAGATTGTTTCAGGTGGTCAAAAAATCACTGTGGTGACTGCTGGTCCCATTGATCCAGGTATAATGTCAATCTTGCATTTCTAAGATTTATGAGTATAAAATACTGAGGGGATGTTGCATGTACCTTGGAGTTCACCTATTGGTCCTTGTCCATTTGTGATGCTTGTCCATTTGTGATGCATAAGACTGTTATGGTTGTTTTGGGCAGCTGCTGGGTTAGGAAGTTATGTGGAGGCACTTGTTCGGAAACATGATATTGAATTCAACGTAAGTTATCCTATCCCATTTACAATATTGCATATATGTTTGTAGATATGACTTTTCCTACGACATTCTTTAGGGAATTTTTGTAGTTATTTCTGAGATGAGTTGCACTAGTTTAAAAGGATATTCTTATCAGCCCCTGCAGTTTGGTTTGGACTTCGTTATCCCTATGGTCCAAAATATTTGTATCAGTGGGGCAGTCTGCTAACATATGAGTACTCCGGCTCATTATTAAAACTACACTAGGAGGAAAAATTGATGACTGGTGAAACCATGAGGACTTAAGTGAGTTTCTCTAATAACACAAAGACATAAGGAACCTCCTCTATTGGCAAAAGAAGGAACTGGTTTTGGGCCGAGTTACTGGGGGATATGGTGATACTTCAACTTTTGTAAAACGAGGATATTGGGATTTTCTTCTATTAGAAAAAGGTTGTAGAGAAAAGGAAAGCTTCAAGGTGGTGCTAGTACTAAAGGAAGCATTCTTAAGCTTGGGTAAAAGATCTATAAGCAAAACAACATGGAGAAAGAGTTCCCATGGAATGCAATGTAGATTCCACTGCACCTCAAATTGTTTTTTTTTTTTTTTTTTTTTTTTGCAGGAAGAAATGGAGAGGAGGACCTTAATATAGGATAATTTCCAAAAAGAAAACAAAAAAAGAATTAGCATAGTAATAGGCCTCCCTTATTTAAGATGGATTCATAGACAGTGGATTACCTTTTGCTTCATATCTCAGAGCTACATATTCATGGGACGTGGCACTTTCTATGTTTTCTGTGCGATGGTGCCTCCCAGAGATTTGTATAGTGAGTTGTGGGCATGTTATCTTTCTTGCCATCATTTTCTCTGTTTTCTTGTTGAGTCTTGGGGTCTCTCTGCTGCTTTCAATTATATGACGCCTCTCATCCCTACTTGTAAATTGGTGTTGCTTTGCTATTTCATTGCTTTGGTCTCTTCTCTTTTCTGGCTCTGGGTGATGTTCAACTTTTAGTTCGTGAATTTTAGTTTTGTTGTGGTGTTATGGTTGCCTTTAGCTTGGTTCTCATGGTTAGCTAGTCTGTTTTGGCTTCTTTTTCTTGCTTTCAGTTTTTGTCTGTGGGCTTTGTTTTGCTACTGGGTTTCTCTTTGCTTTGGTTTGTTATATTTCATTGTTTTAGTATCCTTCTTTTGGTGTTTCCAGGGTGTCCTTTGTGGGTTGGGTGTTTGTGTTTTCCTGTTTTGGTGATGGTATTGTCATGTGTTTGTGTTAATTGTTTTCTTTTTACCTATTTAATCTTTGCTTATCAAATAAAAAGATAGAGACTTCTTTTCCAAACACAGTTTTTTCTCCATCTTTTCCACTTTCCTGTCCTGAGTAGATTTTTCTTTTAAGTAAGCTCTAACCGGCACCTAATATCCCAAAATATTAGCGAGGATTTGTGAGTTGGCATCTGGGCCAACCATGAAATCTCACATTTTTGCAAGAGACGGTTCCCTCAAAGCTGCCCCATCCCGAAACCCTCAGGAGTCCTGATTTTGCTGCATCAAACTCCCGGGGGAGGGCTGTAATTTTTTAGTGACAGATGGGGGTTGAGGGTCTCTCGCACTCGAGCAATTCCAAACCCATGATGCCCACTTCGTTTTTTCTTTTGGATCAAGAGGAAACTTGATGTTGTCTACTTTGGCCCCAAAAATGATCTGAGACAAAAAACACCAACAAAAGTCCAGGTAGCACATTGATAAAGAGAATTAAAACGAACTGGATCGCAGTTATACGTCTCCTGACCGAATCAGCAATGCAATTTTCATGCACCCATGGTGCTCCATGTTGTTTCCCACTGTTTCCTGGCTGTGCCCCTCCAATCACCGTATTTGACCTTTCTCTGGCAGCCTCATTGGGCTCTGCAGCTTTTGAAGAACCCATGTTTCCCTCCGCAGATCACTGCTTCCCCTCTAGCAAAAAGGCCCCTGATAAGGCACAACCACATTGAAGTCGGTTTCCTTCTGGACTCCTTTTGTTAAAGTTCTTCTTTGAAGCTTTATCAATTATCATTATTTTCATTAAAACCCCGCCATTACCAACATGCATAGTAAACATGATTGAGCTGATCAATTGTTCTTCCTCCCAAATCACAAAAAGCTTTTGACACCATCTTCCAACCTTCGGCCCATAACCTTCTGCAAGGATTATCTCCCTGGAGTCTTCTTTGTTGATTTTCGTGATCCGTGTGCTCGGAACGAAATGAAAAATTAGTTCACTTTATTTGAAACGAACTGAACTCTGGAGTTCATTTGCAAATGAAATCTTGTGTTTGGAATCAAAAAGTATAACGTGGAATTCAATTGAATTCATGTGTTTGAAACCACCAAAAAGTAAATGAACTTTTGGGGTGTTCGTTTGCATAGTAAAGCCTTCTCTTTCCCTTGTGATAGTATGGTAATCAAAAGATATGTTTATATGGACCCAAGACTCTAGCAGAGTTCACTTGTAAATTATACATTTTTCTTTTTCTTCTTGCTGATTTGGAAATTCATAGCTTTTATGAATTTAGAAATGAATTTCAAATTTATTTTGATTCCAAGCAAGAAAACTTGGATTTGGAAATGAACTCCCCAAAAGATTTGCTCTTGATTTGGTTCTAAGCAGAGCCGAAGTGTCAAGGACCTTCCTTCCTCTTCAAGTAACACAACAAAGATCAGCCTTCTGATCTTCACTTCCAGGAACCCAGAACTTTTAATACACGAACTCTGATCAGGCTTCTATAAGCCAAATCAACTTTTTCGCACCAGAGAAAATAGATATTCTACAATTACGGTCACATTCTGTAACTTTGATTGCATCCTCCCCCCCCCCCCCCAACCCTAAAAAATAATTATAATAATAATAATAATTCCACTGCAAACTCAAAAGATTTCTCCTCAATCACCACAGGGAGATTTTAAAATACCTTCATCCCACCTCATACACCCGAAACATCACAGGCTAGTGCTCGAATTGGAGAGAAGAAAGGTTAGAAAAGAGAAAGAGGAGGAGAGAGTAAAAGGCTCACTTGGGACAGATTGTCATATCCAAGCCCTTGGGAAAGAAGAAAGATAAGAGGCAAAAGACTCATTTGAGACTCGTCACTGACCTGAAATGCTAGCTTGAAGCTCTAGGGTTTGTACCCTAGAGAGGAGAGAAGAATCACAAAGGATTTTCTCAGCATGTTAGTTTTTTAAAAATATGGATTAGTCTGTTATTATATGGTAGTCCTTTTTCTTCACATGAGGACCATTGCTTTAGATTTCTTCTATCCCCCCCTTTTGTCTTTTAGTATATCTGAAGGTGATATTATCACCAAATAAATTTTAAAGGCTAGATGTCCACATTCTCACTAAAGCCATCAGAGAGGTATAATAATGTGATCTGTTATCTTTTCTTATGTTTTATGTTGCTTTTCAGGTAGTCATTACCCAAATGAATGGAATGGATCGTCCATCAGAATCTATTCACGTGCTTCATGTGGGAAAGATGAGGATGAAGATTTGTAAAGGAAAGTTGACAGTTGCCAAAGAATACTATTCTTCTTCAATGCAGGTATCATGCCTCATCTTTATATCTGCGTATGATTTTTTATATTAGTGGAGATCGATATAAGATGAATGACAATATAAATATCTACAATCAGCTCAAGGACTTGATTTTGTTTGTTGGTGTTTGTTTTGGATAGATATGCTTTTGTCTAAGGTATGGATACATCAGAGGGGAAAATAAGAGGTGGTGATATTAATTCAAATGATGATGTTTGGTAGAGCACAAGACTAGTATACGAGCACATCATACTGTGATGTAGGACAACTAGGGTAGATTGCCTACAATTTGAAGAATGGTGGGTAAAAGCTAAGTAAACGTTGAAGTGGAATAAAAGGTGAGAAAAACTTAAGATTTGTAGTTGAAAATTATAGAGAATTAGTTGTTCAAATGTTTGAGAGACCTTTAATCAACGAGTGCATAGCAAAGAAGAAGAAAGTCTTGACAGGCATCGCCTTCAACACAAATAATTACAACACCACAGCCAAGCCTTTATCCCACTAAGTGGGTTGGTTATATGGATCCTCCTACGCCATTGTACTCTATTTCATATTGTATATTCGTCTATATGATTGCTTCAACACAAATAACTAAATAATTTTATTTCATTCACTCTATTCACTTATTACTTCAACAAAACATATTTATAAGAGCTAAAACAATTTAATGACAATCCTAAACTTCCGAAAACGATGCCTCAATTGTATAGAAACATAATAGGACTTAGAAGAACTCAGAAAAATAGAAAGTTTCTAAAGCTCTAAAACCTCTAAAATACTAAAAAGAAATAGAAATCTCTAAAATACGCAAAATTTCAGCAACTTATTTCTATACTACTAAACTTACTAGAAGACTTTAAAAAAACTACCAAGGACACTTATTATTAAACCAAAAAGACCTTGTCTTGATGATGGAACCATTGCCCTTTACCGTAGGCTGCCAAAGATCACATTTTTCTGACCTAGTTATGGCTGCCATCATACTGTTTTCTTACTTATCAAATAGGAAATGATGAATTAATTCAAAAGTTGAATGTTGACCCTCAAAACTGCCATGTAATTTAGGAACCCTAACTGGACCACATTCTGAAGATGTTTTATGGCACTCCTGTTGAAGTTTGTGTGAGTAAATATATGCCACTGGTTTATTGAATAATGTCTCCATTTATATTGAGCCTGTATAGTTTCCTGATTATTGAATTTTCATGCATATGTTGGTTCCAATCATAAAGTTTATACTTGAGGACGCTTGCAGAGTTTGAATACCAAATTTGGCAAATTTATACGATGTATTCATTTTTCTCTATTAAACCTAGATATTATCGAATTTGAATTTACACAAATGCGTAAATTGATGTATATTTGTGTATGTATATATGCACGCAAATTTTTAGACTCGTTTTATTTTACTAGGTACCTTGTTTTACGAAACCTTAAGGTTTTAACCTGGTTATATGAGGCTGCTGGGCCTCGCGAGGTCGTGAGTTTGAACACGCTTACAGGCTTAAGAGTAGGAGACCATGAATTAGGCCCTATGTGGATGGGCCTTGGACCTCAAACATTGCAGGGAGTTATAGTGATGGGTCCAGCCTTTGGCTATTTCTAACATAATTATCTAAACGGCAGCTTTGTGGAGTGAGAGGCGGTGGGAATGCTGCTGCTCAGGCCTTGTTTTGGGATGCAAAGAAGGGACTATCCTTCATATTAGCTTTTGAATCAGAGAGGGAAAGGAATGCTGCAATTATGCTTGCTAGGAGGTTTGCTTTCGATTGTAATGTAAGTCACGAGCTCTTGATTTCTCTCAACTCTGACATGCTCTCTCTCTCTCTCTCTCTCATATACACCACACCTATGAGGAAATCACTTAATACAGCCAAGTCTTATGTATGCCTCCAGATCACTCTTGTTGGCCCTGATGATAGAGCTCCTCCCGGATCCTGATGGAGCATGGTCATCATTCGCCAAATGTAATTATCATGAGACTTGGATTTTCCTTTTCCCTTTTCTTTTTCCTCGATTTATATGTATCCTGAAGTTTGGAAGAGTAGAATATCTCTTTGTATGTTTACAGTTTGAGGCTTTTTTTCCCCTCCGGATTTTCAATATTGTTCTAACATCAAGGCATTCTTTTTTATTTGCCTTAGTACCTTTATTGTGATTGACCCAACTTGTTAACTCAGAATCAGAATATTGTTATTAACAAATGATATTTAAATTGTGAGTTGAGCTTGAAAGAGAGATTTAATGCTTGGTGTTTATTTGATCATTTGACAACTCCTATGTTCTATGATGACTGAGTAGTAGGAAAAAAAATAAAATGTCACTTTTTACGAACAATAAAGCATCAACATCACTCTTTAAAGGTCAGATTGCAAAAGTGGTTTTGAATTGCCAAAAAATAACTTGCGTTATATTATCTACTACCAAAAGTTCTTCACTAGCTGCATTAGTAAAGCTGAAACTCCCTTTCCACGTTCACTAGTCATCTGTCTCAACTTAGAGAGCACAATTAACTCGATCCAATAACCAAAAAAAAAAAAAAAAGAACTGATTCTACCATTTAGATAAATTACAAAATAGTCACATTGACAAGTAAATGACAATTCCATTATTTTATTTAAATTCAAAATCCAACTCTCAAAAATAAAATTAAGGGATATTTTGTATATTACCTAAAGTTGGGGGGGCCAAAAATACATAAATCTCTCCTATGTTCCCTGAGCTTTTAATTATTTTTAATTATTTAAGTTGTTGAATTTTGAATCCAAATTTCAATTAAACCTTTTCATAAAATTTATTTTACTGTGATCGAACATCTAAACTTAAATAAATGTAATAATTGGATCCTTAACCTGAACTCGTGGCTGTTAATTGTTGAGTTGTTGATGTAGACATATTTGCACCGATGTGATGTATGATAATGTCAGTAAACAACTTCACATTTTCGTCTTCTTTTCTCTTTCTCGTGTGTGATTCTAATGCTCCATCTTCCTCCTCTTTCGAACCAGCAAAAAGAGTCTCTCTCTCTCTCTTCCCCCCCCCCCAAAAGAAATCCAAGATAGTGGAGAAGAAAAATAATAAATTAGGGGTGAGAATATTGTTGTAGCCCTTTTACAATGAATTTGAAGTGAGGAAATGATGTAGCCCTTTTTGTAGTTGCCACTGGCAATATAAGTTGTGCTTATGATTTTGAGGACCTAAAATAGCCCATCTCTAACCATGGTCCCTCCTTGTAGTTTCATCATACTTGTGACTCTAGTCTCCAGTGAAACAGCTGGTTAGTGGTCATAATTTATTTACAATCCGGTGATTCTGGATTCAAATCTCGATATAACAAAAAAAAAAAAAAATCTTGTGACTTCAAACTTATATTTGATGGTTTAATTCTTTTGGGGAAAAAAATTGCCCCTTCTAGCCTGGTTTTTGCGGCAATGATTTACTTTGTCACAGAATCAAAATGGCTACAAGACTTGTAGACTATAGTCATTAACTTTTTGCTTCGTGTAAGTATGAGGATTCTTTATTTCATTTATCTTATCACTCTAAGCTGAAACAAATAAAATTTGCAAATGGTAGACTCCAGATATTGGAAGAGTTGGGATTTTGAAGTTCACTTCTTTGCATGAGCAAATCATTTGAGTTGCAAATGCAAAAAAATCAAAACCGCAAGGAACATTATTTTGCAGTTTTTTCAAGATCCAAATATCATATTGACAGAGAGTCAAGTTTGGAAAACCATAATTATTTTGATGTCAACTCTCGATTCCAGAAACCATAACCTTTTTTTCTCTAATAGATAAGAAATATTTTCTATTATCATTGAGCGATTTGAAGAGAATTAACAATTTCCCTTGAACATTGGAATCGAATGGACAATTGTATATCAATATCATTTCTTTAGTAATCAAATAAGTTACCATATGAGTAATTGGGGTCTCTTACAAAAATATTATTTTTTTAATTAAAATTATTACACTATCATTGTTTTTTTTTTTCACAAAATATTGATTTCATATTTTCAGAGTGAAATCAATTTATTTATTATTTATTATTTATTTTTTGTAATGCGTTAATTTTTTTTAAAAGAATGTTTCACTCTGTAAGTGCGAAATCATACGGGGGACCCTAAATCCTAACTCTAAATATATTTCTCTCATTCTCTTCCGCCGCTATTGACATTCACCCATGCTCTCTTTGTGACAGAACCCTAGTCAACCCTAGCCTACTCCGTGACTAGAAACTCTCTCCGCTGCTGCTTTACTTTGCTTCGCAACAAGAAGTTCTCTCATTCTCCTTCTCCTTCTGCAATAAGAAGTTTTCTCCTCCTCCTATCCACTTGGTAATTTCTTCTCTCCTCTCTCTCTCTCTCTCTTACTATCTATGCAAAATTTGTTTAATGCACTGGACAGACCGAATCAAGGGTTATTCAAATATATGTTAAGGCTTTTTGTGAATCTAGGGTTTGTTCTGTAGGCTTTCCTACGAGTTTAGGGTTTGTTCTCATACTCTACGAATCATTTATGCTATTTTATACTTTATTTGTTTGAATTTAGGGTTTGCATTCACAAAAAAAAAAAAGAATTTTGGTGCAAATATATTTGAAAAAAAAAAGATTATTGCATTATATTTGTGGTAACAAAAAAAAAAAAAAAATCACTATACATTGTATTTGTTGCATTATATTTGTGACAACTGCATTACTATAAATTAATTAAAATCACTATTAATTAATTCTGAATTCACTATACATTGTAATGTGGGGTTTGTATTATATTTGTTATTGATGATGTTCTGGTGTTGATGATATTCTATTGTTGATATTTTGTTAGAGTTATTTTAAGAGTTTGTATTATAATTGTTGATATTTTGTTAGAATTAGTTCTAAAATTGTTAATAATGTATTTGTTATTATTGTAATTTATTAAAAAAAAAAGAACATGAGTGACAATCGTGTGAAGTTGGTGCATTATTGGGAGTATAAACGGTGAGACTGAAGTGAGTATTAGTATAGTATGAGTCTAAAAATGAGTATTGTAGTTGATAATACAATTAGATGGCAGGAGTTTATAAAAATTTTGCATCGCGAAAGTGAAATTGATTTTAGACAATTCAAGTTGAATGTGGTATTCCTTTACCCTTGAGAGAGTTATGAGACAGTTCGGTTTGCTGCAGAGTATTCTTTTACCCGTGCAAACTGATTAGGAGTTGCACTGGATTAATCGACGCGGGGGACATGGACGAAATTGGAGTAGGGTATATGTAATACCCTTGCAATTGTGGATTAACCGTCAATATCACATTGTTGACGGAGAGGAGACTTTCGGTGAACCGACGATGACAGGTGATTATATGGCGTGGTATTGTCAGATCACCGTATGTATATTGGTAGTCTTGCACAACATTATCAACAAAAATTCTGACAGACAACGACGCAGATGCAATTTCTTGTAAATCAAAATAAGTTTACTGTTTAATATTATTTTATTATTTACATATTTTTTTCTTTTCTTTTTTATCTTTTATAGTGATATCATCTTGAGAACATGCATTTAGTAGCATCTAACGTCCTTACAATGGATGGAATAGATTCTAGAGTTGGACATCTCAGAAATATGTCATGGCGTGCACTTCAGCTAATCAAACATGAGACGGTTACCATTTAATATTATTTATCGTTTACTTATATTTTGATTGTTGATATATATTTTTTTGATATTAAAGGTTTTGGAAGTGATGCATGTTTGATTAAAAATTGTTTGGTTGAAATTTAGTAATGGTCAAGGTTGAAATTATTTGATTGTGTTTTGATTGAAATTATTTGATTGTTAGTGTTTGGGTTAGTCATGTTTGTTTGAATTAAAATTATCTTGTGATATAAAACATAGTTATTTAGTGGTGATATAAAACATAGTTATTTAGTGATGTTCTATCATATAGTTATTTGGTAGTATTTTAGAATATGTTTATTTGTGATATAATTATTTGTTAGTCGTATTTTGCTGTAAAGCAGAGTGAACAACGAGTCAAGAAACACAGCTGACAAGGCCGGAGTCATGAATGACAACCCACAGGCTACGAGCCACGAGTCACAAACCACCGGTCAATATGTCTATGACATATGGTCTCTAATGATTCGCACTCACAGTGCGAAACCATCACGAAATCAAATTTTTTTTTTTTTTTTAAAATAAACGCGTTACATATAAAAAAGTTAATTTCACACTCTGAAATCAATAGTTTCAGGATATTGATTTTAATTAGCAATAATAATTTTAATAATGTAATTTTAATTAGCTTTGTTAGAATAGTTTTAATTAGCAATAATAATTTTAATAATGTAATTTTAATAATAATTTGATTCCTACATATAAATAACGCGTTTATTTAAAATATTATTGCTAATTTCACACTCTGAAATAATATTATTGCTAATTAAAATTATTATTCTATCATTATTATTGAAATAATAATTAACTTTTTTATTGAAATATAATGATAGAATAATAATTTTAATTAGCAATAATATTTTGATAAATAACCCTGAATAATTGCCAATTGAAATGAAAAAAACTAATAAGCTGAAGTATCCCCAAACATGTAAAATCTAAGCAAATGTGAAATGAAGAAATTAATAGGCTCAAAAAGCGGGAAAAGGCTAATAATCTGTTGGTTTGTTAGAATAAGTTCAAAAATAAGAAACTCAAAAATCTACCCCCAATCAACGCCAAAGGAAATTCTCAACATTTCAAGATGACCCTAGGCTGGAACTTAGATTCCTACTTGCAGCCCCTACTTGAACTATCTCAATCATATTGACATCTAACACATGCTTTTGTCAGAGGCTAAAAAACCATTCTAACCTGTGCAATAAGTTCCACCACAAAAACCACAACCCCTCAAAGTTTATCCTTCCTCGTCATAATCCTCCTCATTTTCATCTATTCTATGACCATAGTTAGCAAGTTGAATGGGATCTACGGCCATCTTTTCCACTTCTGAGAGGGACCAACCAGGGATTTCTTCATGATTGATTTCAGAAGTGGGCTTCATTTCATATGCAGGTTTCGTCAATGTCGAGTCCCCATTCTCATCCAAGTCCACATTCAGATCAAAGTTTCTCGCATTTGCCTCAGTGTTCTTACCAGTCAAAACATTCCCCTTCGACTGCTCGAGTTCATCACTTCCCATCCTAGGAGGATTTTGCTTGTGCTTATCATTCTGCTGAAATTCATCAAAATCATCTTCAAACTTCTCATATTGAGCAGCTGCTTCCTTGCTGACTTTTTTACTGCCCCGGGGGCGACCCCTTCCTCTCCCCCTACCTCGCCCTCTTCCACTGGTACCAGTGTGACCTGTCTCATGCTGAAACAAAGAAGCCATTAGCCAACAAAAGAGTGCTGACATTCAATGACATCTGCCTAGAGCTTGGCATTTTATCTGCTCATCTGTACCATATTGATACTCCATAATATTTCATAAAGTTTATGATTTTGAGCCTAAAGGTACTCAGTAGTAGCAGTAAGCTGGCAACTTTGTTAGCATAAGAAAACTAAAAGATAAAAATGGATCAATCCAAGCCTAAAGATCCCCAGCAGTGACAATACTCTTGATAACTTTGGTTTTGTACTTCATTATTCAAGTGGAATGTCTGACCATTTTCTTCACAATTAAAACTACTTTAGACAACACATTAGAGGTTGATCTTAAAAAAAAAAAATAATCAGACAAGCTATCCTTATAAAGATGGAATCACATGTTGCCCATCAGCTATTCTCATAAATAAGCTTTATTATTCCATGCCCTATAAACAGTTCTTAATATCACAGTGAAAATAAAAAGGAGCTAACAGCAGAGGATGCCATTCATATTACCATCTTGCTTCTCTTGGACTCCTCATCACTGTCATTGTCCTCTTCATCAACCACTTTCCTGAAATAAAAGTAATTGGTCAGCATCATCTTTTGTCCCCATAAGACTGGGTATCTCCTATGCAAATGCAGATGCAAGAAAACTTTGATACTACTATACAAACCTTCTTTTGGTAAGAGATCGGTCTTCACCACCCGCATCGGAACTGCCTAAATCAGGAACCTTGCTCACAATTTCTTTCAGGAAATCAAACACATTAAAGCTCTGAACGCATTGTTTTCTGTAAGTTTAAGAGTTAGTCTACCTTTATATTTCGAAGTATTCTCCTACATCAAGTGCTATAATTAATTCAGAGGAACCTAACTGTAAAAACAAATAAGCAAATGATTGACTTGAGTATAAAAATGACACACAAGCCCACACGCAGAAACATGCAAGCGCACATGAAGCATAAGAAGGGACTTGGATAACAGCAAATGCCATAAGAAACATCAGAAGAACAGAAACCATTCTCTAAGCGTCTTATATAGGTTATCTTTTATGTGGACAATCAAGAACAACATCACATTAAAAGAACATCAAATTACTTACAAGTGAAAAGAGTTCATGGTCTTTGCTCCTCTCTGTAGGGTTATTTCATAAGTTCGGTCACAGAGATCTTGTAGAAACAGCTCCAAAGCTTTTGCTGCACGAACCAAATTAATATGAAGACGGGATAAGACTTTTTCCTACTTGAATTTTGACCTCGAGCTACTTATTCAGTAGAATCAGCACAAAGAGCTACTTACAGACTAGGAGAGGCACAGCCATAGCAATTTTCCCTACATCTTCATCTGCTTGCATTATTTTCTTAATGCGGGCCTGTTGAATGAATATTTTCACCATTAAAATTTGTCAGAAAATTAAAGAAGCAAAATAACAAGACCAGATATTAGCTCGTTTGTCCATTCAATATCAGAAATTAAGGCTCGATAAGCCATAGGTTTATAGTTGAGCTTGATCATTTCTGTTTATCATATCCCTGGGAATTTGAAAACAAATTTGCACATGTACTGCACGTACCAATTAACCCCAAGCAACAACATAAATAGAAAGGAATAATAAATAAAAAACACCTGCAAGGGCATATAGCTTGATTTAGAGGGCTTGCACAAAAACATACAAACAATGCAATGTGGCACATTAATTTTTTATCTGAAAGTGCCTCAAGAATTTGAAAATGCCTAGCTCAAAGAGGATGGCTCTATTGAGAGTGAGTGGAATTTAAGCCGTGATAGCTCACCTAGAATGTTGGAAGCTTTGAAACTACAAAATAACCAAGTGCATGATGAGCTTCAATTAGATTCAGAAAAGCTATTAGCTGTAAACCCGTTTAGATAGCAAGAAGGGATGACTAGGCCTCCTTTACTTGAAAGACAAACCAAGAAAAGAATCAATACCAGAAGTTCAAAAGGCTAAAACGCAGAAAGATTTCTGGTGGCAGAACATAATATCAGTTTGACAGAAATGAAAGAATAAGAAATGAAGCTCTTCATTTTGAGAACATCCTCCAATGAATTCTAACCAATTGGATAGAGCGAAATAGGATAAAAATTCAATAAAATGGAAGTATCAACAAAATCTTCTGTTTTTATCAAACTACATCACAGAGGCATTTCCAAAACTCTTGTAGAGAAATCGGCAGGATGAGATCTTTCGGGCCTTCAACGAGTTAAAGGGTTGACAAAATACCTGGGCTATTTGGTCTTACAATGGATTTCTTTGCAGTGCAAATAGGGTTCTTCTGCGCATTAGGTGGAAATTGGGAAAAGATCACTCTGTAGCCTTGTGAATCTTGTTCTCCCAGGTACGCCAACAACAACTCTCCTCTTATACCAGCCCATTTCAAATTATTTGTTTCTTACTTTCTTTCTAATGCAGCAAGTAGGCTAGAAACACTTTATTTAGATTTTTCGTGAGAAAATCGTTGGTGAGGAAAGACTATGGTTGAAAAGTTAAATACCTTGAGTCAAGCTCTTGTGAGGAAAATGGTCACAGCACAATACATTACAAAGATCTCTGATGGAATGACATTACTGCTAAGTACAGGGTTGATTGCAATTGAAGATTGCATAGATGATTAGGGGTTCTAGGCATTTGGTCTGGAAGGTATAAGCTCAAGTTGAAATAAGTAAAGTCACAAAGCGTAATGGTGGTGATGAGTTGAAGGGTTTTGGGATAGAGGTTATCTCAATTTGCGTACCTCTTTTGTTAATGGTAATGGGGAGCCTAAGACTTGGTTTTTGACTTCTCATGGATCAAAACAAAAAGATCCTCTCTTGTCATTCCTCCTTACGCTTCCTGCATATCCTTTGAGTGGAATGATAGAAGTGTTACTGCCAATGGCTTTAAAAAAAAAAAAAAACATACATTGGGTTTTGACAAGGTTTGTGTTCCTCATCTACAGTTTGCTGATACCATTCCCTCTACGGATTTCAAGACATGTTCATTCTTCTCAACATTTTTGAGAAAGTCACCAGATTTAGGATCAACACGGTTGAAAGAAAGCTTCTTGGTATTAATGTCCCCAACAACATTCTTGATGATTGGCTCTCAACGGTGGAGAGACGCAGGTGCTGCCCCCACTTATTTAAGAGTTCCTTTCGAAGGCAATCCAAGTACTTCTTTTTCGAAATCTGGTTTTCACTTGAATTAGCAAGCAAATGGATGGTTGGAAGGGTGCTTTCTTCTTGCTAGGTGGGCATATTACCTAATACATGCATGTCCTTCGAGCATCCCCCTTTACTTTCTAACCATTTTCAACATATTTGTTGGGTTGGTGAAGAAATTGAGAAATTGATGATAGAATTTCTGTGGCCAGGAAATAGCCATAATAGGAGAGATACTGTAGGGAGTTTGGATTATATTTCTAAAACCAAATCAGAAGGCTGTCTCGACCCCGGGCAAAGTAGTGTCCAAAAACTTTTCCCTTCCCTTTGAAATCCAATATTTTGTGGCAATATGGTCCCCAACAAAATGGATGACATGTCGTGGTTGGAGCACGAGCTTCTCATTTTAGTCCTTCGAAAATTTGTCTCTCAGGTTTATCAAATCTTTCTTCCTATAGCATCTTTTAAAGTGGGAGATGGGTTGCAAGTTCTCTTTTCGAAGAATTCTTGAATGGTGATTCACCCTTCATTACTTATCTTAAACTCTATTAGCTCTCCATGCATCATTCCACCCCTATCAAAGATTTCTTCTTCTAAGAGGCTAAATTCAGTCTCCTGTAATTTTCATTTTTTGAGAAATCTTAATGATACATAAGCTATAGGGTTTAGCTCCCTTATTTCCTTACTTCAAGAGAAAGAAACCTTGCCCAATGCCCCTAATACCATAGTTTGGAACTTTGACAATTCAAGGATTTTTTATTGTAATCATTCTTTCATCATCTTTTTTGTATTCACCACACCCTACATTCTCCTATAGACCAACTTCATTTGGAAGGCAAATGTGTCCACCAAACCTTTTATGTGGTTTATGTGCTTGATAAGATTAATCCAAATAATCTATTACAAAACAGAGACCACCTAAAATTATATCGCCAACATTTGTGTGATGTGCAGGAAAATTTCTGAAATTAGATATCATATGTTTTCACATCACACTATACCTCAAGAGATATGGAATCATCTCTTTCCTATACGTAGTAATCGATGGGTCAATCCTGCAAACGTCTCTAATTTGTTTTGGGTGAAATTTAGAAGCTATGGCAGGCAGGAAGATGCTTCTTGGCTTTGGAGATGTGCTGTTGTCGCTATTTCATGATGCATTTGGAGGGATTGTGATGCAAAGATTTTCAAAAATCAAAATATTGGCTCGTCTCTCCTATGGGATAACATTGTATTTTATATTTCTCTTTGGACTATGTTTTATGAGGTTATAGATATGATAGGCTTGAGGATCTAAGAGGGATTGCAATGCAATCCTTCATTAGCTTTTTCTTTTGACTTATATTTTTTTTTCTCTTTTTGACTTTTAGGCCTTATCCTTTGAGCCTTATTTATATTCTCTTTTCTAACACAATTTCTTTCTTTATATATAAAAAAAGGTGATGACAGAAGAATTCTTTTTTAGCATAACGTTTCACATGATGATCTTTTAATAAGTGTCACTGTTAATATTTAATAATGGAAAAAATATATATATATTTAAGAACTAGTCGAAGATACGGGCACTAGAATTCTCGTGACACCTGGAATTAGTCCCTAATATGTTGGAATTGGAACACTAAAAGGATGGTTATTGTGTTACAGGAATCTTTTGCGGGTTGCCAACCAGTCACTCCTTGTCGCAATTGATCCAAAAGAGCATTTGGGGAGGCAAAGCTTCCCTTGTTTAAACAAATTTATCAGGATGACATAAGTAGCAAAATTGTGTCACTAAGAGAGTTTTTTATGTCATTAAGGGAATTTAAGCACTAATTACATGCATTCCAATTTAGTCATGTAAAATTTATCATCCTGTTGTCAGCCAAATATCAATGGAACCCCTTTTTGTTGTATGTGCAACAAGCACAAGGCCATGGAACACTCTTCTGTGGACAGACTTAGTAGGCCATATAGTTCTGTCCATGTTCAAGTGGATATGAAGTGTATCATGTACTCCACTGATGTATTTTTTATGCATGGAGTTCAGACAGTATATTGGTGTTTATGTATATATTTTTTTGGATATTAGAACACATTACTTTTCTGCTAACTTTTCTTTACTTTTTGTTCATATTCTTGCCCAGTTTTCCTTTATTGTTTTTATACCATCAGGAATACCGAAACAGTGGATCCAATTTCCCAAACTATCACCTTTCAGGACCAGGTAAACTTGGCACGTAGGGCATTTAGGGGAATCTGCTAATGTCCATTTGGTATAATTCTCTACCAAGAAGCAAGTGGCAACAGAAAAATGATTGTTAATTATGGGCATGGAAAAGTTGTACAGAAATCATTAAGTTATCCACCTTGTCCACAGACCCTTATTGCCTGAGAGCACAAGAGATTGGAGATTTCATTGATTCAAATAAAATTTCCCCTCAGGTATCTCATTTGGAAAGCTGATGGATTCATGTTCCAGTCTAATCTGCTCAGCCTAGTCCTAGCCAGCTATAATTCTTCAACAGTAATAAAATCTATCATAGTTTGTTTTTTCTCCACAGGTCCTCCATATTGACAAGGATGAATCCCCAAAAGTCCCAAAAGGTTATAACACTTTTTGATCTACATATTGAATCCATCAAAGTAGTCTGCAACTTGGGTATTCCATATATTACACTTCATGTCAGTAGTGTAGCATAAGTTATCATTGTTGTATAATTTCATAAGCAAGAAACTGAAAAAAAAAATAATAAATCAATATTTAAGATTTTTTCCATACACTTTCTTGATGGCCTTCCATATATGGTGAAAGAAAATCAGGTAACTTTATACTTTATAGAGATAAAGGAGTAAACTTGATCGGAGGCACAAAAACATATGGAATAGTAAGTAACAAATGTGAATTAGCGCTCTTCCTTTTTTTTTTTTTAATAATTGGACATCTCAATGCAACCTCCCCTATTCCTTTCTCTTTCTTCCTAGATTCGATCACAACTATTCATCCTGTTCAAATGTCTTTTCTGCTTTTCTTTTCACAATATTTGACAAACACTTGCATAACAAGCTTACACCACGAAATCAATTCAAATGGCAATCACAAATAGAATCGAGGATAACACATTTCAGTAGAAAATCCAAACCTTCACATTAGCAATAAATGTTACTAGAATTTGTTTTTTGCATAGCCATTAAACTGTTCTATCATATCCAATAAGTATAATCAATGAGAATGTTATAGTACTCTTGTGCTACAAACAGGGATGGATCTGGCAGCCAAGATTTCTTTTTTGGGGGGATGGGGGGCTGAAGATTTTCGAAAGGTAAAAATGGAAGGATCTAAAAATTTTAAATATTACACAAAGATTTTCAAAAAGTTGGGGGAGCCCTACAGCCCCCTCGAAACCCCCACCCCAAAAAAAAAAGACATCTCAGCCTACAGTCTGAAGAGGGAGATATAGAAGCCAGTGTTGATGGATCTTACCCAACTGTGGTGGTGAGAAAGTTTTTTTCCACACAAGGCATCAATGTGAAAAAGTGACATTGAAAACAAAGTTGGGAAAAATAAATATGTTTCATGATGGCCTTCTTTAATGAGAATGGCTGAGTGTTATGCTAAACCACATATTTCTAACGAAATTATACCTACTGAGTCCATAATGCTATCTTTTGTTCCCTTATACACCATACAATTTGGGTTTCCTCTAATTCTAATGGTGACTCCAGCATGGAGGCTGTCAATCCTCCTAAGAAAAATTTCAACTGACCCTTATTGCTACAAGCTGTATTATCACTAGATTTCACCAAAAGTAGGATCCTGCATTCTCTATTGCACAAAGTTCAATGACTATCTTGCACATGGACTTGACACTGACACAATCATTATGACAACAAACCAGTGGAGTCGTGCTGAGACTGAAGGTGTTCCAAGCCTTTCAAAACAAGCCAACCCAAGCCTGATTTTCTAGACAAGCCTACAAATCTTGTTCAAGATTAGTCCATTTTGTTAATTCAACGAGATGAGCAGAGAGAAGACAAGCGTTAAACAAATCTAGGTAAACAAGCTAAACCCTATGTTCAAGCCCGACTCATTGAATAAGTGAGTCTCCAAATTGGGTCCATGCTGGGCTCATTTAGTAAAATGAATGAGCCAAGCCAAGCTTAATCCATAACAATCCGAGTCAGGAACCGTTGATGTTGTCAAACAGATTAATTATTAGCAACACTAACAATTATTATTGCGGTACATGCAGAACTTGCTATTTCATGTGTCATTCTGAGCACCACCAATAAACTAGACATGCTCGATCTTCTCAATTGTTGCCCCGCATAAGTTTTAAATAACCAAAATACTCGCGACAAAATACTATTTACAAATATCATAAATCCAGTCCCTAATATAACCCAGAGTTTCACAGAGAAATTTAGACAAGAAGAAAATCTAGTTTTTCTGAATATAACTCCATTATTTCCAAAAATCTACAACATATGCGTCATACGTGATTTCAGCAAAGAAAAATTAAACAGTAATAGGGATCATGCAATCAACACGTAGATAAGTAACCAAAGACAAATAGAGAAAAATGAAACAAGGGAGTGTAACAAGAAGCCACTTTATGCATACACCATAATCAAGCGCAGGAAAAAGCAAGAACCCTAACCCACTAAACAAACACGAATATATATATATATATATATATATATATATATATATAGAGAGAGAGAGAGAGAGAGAGAGAGAGATACGGCAGGAAAGCGGGTATCGAGCTTCTTCCTCATAGCAAGTCAGCAGCAAGCCCTAATCTTGTCTGTATGTGGTTCGTCGCCTATTTATATCCACCAAAAAATAACATTTGCGAATCAGACGAAAGAAAAAGCAAAAAACCAGAAAAGAAAAGAAAAAAGAAACCCTAGCCAAATTAAACTCTTGAGAGAACGAGTATGAGAATTGAACTCTTGAAAGAACGAAAGAAAGAAAAGGGAATAGAGAGAGAGAGAGAGAGAGACCTGTGTGAGAGAGAGAATGAGAGATGGAGAGAGAAAATCAGTTGGTGTCAGCAGTTGTGCCCTGTTGTGTTAGATAAAATGATGAATGTTCAATTGTTTTGACCAACTCACCTTATTACCATACTCTCTCCGTCTGCACGCCTCATCTCACGCCTCTTCCTCTCTATTTGTATTTTATATTTCTACTTTCTAAATTAATACAATTATATATATTTAAAAAAATTAATTTGTTGAATGTGTAAATACTATATTTAAAAAAATAGATATTTCTATATTAAATTTTTATTAAAAAATATAAAAAAACGAATTATGTGTAATTAATAAGAGAAAATATATAAATATTAACAACTTGAGAACATTATGATTTAAAAAAAAAAAAAGAAAAGAGAGAAATTTGAGAGACATGAAACATAGAAGGAAGAAGAGAAGATAGAAAGAGATCAACAAATGCAAATATTCAATTTATTAAAAATATCTAATATAAACACGTAAGAGTATCTTATTTTTTCTTTATTTTCTTTTTCTACATTTTCTTCTTCTTCTTCATATTTTGATTTTTTTTTTCTATTTTAATAAATATTACATGCAACACCAAAAATCATGTACAAATCATATATAACAAAGGTAAGGATGTTCAAGCTTACTTCAATACACAAGCTAAAAGTATTTGCAATAGTGGTGAAGCTAGGTGCAGGTAATGGGCAGCCGGCTTGTGAAATTTTGAAGGGTGGGGGGGGGGGGAAGTTCAATATGAATACTTTAGTAGTATTTCTAAAACATGTCATAAATACTGCACACGATAACATAAAACGCCATAAAAATTCATTAAAATGTTATTTTTTTCTTAAAAATTATAATGTTTTCCCTCCCTTCACTCCATACCCTCTATGTTTCATACTCCATCCCAATATAAATTTATGATTTTGGCCCTAGTTCCCAAATCATATTTAATTCAAACTAAGCCCATTGTTTTAAACAAGTCTCAAAATATAATCAAAATTAGCTCATTTAATTTCATTGCAGGTTTGTGTACAAGAGAAAAATTAATCACATGCTTGAATTTGCACGGATTTTATTGAAAAAACACATTCATTTGAATTGCCACGAAAGAAAAAAGTAATCTCTTTTAATTTTATGTGATATCTGTTTAATATTATGTTTTACTACATTACTTTTTTTTTTAAATTTAAATAAACGCTTGTTCTGTTGTTTGTTTTGATTTTATGAATAAAATAGACGTAATTGATAATCAGGATCCTGAAAAAATGTGTATACTATAATTTTACCCATGTCTATGAATGTTTTTACTCATCTATAACATATCTAAGATGAATTTTGCATACCAAACATGAGAAGTGGAGTTAAAGATTATCCCCATAACCTTTTGATCGATTTTATAACATACCAAATGCTACCAAAAATTAATCCAATGATATCTAAAGTATTCCGATAAATACTAGGGTTGAGCATAAAAAGATATATGTCATCAAATTTATTTTCTTCTCTATTGAAAATAGTTTTTGATTTAACGAATTTGAAATTTCAAGCAAAAAAAAAAAAAAAAAAAGTTTTCATGAAGTTAAAAGTTCAGTCACATCTATAGCGTTCAAAAATCCATGCCATTTGAGGAAAAATTCTAGTCCATAACACTGTTGTTTCTAATTAGTTGAAGGAGATGCATAAGACTTTTGAGAAGAAAAACTGCTACAAATGATTTCTTTATTTCATTTTTCTAATTACTTATTATTATTTAATTAAAAACTCGTACGTATTGATTTGATACACAAAATTCATGCTGAATTCATGAATTTTATACGACTTATGCTCATTTCATCCACTTGCATTTTAGCAACTTTACCATGCGCCATGCCTAAAATGTGCTTTTGTTGCTTTTAAAAATCACCATCACGGCAATGGCGATTCAGCCATTATGTTCAATAACACACGAGTTTAAGAAAATAGTTTTGGGCCAGGTAGAACAGAATAATAGAGATAAGGCCCATAACCATCATGAACACTA
The DNA here is from genome assembly GCA_037126225.1 of Dillenia turbinata. Lineage (NCBI taxonomy): Eukaryota > Viridiplantae > Streptophyta > Magnoliopsida > Dilleniales > Dilleniaceae > Dillenia > Dillenia turbinata. Next base: position 356,018 of record JBAMMX010000015.1, read on the forward strand.
AATCTGTTTGAAACTATGATTGTTAGAATAAGGTGAAAAAAAAAGACACATAAAATCTAACCTCAACAATGTCAATAGGAAATTACACAGTTTCACCTTGACCTTAGGCTAGAATCTAGCTTGTATTTCCTACCCTGAGATCTTCGCCCATACTAGTACTACCATCAGAAGGAATAATAACTTCTTATCCGTGCAATGTGATCAACTACCACCTTCAAATAATCACTCCTCATCATAATCTTCCTCATCTTCATCCATTCTATTACTATAGTTAGCAAGTTGAATGGGATCCACAGCCATCTTTTCTACCTCAGAGAGAGACCATCCTGGGATTTCTTCATGCGTTATTACAGAAGTGGGCTTCATTTCGTTTGCAGGCTTCATTGATGAGCTAGCAGGGGCAGCAGTCGACGTTGATGCTGAGTACCCATTCTCATCCAAGTCAACATTCTTGTCAAAGTTTGGCACGGATGCTTCGGCATTCTTCCCAACCAAGGCATTCTCCGTCGACTCCTCGAGCTCACCATTTGTTGGCCTCTGAGGATTTTGGCTATGCTTGTCTTCCTGCTGAAGCTCATCAGAATCAACTTCAAACTTCTCACACTGAGAGGCTGCCTCTTTATTGATCTTTCTACTTCCACGGGGACGACCCCTTCCTCTTCCCCTACCACGTCCCCTTCCACTGCTACCAGTGTGGCCTGTCTCATGCTGAAACAAGAAGCCATCAACCAACATAATGAGAGCACTGTTATTCTCTCAGATCTGGCATAGGTGTATACATTTATAAGTTAAATTTAACCTTCTGCACAATTACATCATCTGGATACTAAATTTTCACACAAGTGATAATAAAAGAACCAGCTTCTAAAAAGGTATATTAAGATCAAAGATGCAGGATGTGACTATCCATAAGTGCAATAAACCAAAGTTGAATGCACCAAAAGTACTAAAATTCTAAATCTTCTTGCCTACTCTACTTTAGTCATAACTCATAAATATGCTACAAAGTTTATGGTTGACTCAAGCAGTAATAATAAAATCAATTACAGCCTAAAGGTCCTCGGTAGTGGCGATACTTCTGATGACTTTGTTTGTGTTCATTTAAGTACAATATACAGAACGATTTCATCGCTTCTGAAAACACATGTAAGGTCTAGATTTTTAAAAATAATCAACCAAGAAATACCTACAAACAACATGATTTCACTGCACATATTTCCTACCAGCCTTCTCTTAAATCAACTTTAATCAGTCCATGCCCAAACAACTTCATAAAACAACATTGAAAACCCAAAAGCAGTTCTATGAGTGAAAGTAAAAAGGAGCTAACAGAGGGTGTTATTTGTATTACCATCTTGCTCCTCTTGGACTCTTCATCACTGTCATTCTCTTCTTCATCAATAACTTTCCTGGAAGAAGAATAATTGGTCAGCATCAATTTTCCTCCAACAATACCTGGTATCTCCAACACAAATGCAGTTAGAAGAAACCTTTGCAAGCTCACAAACCTTCTTTTCATAAGAGATCGGTCTTCACCAGCATCAGAACCACCCAAATCAGGAACCTTACTGACAACTTCTTTCAGGAAATCAAACACGTTAAACCTCTGAACACATTGTTTTCTGAAAGTTCAATGCTTAGTCAGACCTAGAATTTAACCTCAGATGAACCTAACCATAGAAATAAATAAATAAAAGATCGACTTGAGTGCAGAAATGACAGAGATACACACATGAATGCATGCATTAATGTGCATGCAAAAGTAGTACAAGTAGCAACATGAAGAACAGTAAATGCCACAAGAAATCCCACTAGAACAGGAACCATTCTCTAAGCCTGTCAGGTAAGTCATTTTTCTGAGTGGCTGACCAAGAAATATGTCACAGTTAAAGAACATCAAACAACTCACAAGTGAAAAGAATTCATGGTCTTTGCTCCTCTCTGAAGGGTTATTTCATAAGTGTGATCACAAAGATCTTGCAGAAACAGCTCCAAAGCTTTTGCTGCACGAGGCAAATTCACATCAAGATAGGATCATACTTATGCAAGAGAATCAATATAAAGAGCCACTTACAAACTAGGACAGGGACTGCCATGGCAATTTTCCCAACATCTTCATCAGCTTGCATTATCTTCTTAATGCGGGCCTGTCACATGAATATTTTCATCATTAAAATTGGTCAGAAGAAACAGCAAAATAACAAGACGAAAGATTAGCCCTTTTGTCCATTCAATGCCAGGAATCTAGGTTTGACAAACCATCATTTCTGTTTGTTGCATCCATGACAACTTGAAAACAAAGGAGCGCATGCATTGCACATGGAAACAAAACTAAAAAACACAGTAGAAGAAAGGAATGTTCAAAGACTCTCAGGGCGCATGATTGGTATCGTGCACCAAGGGAAAAACCCCTCTTCCCCTTTTGTGTTCAGCCTAGGGCATGGGCCCTATTGTTTCAGATCAAGATTTAAGGATGCTCTGGTCCCGTTGATCTGCCAGTGTTGTGCCAATGGTCACTGGCACTTCCTTTTTTCAGCTTTTCATGTTGTGGTTTACCGATGGAATTTCAATCCATGTCCTCCTGCCAAGGACTTGGTTCCTAGGTTCCAATTAACGGTTTCTATCGACATAGGGTGGTTGGCAATTTTATGGGTCAGGAGTGAGGATCCCTAGAAGCTCACTTACTAACGTGTGTTGATAGGGAAAAAATCCTCAACTCTTTTGTCTCTTGCTTAAGGGTTAAGGCTGATGGTTTCAGATCAGGGTCTTGTCTGTTGAGGCCAACTCTGCGTAAAATGTTGATGGTTTCCCGGTGCTCTCTCATGACCTGATGAGCGGATTTCATCTCTACAGCATGGATGGATTGTTGCTGAGGTCCTTCATAAAGGGTTCTAAAAAATTATAGTTGGCCCTTGATAATTAAGCAGCTCTGATTGGTGAGTTTTTGGTGTCTTCTGTGTTCAAATCACTTTGAACTTAATTTCCTGATGTTGTTAGGTAAGTTTATTGATGTTGGTATCTTGTTAGGGGCCTAAAGCCTTTGAGCTTCTGAGGTTTCCCTCTGCATTCTAAATCTTAACAGAGGTTTAATCCCCATGCGGTGGTGGGTGGTCTTTTTCTGTAGTGTTCTTGGGCTGTTGCCCCTCATGGACCAAAAATAAAACAATAACAATAATAATAACTATACTAACTAAACAATGGTACAAATTAAAAACAGATAAAAATAAAAAATACAATAATTTTGAAAGCATAACTTGAGTATGGGGGCTTGCTCAAAAACACAAAAACAGATGGAACATAGATTCTTTAATTTTCATCAGGAACTGCCTCAAAAATTTAAACTAGCTGGCTTAAAGGGAATAGCTTTAGCGAGATAGTGAGGGAAATTCGTGCAGTGAGACTTAACAAAGTCTTCTTGAAAGTTTTTATATAGTTCTGCAGCTGAGAACTTGAAAGTTTTATAGAGAATCTGACAGCATAAACTAAACTGGGAGATCAGCTTCTATTAAATTTGGGAAGGTTATTATCTGCAACATTAGTTTAGATGGCAAGAAGTGATGGGTAACAAAGTCTTCTTTGGTTGAAAGAGAACCAAGAAAAGAATCAGTGGTTGAAGAAGTAAAAATGGCTAAAATGAAGAAATATTTTTGGATGCAGAACACAATGTCATCTGGGCAGCAAGGGAATAACAAATGAAGCTCTTCATCTACAGAAAAATTCAAAAGAGAAGCCTAACTGATTGGATACAGCGACCTATGATAAAAGTCAATAGGATGGAAATAGAGGATAACAAAATTTTCTGTCTTTATCAAACTTAATACATATAGGCATTTCCAAAGCTCTTTTGCTGAGAATAGGAGATGATCCTAAGATTCTTTTCAGAGGATGAGTTCTTTAGTGCCTTCAATGAGTTAAGGCAGAGAAAAAATGCTTGCCAATGGTGTTTCATCACAGCAGTCCACATGCATTATTGGGGTGGTCTATCTACAAAGAATGTTTTCAAAAGTAGTACTAATAGGGTTCTTCCAGGTATTGGTCGGAAGGTAGGAAAACATAACTCTGCAGGCATGTTCTCTCAAGTACAATGGTAGACAAAGTGCTCCAACAATAACTCTCTTCTTATATAAGTCTGCCCCAAATTATTTATCTTTTTGTTATCCTTTCTAATGCAGCAAGTGCAAGAAATAATGTGGAATTTTCATTAGAGAAAAGTTGATAAGGACAGAGTATGGTTGAAAAGGTTAAATAGCTTAAGTCAAGTTCTTTTGGCTAAAACAATCATGGCACATTAGGTGCCAAAGATCTTTGATGGAGATGGTCCAGCATTAGTGCATAGTACGTGGTAGATTGGATAGAAGATTGCAAAGATAGTTAGGAGCTCCTAGAGGCGTAGTGCATAAAAAGTATTAAGTTCAACTAGAAATAAGTAAAGTCATAAGGTCTTGCACTGTTAATGGAAGTCACAAGGTCTAACTTGCTCCTTAAAACAAGTCTAGACGATCAGAAACACTCCTAAGCACAACGCTAACAGTCCTAAGCACGTAGATTAAAGTGCTTATCCAACAACAACAAAAAAAAAAACTAAGCTTTAATCCCAAATTTTGAAATCAACCGTTTGAGAGACCAATATAAGAAAGAAGAGAGAGATGATGATGATGATCACAATAATTTAACTAATTTGCATTCTCTTATACCACTCATTCATATCTAAAGTCATATCCTCAACTAAACTTTTGACACGCATATCTTTACAAACAATTTGCATTCAAATTTTCAACAGTTTATCCCAATATTTTACTAAATCTCCCACATTTAAGGTCTCACTCCTTCTAATTAGTGCATCTTTGGATTCTCGTTGTATATGTCAAAACCATCACAGACGATATTCTTTCATCTTATCCATAATTGAACTCACTCCCAACTTAGTATGTATTTTTTCATTTCTAATCTTATCTTTTCTAGTTTTACCACACATATCTAAGTATTTTTATTTCAACTACAACAATTTTATATTTTTGTAGTTGTTTAATGACCCAACACTCAATATCATACAATAATACAGGTCTTACTACGATTTTATAAAACTTAAACCTTCAACTGCAATGGCATCATGCAATTGCAAAGAACTTTTGATATATTTCTCCGTTTTATCCAATCCGCTTAAATTCTACGATTCACATTTCCATGAATGTTGTCATCGCTTTGAATGATAAACCCAAAATATCTAAAACGTTCACTCCTTAATATATCATATCCCTTTAGCTTAATTATTTTTTCATCATTCTGATAACTATCACCAAATTTACATGTCATATATTTAATTTTTGACCAACTCAATCTAAATCCTTTGGATTCTAGTATGTCGCTTTATAACTCCAATTTAGCACTAATACCGTCCCTAATTTCATCGACTGGCAACGTATCATCAGCAAAAAACATATAATATGGTACTTCATCTTGGATTCTCTTCATTATTTAGGTTAAAGTGCTTATCCAAATAATAGAAAAATGCCCACAGAGTTGAAAATCCCACAAAGGACCACTAAGGCAAAAATTAAGGTATTGTCTTTTAAAAAAAAATAATAATAAACAAATAAACAAATAGAGGGAGAGAGAGATCTTGCTAGGTTTTCCCAAAACAGACAATTTAGACAAAAGTTAGAGACAAAACAAAGAAAGGAAAAAAAAAAAAAAAAAAATTCCTTTGAAACAACTTGAGAATATTCCAAATTCCAAATTCAATTGCCCCATACAGAAAGAACATATTTTTTGTAACATCAATTTTTCTAAGCAGAGTGGAAATACACTCCAAAAGGTACTCATGAGAGTCATAGAATGGAGGTATAGATATTTTGAAAGTGAATCCCATCAGTTTCTAGAAATTTGGTTTTCTAGAAATTTGGACAGCTTACTCATGCTCCACTCTTTTGATCATTACTTTAAAGAAAATTAGAACAACATGAAATTGCACCATTGGAAATTGAAACTAGACTGGAAGAGCTTTCTGACGAGCCATCATTTAAAAAATTTCATTAAAGATAACCATTCAAAAGTTTTGTCTAAATGATGTTACATGTAACTCTCAAGATGGCTTTTGTCAACTATATGCATTTCATTCCTTCCTTGTAACCTTCTTAAAAATTAACTTCATCTGAAATTTGATTTACTTACTAGATAGGAAGAGTGAACAAACCAGTAGTCTGGTGGTAAAATCGTTTGTAACTTTACTTGAAATCTCATATTCAAATGTTGCTGAAAGCAACCTCCTCTTAATAAATATATGTGTGTGTGTGTGTAAGCCTGTCTACATATTGTCCACCGTGAATTCCACAATTCCGTATGTTAGAGGAATAATCAACCACTAGGTTAACTTTTTTGAAAACTAGACAGGAAGAGCTACCAAAGACAATATTATGCGAAAACTTCCATGGAGATTAAGCCTAATTAAAATCCTTGTTGAATCAATGTAATTTATTATACCAACATAGCAAGAGACGAGTGCATGTGCTCCACTCAGCTGCTCCTAAATTTCTCTAGAAAAATGTAAAGATGTGTTTCTTGTGAAATTTAATTTTTGAGCAAAATAGACTCATAGACCTTTTGAACGAGCATAACTCATTTAAAGCATGTTTCAAAGTAGCACCCCCTCCACCTGGTCTCCAAGACAAAGGCGTCCAAGATAGATGAGAAACCTACAAAGTTTGAATAGCAATTGAAGTTGGTTCACAAAAAGGCTCAAAAGATGGAGGAGCATTGATGAATAACAAAAAAAAAACAAGGCATGATCGACATCATAAAGATAGGCATATTTTAAAGTGATCAAAGTGTTGCAATGGCAGCCAAGGATGTTCTCCATCCATTTTCAATACTTGAGAGAGGTTAAGTTCTAAAGAGTTTGGAGCCTCTAAGGGAGTTTGGAGACACCTCCAAACAATCAAGACTTGCAAATGTAATTATACAAACAATTGTAAACATGCACAAGTCTTAAGTCGGCAATTTGTAAGCATAAACTTTACCTAAAATTTAGGATAAATGGCATCAAAAATATCTTGACAAGTCAAAGTTAAAATAGTAAAAATAATGCCACTTGAGATAATTACATCTATCAAATTTAAACACGTGATACCCATTACATCTCATCAAGTTAAAAATGTAGTAAAGAAGGTCCATTTAAGTACTAATGCTTTCAATCAAAAAGGGACTTTGATGAAAATTAAAGGAAATGCCACAAAAATTCTCTTATTGCACTCTCGTCAGCAATGTTTTCATTTTGATCCTAACACCTTTTTATATTTCACAAGGGTCCCTTCTCCAGAGAAACCATAGTTGTTAATAGTGCACGACACCATTCCATTTATTTGTTTTTGAAATTCTCAAGTGACCCACAAGTTGCACATTTCTGACAAAGACGATTAACCTTTATCAAATCCTGACTTCGCCCCTTGATAAAACGATTAAGCTTTATTGAAATGTACCTTCATCACATCTAGTAACAAGGGCAATTATGCTTTGTTGAAACCCACCTTGATCACTTCTGCCAACAAAGACAATTAAACTTTGTCGAAACCCACCCGGATCAAGTCAACTAACTAAGACAAAGAAGCCCCATCTAAATGAATGATTCCGTCTTTGTCACGAAGATGAAATTGAATATAAAATCAAGCATTCAAGCCCTAATTTAAAATTTTGAATAGCAAAGAACAGAGAAACTATCTTTTTTCTTTTGTAAAATATATATATATATATATATATATATATATTTGTATGTATGTATACATATATATAGACATTTGTACTCACAAATTTTTAAATAAATTCAAATTTTCTCATCACTTCTCTAGCTTCTTTTAGTCTTAAAATAAAATTTGTTGCTAACAATCCACCCCATCCCGGCAGGGATGGGGAGCAATTTCCACAACTAGCCCAAGTTTGAAACAAGTTCAAAACTAGACCACCCCATCCCAAACACGCATCATTGCCATCCCAGATATACTTTTCCAAATTTTGTTTACTGCTTCTATATCATTGGATACACATAATTCAGGGAGCCAATTCCTAATTGTCCCAAATCAACACAAGGGATGCTCGGCACCTACGGGACATAGGGGAATCAGTAAACTATGTCGGTGTACAATTCTCTACTGAGAAGCGAGCGACAATAAATAAATGATTGTTAATTATGGACTTGGAAAAGGTCGTCCAGATAATCACTAACTTATATGTTATGAAACCATTATGCATCACCTTATGGCCTTATATATGGTCCACACAAAGAGAGAGTAAATCACTGTCGATACATTCATTATTTAGTAAAATTTGCCCCACAAGAATCTTCTTGGAAAAGTTGATCAGATTATGTTCCAGCCTAACCTGCTCACCCAACAGTCCTCCCCAAACCCTAGTTCTTTATCGCTAGTAATACCTGTAACATGGTCACTCACCTACCAAAAATATATGTTCTTTCTCACCCAAATTAATCTTTAAAAGAAACGCACTTTTGCTCCATGTTACCAAGAATGACAACCTATGGTCCCACAGGGTTATAACATTTTTAGGTCGTTTCTAGTGAGTTATATGCACAAATTTCCCATGAGTTGTGGTCCCACAGGGCAGCCAATGGTAGAAGGCGAAGGAGTTTTACAAGAGGGTTAGAGGATCGTCAGGGAAATGTTATCTCCGATCTTGCCTCCACTGAGTTGTTAGTAAGAGATTTAATCAACAAAATCAATCAAGGAATCAACATCAAAATGAGCAAGTCAATTCGGAATCAAGGGGATTCCATCAACCTACAAGTCAATTTGGAAATCAAGGGGATTCCAACAATCTACAAGTAAATTTGAAAATAAAGGGATTCCATCAATTTGCTAATCAATTCGGAAATCAAGGAAATTCCATCAATTTGTTTAATCATACCATGTACATAATTAGATTACCAAAATTAGAATATATAGATTAGGAATAAGATAAGATCACGATTGTAATTTAAAAACTTTCCTGAATTATTTCTGTACAATTTTCTATATATATGGAATAACAAAAGAGAAGAAACTCATTCAAACAAATTAACATTGTATCAGAGCCTTCTATCAAAATCTAAATAATCGTGTCATTGTTTTAGCCCTAGGGGCTCTTGAATATCTTTGGTTCAGTTCTAGAGACTTTAGTGTCCTTCTTGTTTCAACCCTAGGGGGCTCTCGAATATTTGGTCTTCTCCTTTGGTTTTAGTAGTTCTGATTTTGGAATTATTTCCAGATCACATATTGTGGATTTTATTTCGGAGAGTTATAATTTTTTTACACTTTTGAGTTTTTTTTAGATCACTGTAGCAACAGAAAACTTTTCTGTTCGGTTCAGTGAAAAAAACTATTCGGTTTGGGAGTTTCAATTCAGGATGTATATCAAAGACAAAGGACTGTGGGGACATATTGATGGGTCTTCTACTGCACCAAATGACAAAATTGGCCTTGCTACGTGGGAGACAAAAGATGCCTAGATTATTTCTTGGATTCTAGGATCTATTGAGCCACACATGGTCAACAATTTGAGCTCTTTTACAACAGTCAAGGAAATGTGGGAATATTTGAAACGTATTTATAATCAAGACAATAATACAAAGCGTTTTCAGCTGGAGCTGGACATTACAAATTACAGTCAGGGTAATCTTTCAATTCAAGAATACTATTATGGTTTTCTTAATTTATAGACAGAACATTCGGCCATTATACATGATAAAGTACCACGGGAGACATTGTCTATCCTCAAAGAAGTTTATGATACTAGTCAACGGATCAGTTTCTCATGAAACTTAGACCAGAATTTGGGGTTACAAGGGCTGCTTTGCTAAACCAAGATCCAATTCCCTCTTTGAACGTGTGTTGGAGAATTACTTCGGGAAGAACAACGATTAATTACTCAAGAAACTATGGCACAAGACAAACTCACCTCAAAGTCTGCAACAGTTGCCTACGCTGCTCAAGGAAAGAAAAAAGGAAGAGATATGAAACAGATTCGATGCTATTCATGCGAGGATTTTGGGCATATTGCCCAAAATTGTAGCCGAAAATTCTACAACTATTGCAAACAATGTGGTTACATTATTAAAGAATGTCCAACACGATCAGAGAATTGTCCAACCAAAACCTTCCATACTGCGGTTCATTCCTCTTCCCCTACAGAGCCAGCAGATTACGGTCCCATGACAGCACTTCCAACAGTCTCTAATCAAGTTGTCTTGACTCCAGAAATGGTGCAAGAAATGATTATCTCAGCATTCTATGTCTTGGACATTCAAGGTAAGACTAAACACACTCTTCAATCTTGGTTTGTTGACTCTGCGACTTCGAATCATATGACTGATACTTCTGATTATTTGCACAATGTTCGTCCTTATTATGATGCACAACATATTCATATTGCGGATGGTAATTCTCTTCCTATTACTGCTGTTGGTGATATTGATTCATCTTTTCATAATGTGTTTGTGTCCCCTAGACTTTCATTAAGTTTAATTTCAGTTGGTCAATTAGTAAATAACAATTGTAACGTGCATTTCTCTCGTGATTGTTGTCTTGTGCATGATCAGGGGTCCGGGAAAATGATTGCGAAGGGGCCTAAAGTGGGAAGATTGTTTCCTATACATTTTCTTAGCCATGGTATTTTTTTTTGACTTGTAACACTGTAACAAATCTAAGTGAGGTTTGACATAAACATTTGGGTCATCCTAATTCGCTTGTCCTGTCTCACTTATTGAAACATGGATTCTTGGGCAATAAAAATCAGTCTTCCTCTTTATTTTTTGATTACTCTACGTATAAACTTGCTAAGAGTAAGGCTCTACCATTTCCTTCTTCTAATCATCATTCAGAAAAAGTGTTTTGATATTATTCATGGTGATGTTTGTGGTGTTTCTCCTGTACTCTCTCATACAAATCACAAATATTTCGTGACATTTATTGATGATCACAGTCAGTTTACTTAGATTTATTTTCTTCACCCTAAAGTTGAGGTCTTTTCCGTGTTTCAAAAATTTTTGGCATATGTTGAGAATCAATTTTTTACTAGTATTAAAATCTTACGATCTGACTCTGGAGGAGAATATATGTCAAATGAATTCCAAGCTTTCTTACAGCGTAAAGGTATTATTTCACAACGCTCTTGTCCTTATACACCTCAATAGAATGGTGTTGTTGAACGTAAAAATCGACATTTGTTGGATGTCACTCGTGCTTTACTACTTGAATCTTCTGTTCCCCCTCGATTTTGGGTTGAAGCCATGTCCACAGCTGTCTCTCTGATTAATCGTCTTCCATCTCAAGTCTTGAACTTTGATTCACCATTTTTTCATCTCTACAACACTCATCCTAGTTATCACACACTTCATACTTTTGGGTGCGTCTGTTTTGTTCACTTATCATCTACTGAACGTTACATAACTTAGTGTCCAAACTGTTAAGTATGCGTTTCTGGATTACAACACCACTCAAAAGGGATTTGTATGTCTTGAACTTTGATTTCAGTCTAATGTGGTCTCTTCTACTACTCCTATACTTCCTCACTTTGATAATGTTCCGTGCCTATTGAGCGTTTAAAATTAGGTGCTGTGTATACGAGACGTAAAACCACTTTAACTTCTTCTGATACTGACCCGTCACCTGAACCTGTACCTTTAGTACCTCAAAGATCTACACATGTTTCCCATCTACCAGATAGGTATGGGTTCGCACATACATCTCTTAATGTAATTTTATCGAACATTCCTGTTCCTTTGTTATTCTCAGGCAGCCCTACATGCGTGTTGGAAACAAACAATGCAAGATGAGCTCAAAGCACTTCAAGAAAATCATAAGTGGGATATTGTTCCATGCCCTCCTGGTGTTAAACCTATTGGATGTAAGTGGGTATATTCTGTGAAATTGAATTTTGATGGTTCTCTTGACCGTTATAAGGCTCGATTGGTTGCTCTTGGCTATAGGCAAAAATATGGGATGGATTACAATGAAACATTTGCTCCAGTAGCCAAAATGACTACTATTCGAACTGTTATTGCTATTGCTGTTTCCAAGGGATGGTCACTTCATCAAATGGATGTTAAAAATGCGTTTTTGCACTATGATCTTAAGGAAGAAATTTTTATGACTCCTCCAGGCTTATTCTCTTCCTCTTTTGGTGTGTGCAAACTTAGACATTCTCTTTATGGCTTGAAAAAAGCACCTCTGGGCATGGTTTGAGAAATTTTGTTCTACTTTACTCGGCTTTTTTTTTTACCCAGAGCCAGTATGATTCTTCTCTGTTCCTTCACAAAACAGCAGATAGTATTGTTCTTCTTTTTGTCTATGTTGATGATATTATCGTTATTGGTACAGATATTGTTTTGATTCAACAGCTTAAATAACAATTCCAAACTTCATTTCATATGAAGGATCTTGGTTCTCTCTACTGTTTTTTGGGTCTTGAGGTCCGTTTGGATCGGAAAGGTATTTTTTTGCATCAACACAAATATACAAAGGACTTGATCTCTTTAGCTAGACTTCAATTTGCTTCTCTTGTTGACACCCCTCTTGAGGTTAACGTGAAATTTAGTCATGATGATGGTGACCTTCTTCCTAATCCTATGATGTATTGTCAGTTGGTCGAAAGTCTTAATTATTTAACAATTACATGTCCTGACATTTCTTTCGCTGTTCAGTAAGTCAATCAGTTTATGCATACCGCTCGACACCTTCACTTAGCTGCTGTTCGTCGTATCATTCGCTACCTAAAGGATACTTCTGGTCGTGGCTTATTCTTTCCTATTGGATCCTCCCTTCGATTAATTGGTTACAGTGATGCTAATTATGCAGGCTGCCCTAACACTCGACGCTTTGTTACTGGTTGGTGTATGTTTCTTGGCTCTATGCTCATTTCTTGGAAAAGTAAGAAACAACCTCGGGTATCCAAATCTTCCATCGAATCGGAATATCGTGTTATGTCTACTGCTTGTTCAGAGATTATTTGGCTTCGCGGCTTATTGACTGAAATTGGATTTCCTCAATCCGATCTCACACCTCTTTATGCAGATAATACTAGTGTTTTTCAGATTGTTACTAATCCTGTTTTTCATTAACACACCAAACACATTGAAATGGATTGTCATTCTATTCGTGAAGCTTTTGAAAATCAGGTTATCTCCCTACCGCATATTACCTCATATCTTCAACTGGCTAATGCCCTTACCAAGGCACTACCTCGATCTTGTCACCAGTTTCTCATAAACAAATTGATGTTTCTTGATCAGCCGCATTAATTTGAGGGGGATGCTAGTAAGAGATTTAATCAATAGAGCCAATCAAGAAATCAACATCAAAATGAGCAAGTCAATTTGGAAATAAAAGAGATTCCATCAATCTACAAATCAATTCGAAAATTAAGGAGATTCCATCAATTTATTTAATCATAACATGTACATAATTAAATTACCAAAATTAGAATATATAGATTAGGAATAAAAGAAGATCACGATTGTAATTTAAAAACTTTCCTGAATTATTTTTGTACAATTTTCTATATATATGGAATAACAAAGGAGAAGAAACTCATTCAGACAAATTGACATGAGTGAAATGAGAGACCTTTCTGAGTGAGATGAGATTTGACAAGTGGTCTTCAGCGTTGATAAGGATGAAGCCCCAAGAACAGATGGTTTAAATTTGGCTTCCCCCCCCCCCAATTTTTGGGTTGTTATTTATGAGGATTTGTTTAGAGCCTTTGATAAGCTCTATTCCAATGAAATCATGGAAAAGATTTACTACCCTTATAGCTAAAAACTATCACTCCTTGAAGCTGAAGGATTTTAGACCCATCGGTTTGACTACCAACCTTTATAGTAATGTAGCTAAAGTTTTAGCTAAGATTATCATGCTGCTTAATGAGAATATTTTCCTATAACCAAAGTGTTTTTATTGAAGGTAGATAAATCTTAGTTGTTGCCCTTGTGACAAACAAGGTGATCGAATTTGTCAATAAGAATGACAAGGTTGTTGTCTTGAAACTAGACTTTAAGAAAACTTATGACAAGGTTAGTTGGAGCTTCCTAGATAATGTGACGGAGAATTAGGGGTTTGGATCTTGTTGGTGAAAATGAAACAAAGGGTGTTTGAACTTGGCTAGCTATTCAGTCATTATTACCAGAGGACGGAAAACTTTGTCTTTAGCATCACAAATGTTGAAGCAATGTGACCCTTTTCTCCTTTTCCTTTTACTCTTGTGGTAGACACTTTGAGTAGGTTGATTGGGAGGGATTTGTGTGAACATTTTCCCTGGTCTTAAGAGTAAAGAGGGAGGAGTTTATGTGTCTCATCTCAAGTTTGCTGATAATACTATCCCCTTCCTTAAATTGGATAGAGAAGGCTATGGAAACATAATCACTATTCTTAATATTTTGAAAGAGTTTCTGGGCTTAAGATGCCATGAGTGAGCTTCTTAACACTAATGTTCTTATCGAGACTCTTGATCAATTAGCGGGTTTAAGTAATTGTAAAAACGGGAGTGGCCTATTTCCTATGTAAGGGTTCCTCTGGTGGGTAATTATGGAAGTTTTCAGTTTTGGAACATTTTGTGAATAGAATCCCTAAGAGACTTGATATGCGGAAATGAACCTTTTTAAGCATAGGTGGGCGTATCGCTCTTATTTTTGGCTTGTTTGTCTAGTATCTCCTTCTATTTTCTTTCTCTTTTTAGCATTCCGACATGGTTTGTAAAGAAGGTTGAAAGATAATGCGAGATATCCTTTGTCTGAGAATAAGCCAAATAAGAAAGACCACTTGGTTAGTTTTGATCAAGTGTCTAAATCTAATTCTGAGGGTGAGTGGATTAGGATCCGGTAATGTTGTGTCCAAAAACATCTCTTTGGTAAGCAAATTGCTATTGAAATTCCCCATGGAACTCAATTCTCTTCCCAATATGATTATAAGGAGCAGGTATGGTCTGTGTCAAAATGGATGAGATGTCAATACTGGAGCGAAGAGTTTCTCATTGTAATACTAAGAAATTCATTTCTCATTTATACAATATTTTTCTTGGGAGGGTGGTGGCTAAGCCAGGACCCAAAAAAAAAATCTTGGGAGGAGTGCCCTTTAAGATAGAGAATGGTATTTGTGTGTTATTTTGGGAGATATCAAGCATTGGAGAATTGTCGTTATCTATTTCTTTCCCTTGCCTCTATAGGTTATCTAGGCTTCACTTTGCTATTATCAAAAATTTCTATACTTGGGAGGGGCATTCGTCTTCTACAGATATTCATTTCTTAAGGAATCTTAACAATATAGAGGTCGATGAATTCTCTTCTTTGATATCTCCCCTATAAGGATTTAAGCCTCCATTTAATGCTTTGATAATAGGGTTTGAGGTCTTGATTCTTAAAAAATCTTTACATGTAGATATCTATTTCATCATCGTACTAGTCTTCTCCCAAGATTCTTTTTCAACTAAATAATTTTATTTGAAGGGCTAAAATTCCTAACAAGGTTAAGGGTTTTATTTAGTCCATAGTGCTTAATAAAATCAATGCCAACATCCTTCTTCAAAAGAGGGGACATGCCATCTCCCGGAATGTTTGTGTCATATGCCACATTAATTTCAAACAAGCGATCACTTATTTTACATTACTCCATCACGAGGGGGTTTTGGTTGTAGACCCGTCTCTTTGTTGTGTGTGACAACGTGTTTTCCTAGTAGAATATTTTATTTGTTCCCCTAGAGGTTTTGGAAGGAAGAAAGATGCTTGATCACATACTTTTGGTCATCCCCCAATGTATTTGGTGAGGGTAGAATGCTAGAATTAAGCCTCTCTTTCATGGGACAAAATAGTTTTTTATACTTCTCTATGGACTCGTGTCTTGGGGATTTACGAAGATTATAATCTTGAAAATTTTGAAAAGACGCCAAAAAGCAATTGTGCATTAGTATTGTTTGCTTTGTCTTTTTCTTTGGAGGATTTCTATCCTTAGGAGTCCTTGTACATTCTTCTCTCATTTAATATATTCTTCCTTTTCCATCAAAAACTTCGTACTGTTGAATTTTTCCGTAACCAAGCAAGCCAAAAAATTTCTACTAAATCAACACTCAAATTTTTGTTGCTAGAAAAATTTTCCTTTATCAAGTAACTGAAAACCCACAAAATTTAAGGCAATGGATTCTACAACCGATTCAAGACATATAGAATTAATTAACGACGAATAAAGAACAAATGAACGATGGCAGTTATCGAAGAAGCATCTACGCTTTAATCGAATTCAAGAAAAAAAACAAGAGCCCCGTGAGCAGCACAAACATATTCAAGAAAAACAAGACCTAACCCAGAACCGTGAAGAGAGAGAGAGAGAGAGACATACGGCAGGAAAGCGGGTATCAAGCTTCTTCCTCATAGCGACGAGCCCTAATGCTGTTTGTAAATTTGACCTTCGTTCGTTGCCAAATTAGCTGCCACTTTCAATGTCATAAACAATTAAATCCCCAATCTGACAGAAACCGAATTTAAATCAACTAAAAGAGCAAGAGCATGAGAATTGAACTCTTGCGAGAATGAATGAAAGAAATCTGACAATTACAGAAAATAAAGGACTGAAATCGAAAGAGCAAATCGGATCTGAAAAGGAAATTTTGGGTTTCGAGCGATCCAATCAAGAGAGAGAGACCTGAGATTTGAAGATGGAAGCCGGAGGAGAAAGATGATCTGTGCTGTTCGTTTCCAGGATTTTCACTTGTAGGCCCGATCGGCCCCACATTTTCTAATCTAACGGTTCACACTGCACGAGGTCAAAAGGACATCCACTTGCAACCTTTTTTCTGGGGGGGGGGGGTGCAAGTCCACTTGCAAGTTCTCAAATCGTGATCCCAATTACATAAAAAATAAATAAATAAATAAAAAATCATATATATATTTTTTAAATAGGAAATATGAATTCAAAAAATCAAATCTAAATCTTCCATTTGATTTACGCTCTTTGGATTCACCCATATTCACAACCATATCCTTTATGTTTTTATTTTCTCAAATTGGGTTTGATAGGCAATTCCATAAAATTGAAAACTAGAAGTCAGAAGTGATTTAAAAAAAATTATTCCTTTTAAGGAAAAAAAATGTTAATAATTTATTCAAATATTTAAATCCTCATTTTTCATTTATTTTTTCTTTTTATAAAAAAAATTAAAATTTAAAAATTATAACAAAAACTAAAAATAACATATTATTTTGTTAAGACCATAAAAATTATAAAAACACACACAAACACAATATTTTAAATACTAACTCTTAATTTGATTTAAAAAAGACATTTGAGTAATAATTATTTACCACTCAAGTGGCTTTATAAAAACAATATTAATGCATTTTTAAGTCATCAGATACCTTAATTAATAGATAATCTAAAGATTAGAATTTAATTTATTTTTATAACGGTTTACCTTCCTTTTCTAACTCAGTACAATGCTCCGTTAAACACTAACAAAAAATTTTTTAATAAAAATAATTCATCTGTCCCTCTCCCTCTCTCTCCTTGTGATGGCTTAGTGCTGGGATGGGAGTTAAGTAATTTTTTTTTTTTTTTTTTTGCTAATCCTGATATAAAAACCCAGAAATCTTGGGATCTTTACCACTGTTTTGTAGCTCATTTAGTCTTAGTCTGGCTGATCATATATCCGTTCTTTAATTTAATGGAATTGGAGTCAGAAGCTCATCAATGCCCAAAAGTCCCAATGGTATCAAAACAATTAAGTTTGTCTACCTTCATGGCAGAAGCCCAGACGTCCTACTGCAGCATACTTTCCCAGTTCTGTTCTTCTACAAATGACACCTCACATTGTTGCAGAATTCATTTTACAAAATTAATGAGCAAAGCCCGATTCAAACAACTCTGCTCATCGTCACTGGCACCAATTTTTCTGGTGGCATTACATCTGAGGATCAATGGAAGCAAGATGACCTAAGTGGCGTTCAAGCACTTCTCCCAAGTTCCATATCTCGAACTGAAGCTCCCTCCACCACTCTTTTCGGCATAGTCAGAAATGACCGCACGAGCACACACATCCCAAGTCCTTGCCATCTCCCCTAATGACATTGGTTCCAAAAGGCTGCGAAGTGACCTGCTAAATCTTGATTTGGCCTTCACAGAACGATCTTTGTCCTCCTTACTGTTAAAATAGTACACATGAACAAAATTACGATGGAAATGAATGATGAACTAATATTTGACTTGAGCTGCGAAGTGCTCACAAGAAGGTACTAGCAACTAATAGGACTCCACTACAGGCATGTATGCATGAGTTAAAAGAGGGTCCAAATATTAGAGGGTTGCACGGCATTAACATAAAAAATTTTTTAAAAAAAATTCTTAAAAAAATTTTTAGAAAAAACAAATTCCAAAACTAATCCAAAATGATCAAGTGTCGACAAATACTATTATTTTTTTGTAAAACTATATATGCTATTTTGATGAGCCCTCCCCAAAAAAAATAATTTAATATCATGTGGACTAATGACTTGCATATGAGATATTAAATTGATAAACTATATATGTTAAATTGACAAACACCGTTAGTTACAACACCCTACAAATAATCCGGGTAAGCCTCTTCTCATCCTCTCTCTGCATCATCCTCTTCCTCCTCTTTTGTTCCTAGAGTTGGCTTCAACCCCCACATTTGAAGCTCAGGCCCCACAAATTGTCCAGTTCTTCTTGCAAGGCTTCATGGCAAGATGTCTGCACCTAGAACTCTGCTCCCTCTCTCTCTCTCTCTCTCTCATCCTCTCTTTGCACCTGCAAATTTCATGGCGGGGACATTGGTTCATTGTGTGTTCAACACTCGACCAATAGTTTCGTAGAGTGTTTAACACTCAACTAAACACTCGACCATTCTGAGTGAAATTTGGAATTTGTTTTCTCCTAGGTTTTTTTAAGAATTTCTTTTTTATTATTTTTAGGTTAATTCCATACACATCTCTATAGTCGAGTGTTGAACACTCGACAATTTTGAATTAGATTTGGAATTTATTTTCTCCTAGGTTTTTTTAAGAATTTTTTTTTTTATTTTTTAGGTTAATTCCGTATATGTCTCCCAAGCCTCACTTTGCAAAGCTTTACCCTCTTTCCCCTTGTTTGTAGTGAAAACACATGACAGGGTAATATTTAGACCTGGTGCAAGGCATACCCACCAAAGGGGTAATTGCTCAGCCACCTCGACCTTGGGTTTGCTAATCTCTAGGTCCTTAGAGAAAACACCCTAATTTAGCTACAATCTATATCTTTACATCTTTGTAAGCATCGTAAGGAAAAACTTCTTCTAAATTGCCCAATGAACAGTTAACAGCTGTCCTCCAGTGGTGGTCCCTCTGATTCAGTGTCATTGTTAAGTACTAACAGATCGTTTGGATGAAAAGATTTGGAGAGAAAAGAAAGGATCATGAGAGAAACTTATGACTTTTTTTTCCTTTGAAAGTTTAGATGCGAGTTAAATTGAAGGGATTGGATAAATTTAAAATCCCTCCAAATTAAAATTTTTTCTCTCCAAAAAGTGGAGAAAAACATAGGAAAGAGAAAAAATTAGTATTAAACATTTTTTTTATATTCCAAAAATACATTTTAAAACCTGAAAGCAAAATTTTTTATTTCCAATGAATTCTATTTCTTTTCTTTTCTTTCATAAAACTCCCAAATAAGATGAAAATAAAATTATAACTTTTCTCTTTTTTTCTTTTCTCTCCAAAACTACCAAACATGTTGTAAAAGACCAAAATTGAGAATACACATTTTCGCAGGGGACATAGAAAGAATGCAGAGGCTAGGAATGGGGGAAGAAGGAAGAGAAGGCAGGAGAGTTTTCGTGAGGAACATGGCATGCAGATTGAGAGTGAGATGGAGAAATTTGAGTTATAGTTTTTCCTCCATATTAAGTTGAAACTACCGTGGACCTGTTCCTCTCATTCTCCCCCCCCCAAAATTTTGATTTCAACAATTTTAGAAAAACATTTATCAATGAATCTTTTCCAATATTTTATATTTTTATATTAGATAAAAGTAATAAATAGTTA
Source organism: Dillenia turbinata (assembly GCA_037126225.1). Lineage (NCBI taxonomy): Eukaryota > Viridiplantae > Streptophyta > Magnoliopsida > Dilleniales > Dilleniaceae > Dillenia > Dillenia turbinata. The sequence goes on from JBAMMX010000015.1 coordinate 376,080, forward strand.
TTTACATGAGATAACCTAGCAACAAATAATCATATTATATATTTATGTCGTTTAATATAATTAAATTATAGTTGGTTAAAGTTAACTCATCATGTAATACCAAACTAGGTATAAAGAATCATTAAAAGGAAATTTTTAACTGGAATCAGATATATAATATCTATAGCAGTAATCATAGACCAAAAAATCCAGTTATTAAGCAAAAAGAAATATACTTCTAATGTCGAATCTAATCAAATAGGACAAAAATAAAGCCCTGTGACAGAAATAGCTATGAATAGGCATCAAGTCACCCTTTCCCACCTTGATTTCCTCCCATGGTCATTTTGAATTTTTGGTTATGTCATTCAACCACACTAATGCTCCATCAACCTTTCAAGCCTTGATGAACGAGATCTTCCGGCCTCACGTAAGTTTGTTCTGGCTTTTTTTGATAATATATTGATATATAGTAAGATAGGGGCTGAACATCTTCACCACCTACATACCGTTTCAGATTTATTGTGTGCTCACCACTTGTTTGTAAAGAAATCCAAGTGCACTTTTAGTGAGACTCAGGTGGCACACTTAGGACACATTGTTCATGGTGCAGGTGTCTCGATTGATCGCTCAAAGGTCCAAGCAGTCACTAACTGGCCAACCCCTCACTCAATTACGGAACTTTGTGGATTCCGAGGGTTGGGAGGGAATTACAGAAGATTTATCAGAGGCTATGGGGAGTTAGCAGCACCATTGACAGATTTAAGAACTCTTTTTAGTGGAATGAAAGAGCTGCTAAGGCCTTTGACTCACTAAAAAGGGCCCTGACTGAGTCCCAATGCTGCAACTACCCAATTTCAATGAAGAGATTGTGGTGAAATGTGATGTCTTTGGAGAAGGGATTGGGGATGTTTTACACTAACAGGGACACCCCATTGAATTCTTTGGTAAGAGAATCACGGAGAGGCACAACAAATAGCCAGCCTACGAAAGGGAATTGATTAGGCTGGCGAAGACAATGCAACATTGGCGGCCATACTTACGGGGAAGGTCATTCACTATTCAGACAAACCATTTTAGTATGAAATATTTGTTGGAACAGCGTCTGTCTACTTCCCCACAGCAACATTATGCAAATAAATTGATAAGGATCGACTTCAAGGTAAAGTATTGGGTTAACTCTTTAAAGCGAGCTGCAGATGCTTTATAACGACAAGGAGAGCCAACTGCAATGCTCCTATGTGCAATTTCTCAACCATAGTCAGCACTATTTGATGCAATAAGGGGGAAATTGCAGCAAAGATAGAACCCCAAACTCTAGGAGCTATGATGACAAACAGAAGTAAGAGAGGTAGGGGCTGACTAGATAGTCCGAGAGGGACTCATCTTGTATAAGGGTAGGGTTTATTTACCCCCGGATTCAACTCTGATTCACATGGTCCTAGCAGGAATTCATAACTTTGCCCACGAGGGCATTCAGAATTCATTGCACAGAGTTAAGGCTGAATTTTACTAGGAACGAATGAAGAGGATGGTGACAGAATTTATGCAACAATGCAAGATTTGTTAGCAAAATAAATGAGAGAACTTGCACCAAACAGGGTTGATATAGCCCTTGGCTATTCCCACCCAAATCTAGGCAGATATTTTAATGGATTTCATAAATGGATTACCTAAGGTGGGGGGAAGGGAAATCTGTCCTATTTGTGGTAGTCGACAAGTTTTCCAAAATGGCTCACTTTACTCCTATTGCACATCCTTATACTACAATCTCTGCGACTTATGTGTTATTTAATAGAATTTTCAGACTGCATGGCCTCCCGAAGTCAATTGTGAGTGATGGGGACAAAGTTTTTTCAAGTACCTTTTGGAGAAAGTTGTTTAAATTACGTGGGACGAAATTGGTGTACTTATCCGTATACCATCCTCAATCGGATGGGTAGATGAAAGTGGTGAACGGAACAATTGAGATGTACTTAAGATGCTTTGTGGTGGATCGACAGCGAAGTTGGGTGGAATAGATTCCTTGGGCTGAATTTTATTATAATACATTATTCATTCCTCATTACAAGCTACACCATTTTGTGTGGTGTATGGTCATGATCCTCTATAATTGTTGTCCTATGATCATGGAACCATTAAGCTGAATGAGTTAGATCAAGCCTTTTTGGAAAGGGATGAAGTATTGGCTGAGTTAAGGGGGAAATTAGTTCAGGCACATGTAAGAATGGAGCAAACACACAACTTTCACCATCGTTAGTTCTCATTTACAGAAGGTGCATGGGTATGGTTGAAATTACAGCCCTATAGGCAGCTATTGTGGTTCATAGAGACTCTACCAAATTGGCACATGAGTATTTCGAGGCCTTTTCAGGTGGTCAAGCAAATTGACAAGGTAGCTTATCGTTTAGCCTTACCATCGGGTATCTGTCATAGTTAAAGGAGTACAAGGGAGTGCCTCCAGCAACTCTAGTCCCTATTCCTCTATTGTTGGAGGGCAAATCAAGATGCAAGCCTAAAGCAATTGCACGTGCCAGGCTCAGCTGGGGAAAATGGGAGTTATTGGTGCAATGGCAAGGACTCCCTACGAAAGAGGCTTCCAGGGAATCTCGAGAAGACTTCAAAAAGATCTAACTACGACAAGCTCTTTGTCCAGAAGATGCATGATGCATTTATTGGAAACAAATATTCTAGAAAAACATTTAAAAATTAATAAATAAGAAGGATTCTAGAAAAAAAAAATACTAATTTTCTTATTTTATTTGATAACAATTTTTTAAAAATAGTGGTTACCTTAATTTGAGAATCTTTCGTATTAGGAATGAATTTTTAGATTTGTTTTTAATAAAAATTTTATTTTATTGTAACTCCAGATGGATATGATCAATAAAGAGACAAGTCTTAATTTTCCTAAAAGAAATATGGTTGGAAACTTGTTAGGGAACAAGTTTCCGACAGTCAAAAATAGAATTTAAGAAAAGAAAAAACTCAAGCAAGGGAAGAGAGAAATTCCCTATAATGTATCCATTAATTAGATCCTATACTAGGGTTCAAATCACACACACATTTAAAAGCTCCAATTTTAAAATTTTCATCGATGAAGATTATAGTAATCAGTACTTTTGCTCCCTGTAGCATCAAAAAGTTATACAATACTCTCTTTCTCTCATTCCCTTCCCCTCCCCCTCCCCCTTTCTCTCTCACACACCCCCCTTCTCTTATGCCCCTAACCTCAAACCTATAAAAAAACACTAGCAATGTAGTACCATAGATTTCCAGGAACAAGTGAGCCATTACGCCATGTATTACATACTCAAAATCTTCTAAAGCCATTATATGGGTTTTTACAATTTATAGAAATCATGCCTTTCCAAGAGGATAGATAGGATCATACTGAGAGCAGGGACTCAAAAACTTTTAAATGGAATAGTTGAAATTCAATAACTGCAAATGACAACAACATGTTGGTATGGCTCTGATACTAAATTGATATGAATCCTAGTACAGGATCTGGTCGATGGATACTTTTCAAGGAATTTCTTCCTTTCTTGCTAAAGTTTTCCCTCACTTAGATCCTAGGGTTTGATGGTGGGAAACTTGTTTCCCAACAAGTTTCTTACCACACTACATTTATAAAAATTTAGACTTATCTCTTTATTGATCATACTTCCTTTAAATAGGAAAAACTAGGATTTACAATAAAATAAAATTCTTACTAAAAACAAATCCATAAAATATTTCTAATATAAAAGATTTTCAAAATTAAGGTAACTACTAAATTTTTTTTTTTACAAAAATACAATTAACTAAAATCAGAAAATTACTATTTTCTAAAATATTTCATTTTTACTAATTTCTAAATATCTTTTTAAAATATTTCTTTCCAATAATATGCACTTTCTAAAATAATTCTTTCTAATAATATTTAAATGCATATCATTACCCCCTCCTTGACAAAGAGCTTGTCCTCAAGCTCGAATTCAAGACGAGTCTTCTCAAGTCTTCAAGAACTCCCAATAAACTTCCGCCCTCATCCTCTTCTTTGAACTTCCTAGAATTTCCCTTTCCTGTAAATTTAGAATCATCAGGACATACTTTCGTAACAAGATAGTGCGCTTGTAGACATACAATATAGGCCACACGGACCTCCTCCAAAGAAAGATCAATATCTTGGGATCTGGACAGATTCACTCTAAGATTTGTGACTCCTCTCTTTCTCACCTTCTTTGATATTTCCTCCACAAAAGACATCTGACTATTAGCAATTGAAAGTTGAAGATTCTACCAAAACTTGTTATATTCTTAGCAATTGAAGTCGTGATACTTTGTGGGGATGGCAGTCCTTCCTTCCAGCAAACTACTCCTTTCCTTCCCTTGGTCTGCAAAGGTGTGGATGCTGCTCCTCACCTCTTGGAACTTGTTATGCCCTTGTAGCTCTCATTGAAACCTTTACATCAGCAAAATCAGTGCTGTCTATTGTTGCTGTAGCAACTTCTTGTTGGACTGCCAGGGTTCCTCCATCCTAGCCAGTGTCTGCTCCATTAGTTGTTCTATTCGTTGCTCCATTCGTTACTCAAATTCCCTCGTAAATATCTCTATCAAGTTAAACCATTTTGCAGAGTTTTCCATGATAATTGACTCTGATACCAAATTGATATGAACCCTAGTATAGGATCTAGTCGATGGATACTTTACAAGGAATTCCTTTCTTCCTTGCTCGAGTTTTCCCTCTCTTAGATCCTAGGGTTTGATAACTGAAAACTTGTTTCCTAACAAGTTTCCTACCACACTACTTTTATGGGAATTTAGACTTATTTTTTTATTGATTATATTCCCTTTAAATAGAAAAAACTAAGGTTTACAATAAAATATAATTTTTATTAAAAACAAATCTCAAAAATCATTTCTAATATAAAAGATTTTCAAAATTAAGATAACTACTAATTTTAAAAAGATTGCAATCAACTAAAATAAGTAAATTACTAATTTCTAAAATATTTCATTTTTATTTGTTTCTAAATATCTTTCTAAAAAATCTATTTTCAATGATATGCACTTTCTAAATTAATTCTTTTTAATAATATTCAAGTCCATATCACATGTGTTGCCCTCTCCTCTACCCAACCTCCCTCGTCAAAGCCCCAATCCATCCGTGAGCAGAGGCTCTAAGAAACATCATACTCAACACCTCCACCAAAATAAACAAGTAATAGGGGATCTGTCTACAAAAACAAATGTTACAAGCAATGTGATAATGAACTAAAATGCAATGCAGAACTTGGAGAAAATCTTCATATCCAAAGGTGGAACCAGATGGATTCTCTAATCTTATTTATATATAAAAAGAAACAGGCATTTACTCTTTCATTTACCTCACTTCAACTGAAAATTTGTCCAATAGTATTGGAGAGCAATTAGGATAATTTGAAGGAATAAGCAAATGTAGCGGTTGAATCGGTGACTGCATAGCCGTTAATACAATAAATTAGATTAGGAAAAATTAAACAACAGAAAAGCAAATACAGAATACAAGTAGAAGTCCCACCATTTGTGCTGAATCATGTTGTGATTTCACGTTTGGACTGACAGCCACAGCACTGAAAGAGCACTTGACTGTAGTCCCCTCCCCTGCTTCATAAGCAACAACAGCCGCAGTTGGATCAAAACCTTCATTGCTAATATCTACCACAGTGTCTACAAGTCTCTGATTTATCTCCCTTATCTCTTCAAGAAGGGCACGATTAGCCTGCGAAGGAACTCAACTTAGAATTCATTTCTGAAGCACAAGGTTCACCAATATATAGTAAAAGAAGTACATATCCAACCAACTGTGTGCTCAAAGAAATATTACCACCTTCAACTTAAACTCGTCATATCCCCCAGAACAAACAACATCAATAAGGAGCGATAACTCATAGACTCATTAAGAGTGATCACATCAGCATTTACATTAAAACTGAATTTGGTAGGTGAAAAATACATTGCAAGTTTTCATATAAATAAGTAGAATCCACCATGATAAACAGCTGCTACAATATGCAATAAAAATAAAAGTGAGGAGTAAATATATTAAAAGGTTATTTTTGAGTGTTTTTCTTCTCTTTTTCTATAAAAAGAAATGGTGAATTTTTCTTTTCTTTTCTAGTACACATTTTCACCAATTCTCACCAAATTTCATGAATCTAGTCAGAGAATGGCATGAAAAGTAAAATAAAGGATGAGATTTGATAGGCATCTTTATTCTCTCCAAATCTCATTATTACTCACTTTCCAAACAAAATAAAATTTACATCAAAATTCATCTGCCAAACACTGTAAAACAACTACCCCACATATTCAATACCTTTTCTCAAAACCATTTTTGACATATGATTGTTTTTATACTTCTTTGTGAGCACACACCTATGGGATTTATAATGATTATAGTTTAAAAGAATTAAAAAGTGATTTAGCAATTTGTATATTATTCTTTGTCGCACCTAAGGAGTTGTTATCCTTTGGTGTTCTTATACATTCTTTCTTACCTCAAATATAATTTCTTTTTTCTAGAACAACAGCATTTTGGGATAATCAATAATCTAATGAATACAATTGTACAATGTTAATCACCCAACAAATTTATCACTCATTATCTTCTCAGTTAAGTTACTTTCTACCATTTGTATCTACTTTGGAATTCAGGAAAAGGGGGGGGGGGAAACCAGGAAAGAAAACCAGAAAGATGCCATGTAAAGGAGATGGCAGCGAATAAGAGTATTGAGAAAACAACTATTAGTACAGAAAAGAAGGCATTGTAGCATCTGTTGGATTTATTTTACATAACCAAGGATTGAGATAATGGACAATTAAGAAATCAAGGCAAGATTGGTTAAGAAAGGCATTAGCTATAGTATGTTACAGACAATTAGGAAACAAATTTGATCAGTCTATCTTTGTACTGTTACAGACCTTAGATGAGTGATGGGAACCCACACAACATTGGCGCCCTTATGAGCACAAGCATGTGAATTGGATTGGCATTGTTCATATTTTTTAGACTCTTTATTGGGTTTATTTGTAATTTTTTGCCAACTTTAGGGCCATAATTTCATTTTATGATTTTCACTCTTGTTTCTCCCCTCCCTAATCTTTCCCCGCCCCTCTTCTTTTTTGCTCCTTTTCTCCTTTGTTCTCTTCTTCCTCTTATGTCCTTCTCTCTCATGTTCTTCTACACCAATAGACTTCAAAAAATTCAAAATTGTGACATCAATCTTTAAAATATATATATATCTGCAACTACCTCAAGCTTTCATTATCTCCGGGCATATTTTGGTAGCACCATAAGAATAGAATGGCCTCTAGAGGCAAGCAATCTAATGCAAATGACATTATGCTCATGAAGCACTCCAAAAGTAAGGTTATAGTGTTCATTATAGATGTTAATATAAATGTTATAGAATACATAGATATATGCTAATATGGTGTTAAATAATATATATACCTATAGATAATACATACATAAGAAAAAGTACTACAGAAAAGATGTCTACACTTGAGAATTATCCAACTAAAATTGAAAATCAAGGACTTGGAAAAGCTATTTACTTAATTGAGGACCTCGGTCAAACAAGGTTATCTTCATCTCACACAGAAAATATGTTCTTTCTTGATTTACCCAAGAACATCAGCACCCCAGGAAACTGAGATCAACCTGGCCTCACCTCAAAGTGCCTTGGGCTCTCCTTTGAGGCCTAAGAGCCTAATTGAGCCTGGCCACAATTAGGTCCAATTTTCTACAAGGTGAGGATTGACCTCCAAACGCTGGATTATTTCAATCAACAGGGCTCCTGGAAAATCCAGAAGCAATTCAATCCATCTGACCACATAAGACAAACCAGCATCTTACTTAGCCTCCCATCTTCTCAAACGAAAGAAATCAGGCAGAGTTGTTACCTCGATTCTTGGCCTCTTTATGGTATATGTTGCAGACAACATCATGTCAGATGTGTCAGAATTCCTTAATTGCTTGAAACTATCATTTACACTGCCAGCCGATGATCCAACATTGAAAGGCATTCCACTAGTGTTGCAACTAAGCTTTATTGTCCCATCAGATCCAGCTTGGGTGACAAAGTTTCTTGCTTGTAAGCGACAATTTGTCATGGCAACCAAGTCCTCACCAACTGCAGCTCTTGATCCATTACCTGATGCTGATCCTGCTAGTCTATCAAACATACCAACAAGTAACCCAATGTCACTGACAGAAGAGCTAAATGCCTCATGCGAGATCGATTTAACCTGAAATAATCAGGATGCCATCATGAACAAGTTTATTAGCAAACATCACCAAGTTTTTGCACTGCAACAATCAGATAGGATATCAAATCAACTTTCACTGACCACTTTCATCAGGCGTTCCACAGGCTGCTCTGAAATACTCGACTTGCCAGACACTATTTTTGATGCTTTATCATGATTCTCATCCACAGGAGAAAACTCAGCCAACAAGGGTGATGCTGACATCGCAGGAGTAGAAATGATAGGGCATGGAACTGGTGCTGGTGCACAAGTTGTCTGTCGATGTCCAACGTTTCCAGCATTTGCAAGTGAAGAGACACCAGTGTTGAGTTTCTCTGAATCCCCAAGCGCTGGGGATGGAGCCATAGGTGTTAAGGGAGATGGAACAACAAAAGATGAGGTTGAAGATTGCAAAGGGGTTCCATCTTTTGATAAAAGATTTGGCCGGTCAACCTGGGGTGAAGGAATCTGAGGTATTTGAGGAGATGCTGCCTGATGAAGTTGTGGAGATGAAATAGGAAGCAGAGATCCTGACTTCAACTGTTGTTGGTGGTAAGTAGTTATCCGTGCTGCCGAGTGATGTTGTGGAAAAGCTCCCACTTTGGATCCCATTTGCCTCACCCTCATATCATTCACCTCATTCACCTGATGAACCCACTGCATTTGTAGAATCTGTGAAGACTGCTGTTGCTTTGTTTGCTGGTGCAACTGTGGCAGATGATGTTGTATCAAATTTTGCTTCTGTTGCATCATTTGCTGCTGCATCTGGCACTGTTGAAGCTGTTTCAGTTGTTGGCTCTGCGTCAACTGCCGCTCTTGCTGGTGTTTCAGATGCTGTTGTTGAAGTAAACCAGAATTAGCTTGAAGCTGATTTACATTTGACTGTAGCATGTTCCCCGCACTCTGGGATATTATGGTGTTAACTCTTGCCTGCGGGGAATCACTTGCAAGATTTTGCTGCAAAGAACTCAGAGAACCTCCCTTTCCTGAATCCAAAGTAGTAGGCTGCAGTGAATTCATCATAGTATGCTGTGGTGCTGAAGCGGCAGACATGGTAGAAAGAGAATCACACCGCGCATCTGTTGCCTTGTTGACCTGCAACCGAGGGTTCATTTGATTTTCATGTGACAACACTTGTGAAGTTTGGGATTGTGGCTGCTGTGGCTGCCGCACAGTTTGCACGTGAGATTGATGAATTTGTTGTCCCTGCTGCAAAAAAGCAGATGTTGGCTTCCTTCTCCTATTTGCTGAATTAAGAAAATGGTTTATCTGTTTCTCAAAGCAATCCAACTTTTCTCTGTGACCAGGTTCGATACTATTCTTGGGAAGCTGCAAGAAGAGTATCATGCGTTCTGTTATACCCTTGAAAAATTTTAGCCTCTCAATTTGGTCCATCTTTGGTGGTTGAGGAAGAGATTCATGCTAGCAACAGCAAGAATAACAAAAATAATTAGCCAAATGGCAACCGGAATAGGTGTGATTCACAAAGCTATGTGCCAAATGTAATATATGCTCTAGAGTTCTCCTTTTTAAGGATACCACCTAAGACAACAGATTGTGATTTGGACCTCCCAACTGATATATGTATTTTTTTTTTTTTTTTTTTTTTTTTTTTTTTTTTTTTTTTTTTTTGTTTTTTTTTTTTTTTTTTTTTTTTTTTTTTTTTTTTTTTTATGTATGTATGTATGTATGTATGTATGTATGTATGTATATGTACACACATATATTGCATGGTACCTTCAACTGAATTTTGAAGGCAAGAAGGACAGTCAATAAATAAAAGCTACACTCAGTGAATCTCACAATGGACAAATGAAGAGATACTTTACCTGCTGCAACCTAACAGCAATCTTTTGGCGCACTTCACTTAGCTCAGGTAAGTACATCTCTTTCATGGCTTGAATCTGCAATGAAAGCCCAGCAAACCGTCAGCATCATAGAATGAATATCATGCTGCCTCATTCTAGGGATAAAGAGGTTAACAAGGTTTGTCTGCTAATATAACCAGAAATTATCAATCATGCTATTTCTTAGTGTTAACACAGTATATAAGACATATCACAGGCATGTAACCCACAGCACATAACGGTATAAAACACTCTAACCATTTTATTCTTCGTATCTTCACCTGAAAGAAGGCCCTTTAAAAACTTCATAAATGCTTTCACAATTAATTACTATTTTATCTTTAACTTTACTTTTTCTTGCTTCTGAATAATCATTCAGAAAAGTGGTAAAGAATGAGAAGATAGTTCTTACTTTCAATGACTGAAGGATTTCAAAATTTACATGGATAGAATGGCACCTTTCATTCGTAGGAATAGAAATAAAAGTTTAAAAATGAACAATCACAAAGATTTAACAAAGCTTCCAACCCTTAGAATCTCAGATCTAGAACATCATCACCAAGCAAGCCAAATATTTTTATATGATGCTGGCATGAATAAGAATTGCTCCCCCAATGCCCAAGCATTTGTTTCCACCCAATCTGAATGCACCAGAGTACAGCCAACTGTGGTCTATGCAAAAAAAATATAATAGTTTTGCTTCCTTTATTCCTACCAAAGCCCTTAAATATTAGTGAGTGGAAAATCTAGCACTACAATAGTGACACATATGAAATGTACCAGGAGAAAATAGCGGAGAAAATACCACTAAAATCTTGTCTTCGTTGTTTCAGTATTCATGACAGAATGTCAAAGGGTTTCAGTTCTTACAATTCCTATTCTATTGAAATCCATGCTCCTTAATGTCACTTCCATTTAAGTATTTTAAAACTTTATATGTGCACCTTGTCATAAAACTTTTCCCTCCCAGAAGCTTACCGTGAGTGGCTTTTAAGGAAAGTTTTAAGAGTTATTCCAAACAAGTCATGCAGCATTAAAAATAGAAACATGTCTAAGAAAAAATCACTATGTTGCCATCAAACTAACAAATTGACCAAAAACTAAGCCAATCAATATAAAAAAATCAAAAGTTGATTAAGGTTGAACCATACTAGCAAATATCCATGAATTGAGTATCAGAATAGATTATGTTAATTGCATCAATCAAGAGGATCAATTTTGGCACATGATAATACCACTAGAGAATGACGGAGAAATTATTCTGAATGTTGTTTGGTAATAATCACTGAGGACTCAAGGAATAACCAAATAATCTCTACAAACAAAAGAACTGCCTATTAGAGGAATCAAATCATGCAAAAATAAAGAGAGTTAGAGAAAAAAGATTGTAGATCACTTGAAGGTTATAACCTTGGCGGGAATAAAGGTGCTCTGTGTTTGAAAACTCTATGTAGCACAATAATTAAGTAAGATTTTGAAAATGTATAATGCTTAGACAATAGCAGATATATATGGACATGTAACAATAATGGTAATGTCAAAGTGAAGCCACAAAGTCTGAAAGTTCTCAAGATTTAAAGAGTACGATGCAAAATGGTCCTATAAGAAGCCGAGTGGTCATGAGATGAAGGAGATGGTCACTGCATTCCATGGAAAGCATATGTAAGTCTCATGTTCTAGTGATGGTTACTTTGTTTTCTTCATTTGGAGGCTGTATGGGGTTGGATTCTAACCCAAAATGATCTTCATTTGAGAGGAATGGTCGTGATGAGCAGGGGTCCTCTATGTAAAGAGCATAGAGTTGGTAGAACACCTCCTTCATTGTGAGTGGACTAGGGTTATTTGGAGTCTAGTTCTTTCTCTTCTCCACATTTGATGGGTGCCCAAATTTCGTGCACACTAAAATGTGGGCGAGGAGTTTTTGGGGTTTGGGGTGGGGGTCGTACGGAAAAGAAAAAGGTGGTCTAGAGAGAAATGTATGTGAGAATTTTTTAGGGGGTTGAGAAACTTCTTGTGGATGCCCTGTTAAAGAAATTAGCTTTCAGGTTCTCATCTAGTTCTCTCACTGTTCGAGGATGGTGGATCCCTTTTGCAATCTTGAGGATATACCATTTCAGCACTGCCTTGGTGCTTTGTAAAGCCCTGTCTCTGTAATTCTGTCTTTCACACATGTACATACCCCCTCCAATTAAGAAATGACATTTTTGAATAGTACAAAATAGGACAAAAATGCTTCTCAAACTTTTTTTGAGACATCTTAAGACCCCCTAACTATGTAATATCTGCATGCTATAGTAAAAAGATGAGTATAACTAGAATACAGGCAGAAAAACATTTTTTAATGGAAAAGGAAATAGTATTAGATGGATAAAAGAATGTACAAAAATTCCAAGGATGAGCCTCAAAGACTAAAAATATAAAAATAATAGATAAACTAGTGGATAATTGCCCTCCAATTCCTTCTCAATTCTTCCAAATTGAGAAGAGTCAAGGGTCTGATTCCTGAATATTCTAGTATTCCGATGTCTCCAAATACGTCAGAGAATAACCACAAACACTCCAAAGTGAACAGGCTATCTTTCAGCCCTCCAAAAACTCTAAAATTTTGTTAGAAACAAATTATGGTGGCTTTTAAGTCAAACCTACTAATTAACATAGAAGACAGACAGACAATTCCACGTCTTACTTCTAATAGAACAATGTGATAACAAATGGTCCCTATTTTCAAAATTATTATATTCTTCTCTTTTGTAGCAAATCATTGGTATTGATCTCATTAAACACCTTTGACCAAATAAAAGTCTTAACTCAAGCACGAACCTTAACCTTAAAAATAAGGGCTCACCCAGTATACAAAGTGCTCCCCAACTTAGTGCGGGGGTTGGGGGAGGGTGGACGTATATATACGTAGCCTTCCCCTTATATTTTTACAAAGAGACTATTTCCACATCTTGAACCCGTGACCTCAAGATTACTAAAAGAGCAACTTAACCATTGCGCCAAGATTCACCCTCACGAACCTTAACCTTCTAATTAAAATTATTTGAAGGGAATGAGGGTGATGGAGAAGACTTATAAGATGATGGGGGAAAAAATTGCAAGCAAAAGCACCTGAAATATCAAGACTCCAAAATCTAGCATAAGGAACATTATCTGAAGGTTCATTTCCCTATAAAAGGGAAATTAGAGAAAAAAACTCTACATTTTATATATTATTAAGATTTATTGGCCCTCCCCTAAATATAAAAGTTTTTCATAAGAGCAAATGAAACACAAACAACGTATAGAGACAAATGAGAAAGATAAACAAGGGAAAGTCTCCAATTCAAAGATTCTCCCAACAAAAAAAAAAAAAAAACCCCAAAATACCATCGCATGTTCTGAAAGTCACAAGAGGAATAAAAGTATGAAATAATTGAGAGATTAATTTCCAAAAACTATAATAAGAAACTTTCCCTCCAACATTGGCATCTCATCCACTATATTGGAGACTACTTTTGATAACCTTATTGCATAAAAAATTAGGTTCTAAGGGGAATCCCAAAACCATATACTTATTAAAGAAATAATGAGACCCAAACCATCCTCACACTCAGAAACCTCATCCCAACTAACCAAATTGTCTTTTTCAGCCGATCCACTTTCCGACCAAAGAAAACCTCTTATCAACTCTTCAATGTATCTACTACCCCAATAAGAAACTTAAAAGGAAAATAAAGGGAAATGTAAGAAAGCCATGCAAGGTTAAGAATGATACATTACCTGGGGTAAGAAAAGCTTCATTCCAACCATCTAATCTCCTTCTAACTCTATCTGTAGTAGGATGCCAAAAACGAACACTCCAAGGATTACTCCCCAAAACAACCCCTATTAAGAAATAGGCTACTCCTTCTTCACACAATTAGCAATAGTGTCCAAGTGGTCAAAAATCTCACTAAATTCATTTATGCCAAGAAGCTCACACTTGGCTATATTGATCTTAAGCCCAGAGATTTTTTCAAAGATGTTAAGGTAAGCATATCTCTAAGGTAAATTGACATTGTTAGTGAGATTTGACACTCCTTAATTCAGCATAAAGCAGCAATGGATGAGTGATGCAGGAGGAGACCAATAAGATGTGAAAGTTACTGTTTTCACATCAATTTCAATATTTCAATACATGCAATTTGTTGAACATAATTGCAGGTCATCAGTTTTTTATTTTTGTGGTTGAATAAGAAAACTACAATAATAAGTATGTTTTCTTTGAAGGGGTTTAGAAATCCTAATTCAATGCTTTAACATATTATGAAAAATTGATTGAAATAATTGATTTCACTCTTCTAGTTCATTAATATGTAATTTAGATAATTATGGGAATAAAATTTTTTCACCGAGCAGAAAAAAAGCATTGGAGGGACTTAGACACCCAAAGTTCAAATTAAAGGTCATGAGCCTTCACCTTCTGATAGGTGTCCTCTAGCCAGTTAACACAACTCGAACCAGTCTGAGATGTAGAATCTAGTGAAGCTACAAAGGAAACATATAAATATAAGGACATAATTCAAATTACACAACACAAAACAAAACAAAATAGAACTTAACTATGGAAGAGAAACTTATTTTGGGCAGAAAAATACGATGCACGAGCATGAAATCACGGAGATCAGAAGACAATGTGCAAACTAAAGATAATCAAACTCTCCCAAACAAAAGGCAAGCATGCTTCTGAGGTGTACTAAAGCAATCAACATGCTGTTCCATTTTTCATCTTATTAACTTCATCTTAAGCCAAGTGGAAGTGGTTAAAACAACATCACTCCTTTCAAGAGTAAATGTGCTTTCTGGTACTAATAATTTTAGAATAAAATATATACACATGAATGAATCCAAGAATGATAAGCAACAAAAAGATTAAATCAATATGAGAATTAAATCGATATGATAACAAATTAAATGTGTTGACATACTTGATGATGCCTCAGGAAGGGCTATTTGTTGTTGAAGCAATTCATTTTGCTGGTCAATCACTTTCTGCTGCTGAAGCAAAGAGCCTGATGTTTGAATTCTTTGCTGCATATCTTGTCGTAAAGAATTTGTTATCTGCTGCTGCAGCTGTCTAGGCTGGGATTGCATTTGAGACTGCAGATCCTGTTGTAGTGGTTGGGGTTGCGGTTGTTGCCCTTGAGATTGCATTAAGGTTGATGCACTGGGTTGGCTCTGCTGGGGCACTGGAACCTTTGACTGCAGCTTGCGAACGGAATGCTGGTTGGCCTGAATGCTGTTATTAGATTGGGTCCCAAGCACTTCTTGTTGCAGCTGTAAGCCAGATATATTACTCTTAGATCCCAACTGTTTTTGATGCATATTTGAAAGGTTGTTTTTCTGACTCAGTAACTGCTGCTGCTGCAGGCTCGCAAGATTGTTATGTGGGTTAGGCAGCCTCTGCTGCTGATGCTGCATCTGCACATCAGGGACACCACTTTGCTGCCCAAGTGACTGATTTTGTTGCATGCTTGTAGGATTTGGCTGCAGACCTGTCAGTTGCTGCTGTTGTTCTGTTGCCAATATTGGCTGCTGCTGCATTGCTGTTTGTTGTTGATACGAAGTAGTCTGTGGAGGCTGCCATTGCTGCTGCCTGTTTACAGACTGTGGATGTCGCTGAATCATAGATTGCATAGACTGCTGATAAGCAGTTTGTGGATTCTCTTTTGGACTAGATATAGAGCTTGATTGCACTGTAGTAGGCTTCAAAATAGAAGACGTTTGCATGATAGGTTGCTGAGAATTTTGCAACTGAGTTGACTGTAACAGGTTTTGTTGTTGATGCTTCTGCTCTTGTTCTTGTTCTTGCTTCTGTTGTTGCATATGAGATTGCAAGACAGAGGAAGGAATATTAACCTGCTGGAACTTTTTCAAAAGCTGATGCTGTGATTGCTGCTGGTACATCTGAGATTGTTGCTGCTGCTGTTGGTGTTGAGGAACAGCCTGTTGGGAGTGCTGCATTCCAGGCAACTTTCTCTGGGATTTGGCATGCATGTTGGATGACATCCCTTGTCCCATTGATGATCCTAAAGTATTCTCAGAAGCACCTGCTATGTTCTGCAAGTTTGAATCCTGGCTTGTGGTACTTGAAATTAGATTTGGATTACTAGTAACAGGAGGAATTGAAGCAGGTAAACTGACTGAATTTTGTACTCCAGCAGATGAGCTGTTGTTTACAATATTTGGTGGCAACAGCTGTTGACTGGGCTGCATTTGGTTTCGACCCAATGGGAGAGCAAAAGATTGTCGTTCATCGTGTAGTTGGGATTGCATGCAGTCAGATGCTATTCACAATGAAAGACACATAAGCCATCAGAGAAATAGTGAAAAATGATATAAATCTATATACATACATACACATCATATAGCAATTAGGATTAAGATTTGAAATACTAAGTGGTTTCAGTAAAATATGCTACTCAATGAACTTCACTCAATCAGTCTAATTTATATGGAGAAAACTAGCTAGATTACCAACATAGCTGAAAGGCTTGATAGCAAAAGGGCCAAAAGTCAAAGTCACCAGTTCAAGCTCATGTTCCTAGTATTTCAAGCCCCATGAACTAGCTTAAGGTTTTTTTTAAAAAATAAAAAATAAAAAAATTATAATCTATAATAAATTTATACGCTGCCAGAGGACGGTCATTAGTATATATCCGGGAAAGAATAAATGCCAAATGAAAGCTTTAACATTAGATGAGGCATTGTATTCAACAGAAAAGGAAGATCATTGGAACTTTGGTGAGAAAATGAAAATTGGACTTACAAGTAGGAGCATAGATTTCATAGAAGGTGCTATCATCTAAAATAAATAAATAAATTTGATAGGAGTGAGGAAAAGCTGCACTGAAGATAAACTTATATCCCCCATCCACATATCTACCACAGGGCAATCTAAGATATGCTACCAACTTAGCATCTGATCACACATGGATAAAAAGAATAAATCCGAAGAATAAGAAGTATTGATTTTTTTTTTTTTTTACAACTACTATAGTACACAAGCTGCTACAAGAACATGCAAGTGGGACAGAAAGAAGTGGAGAAAGGTTCATGATGTTTGAGAAAATAAAGAAACGTATGTAGAGAGTAACTTGTAAGAAGTTTAGGCCGGTCAACATACACATAATACAATTGTATACATGCTAATGAATATATGATATGCAAAAAAGGAGTAAACGGATGCCACCTATAAAAAGCAGTCAATACACACGTACTAGCTATTCTTCAACTGGAAAACAGGGGGCCATGCATAGTTGTCAAATCGGGTACCATAGCACATACCAACTTCCTTTTATTTTTCAAATTTTAATATATCATATTGTATATCATAATTTTTTTCTACATAGAGAAAAAATGATATTATAGAAAATATATTAAAAAAATATAGTAGAAATATTAAAATGAAGTTGGGAAACATTGGAAGTGGAAGGATTTAGACTTAATATGGTAAAGACAGAATATAAAAAATTTAAGTTTAGCAATACTAGCGTTAACGAGGCAATGATCAAAATAGGAAATGATGAATTATCTGTAAGAGAAAGTTTTAAGTATCTAGAATCAATTTTACAAAAAGACAAAGGGATTGACAGAAATATATCACATAGGAAATGATGAATTATCAAATGTTTAATGACGGTCAAGATGATCAACTTACTTTAGATGAACTAAGTAGTTCAGAGAAGTATAGAAATATGAACTTTTATTGGAAAATTCAACCCTCAGAAGTTGACGAGGGTTCAAAAATGATGAAAAATGGAAAAAAGGTTGGACCCGATCATATCCCAATAGAGGTATGGAAGTGCCTAGAGAAGCAAGGTGTTGGATGGCTTATAAAACTATTCAACATAATATTGAGAATGAATAAAATGTCTGATCAGTAGAGAGAAAGTATTTTAGTACCCATATTTAAAAACAAGGGCGACATACAAAATTGTGTAACTTATACGAGTATTAAACTAATAAGTCATACCATAAAATTTTGGGAAAGAGTGATTGAAAGAAGACTGCGGGAGGAGGTGACTGAAAATTAATTTGGATTTCATGTCTGAAAGGTCGACGATGGAAGCCTACACCTCTTTAGACAATTAGCTGAGCAGTATCGGGAGAAAAGGCAGGACTTACACATGGTATTCATCAACCTTGAAAAAGCGTATGACAAAGTCCCTAGAGAAATTATGTGGAGGATTTTAGAATACATCGGTGTAAAAGTAGTGCATATTGAAGCAATCAAGAACATATACAAGAACGTAGTGACAAAAGTGAGGACATCAGGAGGATTAACCAAAGAGTTTCCAATAAAGATAGTGTTACATCAAGTTAAGTCACTACCTTTTTACACTAATTATAGATGAACTCACCACACACATCTAGAACAATGTACCATAGTACATGTTGTTTGCAGATGAGATTGCTTTAGTGGATGAGACACATGAAGGAGTAAATGCTAAACCCAAATCTTGGTGGAAAATATTAGAAGTGAAATGATTTGGACATAATAGGATAAAAACAGAATATATAGAATTTAAGTTTAGCAATACTAGCATTAGTGATACAATGATTAAGATAGGAGATGACGAATTATCTATAAGTGAGAGTTTTAAGTATCTAAAAACAATTTTACAAAAAGATTTAGGGATTGATAGATATGTATCACAGAGAATATAAGCAAAATGGTCGAAATAGAGAAGTGCATTGGGTATTCTATGTGATCAAAAGGTACTTTTAAAACTTAAACGGAAGTTTTACAGGATGGCGATCAGACTTGTTTTGTTGTATGGATCTGAATATTGGACAATGAAACAAAAACACAAGTAGAAAATAAGAGTTGCGGTAATGAAAATATTAAGGTGGATGTGCAGACATACAAGGATAGACAAAAAATAAGTGTGTTAAGGAAAAAGTTGGAGTTGTGCCTATCGAGAAAAAATTGAGGAAAACACAATTAAGATGGTATGGACACATAAGTATGTGTCCGATTAAGACTTCAGTTAGGCGGTGCAAAACTATGACAAGTACTCACATTAACCGAGTGAGAGGGAGATCTAAGAAAATTTGGATAATGACAATAAAACATAATATAAATTATCTAAATATAGATGAAGATATGATATAAGATAAAGTACAATGGCGTAAAAGTATCTATATTATTTAGTGAGATAAAAACATGATTATTATTGTTATATAAAGAAAATAATCATATAGGTGAGCATACAATATAAAATAGAATACAATGCCACATAATAATCCATATAGCTGACCCCACTTAGTGGGATAAAATTTCGGTGGTTGTTGTTATTGTTGTTGTAATGGTTCTGTGAGAAATATGCTATTTGTTGCAAGTCTTGGATCAGAATTTTGATGCAAATATCAATACTGTAGATTTAGTTTTAGGGCATAGAATTGTGCATTCAACTCTACCTGGATCTTGGGGGCCTTTGTTGGGAACAGCCTTTGAAGAATTTGCTGTGGGTGTTTGAGACTGTTTCTCCATTGACATCATCTTCATTGATATTTTTCTTAGATAATCAGACTAAAGAAAAAGAATAGGTATGAGATGATCGGTAATATTATTATTATCCTCTTAAAACAAAATTAGAACAAGATGGATGAGAGGTTTACCTGGCTTCGAGAATCAGTATAAATTTTTTCCTCAAATTTAACAGCAATTTTCTGGAGCTCGTTGAACCCACCATGTGAAAAGGGTAGATGCTTCTTCAAAGTATCCAATCTAACAAGTGAAACAAGATATAAATAAATAATCAAATAATTAATTTTTTTTTTTGATCATCTAATTCAAAATCCATAATGAGATTAGAGAAATTAAACATTACATCCTCTCGACAATTCGCTGGCGGGTATCGGGACGAAGCTGAAACCTCCAATTCCCGTCTGGCTGCTCGACCTTGGGGGCAGGTCTCCCATTGTTGTTGTTGTCGCCGAGTCCATGGTCATCCATCTCTCAAATACTTGCGATGCAAGGAATGTTCATGTCCAAACCCTAAAAGAGATAGAGAGAGAGATATGCAAGTGTTTCGATCGACTGGACTCAGTGACCCAAACACTGACCATCAAAAGCAAGAAGAGAGAGAAAGACTGCGGAGGGAGAGGGGTTTTTCGAATTCAAAGGATTCCCCCCTTCCCCTTTTAAAGCTCTTCTCTATTTTTTGTTTTTTTAATATTATTGGTAGTTCATATTTTTTATATCAGAAAATCAATTGGGTATAATACCAAATTATCCATTTTATTATTTAATTAAAAATATGAAAACAAAAGAGTCAATCCTAAGATAACCCAACGTTTAAATATTTATTTTAATTACAATTTTATCATTTTGCTTTATAAATAATCAAATATAATATTTATTTTAAAAATTTAATATTCAAATTTAGTCGATAAAAATTGAATTTATATTACTTTATATAATAATAATTGACCAGATATATTTTAATTCTTTATATTCTAATCTTCATGCCAATTACATACCACGTTTTAATTTCTTATATTTTACTAAATGTAAAACTTTTTATTTAAATTAAGTTTTATTCAAAATGATTTATTTAATTAGATATTTATAGTTATTGATTGCTAAGGGAATTATGTTACTTTCTACGTAAGAACGGTATTTTTTTCTTAAAATTGAAATACCAATACCACAAAATATTGAAAGAATATAGATAAGAGATTTATCTTATTGTTTTTACTTCTTTTTAATATTTTTAAAAAGAATATTTTACTATTTATAATTGGTTTACAAATTAATTTTCTTTCCTTAAAAGAATTAAATTATTCACAAATTTATTTGTCCAACACATTAGTTTTGAATTTTCTCCCTCTTGAAAATTATATTCAATTGTTTTCTCTCTAAAACTAAAAAAAATTAATGTTCTCTTTTTAATAAATCAAATTAATTCACATTTTCTCTCTAAACACATATATTAGAGTTTCTTTCATTTAAAAATAAATCAAAATTAGTTTTTCTATTTCTAAAACTAAACTAAACATCAATTTTTTCCCATAATTTATAAATTATATTAAAGACACTAATTTTAAATTTTCCATATTAAAAAAACCAAATTTAAATTTTCTCTTTTTAAACCATACACATTAGTTTCTCTCCAAACAATAAATTTGATTTATATTTTTTTCTTTGTAATCATATAGGTTTTAGGTTTTCTCTCTCTAAAAGAAACAAATTTTATTTTTCTCTCTCTATAACTTATTTAATTTTTCTCTCTAAAAAATTTAATGTTAAATTTTATCTATTTAAACATATCAATTTTTAATTCTTTTCTTCTTTAAAAAATTGAATTCAATTTTTTCTCAATAAAAATAAATGCATTAACTTTAGAACTCTATAAATATAATTTAGTACACATATTCTCAATCTAAATATATAAATCTTATGTTTTCTCTCTCTAAAAATATCAAATTTACTTTTCTCTCTTTAAAACTAATCATAAAAAATTTTTTCTCTAAAAGGTTAATTTAATTCACATGTTGTGTCTCTAAATACATTAGTTTTAGGCTATCTCTATTTGAAAATCTAAGTTTCGTATTTTTCTCTTTATAATTTAGTATATTAATTTTTTTATCTCAAAAAAAATAATATTTTATCTATCTAACACGCATTAGGTTTAATATTCTCTCTAAAAAATTAAAGTCTAATTTTCTCTTCAAAAATTAATTTAATTCTTATTTTTCGTTAAATATATAATGTTTAATTTTTCTCCTATTAAAAATGCAGGATTTAATTTTTTTTACTCTTTAAAATAAAGATCAATAATTTACTTTATTAATTTATTTTGAAAATAAGTAATACTTTTAACCCCTCAAAAAATAATAAGTCTGTTTTTACCTATTTATACTATATACTGAATTAAATTCTATATACTAAAAATAAATAATTTTTTATTTTTTTCCCCCAATACTAAAGGCTACTTAGATAATAAAATAATGGAAACAATGTTAACATTCAGAATTGTCAAGATGGAGTTAGTGGTTCGTAGATATTACCAGTACCATCTCTCTCTCACTCTCTGGTATTGGTGTGAAGGAGTCGGAAAAGACCATAATGGTGAATTAGTATGAAGCCCACCTGTTAGGGTTTCTGGAAGATCACTTGAGCAGACGGGAAGATTTGTCCAAGGGAGAGATGTATCGATATAACTTTAAAAAAATTAAAATTTGTTAAAACAAAAAAAAAAAATTATCAAATGTATCACCCATATATCCAATTTTGAAAATTCGACATGAATAATATGAAAAAAAAAACACATGAATAATATATATTGAGTTTTGAAAAGTCGACATAAACAGTATTTATTGAGTTTTCAAAACTCGACATATATAAAGCATAAACAATATACGTGAAATTTTCAATACTCGATGTAATTGTTTACATAAATAGTACATGTCGAGTAAATTTTAGAAATTTTTCCCAACATTTTTTTAAAAAAAAAATTTAGTGGGTGTTATGAGATTTGTATGGATTTGACCCAATTTAAAAAAAAAAATTCTTAAAACAACCTCTTAGGGATAGAAATTCGGTTTCTAACCCATGATATTCGCGTTTTGAAAACTCAACCAATATTCTGACACCCTCCCAACCCATTTCAAATGTGTAAAGAAACCAAAAAAAACCTGCAATCCCATTCAACAATCCAAACCCAAACTTTGCAACTCATTGTCAAATCAAAACACCAAATCCAAATTCAACAATCTCAATCCAAATCCTAATACCAAAATCCAGCACAGAAACTAAATTCAACCTCCACAATCCAAACCCTATAACCATAAACTAAATTAATATTCAAACCGAATAATCTCAATTCACAGACATCGTTTCAAACCAAATTCATATCTAATTTTATATCTGAACAAATCTATCACGAATGAAGCAATAAAATATTTACAATTACAAGGATCAATGAAATAAAACATAATTTTCATTAATAAAACGAAATATACGAAATACAAAGTGCAGTAAATCAACATCTTCTTCTCTTCCTACTATAATATCTAACACTAACATCTGGTCTACTTACACTAGGATCAGGATGTATAAGTCCCTGATCATCTATCTATGAAATCTGAGAAGGACCATCATCATTTTGGGGGGTAAAAAGAACTGGTGAGGATACATGGAAGAATGGTGGGCCACCTCCTCCCTAAACTTGTGTCAACCCCTCACCATGTCAATGTCCAAACAAACTCCCACTACAAAAACATATACATGTGTAAGTTAAAAAGACGAATATAGATTATTGATATAGATAAAAAATGAATAAATTTAAAACTTACAACTTGACTCAAGTAAACTCCCCAACGGCCTATAAAACGGCGGGTAATCGTACAAAACCACGTCGGATAAACAAGGTCAACAGTGTCAAACTCAACTAAGTAGTCCTGTCGCGTAGTCCAAATCTCTATATAATGTGCGTGCTCCAGCAACCAATCAACGTCCTGTGGACCATGTGTCGTAGTTTCGTGGAGATGATCGTCTGTGTCACAAGGAATGGGAATGAACTGGATCCCTCCAAATTGGCATATAATTCTATCAAGATAGTGCCACTCGATGATACTAAAGCAGATCAAAGGTACCCATGCATGTCAAATTTCTCTACCATCATGACCATAGTCAGGTAAAGAAGAAGTACCTCCTCAATATAAGGTACCCAAACTATCTAATAAGATCTCTGTCTATCAAACGGTTCCCTATACGGTCTAACTACGTGCGTAAGAAGGGTAATGATATCAAATCGCGTCCTGCAACGTAAAACAAGTGGACCATCGAAATTTACAATATCTCGTCTAACAGGAACAATGTAAGGAAATCTGTCACGCCCCGAACCGGGAATCGTGAACAGCCGTCCGTTGACCTGGATGTCGGCTGTATTTTTACAGAAAATCGGGCAGAATCTCCCCATAAATCGGAGGTCTCCCACGTACAATTAAACCTGTATACCTGTATAATTTAACAATCATCATGTAAATTTAACAAATGGCCATCCCGACCTCAAAACAATCCACCAAATCTTCCAACCGACATCCAGACAATGCAAGGCTAACAAATCACCAACAACTCTAGCCACAGACCTCTACTGTCATGTCCAACTAGAGCATGAGCAGCCGCTACACCGAGCGGGCCTACATTTATACAAATATATTACAAATTTCCAAGTTAACACTTTAAACATTTACAAATGCCTCAATGCAAGTGAAATGAGAGTTTCGTAAACAGAAGTCCAAAAATTATACAGTCATCCCAAAATATGTACACGGTCAACTACGGATCTCAACATGACCGCGCAGGGTCGACAATAAAATATGAAATTCATCTTTCAAATTTAACTTAAAATCTCACCGTCGGACTTAACCCAAATCCATCAACGAGCTATCAAGCCCTCGAGCCAAATACATCGCTCAAGCACCATAATCCTGTCTGGGGAGGGAAAGAGGAGGGGTGAGTACTCAGGAAAGAATACTCAGTGAGTGAGTGAGTCAATGCAATCGTGTAATATGGGGTGTGAAACTGGAGTGTCAAAGCATAAGTATACAAATCATATTTCAAATCATCATGCTTTTCATTTCAACAATATATCATTTGCACGCAATATCAAGTCAAATATGCATTCAAAATACTGTCATCAAAATCATAGAGTTGCTAGCCGAAAATGTCCCAGCAGAGTTCTACCACGACCTATGACAGGCGCACCGAGGATGTTTTATGCGATTTTTAGTTAAAGTGCTCTCTACCCCGGCGTTGACGACGAACCTCGTCCAGATGCTAGACTTGGAGAGTGTATCCAAATCCTCCCCCTTTCGGGTTCAACCTGGCTAGTACCGTGTAGTAAATCTCATCTCGACAACTCGTGGGATACCCCAGGCCTTAGGCATATCCGGACGCCACCAAAGCGCCTCTCACGGTGTCCTTCGTAGCTACGGAACAATACATATCACAGCCCTCAAGGCCAATATCAATATCATATCAAACATGTGCCGTAAATCAGGTTCACAAACCAAATGCAACATATATCATAAAATGGCACATTTTACATTTCAACCACATGGATGCATATTTTATAATTCAACCACATTTTTGGACACTCCATCGGTTCACAAAAATCATTTCCAAAACCAGTCAAAACATTTTAAACACACGATAAATCATGCTCATTTATCAAACTGTTGTAAAGCAGGGTTTACATATTAAACGAAAACATTGAAATAAAACTCACTCACAGTATACGGGAGGGTCAATCACTCCCTACAATGCACAACAAGTGTCGAAACTGTGCTCCCCTCGATCAAGACATCTAACACTTACGCATGTATAAAATCAGCAAGTTTTAAACCTGCGCAGTCATGGGAAATAAGCTATAACTTCTGCTATACAAGTCCAAATCAGATGGTTCTTATCTCAAATTAAACATAAGACCTAGACCTAAAACTTTCGTGTTTTTGTCTAATAGTGAGTCAGATCAGAAGAGGTCGCTAAATGAGTCACAAGGTCACTACCTTAACTCCATATGTTTATTTATACCTACAACAAGTTTACAAAATTTAAGTGTTGGCATACTTCAAATGCCCTTAGCAAAAATCAACTCAACACACAGCATGCTCCATCCGCCTGTGCACCAGTGTAGCACCCGGCGCCCATGCGCATGGCACCCCTGCACCCAACATCTATGGAAATGCTCACAATTTAAGCACATGAACTCCCTAAACTTCAACACATTCCAACATCAAAAACCTTCCTTTACAAGCATGAAATGACATCCCTTTGATACACACAATAGTGCAGAAATTTCTGCACATTTACACACACTTCTCAAGTCTCTAAATGTACAAACAAACACTCAAACGCTATTACTAATTCAAGCCAAATTCTGCACATGTTTGCTTCCCATTTCCATGCCATAATGCATACATTTTCACACCACTTACATACCAAAAGTCTGCACACTTTTGCATCTCATTCATATGCCAAAACACACCTAATTTCACACCATTTTCATACTAAAAATCTGCACATAAGACCATGCCTCCAGCTCACTCAAAATGCCTCAATTTCACATACATATAGTCAATAACACACCACATTTCAATGCCAAAAACACAAGTACATCAAATCCACATTTTAACACTCAAAATCACATTAAAACCCATCAAATTTTATATTCAAGGTTCTACATTTTCCGGTACATATTTCCTTAGGGTTTCTCCCCTCAATATGTGCTCATTTAAGACTTAAATCAAACATTTACACAATCACCTTTCTAGATTCTCATTCCATCACTTTCATTCTATTTATAAACAATTAATCACATCAAAATCAAGCCTGATTCAATCCTAAAACCAATCAAAATTGGAAATACGATTAAAATAAATAAGTTTCCTATTAACTGAAAAATCTTTGAAAAATCATACACTTTTCATATCTCATCCGATTTCTTCAAACAATAACTCATTTTAAAGGTATCAAAACCTATTTTCATAATATAAAGATTGTATTTGACTTACCTATATGCAACACCAACTATAATGTAAAACACGCATCAATCCTTAGGCTCCAATCCCAAATTTCAACTATTTTCATACATATGTCAAATTAAACTCTAAACGAAAGTATTCAAATCAATTCAACTCGATCTCATTATCCTTTAATATGCTTCTTCCATACTAAGCAATCTAATTTGCGTAAATGTTTTAAACTTAACCCTTACATTCAAGCATATTCCAATCAATTTTCAACTAAAGCTTTACAAACGAGTCAAACAAACCTCTATCATTATCTAACACATTCTATTATGCAACGCAGCCCTATTTATATCAAATTCTGAACTTAACATAAATAATTTCATATGAAATTGCAGGAAAGTACATTTCCTTTTAATCTAACTTATTTCAAAGCATACATATAGTTTCTAATTCTAATTTCAATCCTACATTCGATAAAATAACTCAAATATCGAAAGGATTGCATTTCCCTCACCTAGGGTTTCACAAATTTGTAACTTTAGCGTCCGTGCGCCATTCGATTCAATCCGAAACCTACAATGCTTCCAATTCGAAGCACAATTTCATAATTAGTTTATCACTTATGGAAATCAAAATCCTAGAATTAAGATTTACTCAACCCTTACCTAGGGTTTTCATAGCTCACACCCTAATGTCCGTGCATCCACAACGCTGTCCGAGCCCTGCAATGCTCCTGGACTGAAGCAAAGTTTAACAATTAGTCCTAATTATCAAGGGAAATCGAAACCTAGAGTTAGGGTTAGAATTCATCTCTTACTTGCGTAGAGAAGAATTCGCAGGTCATTGTCTAAGGGCTTTCAAAGATCTGCAGTTAGGGACTTCAACGCGTTTGCAGAAAAGCCCTCGGTAGCGAGCAGCACCGCGCACGAGCGAGGGAAAGGCAACCAGCAGTCGCGCGTGAGGGAGGAGGGACTGTCGCGCGCTGAGGCAGTCTCGCGCGCGCTGGGGCAGTCTCACGAGAGTTGTCGCGCACTATCGCGCGCTGTTGCGCGATCTGTCGCGCTCTGTTGCGCGCGGGAGTAGCGGAGCGAGAGAGAGACTGAGGAAGACTGAGGGATGGCGACCCGCGGCGGTCGCGGTGGCTGCGGGTGGCGGTTTGCGATGGTGGAATCCGCGAGAGGGAGAGAGATTCGCGGTGAGGGCGATCGCGAAAGGGAGAGAGACCGAGAGAGAAGCCGAGAGAGAAGGAGAGAGATAGAGCGACGATGAGGGAGAGACAAGGGTGGTGGTTGCTGCGGTGGCGTGCGGCAACTCACGGCGGAGGCGGCGGCTGCCGCAAGGAGGAGGCCGCGAGAAGCCGCGGGAGATGGAGAGGCAGAGAGAGAGTGGGGGGAAAAAGAGAGAAATTAGGGCTTTAAGCCCTAATTTCGATTTTTTTTTTATATTTATAATTATTATTATTATTATTATATTTCTTTTTGTAAATAATTTTATAAATAATTAAGTGAGTAAATGTATAAATTAATAAATGAATAAATAATCATCTATAAAATTTTTATACTCACTTTACTTTACAAATCGGAAATACGGATACTTTAAATATCCCAAAAATTTCAAATTACATACCTCAAAATCGAAAATCAATATAATTAAAATTTTCTCTCTTTATATATAAACTGCGAAATATTTTATTTAATTTCGTGAACAAGAATACTAGTACGGACGCCGCAGCGTAGGTGTTACAAAATCTCTCACAAACCCAAATCTGAAGAAGAATCAGAGCCCCACAGATATCACGTGAACCAATGTGCGAGGCTATACACAACTGCCTATACAAAAACGCCAAGCACGCTGATCCCCAACTACGGTGATCAGAATTGTCTAAATCATCTAAAAGTAATAAAAACTGTAAATGTATATAATATGTTGTTTTATTACAAAACAGTACACCCCCTATCAACAACAAAATATAAACTCGAATCCACTGTAAAATACGAACCTCATCAGCATCCCCAGATAACTCCGTAAAAACCGACTCAGCCATGGTATACTCAAAAATCTGCTTTTAAATGCGGAACGTGGTGGCCTAATGCCCAACAATCGCTCGCACTCATTAGCCCATGACACACCCGTCGATCTACCCACCACAGGTAACCCATCGACAGGCAACCCTAAAAGAACCTCGACGTCCTAGAGGGTGACTGTAAGCTCACCCTAGGGGAAGTGGAATGTGTGAGTCTCGCGTCTCCATCTCTCAACCAATGTAGTGATCAGATGCCAATCGAGCGAAACAAATCGTAGTCGAGCAACTCCTATAAACCCCGGCCGCTCAAGAAAAGGGATAACTCGATCATCAATATGACTTGGTCCCAATGTCGTAGAACGGTCTCGCAACGATGACAAATGAGGTGGGTATGAGCATCTCCCTCCCAAATGCTTGACGAACTGTGAACTCGCTGTAAATGTAGAACGATCTTGTTAGAATGTTCAGGATCTATCTGCATGCATTAAGGAAAATGAGTTAGTCAAAATGTTTGAATAAACAATGAAAAATAATGATAAACAAAAAGACAAAAAAAAGTGAAATAATCAAGACAATAATAAACATAAAAGACAATGTCAAAATACAAATATATTGATAAATATATGGGCAAACAAAAGTGAAATAATCAAGATTTAGTGAAAATGTACATCAAATGATTAACAAATACACGATGATATTGAATACACTAAGTAATACAAGAATTAAACTTAAAAGTGAAATACAATCAAAATTCATTGTTTGGGGTCGAACAATATCGTCTATTGTGTCCCTGTCTGCCATAAAGACTACATCTCATTTGTTTCATGAATTTCCTCCGATTGTGGTCCTTTGCACTGCAACTCCCACATGATGTATGGGATGATGATTCTCGAATATCCATCTTGTTATGATACTGAGATGACTTAGGTCTTCTTTTTTTAGGTCTAAGTGATATGCCGGGAATGACAATTGGATACGAACTCACTGGCTAACCCGTTACGTCTCCCAGCGGCATGAAATGATGCTCATAAACCCTGAGTTGGTGTTCCATGTATACCATTTCCCTACGATCATATGGACATCAATCATCATCCGTGATAATGCAGCGATTACTGAGAGTAAGAGATTCTATATGTTTGCCATTTCTGACATGTGCAATTCTCATCCTTAACATTCACAACATATTTATTTCCTCCCTTGTGGCTATACGGTGTTTGTCGATGGCCAGTCTCTACCTCAAATATCCTATAGTCTCGGCTAAAACCAACAATCGTATGGAGATTGGTCATGCTCATCCACCTCCCTAACATAGCCTGCGTATACTTTGTATACTTTTCTCCTCTTGCAATTCCTGCTCTTGCCTCACCAAATCGAGTTTCAAAATAATTCACTGAGTTATAAAAAGTTTTAAGCACTAAAGCTGAAACCAGTATTTTAAAACCCGGACCGGACCGACCGGTCTAACCGGGGTCGTTCGGGAACCGGACCAAGAGTTGGTCCAGGTTTTTTAAAATAACTGGATTTTAAAAAAATCAGTCAAATTTAGTCAAACTTGGGTTGGACCGGACGGTTGGTTTAGAAACCGGCCCAGTCCAACCGGGTTTTTTAATTAGTGGAAAAAAGATGCAGTTGTGGTGATCCAAACTCAGGACACTAAGGAGTGTAATGATTTATTTGAGTTGTGAAAGTCACTGGACTACAGTGTTATGTTGTTATTTTTTTCCTTTCTTTTTTTTTTATTTTATCTCACCTCTTCATTTCTTTTTTTTTCCAATTGTTTTTCACTTGGATTTTTTTTCCCTTCTCATAGGTCTTTTTTTATTATTTAAATTAGATTTTGATATTTCAATCTACTATTTAAATTAAGTTTTAATATATTTGAATAATATTTCGTATTAAATTTATGTGAGATATTTAGATGAATAAATTATATTAATGATTTGATAATATTTTATAATTAGATATGTGATTTTTTGAATTATTAATATATTATAATTTAAATTTATTTATAATATCATTATGACGTCATTTGGGTTTTTCATCCAGTCCGATCGGTTTGACTCAATGATCCATTGACCCTTTGATGTGACTGGTTCGTACTCCGATCTGGGTTTCAAAACACTGGCTGAAACAGGTAGATTTCTGTCACCTTTTAGGACGGTATTATAGCTCTCACTTATGTTTGTTGTCATATAACTAAAACGAAATCCACCATCGTGAGAGAGAGTCCACTGTTTTGGAGAAATATTTGTAAAGCATTTAGGAGTATTTTCTTTTATCTTCTTCATTCTTACCATATATACAGTACACTTCTTGGGTTGTGGCTGTAACGCAACAATAGTGATAATTCTCTTACAAACTTGATTTTTATGGCGTGTGTTGAAATTGTTAACTACATGACGTGTACAAAATTGTCACATAGTATTCAAAGGTGCCCATCCAAACTGAGAACGAGCAACTGTTGCTCTTATCCCCTCATGCTAATCCGAAATTAAGCAGATTGGACCCTTCTTATCCCCAACAATATTCTCTCGCACATAGTATAAAAAGCACGACCATGAGGCAAAAGACTCTCCATCAACCAATCCGAAAGCCAATGGGACAATATGATTGGCACCATCCATACTACATGCAATCAACAACTTGTACTTGTATTTCCTATACAAGTGAGTCACATTTACACTAATCAATGGCCTACAATTTCTAAAGGCTGTGATGTTAGGAGCAAATACCCAAAAAACAGCTTTAAGTACCCTTTCACCACCTGCATTTGGTCCATCCAGCTTCCAACTAACTCGTGTCCCCAGATTCTTTTGTATTATAGCATCCAACAATTAAGGCAGTTATTTGTATGAATCATCCCAATCCCATATACTATCTCTATGGTCTTTCTCTTTGCTTCTCAAACTTTTCAACGTGAGATTGCATATGTGGTTTTCTCTATCAAAACTGTCTAAAAAAAAGATATTTTGACACTTGAATTTTCCATCACATAGTTAAAAATATGTTGACCAATCAAATTAAAATCTAGCTGCCTATGATTCTGCGTCAACCCAGTATTCACACATATGGGGACCATCCACACAGGAAATCACAAATGCACCAACATATTTCGTTCTACGAGCACGTAATCTCCAGGGACAACCTTGATTCCTTTAAGCATATTGCAGTTCAAAGTGTAGAAGTTGATTTTTCAATACGAAATTGGTAGTGATGCTCAACATGGTGCAATTTGACTGCATGAATAAGTTCATCATTCGTCTCAAATCTCACCCCCTTCTTCAATTCATCGTTAAAACTAAAATTATCGCATCTCAATCTACTTTCTTTCTCGAAAATCACATAATCATCATTTTCGGATACAGTGGTCATGAAGGGGATTGACTCGTCTATTCTGGTATAAGCATAAGGTGCCGAGCAGGTACGAATTTCTTCATCACCATCACCATCACTACCACCACCACCACCACCTTGTTCTCTTCATCTTCATCATTATTCTCTTCCTCTGCCTCATCTTCTGCCTCTCCTTCACCCATTTCCTCCTCATTTACATCATTCTCCATTTCTGTCAACACAAAATCCACTCGAGATTTGTTTTGTTGATAATCATCCGTATAATCACATCCTTCTGTAATAACATTTCACCTACAACTTGATGTAAGGACATTCCACCATCGACTTGATGCAAAGACATTTCACCATCGACTTGATACAAAGACATTCCACCATCGACAGTTTTTATGTATAATTCATGTGTAGAACTCGGTCTCATAGCCTCCGCAAACTCCATCAAATTAACAATATCATCATCATCACTAATCGGCACCAATTCATACCATGCATTCACACTTTGAGTGTTTGACATTGCACACTGATGATAAATCTCCAAATGTTGTGTCTTAGAATTTATCCAAAAACTCTTACATATCGCATATACCAACTCATTAAATGAGACATTATTTCTCACCCGAATCAACTTAGAAGCCCGACGGCTATAACCAACTTCATTGACACCCATAACAATATCACCATCAATATAACATAGCAATCTCACCACTTCTGTCATTTTATTCTAAACAACAAAATCAAACATGTTATTAACACATTAAAAATCGTAAATTCAACAACTTTTATAATAATTTCATACTGAATAAAACAATCTTAAACCTAAAATTATAAGAACTCTTTCACAACCAAATTACCCTAAATTCAATAATTTTTTAACAATTAATCAACTTATCATACAAAACGCCAAATTAATCATAAAAATTTCTAAATTCAACAACCCTAATAATTTTAACAAATTTAATAATTTCAAAGCACTAATAATTTTATAACCCTAATAATTTTCAGAACCTTAATTTGAGAACAATAAAAACCCTAATTTGAGAACCCTAATCACATTAAACCCTAATTTCATAATAACTCTAAGCAATTAATCAAACAAATATCATTCAAGTGGTTGTATAAGTTCTTAAACCCTAATAATTTCAGAATAAATTTAATAATTTTAGAACACTAATAATTTCAGAATATCCAACAATTTCAGAACCCTAATTTCAGGAAAACAAAAATCCTAAATTAAACCCTAATTTCATAACCCTAAAATCACATTAAACCCTAATTTCATAATAACTCTAAGCAATTAATCAAACAAATATCATTCAAATGGTTCTACAACTTAAACCATAATTTCAAAACCCTAATTTCAAGCAAACATCATTTAGAACACTAATAATTTCAGAAACCCTAATTTCAAAACAACAGAAACCCTAAATTACACTCTCATTTCAAAACCTTAATTTGAGAACCATAATTTCATAACTCTAATCATAGTCAGCCATACTTTCACAATAACCCTAAGCAATTAATCAAATAAATATCATTCAGGTGTCAACATGAGAGATTACCTTTAGAAGTTGGGGTTTTGGCACACAACAGCTCACGATCACTTCGAAGGAGACGCTGCAGTCGGGCGGCAATATGGGGAAGAACAGCAGCAGAGAAGCAGAGACAAGAGAAGGGAACAAAGACGAAGCAACAGAGAAGAAGATCGAAGAAATAAAGACAAAGCAGAGAAAAGAGAAGGGAAGATCGCACGCGAAGAGCGAAGGAGAAGCAGAGGAGGGAAAGAAAAAGAGAAAGAGAAGAAGAAAGAAAAAAATTCATTTTAAAAGAAATGCAAAATGGTCGTGTTCTCAAAACTCGATCAACACTGTTGGTCGAGTTTTTAAAACGTAAATATCATGGATTAGAAACTGAATTTCTTTTCTCTTGAGATTGTTTTAAGAATTTTTTTTAAAAAAAAAAATTGGGTCAAATCCATACAAACCTCTAAGTGTTATATCATACATAGTTCGTGTCCAAGGCATTCGAGCTCGCGAACAAATTGAGGACGGACTGTAGTAATTTGAAGCAGAACTTGATTGGCCTTCACAATCGTCTCACCAATCTCACTGTTTCATGGGTTTCTTGTTCCGTTAAACCCAAAGCCTCTATTCACCACCTCCATTCTACACAATCTTCTTCAATCCTTTCCAGGTCAGAGAAATACCAACATGCTGTGTTGTTTTTCTTCAATTATATTGATTTTTTAAAGCATTTTCCTAAAATCTGAAATGTATGAGATGGGGTTGATATGAAGAGGATATTAGTTGAACATTTGCCTCAACTCGCCAACGAAGTTCGACGAATCGAGGCTGTTCGCACTTATGCTAGTGGGTTTGTGTTTCATTTCCATTAATATTATTTGTTTATGGTTACTTATCAAAAATATATATTATTTGTTTGGATATGGACAATTTGAAGCTGTTTCTTTTTGGTTGCAAAATATAGAAACATGGGAATCAAAAATGAAAAATCATTATCACCTCATCTCAAATTGAGGGCATCATTTCCATTTTTCTAAGTGGTACTTGATGGGACATAGCCTAAGACCCAATTCAAAGGGATGACACTTGAAAGGTCCGCACACAAGGCCCAAATTTCAAACATGGGAATCCAATGTTCTCCACGACTATCTACCGAATAGCCTTAGTCGCCCAAATTTTCTGAACGATAGAGTTTCAGTCGTCCCGCCTACAGAACGGGATTCATCAAGCGGGAGTAACCTCCCCGATCGGGTATCCAATCATTGGTCCATCAAATGAACGAATTCCAAAGATCTTCCATCGACCAAATAACCGATCGATAGCCAGTATCTCTAACAATTCTAAATGAAGGTCAAATCACCTTACCAGTTTTGATTACCAGTTTTGATTTCCTGCTTAAAAACAGTATCTTTAAGATCTTTCAGTTAAGGAATGGATCTCTCCAAAAAACGAAAGTTCTCATACGATGAAGATCACGATCAATTCGGAATATTGAACTCTCGAGATTTTCGGATCGGTTTGATAAGGAAAGTAGGGTTGAAACACCCCAGCGGCGTACGACTCTCACAGGTGTAAAACATCCAAAAACCCTTTAAGTCAGGTACGTTCTTTTAACCTAACACATTGGGTACTCTAATTATAGGGAACATCTCCCTCTTTGATCTCTCAGTCTGTTTTTTTTTTTATATATTCAAAAACCGCTTTTTCTAACTTGAGCGTTGGAATCTCCTCTGCCAGAGCATCCTGCGATGGTTTTTGTAGGTTTTACATCCCCTCGACGGTAACCGTTCGAGTCAACAATGAGTCAGAATCTGTGTAACCGTAACTCACCTCTAACAGATTGGCACCGTTCATGGGAAATAGATTAGAGCAACTTTTTTTACAAGAACTAACAAATCACTTACGATATCATGCCCCCAAGGAAAAGAACTGAGACAATTTCAAAAGCCGCCCCCACTATAGAAGAGCGCACTACAACACCTTCTGAGGCCGCCCTTCCTGCGGTGCTCAATCACTTTATTCGTGATCATGTGGTCTCTCCTCGTTCATCTCATCTAGAGCGGACTCTATAGCCTGCGACTCAAGGACAGCCAATCGGGGCTCCTGCACCAGAGCAAGTCAGCCGCCCCCAGATGGAGAGGCTAGAATCAAAAATCCAGAACATGAGCAAACAACTGGAGGGCCTTAGTCACGTCCTTAGACCCGAGGGCCAGTCTTCCGTTGGAGGGTATAGACATCTTCGACGATAACCGTCACCCCCGCGCCACAAATTGTCCAAAAATTTCCGACTATGCCCCAGTAATCTTCAAAAGTAGGCCGAGCAGCTCGTTGCCGACGAATTCAAGCGGGTCAATGCCCTAGGAAACCAAACTTCCATTTATTCTCATGCTTCACCTCTTGATCCGAAGGTCTCTTCGGAGCCTATGTCTCGTAACGTACTCTTGCCCCCCATGGAAAGATACGACGGGACAACAGACTCCCAGGATCATGTGGCCCATTTTGTAACGGTGATAATTTTAAGAGACATGACTGATGCAGCCATGTGTAAACAGTTTCCCATTACTCTTTCGGGAAATGCGCTAAATTGGTTCAACTCTCTCCCGCCATTGAGCATAAAAACTTTCTCCAAACT
Organism: Dillenia turbinata; assembly: GCA_037126225.1. Lineage (NCBI taxonomy): Eukaryota > Viridiplantae > Streptophyta > Magnoliopsida > Dilleniales > Dilleniaceae > Dillenia > Dillenia turbinata. The sequence goes on from JBAMMX010000015.1 coordinate 412,215, forward strand.
ACGAGAACAGTTCGAGTCACATTTTGTGATAAGTAGAGAGGTCAAGAAAAAGCCCACTTTTCTGATGTCATTACATCAGAAGCAGAACGAGTCCCTAAGGGACTTCTTGGAAAGGTTCAAGGCAAAAATGATGAGAATTCCGTTTTTGAATCATTCCATCGCGTCGGCTATGCTACTAACAGGACTATGGCCTTCTGGCATTAAAGTATCGATCACGAAGAACCCTCCTGCTACTATCCAGGAATTTTATGCTTGAGTCGAAAAATATATCGTCGCTGAGCATGTTGAGGGGTTCGATCATAGAAGAGATCAATTTGTTCGAAATAAAGGTAACCGATCACCCAGAAGGTCCCCACCAAGGAAGAGTCGAGTGAATCTCCCTCCTTCACGGAGGTATAATAGTTGCACCCCTCTGAACGAGACTCCTAGCCAGGTCTTATCCTTAATTAAGGACAAACAGTACATCTGATGGCCCCCACAGTCGATCGAGAGTGACCCCAGTAAGGATAGAATCAAATACTGTCACTTTTATCACGATTACGGCCACACAACAGATGATTGCAAGAAGTTAAAAGATGAACTGGAGTTCCTGGTGCGCAACGGGAGACTACAAGAGTTCATCGACAGAAGGGAAGGAGATGCCCCCACCGGTCATCAGCATGAACCGTCGCGACATGACCGGTCGGAAGACCGCCAAGTTGCTCGGCCCCTAACTGACAAAAGAGATGGAGTAATACTCTAAATCCAGGATGGGCGAGTCCTTCGGAAGCTTTCCATTCCTCTGACAATTCATTAGAAAATGAAGCAGGACGTCTAATCACATTGATCTTCTATTTCCCGAAGACACTTTCTTCTGCACCACAAGAAATTCTAATGATAGATGCTAATAAATGGCAAGGGGGAAGAGGCCCATCATTGGTTTTACGGATGAAGACCCGATCGGAATAAACCCAAGTCAACACGACCCTCTCGTGATGACCGCCAGGATTGGGCAACATGAGGTCAGAAGAATCTTTGTTGATCAGGGGACAGGCCGTAACCTCCTATATTGGGATACTTTCAGACGAATGGGGTTTACTCCTACTCATCTCCAACCCCACGCAGGCCCCATGAAAGGGTTTTCAGGTGAATGGATATACCCCAAAGATATTATCTCACTTCCGGTTACCCTCGGAACACCCCCTAACCATACGACAGCTCCTGTCATATTCAACATGGTGGATCTTCCTTCACTCTACAATGTCATCCTGGGCAGACAGGGTCTGAATACCATGAAAGATTTGCCCAGCACTAAATACATGAAAATCAAGTTTAGAACGCCGCTAGGGATCGGAATATTGTCATGTGATCCAGAGCCTTCGACTTCTACTTCTAAGTGATCACCAGGGTATACTACTAATGCCTCTCTCTCCGGAATGAGGGGGTATTTTTTAAATTAGCAAGGTATCGACTTAACGGACTTCCTACAAGCATATTCCCTAATCCTATCTTATGGCGGGTCTAAATCGTCCAAATCCTATCGTTCGAACGTATCATCAATAAAAGATGAAACTCTCCAAATGAGTGGACATGACTTCTCTATCTAAAAGTTTCCTATCGTACGCGGGCCTAAGTCGCCCAGATTTTATCTTTCGAACATGTTATCAAAAAGGGATTGAACTCTCCGAACGGATGGACATGGCTCCTCTATCTAAAAGTTTCTTATCGTACGGTAGGCCTAAATCACCCAGATCCTATCATTCGAACGTGTCATCAATAAGGGATGGAACTCCCCGAACGGGTGGACACGACCCCTCTATCTAAAAGTTTCCTATCATATGGCAGGTCTAAATCACTCAAATCCTATCATTCGAACGTATCATCAATAAGGGATGTAACTTCCTGAATAGGTGAATACGATCCCTCTATCTAAAAGTTTCCTATTGTACGGTGGATTTAAGTCGCCCAGATCCTATCATTCGAACATGTCATCAATAAGGGATGAAACTCCCCGAATGGGTAGACACGGCCCTTTTATCTAAAAGTTTTTTATCGTATGGCGGGATTAAATCGTCCAGATCCTATCGTCCGAACATGTCATCAATAAGAGATAGAACTCCCCGAACGGGTGGATACGACCCCCAACCTAAAATCTCCTATCGATTAAACGTAAGGGATGAAACTCCCTGAATGGGTAGACACGACCCAACCTATTTAACGTTTTTACCGATCGGATAAAACTTCCCCACTATCTAAAGTTTTTAATAGCCGCGCGAGCTAGTACAAAACAAAAGTACTGGGATACAAATTTTTAAAGGAAGAGTATAAAGAATCAGATGGGAATAATGGGACTCATCAAGAAGCGGATCCACTGACAATTGGAACTATAGTAGGGGCTTCAAGAACGATCGTCGAGCCTTGAATGGCTGCAACCTTCTCAACTGGGGGCAAAGTATCGCCCAGACCCATTTGGTAAATTATCTCTTCAGCACACCTAAATCTCTCGACCAGATTACGTTAGGAATCTTTGAAGGCAACAGTATCCCTTGCGCGAGACTCCTCGAGGTCAGCAATCTTGCGCTCTGCCGTCAAAAGAGACTCTTCCCGAAACTGAGCCAGCCTCTCAACCGATTGAAGACGCGCCTTGCGCACCCTAGCCTCTACTTCTAATTTTTTGCATTGCAAGCTCAATTCAGCAATGTATCCCTCCAAATGATCTCCCACCCGCTTCTTCTGTCGCTCTTGGAACTCCGCAAGAGCCATGGTCTGAAAAGAAAGATGGATTGGGAAAGGAGCAATAAGGAAAAGAAGCTAAATAAATATAAAGAAGATGATACCATCAATCCAAGAGATTTAATGGCCCTGCCAACTTGTTTTTGGGACATCCTGTGTAGATCCAGCTTACACCGATGAAAATCTAACCAATTCACGATTCGGTCTGCCTCGGCCAAATCTATATAACTGAATTGCATATCCTTAGCACAAATTGTAACAGTCCCTCGCTTTTTTTAGCCTTTCCGTCCGTCAAAGGATCGAATGGGAATAACAGGTGGTAAAGCAGTCCCATCAAGAACCTTGCGCTTTCCTTTGCGTAAAGGCCAAACCAGAATGGCAGACGAAGGTCTCGCCATCTTCTCCATCACATTTGTGGAAATATGCGACCAAGCCCTAGTACTAGATGAGGAAACATCTCTCAATCTTTCCGGTTCACCCTCACCAATGCTCCTATTTCCCGTTGACTCACTTCCTTCTAAGACAAGAGTCTCCATCGGAATGGTTCCCGTTGGATCTGAATGCTCCGACAAAACAACCAGCCCGCGCCCTGACAGAGGAGAAGGCGACGAAATCTTTCTTCTCTTTGACAAAGGAGAAGAAAACTCCTGGAGGGCCATAGACGCCCCAACGGGCTCCTGAGGAGTCCCCCTCGCACTCAACCAAACCTGCCTATCGATGGTGTTTTTCTCCAGTACATTATCATCAAAGGAGTCCACGGAATCAACCAACTCTACCCTTCCACTTTCCAATAAGAGGGGCCTATCAGCCTTCCTCTTCTCTCCAATCAGCAGGCCAGCTAAAGACAACATCTGATCATCCAGCAGGGACTCGACCCATATGTTTCAACCGGTGGATTTACAATAACCAACCAAATGAAACGACCATGCTTAGATGCGGCCGGGGGCTTCAGTCCTAAAGAAGGCCCTGCAAGGGCATCGGACAGTATGGGGATGCAATTCTTATCCGAGAATTTTACAAAGTAGAATTTCTGTATCCAGTTCTTGTAAATGGACTCCTTATAGCAGAATCTCCAGTTAGACTCGGGCCGAGTCTGTAACTTTTACCAACTCTTGGTTGACCCACTCTTTCCACATCTCATCAAGATGAAAACAAATGACAAGATGTCAAAATCAAAGCGAAGATGACAAAACCCTAACAGAGAAACCACGGCAACCACCAGACGCCAAACACTTGGGATCAAGAGAGTTGGGAATATATTTCAACGGTGTAGTACCTCCGCAAAAGGATCTGTATATGAAACTTTTACTCCGTACTTAACTGATTGGTGGTACATTAGTACGTACCCTTCCGGTGCCATGTTAACCCTATCGTCATCCGTGGCGGATACCAAAGTGTAATCATTTCCCATCAGCATATCAGTTTGGAATTCTTGAAACTCCTTTATGGACATAGTACTCGCGATATCGCCGATGCCCGGATAAGTTTGAGCAGCAGACGTTTTTGCCATTGCTTTCGGAAATGACTTCTCTGATGGCTCTTGAGGAAGAAAAAAGAATAAAGGTACCAGGTGCGCATGAACAAATAGCCTTGTAAAAATGCCAAGAGGCGATCTGTATACCCAGACGGCAACATGTGGTGCCAATACGTAAACGAAAGATGGGTACTCATGGTATCTTTCTCATGAAGCGACACCCTGAGTAGGGAGCAAATGATGAGACATATTCCAAAACCAAATTCGAAGGGATGGTACTTGAAAGGCCCGCACACAAGGCCCACAAAGGACAGCTATCATTCGATATCCAATGTTTTCTACGACTATCTATCGAAGGGTTTTAGTCGCCCACATTTCTCAAATGATAGAGTTTCAGTCGTCCCGCCTACTAAACGAGATTTATCAAGCGGGAGTAACCTCATCGATCGGGTACCCAATCATTGGTGTATCGAATAAACGAACTTCGAAAATCTTTCATCGGCCAAACAACCGATCGATAGTCAGCAACTCTAATAATTTTAAAGAAATGTCAAAACACCTTACCAGTTTTGATTTTCTGCTTAAAAATGGTATTTTTAGGATCTTTAAGTTAAGGAACGGATCTTCCCAAGAAACGAAAGTTCTCATATGATGAAAATCATGATCAATTCAGAATATTGAACTCTCGATATTTCTGCATCGGTTCGATAAGAAAAGTAGGGTTGAAACATCCCACCAATGTACGACTCTCATAGGTATAAGACATCCAAAAATCATCTAAACTAAGTATGCTCTTTTAGCCTAACACATTGGGCACTCTAATCACATGAAATCTCTCACTTTTTGAGCTCTCAGTCTATTTCTTTTATATTTGAAAACTGCACTTTCTGATTTGAGTGTCAGAACTTCCCCCGTCGAAGCACCCTCCGACAGTTTTTACAGGTTTCACATCCTGTTGACGGTAACCGTTCGAGTCAATAAGGAGTCGATATCTATGAAATCATAACCCAACTCCAACAGTACTCTAGAGTGATTAATAGAATAATTTTTCTACTCTCTCCTGCTTTCCTTTAGGGCATGTGTGGTAGAAGGGGGAAGTATTGAAGGTGAAAATTACAAAGATTACATTTCAAGAAATAACTGTTACTTTTTACCTGTAGGGACTGGATTAACGAAAAGGGATATGTTTTAATCTTGTTTGATATAACAAAATAGACTATGAGGATAAGTTTTATATGATCTCTCTCTCTGTCTCTCTGACACACACAACACACACACAAAGACTGAAACACACGGTTTAAAAAATCTCAAGAAACAATATTGACCTCTTGTGAAGAAAATCATTAGTATTAAAAGCACTCGTTGTTCTGTTACATGACTTGTTGCATTACATCTGTAAATGTTTTCTTGTTATGTCTCAATTTCTGTCGCTAACCTTTAAAAGGGTTTCTCCTACTAATGGCATCATACAATATCCTGTTATCCGCTCCTGGTCCTCCCCAGCCAGGTAATTCATTAGTTAACTTCATATCTTGAGAGCAATCTCCTAAGACATTAGCAGCAACGCCCTAATACTACTTTGAACAATTTCCATCTTTGATCCACAGAGTTCTCAAGAATTGCCTTCAGTGTCTTAAGTATGATTCAAGTAGGGCTCTTAAAACGCAATGAAAATTCCCAGTAACGGTTTCTATAAGGGTCGAAGAGGGGGATGGGATGGGCATACCCTAGTTGTGTCACTACGGGGGTTGGATTGTGTTGCAAAGGAAAGGAGATTTCCACAACTCTAAGAGGGATTGACAGGAAACTGAAGAAAATCAATCGAACCTAGAATTAAAAGGGATTTCCATGACTGAATTGATAAACTTTATTGAATAGCAAACAAGAACAAATTGCCAAGTCGCAGAGATGGAAATGAAGGAGAAAGAATGAACAGGAACCAATAAGAAATAAATCATACTCATTGTTCCTCCGTCCTTCCTTTTAACAGTTATTAGTTTCTTTATCTCTTAACTAACTCTAACTAACTTTAACTAACATTTCAACTAACTAACTAATAACAGTCCTGTCTATGTCGACTCTGTCTATTCAGCAGCTTGCCCGTCAGCTTCCTCTACCTTGTTGCATAGCTATATTGCTGTAAACTAATTCTTCAGTTGTTTCTTCTGACTGTAGCTGCATTATTTCTTCCCCATGGTTTCCTTCTTCATAGCTACATTATTCTCTTTTGCATTATTCTCTTCTTTTATCTTGCATCAATTCCTTCATCTCCAGAAAATCCTTGTCCTCAAGGATTGAAAGTTGGATATTTTTGTTTAAGATCATGCCAGTTGACCCACATAGCATCTTCAGGAAAACTGTTACTCTATTGAACCAGAACCTGTGTAATAGCAGTATTCTCTTTTTTAACCATTCTCCTATCCAATATTGCCACTGGTTCCAATAATAACTGACCTTGATCATTGATTTCTTTAGGCAATTGAGAAATAACAGTTTCATTTCCAACTTTCTTTTTGAGTAAGGAAACATGAAATGTTGGATGAATCTTAGCATCACTTGGGAGTTGCAATCTATAAGCTACCTTGCCAACTCTTTCCTAGATTAAGAAAGGGCCAAAATATCTAGGAGATAGCTTTTGACAATGATAAGCTTTCAAGGAATGTTGGCAGTAGGGTTGAAGCTTGACATAAATCCAGTCTCCTGGTGCAAATTCTCTATCAGTCCTTCTTCTATCCGCCAATTGTTTCATCCTGTTCTGAGCATGTCTTAGATGATGTTTAAGATTATGGATAAGGTATTCGCTTGTAGTTAAGCTCCTGTCAATGACATCTAAATCAGAAAAGCCAGGCAAGTAAGGGTGGTGGATGGGAGGAGCTTGCCCATATAATACCTGAAAGGGAGTCATTTTTGTGGCTGTGTGATAGTTGGTATTATACCAAAATTCAGCTAATGGTAACCATTTTGACCATTCTTTAGGTTTGTCACTAATCATACATCTTAGGTATTGTTCCAAACACCTATTTACCACTTCAGATTGCCCATCTGATTGAGGATGATAGGCTGAAAAAAATTGTAGCTTTACCTGCTGTAATCGAAACAATTCTCTCGAGAATTGACTGATGAAGATCTTGTTCCTATCACAATACTCCTTGGCATTCCATGCAATTTAAATACTGAATCCATAAAAGTTTGAGCTACAATCACTGCTGAGTAAGAATAGGATAATGGAATGAAATGAGCATACTTGCTTAATCTGTCAACCACCACCAAAATGACAGAATTCCCATAAGAGTTGGGGAGTCCTTCTATGAAGTCCATGGTTACATCAGTCCATACTGAAGTGGATATGGGTAGAGGCTGTAGAAGACCAGGGTAAGCATCATTATCAGGTTTGGATCTTTGGCAGACATCACATTCTGCAATAAACTTGGCAACATCCAAATGCATATGTTTCCAATAAAATGATTGCTTCAATTTCTTATAAGAAACTTTTACTCCTGAATGCCTTCCTATGGCACTAGAATGCCATAGTTGAATTAACTTGAGGCGTAGTTCTTGTATATTGCCCACTACCAGCTTTCCCTTCCTGCACAGAATTCTATTGTTCCAAGAATAATGCTGGACTGGCTTTCCATTCTGCAGCTGTTAGAGTACCTCTTGAACTTTATCATCTTGTAGCCAACTTTGTTAGATTTCAGACATGAGGGTTGTACTTATGGTTGAGATGGCCTTGAGTTCAGCTTCTTCTGATTCTTGAGGTTTTCTGGACAATGCATCAGCTACTACATTTTCATTTCCCTTCTTCTATACTATTGAAAAGTCATAGCCCAAAAACTTAACCAACCATTTCTATTGTGCAGGTGTTGAGATCTTCTGTTCTAAGATATATTTCAAACTTTGATGATCTGTTCTTATTACAAAATGAGCCCTAATTAAGTAATGCCTCCATATCTGCACAGCTAGCACTACCGCTAATAGCTCTTATTCATACACAGGTAGAGTTTTATGCTTTGCAGTCAGAGCCTTCCTAAAGAAAACCACCGGTTTGTCATCTTGCAGCAATACAGCTCCTATCCCGCAACTAGATGCATCTGTTTCCACCACAAACTCTTTCTTGAAGTCAGGTAGCATCAGTAATTGGGATTTACATAAAGTAATTTTCAGATTTTTGAAAGCAGTTGTGGATTCTTCAGACCACTTGAACCCTTGCTTCTTCAACATCTCAGTAAGTGGTTTAGCTATAATTCCATAGTGCCTAATGAATTTCCTGTAATAACCTGTAAGTTCCAAAAACCCTCTAAGCTCCTTGACAGTTCTAGGCTGAGGCCATTATTCTATGGTCTTCAATTTTTCAGGTTCAGCCCTTACACCCAATTCATCAATAACATGTCCCAAATACTGAATTTGAGTAACAATAAAGGAACATTTACTTGGTTTAACCTTGAGCTGATGTTGTCTCAAAAGTTCAAAGACCAATTTCAGATGCTGCAAGTGCTGTTGTCCACTTTTGCTATACACAAGAATATCATCGAAGAACACTAATACAAACTGTCTCAAATGAGGTGTGAATATATCATTCATAAGTTTTTGAAAGGTGGATGGGGCATTGATCAATCATTACCAACAACTCATAGTGTCCATCACGAGTCCTAAATGTAGTCTTCTCTATGTCTGCAGCATGCATCCTAATCTGGTGGTATCCAGATCTAAGGTCCAGCTTAGAGAACATTTGAAAGCCAAATAATTCATCCAATAACTCTTCAATTAAAGGAATAGGGAACTTATCCTTTATAGTGGCAGCATTCAACTTCCTATAATCCATACACAATCGCCAAGAACCATCTTTTTTCTTCACCAATACAACAGGAGAAGAATAAGGACTGCTGCTGGGTCTTATGGTACCATTCATAAGCATTTCCTTGATTAACCCTTCCAATTCAGTTTTTTGAAAGGGGGGATATCTATATGGTCTCATATTAATGGGGTCTATGCCTCCTTTTAACATAATTTTATTATCACACCTTCTGGTTGGAGGTAGACTTATCACTTCATCAAATACATCTGAATATTCTCTTAAAATTTGTTGCAGAGCAAGCTGAAAGTGATCATTAAGATTATTCTGTTTTTCAGAGTTTACCTCAGTTACTACTAAGTGTGAGGACTGGACAGATTCTGCTGTTTGTACTTGCTCTCCTTGACTAAGTTGAATGAGACACAGTCTGGCAAGATAAACATCAGAAGATGACTTCAGGATCTTCTGCATTGTTGAACCCTTAACCACCTTCAACTCCGTCGATCCTCTCAGCACTATCCTCTTTCCATTGTAAGTGAACTCCATTTGTAAGGTTCAAAAATTCCATGTAATATCTCCCAATGTTGACAACCATTGGACCCCCAACACTACATCACATCCTTTAATTGGCAAAACCATGATTTTGGTGTTGAACTCTTGTCCTCTCATAACCTATTTGAATTCAGTACACAAGCTGGTAGTCTGAAGCTTTCCTCCATCTGCCAAGGCCATTGACATCCTTTCTACTTCTAGAGTTTTCAATCCAAATTTAGTTATCATGCTGGGGTGAATGAAGTTGTGAGAACTTCTTCCATCCAACAGTATGCAGAAACTATTCCCGCCTATGTGACCATGCACCTTCATGGTTTGATAGTTAGGAAGTACCATATCAGACATAGCATACAAGGATATAGTACATGAGTAGCCATTTCATCAGATTCATTATCAGTTTCTACTATTTCTTCCTCCTCTTCACCTTCTTCTAACCACATCTCCACTCTCTACAATTGTCTCCCTTGGCACTTATGACCCCTTTCATACCTCTCATCACACCAAAAACATAATCCTTTCTTCCTTTTCTCTTCCACTTCTGGTGGGGTAAGAGTTCTGAATGGTTGTTTGGAAGGCCCTTGTTGAATAGATTTAGGTAAGGGTAAAAGTGCAGCATCATTTCTTGCAAGAATCTTACTAAATCCAGTTGTGTTTGTTGGTTTCCCTGAAGTTCCTCTCCAGCTCCTCCTAGTTACAGAGAACTTTCTTTTCTCCAATTTAGCTAAATTCACAGCATGGTTTATAGATTTTGGCATGAAATCTTAACCGCAATCTGAATCTCTTCTTTCAAACCACTCAAAAAGCAGCTGATTGCATAAGCTTCCGGTAACTCTACTCTATTAAGGAGTTCTTCAAATTTTTCATGGTAGTCTTCCACTGTTCCCATCTGTTTAAGGCTCATTAATTCCCCCATAGGATCATCATATATGGTATTTCCAAGCCTAGCAACCAAGTTCCTCACATACTCTTTCCAATTAGGTAGCTCCCGAGTATACCTAGACTTCATATACACTTGGTGCCATTGAAGAGCCCTGCCTTCCAAGTGCATAGCCACTAACCATACTTTAGTCTCAGGTGGAGTTTCATCTACTTCAAAGAACTGCTCACATTTATGGAGCCAACCTCTGAAATCCTCACCATGGAATCTGGAAAAGTCTAATCTGGAAAGCCTTGTAGCTACTGCACAACCAGTTCCACCTGTCCCAACATTTGGCCCTTGCCCTGATTGCCAAGGAGAATGATTGTTGCTTCGAGTATGACTTTCCAAAACCAAGGATCTTAAAGCATCCATCTCCCTGTCAAGAGCTTCTTTATGTTCCTTGAACAAGGCCTTCATTGTATCTTCTAGTTTTCTATTTAGATCTTGAGATCTGGTTCCCTCTACCATGGTGACACAGACCTGAGCTCTGATACCACTGTTGCAGAGGAAAGGAGATTTCCACAACTCTAAGAGGGATTGACAGGAAGCTGAAGAAAATCAATCGAACCTAGAATTAAAAGTGATTTCCATGACTGAATTGATGAACTTTATTGAATAGCAAACAAGAACAAATTGCCAAGTCACAGAGATGGAAAGGAAGGAGAAAGAAAGAACAAGAACCAATCAGAAAGAAATCATACTCATTGTTCCTCCGTCCTTCCTTTTAACAGCTATTAGTTTCTTTATCTCTTAACTAACTCTAACTAACATTTCAACTAACTAACTAATAACAGTCCTGTCTATGTCTACTCTGTCTATTCAACAGCTTGCCCGTCAGCTTCCCTCTTGCCAACTCAACTTCTACTCTGCTTGCTTGCTAACCCTCTTGCCAACTCAGCTTCTACTCTGCTTGCTTGCTAACTTCTGAATCTCATCTCAACTATTAGCTATATTGCTGGAACCACCTTGCTTTCTCTGCCTTGCTGCATAGCTATATTGCTGTAAACTAATTCTTCAATTGTTTCTTCTGACTGTAGCTGCATTATTTCTTCCCCATGGTTTCCTTCTTCATAGCTACATTATTCTCTTCTGCATTATTCTCTTCTTTTATCTTGCATCAGATTGTCTGATATACAGTTTGTTGCCAAATCAGTCACCTACTATTTTTCATTGGTCACATGGTGGTGGTTCATGAGGGCTGTTAGGGTTTCAAAGAGAAGTAGAAGAGAGGAAAATTGAGGTACGAGAGAATATGGATAGCGTAAACCCTTTTTAGGCTTATCCCTCTCCTTATATATTAACTCAGAAAAGAATATTGTGTATATGCTCCCAGGGTAGTGATAACTATAAATTCCCGTAAACACTCCATGTCCGACAAAATTAGACAAGAACTCCATGTTTGATCAATATATGCTTTCTCTTGATAAGCTATCATTAGTGCTCCATTGGTGTTAGTGTTAAAAGTAACAAGCATTCTCTTTTTCAAATATGGTTGAAATGTTTTCAAACAAAAATGCTTTATTATACTCATGATGCTCTTTATCATAATAGTTAACACAATAGTAAATTATGCTTTAGACCAAGTTAAGCTCTAAATTTAATTTATATGTTAAGATGTTTCTGTGTATTTAAATGTATTTGGATAATGAATTTTGTGCATACAGGTAATAAAATGATAGGGGTTTATTCAATGTGTTTACCATAACAATCTGCACCAGTAAGTATGAAATATGTAAAAACTAAATGCACATCCTAGTATGATGAAGATGCCGTGCATTGCAAAAAGTTTATGATACACTAAACCAAATTTATCTATGACTCCTTACTTGCAAGGGTGAGATTGTGCACATTTGACCTTTCTAGATCCCAGAGTGTTTGGAGCCTTGTGCACTAGGCTATTGTGGAATATTAACTAATAGTACGAAAATAGCAATATGGCCCACTTTGTGACTGTAAATTGAACTTTCTAAATGAACTTATAATGTTGATATTTGTTGTTACAATGTATCTCAAATGTTCAATAGTGGGAATGCAATTACTCATATATATTGAAATCATGGTGCATGAATATCGTTTTCAAAATTTTAACTAGATTACTTTTGAATTATAAGATTGCCGACAACCAAGTGATCTGTTCTACTGTCTGTTTTGGAAGTAATAGAAACCGAACCAGGCAAATTTTTCATGTTGATTGACTCAATTGAGGGCCATCAAGGAACTGCATACACACAAATATATGTTTTGGTCATGCTTCTTGTAGTGATTGCAACTAAGATAAGGACAGTATCCCTATGACATCTTGGCTTTAGCACTGGGACAAAAATGGAAGTTAAGACATCAAGCCAATCTTTTGGATTTAGATAAACCCAGTGGGAGAAATTTGGAATCATAGCTAGATACTAGCAATATCCATTACGAAATATTTGGGTGTCTCCTTGATTGTTCAGCTGATTGAACTAATCTCGACGAGTCCTCAAAATTCCCTCATCAAAGATTTTCTTATTGATGTCTCTGAAATCAATCTTCCTTTGCTTGGATGTTTTATCAGCTTATTCCTCATTACAGCCATTATTGTGCCTCTCTAAATATTTTGACATCAATTCTATCTAAAATATGAATAACAAAAAAGTATTTGATACCAAGTTCCAATGCAAGTTGACACAATTATTACAAAATAAATAAAGACTTGGTAATGTTTCTTATAGCCATTAAGGATGTTTCAACAACCAACATGTGCGAATAGTGTAATTGACCACAAGGAAGACTTTAATTTTGTGCGTCCATTCTTTTGAAATCTGATTGGCGTTAGGAATAGTTCCTTTACAATAATTCCCAAATAAATGCACTTGGTGACTCATCAAGTTGTTGTTCTCCTCAACTTTTGGGTTTCTGTTCATTACTGAATATTAATGGAATCCATGTTAGTAATGGACTAACAATATTTGTTTTTCATATATATGCTTGATGTAACAACTAGTACAATGTACATTGTGTATATTATCTGTTAGAAATTATTTACACTTACTACTTGAGTAAAGTACCAATTGACTATTCGTCAGACTAGGATTGTCATACTAATGTTTACTACGTAAAATGCAATTTAACTTATTGGTGAGCATATTTAAGGATATAAAATGCTTGCCTTATATTGATATTTGCCAAATTCTTAGCTGTATTGGTCGGATTAAAGTGGTTGATCACAGATTGCATGCTATCTAGGTTTCAAGCACCATCAACTTGCCCATATCTGTCAACCTGAACAAGCTGTCTGGTATATTGGCATCTCGTATCCAAAGTTGCTAATGTTGAGCTGCATTGCTGGGAGAGTGTTTCCTATGCTGAAGTTGTGCTTGCTTTAGTTTTTTCTCCCCTGTTATTTGTGGTAAACTTTTTCCCCTTCTGGGTCATTGGCTGTTAGGCTTTTCTTACTCCTAGTTCTAATATTGCAGAAATTGCTTTACAGTTGGAGGCTTTGGTTGGAGACCTTGAAGATGACGCTGCTTGGGTTGTCAACAGGCAAAATAGAAACATGTTCTGAGAAGTCCGTTCAGATTCAGCAGCCCAATCTGTCAGCCCTTAACTGAGTTTCTTTACTTTGTAGTAAAATGGCATCCTTTTTGATAGAGTTGATGTAATCTTGTATTTCAGGAGCGTGGACTCAGGCAAGACAAATTGCAACTATGTATAAGGATCATGACTAATATTCAGCAAATTCTACAAACCGTTGCCAGATCTAAGTCGCAGTGGTGTCATCTTCTGAGGTCTGCTGATAAAAGAGTGGACAAAACCTTTTTAGCTCTCAAGCCGCAAGTTCTTGCAGATCAGCGGGTCCTACTTGCTTCTGTAAGATGGCCACCAACATTTGTAATGTCAGAAATGGGATGTGGGAAATCTTCAAGTCTTCCAAATCCACTGGCATTAATGAAAGGAGAAACAAGACAGATTTATTCACAAAGCTTTCTGGCTTTGTGTGCACTCCAACGTCTGCAAGCACAAAAAGAAAATGGACAACTTCATCATTTTAAAACTGAGGATTATACTATAGGGCTTTGGGCCATTGATGAACTAGTGACTCCTGTTGCATCAAAAATGGAATACCGCTTCTCAAAATGGATTGATCAGCCAGAGTTGATATTTTCCCTTGTCCACAAAATTACTCGAAATTTAAGTGTAGCAGTTGATGATGTATTACAGCCTCTGATTGATGAAGGAAGACTAATGAGCTGCAGTGCTAAAGACGCTGGGGTATCAGCAATGGTCCAAGTTCTCTCAGGGTTTTTGCTAACAATTTTTTCCCTTCACTTGCTGAAAAATATCAGGATAAGCAAAAAAGGCTGGAGGTAGTGTCTTCATGGCTCCACCTGATTGACCTTGCTATTACCCTAGACAATCAAATGCAATCACTTGTTGATTTGGAAAGTCATCTATTATCCTGTAACATGACTGAAGAGCTCTTTAAAGCCTTGTCTGCGTTATCAATATTTTGTGATAGGTCTGAATGGCTTAAAATCAGGGCTAAAATAGAGCTCAAGGATGCTTGGAAAAGATTGAAACCAGATCTCAAAGATGAGAGAGCCTGGTAGTTTGACAATGTGCATATCAAAGACTTAAATGAGGATGGAAAAACTGAGAAGTATCTTATGATTGCCAGAGAACACCATAAAGCTCCATTAGTGGCAGACACTGTGCTTAAGATTTCATGAGTGCTGATTCAAAGGTGCCAGACCTTACCATCCACTTTAGCACGAGCAGAATTCATTTGGTCAACTGCAGTTAAGTTTCTCTGGTACTTCTTCAGGGCATTGCTCTGGCGGTGTAGGAAAACTGAATTGTATAATAGTTATCTTGAAGATGATGCATTAACAAGAGTATGTCAGTGTCTCAATGCTGCCAATTATTGTGAATCTAAACTGCGAGAGTGGAGTGATGATGTGAATTCTGTGGAGTTGAGAATTGTAGAAGATGCCCAAAACATGCATGTAGATGCTGAGGGAAATGATAAGATCTGTTTCTTTGCAGAAGAGTTGAGGAGTCTGGAAGAGGTACAAACTAATTAGCTGATTGAGATAATTGGTGATGTTCTTCATGAATTTGAGTCTCTCTCTGGGAATACATCGAAAACAGGGATTGTTTTGGGCTAGAGCAAGAAGATTTTTGTTCAATTAGAGATTCGTCAGACATGGATTTAGCTGCATCTACTGTTCTTGTAGAAGCCTTGGATGGTTGAAGGAACCGGCTTGACCTTCTCAGGACAAATCTCAATTCAAAAGATTTTTTGGATTTATGGAGGAGTGTCGCCGATGGACTTGACCACTTCATCTTTTGCAGCATTCTAATGAGCGATATGAAGTTCTCTGATAGCGGGGTTAGTCAGCTTGGAGCTGACATGCGTGCTTTATTCCATGCTTTTAAGCCTTACTGTGCAGGACCTGAAGCATTTTTTTTCCTTGTATTAGAGATTCCCTCAAACTCTTAGATATGGACAGGGAACAAGCAATGCTTGTCCTTTGTAATGTTGAAAACAGAATAAAATCTTTGCATTTTTGCAGAATTATGCACTTGTCCTCCGATCAAGCTGAGAAGGTTTTAAGGAGCAGAAAGTTTGGAGTTTGATATTTTATTATAAAAGATATGGAAACCTGTGTAGGTGTTTTTTCAGTTCCCCCCCCCCCCCTCCTTTTTCTAGCTTGAGAGGGAACTATTGCATTTTTCATATGCCAATATATTCACATAAGGAATCCCAGGATGAGTGTGATGCTTCAATTGTTTGTGACAATTCTGGTATTTGCCGTAACATGAGCAAAGAATTTGTGTCTAAGAGGTAAAGAAAATCATCTAGTTTATTTTTAGTATTATCTTTTCTATTTTTATTTTTAAACTTTAATTTTATATATATATATATATTTTTTTTATATTTGTAATCATATTGTTATTGTTGTAGGTAAAGAAAATCATCTTTTGAAGTAGTTTAGGTTGGTCACATTCTCTCTCTTTGTTTAGAGCGCTTTGGTTTCCTGGGTCATAGTTCATGTGCCTTACTTTTGGAGGCAAAAAAAAAAAAAAAAAAAAAAAAAAAAAAAAAAAAAAAAAAAAAAAAAAAAAAAAAAAAAAAAAAAAAAAAAAAAAAAAAAAAAAAAAAAAAAAAAAAAAAAAAAAAAAAAAAAAAAAAAAAAAAAAAAAAAAAAAAAAAAAAAAAAAAAAAAAAAAAAAAAAAAAAAAAAAAAAAAAAAAAAAAAAAAAAAAAAAAAAAAAAAAAAAAAAAAAAAAAAAAAAAAAAAAAAAAAAAAAAAAAAAAAAAAAAAAAAAAAAAAAAAAAAAAAAAAAAAAAAAAAAAAAAAAAAAAAAAAAAAAAAAAAAAAAAAAAAAAAAAAAAAAAAAAAAAAAAAAAAAAAAAAAAAAAAAAAAAAAAAAAAAAAAAAAAAAAAAAAAAAAAAAAAAAAAAAAAAAAAAAAAAAAAAAAAAAAAAAAAAAAAAAAAAAAAAAAAAAAAAAAAAAAAAAAAAAAAAAAAAAAAAAAAAAAAAAAAAAAAAAAAAAAAAAAAAAAAAAAAAAAAAAAAAAAAAAAAAAAAAAAAAAAAAAAAAAAAAAAAAAAAAAAAAAAAAAAAAAAAAAAAAAAAAAAAAAAAAAAAAAAAAAAAAAAAAAAAAAAAAAAAAAAAAAAAAAAAAAAAAAAAAAAAAAAAAAAAAAAATTAAAAAAAAAAAAAAAAAAAAAAAAAAAAAAAAAAAAAAAAAAAAAAAAAAAAAAAAAAAAAAAAAAAAAAAAAAAAAAAAAAAAAAAAAAAAAAAAAAAAAAAAAAAAAAAAAAAAAAAAAAAAAAAAAAAAAAAAAAAAAAAAAAAAAAAAAAAAAAAAAAAAAAAAAAAAAAAAAAAAAAAAAAAAAAAAAAAAAAAAAAAAAAAAAAAAAAAAAAAAAAAAAAAAAAAAAAAAAAAAAAAAAAAAAAAAAAAAAAAAAAAAAAAAAAAAAAAAAAAAAAGTAATATATCAGCACATTTATTACCTTCCTGTGAGACATAACAAATCTAGATAATATCTAATTGTCTGATTATGATTATACATTCTGTGAGAATATGATAGTTCGGGTGAGATACTTCATTATCCAAGGATAGGGCATTCACAACATCCGTGGAATCGAGCTCCAAGATGACCTGAGTATAATTATGGCATTGTAGATAAGTTAGTCCCTCTTGAATCACGCATAATTTCGTTGTCCTAGCATCCGATAGTTCTACATTACAAACAAAACCTCCAATCCAAAGCCTTATCTCATCCCTTAAAATCCCACCTGCGCTTGCTCGGAAAGACCCTGATAATGATGATCTATCAGTTTTCAGTTTATAGCTATCTATTGGTGGAGGCTCCCATTGAACCCATTGACCTTTCGGCACCCTACACAAAAAGTCTAAGCCTGGCCAAACACCCATTATTTGCATGATAATATGCCATTCTCACAACCTCCTTTGAAACAAATTGACAATTTAAAAAAAATGACCTGACATCTTGTTTTCCAAATGGACCTGATAACATAAGTGAAATATATTAATCAAGAAATACTTCCATGTAAAGTTTGAGATTGACAATTACTCTATAGTCATTGGGTGGTCTGGGACCATTAAAAGACCAAATAGTCCAGTTGTAAACCTGTTAAATTAAATACCAAATTGATCTCACCATATTACAGTTTCCAAGGAGATGTAGTATCATTTCTGGCACAAGACCGCAAATAGGACACATATAATTTGTAGTTAGATCCTGAAGGCCCCGAGTAACATTAGTCATTAGAGAGTCATGGGCTACCAACCATACAAAATTCCTCGCCCTTTCCTGCCATTGAGTATGCAAGATCCACCTCCATCTATCACTAGACCTAAGAAGAGTACACTCAATCCTTTGAATTGTCTCGTAGGCTTGCTTCCGTAAATGATCCTTATGAAGTGCCTGTTCGGTACATAGTATCTCCCCATTCAAGATTTCGGGAATCATTACGGCTTGGACCTCCTCTACCAGCTGGGTCGGGAGTATAGCACAAAGGCGCTCAGCATCCGAGTCCCGCGTTGTTGTGATAGACAATACTTTTATTTAATGGTATAGATTACTCTTATTATTATTATTAAAACTTCAAAAACCGAAATTACTAAGAAGATCCTTTGGTATGCACAATTGACAGATAAGTCCTCGAGGTTTCGCTTCATAAAGATGGAGAAAAGAAAAGGGGTAAATAGAAGTCGGTCGTAAATCGTAATTGTAAGTGCCTTCGTTTAAGAACGAAACCGAAACTAGGGTTTTACTCCGAGGAGGAGGAGGAGGAGGAGGAAGGGGAGAGAGAGAGAGAGAGAGAGAGAGAGAGAGGATGAGGCCAATACTAATGAAAGGGCATGAGAGGCCATTGACGTTCTTGAAGTACAATAGAGATGGAGATCTGCTCTTCTCCTGCGCCAAAGACCACACTCCCACCGTTTGGTTTGCCGACAACGGCGAGCGTTTGGGCACTTATCGTGGTCACAATGGCGCTGTTTGGTCTTGCGATGTCTCCAGTAAGTTACTCCTACTCTCTCTTTCTCTCTCGAAACCTCTTTCTTTCTCTCTAATTTACAACAAAAACAAAATTTATTTCGATTACAGAGGATTCAACGCTGCTAGTCACGGGAAGTGCTGATCAAACAGCCAAGTTATGGAACGTACAGACAGGAACGCAGCTTTACACATTCAATTTCGACTCTCCGGCAAGATCTGTGGATTTTAGTGTCGGGGATAAGCTTGCCGTTATTACCACCGACCCTTTCATGGAACTTACTTCTGCTATTCATGTCAAACGCATCTCCCGTGATCCTTCAAACCGTAAGTTTTCGGTGCCCTCATCAAAATTTATATTCTTAGTATTATCGTCTTTGTTTAGGAGGAAACTTGTGATAATATTTACTATACGGGTTTTCCTAGATCCTTAATAGGGTATACTTTGATAGGTCGATTATCTAGTAGTATTTGATTGTAGTGACAAGTCATTGGTCGGCAGTTTTGTTGGCTGGTGACAAAAGAAGCTCAGGAAGAGTTGGCCTTATGCGGGTCTTGAATGTTATGGCATATAGCCTCGTGCAGAGAGTGGGAGAGAAGAAGAAGAATTTAAAATAGAGAAAAGCGCAGAAGAGAAGTTGGAGTGAGAGAGATGCCTCCGTCAGAGGTGGAGAGAATCCTTTTCCAAAATAATCCAAATTTGATAACCTTAGATATTCAGAATCCTTGTATGAAGAACATCTACCCACTTGACATATGCCCTAAATTAACTAGTAGAATGTCAGAGAAAGGCCTAGTAATCAAACTGAATGCCTGAAATGAATTCTTAGATATAAATTAAACCTGACTATCAAAATACTCCTAAAATTATTGATATTCTAATTTAAAAGGCTTCATGTACTGCATCCGAAGGCAACTGTGCCAATTTGACCATTTTTCCAAACATGTCTACCCTTTGTATTTTGACTTTCCATTATGACTGCTCATTACAATGAATATGCATCGCAAGTGATTTTTCTTCACTTCAATGCTGTCTTCCTCTTAACCACCTAGTCTGAAGATGCATGAAACTTTTAGATTTATCAATCTTATTATTTTGTAGAAATTGGTGAATCTGCTCTCATTCTCAAGGGTCCTCAAGGAAGAATAAATAGAGCTGTTTGGGGACCTCTTAACAGGACTATCATCAGTGCCGGTGAGGATGCTGTGATTCGCATATGGGATTCTGAGGTATGTAACAAACATCATGAACATACTTTGGCCTTTTTATACTTATGGGAGACCAATTATTTTTTTGATTGTTTACATACTGAAAAAGGTTTTTCTTTGACCACTGAAAGTGAGTGTTGTGCAACATGCTTCATATTATTTAGAGCTTGTAAAAAACTAATTGACCAGAGTTTCAACTCTTTTTGTTGCATGTCTATTTTCCTGTTATCTGATCTATGACAGTAGAAGACTTGATATTGGTCATTGTCTGTCATTAGTATTTCACTCTGTTCCACCTCCCGAAGTTCATTTATTGTATTAAAAGTTTAACATGTTATTTTACATATATGCAGACTGGGAAATTGCTTAAAGAATCAGAGAAGGAGACGGGTCATAAAAAGCCAATTACATCACTTGTAAAATCTTCAGATGGCTCACATTTTCTCACTGGTTCATTAGATAAGTCTGCTAAGGTAATATTTCTCACATTTTTTCCCGTTCCATGAAATTTTTTCTTTTGTCTTATTTTTTGGTGTAAGCTTTGATCATCTTTTATTGCTTCTTGCAAGTGTAGCTTTGGGACACCAGAACATTGACGCTGATCAAGACTTATGTGACTGAACGCCCAGTCAATGCAGTTACTATGTCCCCGCTTTTGGATCACGTATGTATTTACCTGAATTCTAATGTGTGAGTGAGTGAGTGAGTGGATGGATTTCTGTGTTGATACATGTGTACATGGTTGTACGTGTACTTGTACTTTTGATGTGAGGATTGATCACTCGTGTATCCTGCAAAAGATGATCTTTGTTATAGCACATGCATCAATTTGGAATGATATGTATCATCAAGTCTCCTATGCACTTTCTTGAGCATCACATCCCCACCTATTCGCATATCAATATTGATGTCACACCATCTTTCATTTATCTACTTGGTGCACCACTTGAATTTCTCATGCTCTGTTAGAACTCTTCCTCTCATTTTAGATCTTATGGGCAAACCATAGTTATGTGGAAGTTGCAGGGAATGTAAGAAGTTGACTTCTGGGACCCATGTTAGAAAGTTCTAACACTTTGATTGCTATTTTATCTATTGCTAATATGTTGTGTGTGCTAATATATTCACATATTTACATCAGTTGGAACCCGGTAGATTCAATGATTTTGAGTAGAAAAGTAGGTGGAGTTGCTCTAGATTTGTGATCTATCATACAAGTCATGCCAAAGCTTTATGATAAGGATTTATGGCATATCTTTGGGGTTGTTGGAGATGTGGGATGAGTTTGGTATGAATATGAAATTAGAATAGGATTTTTGATGCTATTTTATCTGTGAACTAGTTTCCTTGTTATTTCGCAATCTTTCAGGGCTCCTTACCTATAAATATAAATATGGACATGGGTTTTCTGGTAAACTTTTAAATGGATCTTGAAATGGGTTAAGCTTTTTGATATCTTTGTTCTCTCCTAGTCTCTTGTTTCTCTATATGTTCTTTGTTGGTTCTCCCTCTAATGCTCTTTAAGTTGTCTCTTGATCTATCCTTTTCCACTCTTAAGGTTCTCTGCATCTCCCTGCTTCACTTTATATTTTTCCCCGCGTCGATAGCCCGGTTTGTTTTTGATTTCAAAATGGCATTTTATGCAATTGTGCATTTTTAATTCCAAGTTTAATTTTGAATCAGTTTCATCCACTTTGGCCTCTTTTCTCAGTTTTCTACCCCCTACGTTCAGTCTATAACTTAGCCGGCCTACTTCTCCATGTCACAAGTGGCGAGTCACCAATAGATGTTCTCAGCTGATGAATCTTTCTTATTCTCTCCCTTCAATAACAGATCTCTAGCCATTGTTTTTTGATTTGACTTCAAAAGGTCATACTAACTGGCTCATTTAGATTGGAAACCATCTATTGTGTGTGTCCGAATATTGAGTTTGCGAGTGCATGTCTTTTGGGTGTATTAGGCATGGTAGTGTTACTTGGATCGCGATTCATTATAGTACGGGTTACAGAAATGGAAATGCAGTAGCTTATACGTTCCGTAGTTCCTGGTATGTGGGGCTAGGCTTAGTTCTAGGGCTATTTTGCTTTCACTCTAGTATTTGTGTTTTTGTGTGGTTTTGACTGAAATGTAGATATAAAATAAAATTTTACCAATGCTGAAACAAATAAACAATGAAAAGTAAGTATTGAATATCATAATTGATCACCTTTGGAAAGAAATAAAATTCTTTCTATTTACATTGTTTATATTTTGTCAATGTCCTCAAATCTATGCCCATTTTAGTGATTTGGACTGCAAGGTGATCACGGTAACTACAGGCATGCATTTGTCTGAGGGCATCTGTATATAGTCTGCTCATTTTGATTGTTTTATCCTGAGAACATGAGCCTATGACATTGATTTGCACAAATTTGGGCCATTACAGGTGGTGCTTGGTGGTGGTCAAGATGCATCAGCTGTTACAACAACCGATCATCGTGCTGGGAAGTTCGAAGCAAAATTTTTTGACAAGGTATTAATTTTATTTTTTTAACCAGATAGTAAACTGGGACGGTTTCTGAATGGGTAAACTTAACCTCTTTCTGCACGATTGCTTATTAGATACTTCAAGAAGAAATAGGAGGAGTAAAAGGGCATTTTGGACCTATCAATGCGTTGGCATTTAATCCAGATGGTAAAAGGTAATCATCATCCTTAAAAATTTATTTATCTGGTGCAGTAGAATATTCTTCTTATGACTAATCTTTGGTACAATGGGATGTGGAAAAGGGCGCCCAGAGCATCATATTTATTTTGTTTGCTCATTCGCCTCAACCCCATTTCTGCAGCCAAAAACTATTAACCCAAAAAATAATATAAAAAAAGTTAACCCAAAAATGACGATGGGGCTCTAAGCTTGTAAATGTTTAGTCCTTTGTTTTGTTGACGACACATATTGCATATGAAAGATGTTTTAACTTTAACATTGGCACCATTGTGTTGAATAACATTGAAGAACTGTAAATAGAGAAATTAGTGGGAGGATACCTTAGATGGTTCTGAAGCATGCGATGTTGGATGTTGATATTGTTGTTTTTCCCTTTTGATTGTCACCCTTTTTGCGACTCTCAGGGAATTGCTTCCCTTTAAAAGTTTGAAACCTTCTAAAATGGTTGGTTTTAAACATGGTTTTCACTCTTACATGATTTTAATGCTGGTTTGATCTACTGGTGTTTTTGTTTGGTGTACAATGCTTACTGCTTTACAGTAGAAGAAATGCAACAGTTTTACTCCCTTTGCTGGATTCTTCATGTTTTCCTGTGAAGGACCTGTTTATAATCTAATTGAACTTCAAAGCTTCTCTCTCTCTCTCTCTATTTTCTTTTTTCATTTTAATGTTCTTTATATTCTGTAAACATGAAGACTTTATGGTACTCTGACCTTTGTATTTTTTTGTGTAGTTTCTCAAGTGGTGGTGAAGATGGATATGTTAGACTGCATCATTTTGACCCAGACTACTTCAACATCAAGATATAGCTTCATGGCTTCGCCAAATTTCTTTGTCTGGCAGTTTTACTGCGCAATTTTGTATTGTGGTTTGACTTGAACGGTTGGAAGTTGTGCCCAAGATGATATTTACAAACATAATGTTCAAGCAGTTTTTTGATCAAGATGATGAAAGATCAATGATTTAGCGAGTCTCCCGTGTCCTGTTCATGCTGCATTCACATTTCAACATTTGGAGGGGACTTAAGCTGGTGGGGTATTTATTAAAATAGTGATAATTTAAATAAAAATTAAAAAAATAGGGTTTTTTTTTTTTTTTTGGTTTCCGAAGTAGAGATTTCGCGCTCTGGAAGCACGACATAGGCTTGACCCACCTTAATAAAAAAAGAAGAAAAAAAAAAATTTGAGATTACGTGGTCTGGGAGCGCACAAGTTGGAGCGTGCAAGCTGTTGCGCGCAACACACTTGCATGTCACCCCGCGCGATTTGTTTTCATTCAGTCATCCTATAATAAAAACTTCACAGATATAGTCACAGCAAAACGACATTTTTCACATCACCAAATTATGGACATTTCAATCACCAAATTTTACAAATATCAATAATCAAACTTCATAAATTTTAAACTCTAAAATCATCAATAAATATTCCAAAAGCAAAATTATCAACAAACATATATCATATAAATATGAAATAAAAGTTTTAAAATTACAATTAATAGTTCTTTAAGTTACAAAATTAGAAAATAATATAAGAAAAACACCGATATATACAAATAAGATAAACTACACTAAGTATCGCATCTAGGTTATCAAGCATTTCTACGCGGCTGACGTCTAGTGGGAACTGGAACTGGAGTCTGATCCTGCATACCCTCATGACTCTCAGAAAATTGAAACACGGTAGTCGTATTATCCTCTAAATATCGACGCCTCATCCGCCGCTGATAAACATTAAGTCGTGGAAGCTCACCCGGCATAGCGTCGTCATACTTCTCGGAGGCAGGTGTCTGTATAAACTTCGGGGTGGGTATAGGAGTCGGGTACGAATACATCTAAGTGTCCATATGCTCCTCGAATGCTGGCATTTGTATAAATGTCAGACTGGGGGGAGTCGGAAACGAATATATCTGCGTCTCTATATGCTCCTCAAAGGCACCCGTAGCACCAGAAGTAGAGGAAACGTCTGGATCTATATGTCCCTATGTAGATGTCGAATGACGATCTCTCCGAGGTGTTGTATGTCCGAAGCGCTGCAATGTGTCCCATATGACATCTCTGATATAACCAACTCGAGGATCCACTTCTGGAATAGTGAGAACATCAGAGGCTACTAAATGGAGATTCTCAAACTGGTAGCACTGTAAAAAAATTATATTTGTAAGTATAAATATTAAAGAATAAAAGTATTATAAAATGATCAAGTATTTATGATTTATTATGAATGTCACGTTGTCTGCGGTCGGCCGTAAACCCTGCTGATATCGATATGCAGAACTACCAATCAAGATGCGTGTTATTTGTCAATACCAAGCTATATAATCAGGTGTCGTCATATCATCATAACACTCCTCTCCGGTCACGATATGGTATCGACGGTTATCCCATACTTACAAGTATGCCGCATGCTCTATACTCCAATCACGACCAGATTTTCCACGTCAATCAGTGCGATGCAACTCCATATCTGTGTGTACGGGAGTAGGAATATCATTTTGATAACTAAACTGGTGTAAAACTCTCGCAGGATAATAAAACTCAGCGACCTCGAAGCATATAAGCGGCACACTTACTCGACATATATCACTCCCGACAAGACAATAATCAGGTATGTCCTAATGTCGGAATACGAATATGCCATCCAGAGAAATTGAAAAAATAAAATTAGGTTAGTTGGTCTTATAAATATTACAAGTAGTGCACAAGCTGATAAGGGAAAGGGAATTTACTCACCCCATCGTCCCTCATATGATCAAGCTGGTCCCGATATGATCGTAGCACAAATTGTCCTGTATGCACATAGTTACGAGGAACATCCCAACTAATAAAATATGATTAGAGATTAAATTAAATAAAATTAACTAATATTATAGCTTCTGATAAATAATTACTATTACATACTGAGATCCTCAAGCATCAGCCGACATGTTCGGAGCAAGAGGTTGTAGATCAGCACACTATTAAACGACTTCGATCGATTAGTGGTCATGTTCCCCCATCTATATCCTCCATCATAACACAACGTCCATTTATCGAGATGAATGTCCATCAACCAATTATAAGCGGGCTCGCTCAACTCTTTCATTTGGTTCATAATAATATTAAACTTTCTAACTTGTCTTTGCTATGCCATCATATGCATTAGCTCGGTTAACGGCTTATTTTGAAACCGTTTGCTAAACTTAGCTTCAATATGCCGCACACAAAATCTGTGATACACAAATGATGGTTGTAGCATATAATTCCTCTCTACAACCTGCAATATTTCGGGAGCCCTATCTGATAGCAGACATACACCCTATCGATCGCCAATGATGTGCATTCTCAAATTCTCTAAAAACCATGCCCAATTTACAATACCCTCCTCATCAACAATAACAAAACACAAAGGAAGAATATGATTACCCGAATCAGTTCCAACGGCAATTAAAATTCTCCCTATATCTCCCATATTGGAAGGTCCCATCAACACTTATCACAGGCTTACAATGCTTAAATGCATCAATACATGGTTTGAAAGTCCAAAAAACTGAATTAAAAACTCAATCAGCAGTTCCTAAATTTCCATTAAACCTCAAATCAACGACAGTTCCAAGATTGCTCATTTGCACAGCAGCCATAAATTGGGGCAATAATATATAAGAAGTTTCCCAATTATCATACACAATTTCTATAGATTTTCAACGCCCCAACCAAGTTTTCTTGTACTACAAATCTACCTCATACTCCCTCATATTCTCTACTACATCACACACTTTATAGTTAACATTTTGTTTTATATGACTCTTGATAAGACGACCCACCATATTAGAATCTACATTAAGATGATCTCCCACAGGCATTCAAGGAAAACAATTGTGTTTTGCATTTAATCTTGTGATTTCTCAAATATTAAACTTCTTTTTCAATCTTTCCCAAACATGCCAGAAACAGTTGTTCTCATAGTATAAAGTACATCTCACAAACCACATATGTTGGTTACTTTCTTGAACTTTAAAATATTTGTGCTGGCATATGGACAAACACTTCACAGCATGCTGAACTCCCTCTTTCGAATTAAAAATCATGCCGATTTGTAACTTCGAAGTGCGATCATCATCTCATGTAAGACGGCTAAAGTCATGATACTCATCAACCATCATATCATCTTCTCCCATATTATATAGAAATAGGATGTCTTATTCCTCTTCATTTACACTGTATTCTTTATCTGCAACATTCTGATTATCATAAGTTTCATCCTCCGATTCATCATCAACAAATGTATCCACAGGATCTGTCCCCTGCCCTTGATAAAGCATACTAGAACTGGACTCTCTAAATTCATTTGTCGTAGGTATAACTGTTTCACATTGAGCATTTAATGCAACATCATCGGAAATGAATGCCTCATACTGTAACCATTCATCTCCAACATTCACATTTGTCAACATTTCAGTGTAGGATCCAAAATATGTCACGGCCCCAAATGAACTAACTCCAATTCCACCAAATAAACTTCCTGGGTCTCTCCTAAATGAACTACCTACGACTTCTGACTCATTTCCTACCATATGAATTGGTGCATCTACGGTAGCATTTATAATTGGTTCATACTCTAAGAAAACTTCAACTAATGACAAACCCAATATATATTTAGGCCGTGACAACACCTCCGATAAAAAATTTGCCTCCACCTGTAATACACAATATGAAAGAGAATTACCAGATCAAAAAGGATATCTACATGAAACATTCAATTTGAATTGCCTAGAATTAATCCTACATTTCTGATGCAATACATTTATAAACTTCTCCCATCCAACATTATTACGAACTACAACACTCGTTTTATGTTTGATATTATACTGATACTCATTTTCAGGTATACCAATTTGACCCTCCAATAAAGCACAAGTCTCACATGGTTATCAATCATTTCCCTTCAAATATCATGAAAATTACAGTAAATATCAGCATTAAAATCAAATAAATATTCATAACATTTATAACAACAAATCCATAACTCTAACCCTAACATACTTCACGAAAGAGAGAAGTAAGAGACAAGTAAAAACAACAGAATAAATAAATAGATACACAACCCTAACCCTAACATACTTCACGAAAGAGAGAAGCAAGAGACGAGCAAAGACAACAAAATAAATAAATAGATACACAACTCTAATCCTAACATACTTCACGAAAGAGAGAAGCAAGAGACGAGTAAAGACAACAGAATAAACAAATAGATACACAACTCTAACCCTAACCCTAACACTTAACCCCTAACTCTAACCCTAATTTGTCCAATTTTCTAAAAAATTAATATTTTATTCTACCTGCAATGGTTGTACAATAAGAGTGTGGGTTCAATTATTCAATGGAATGAAGTGAATAGATCATGTGATGGGAGAGAGAACAAAAAAATTGCATGCTTTTGGTGAAAGATTCGAAGAGTACAAGAGATTAAACAAAGAGATACTGTGGTGTTACCTTCCAAAATATAAATGAAGTTTTGATTTTGGCAAGAGCAAGCTTGATGGAGCACAAACAATGTCACAGGAGACGTGGATCGCGCAGTTGCCAATCGGGGAGGAGCTTTGCGCAAGTGATTACGCTATGGGGGGTCGCGGGCCTTTGTAGCGGGCAGTGGCACGCTCTGGGTCTGCGCAAATTGTTGCGCGAATCGGGAGCGCGCAACCTCAAATTTTTTTTTTTCTTTTTGGCAAAGGTGGGTCAACCCTATATCGCACTCACAGAGCTCGAAATCTCTACTTCGGGAACCAAAAAAAAAACACCCTATTTTTTTAATTTTTATTTAAATTATCACTATTTTAGTAATTGTCTCTTAAGCTGGTCATGTAATTTACTTGTAACTAGGCAACTACTTTTCGATCCATTTCACATGATGGGATTTTTTTTCCCCCTTTTCTCCTTGCTAAAATGGCGGCAGGGAGTGATCAGCTTTGTTAATGTTTTGAAAGTGCTACTGGGCGAGTCATATTATGGAAATGGTTTTGTTACTGAAGGCTGAGGATTTCTGGTTTGGTTTTGTTGTTAAAATGGGTTTCTTTGTGCATAATTAGTCCTAAAGAAAACAAATCATAGAAGTACCGACTTAAAAGAGAGGTAAAAATCCTGTAATTTTCACTACATATTTTCATCTTATGGTCTTTGCGTATGATATCATCTCTCTCCCCCCACCATAAAAGAGACTTGTAGGGAAAACAATGACGAGGACTGTAATTTACATTCAACTTCATGTGCATGACTAGCTAGGAGCTCAACCAGGATGAGCATTATTCCTTGCTGGTTCAGCGTTTTGATAAACAAAACTCCATCTGATGAAAAATTCTGAGAATGCCGGGGAAAAGAAGTCAGAAACCGCTAAGAGTGCCATACTAGGCCCAAGTCTAGTTCATCTTCTGGTATATCATCTAATCAACACCAAAAATATCCTTCCCAGCTCAACATTCGTCATCCCGGCTTAAGCCTCAAATATAAAGAAAACAATAGGCAATCAATTTCTGCAAAACTTGCAGATAAGGCTCTCGTATCCTTCTCAAACACCAGGTCCTATAGGTTGAGGTTGGGGTATTCAACATGCACCATTGCAAGAGCCTTTCATTTCCCCTTTTTAGCTAGCCTTTGATCACCGCTATATGTGTACATCTCCCACGCTTCTCTCTCATTATTCTATGTATGCATCCAATTATTCCGATCTCTCCCGGTAGCAGTAGCAGCAGCAGTAGCTGTAGCAATAAACAAATCCCCTTTGTTCAATCACTCTATGGCTCACTCAACCCTCCAACACTTTCTACTTCCCACGATCATTCTTAGTTGCTCTATGCCCACTTTAAGATGCTCCACACATACATCTATGCTCTTTTCTTTACCTGATAACGCATTCCATTCTCTCTCAACTCAACACGTCATGTGTACTTGCTTGTACCACCTCTTTCAACGATTCCACGCCTGGGTGGTATACATCCCAAGCCGCCTCTTCACACTAACATACACCAACCCAACCTTATACAAACAATGCTACCCTATCCTCAGTCTATCTATAAGACCATAAAAAAAATTGTAAATAAACATAAATTTGCACATACCCACTTCTTTTAACACGTTGTTAAACTATTATTAGAAAAACATTTTATTGAGATATTTTAAAATTAATTAAAAAAATCAAATTTTATTTTAGAAAATAACAAAAACCCATATTTTTTATACAATTTGTTCTCTTACAAACCAGTTGAATGAAAAAATAAAAAAACAAAAAACTCAAAACACAATACTATGGTAAAATAATATAATAATATAAAATGCATATGATACATTTCTAGTTTCAAGATTTCACGGCCACTAGAATCGACACATCACATTTGCCAGAGGACTCATTATTCTCTCTCTAGAGTGCCGATTATCATTTTGAATTGCTACATTTTAATTTAATGTATTTAGTTTTAATGTGCTCATCAAAAAAAAAAAAAAAAAAGAATCACAGATTGAAGCTTGACCTAGATTTTAAGGATTCAAAGATTCAATTGTTTTTCTTTTCAATTTGGGGGATAAGGTCACTTCAAACCCACGTGACCTAGTTTATGCATAGGAATTGGATTAATATTAAGTAAAACACTATGTAACTTATCTAATGATAAAAATGATTTATTAATAATTTAGTTATAAAATAATTTACATATTCAGAACTTAAAAAAAAAAAACAATTGTTTAGGATTAAATCAAAAGGTTGATTAGAAGTGTTTATGCACTTATCCCAAAAGTAAATTTTTGATTTTTTTTTTTTAAAAAAAAAACCCAAGGTGTTAGCCATTAATTGTGTTGCCATCATTGAATTTATCAAATGCACCAATTACTTTTGCTGACTGCTGATGATAAGTTTAATGCCCCTGTCCTAGGAACATTTTTTTTTTATTTTTATTTTTTTAAAATAAGTAATCATTGAGGGGACAAAAACATGTGCCCAAAAATGTTAACTATTACCCATTTTCTTCCAAGATAACAGTCCTTACCAATTCAAATTTACTTCTAAATGGGTGCCAATGCCATGAAGAAGCATTTGTACCATGTTAAAATGAAAAGCAGAAAACAAACAAAATAAGAAGCACTTGTTTTTGCTAATCCCGAGTAGTACATATAAAATACTTAATATTGTTATTCGATGATTCTGGATTGTACAAGGAAGTTTCCAAGAAAGACAGAAGATGCATAGCCGAAATTCAAAACAGAAGTTATTTACTGGCCCAAAGCACAATACTGGAAGACGTTATTTCAAATTGCTTCAAGTGATGTCCCCATGTGCCCTTGAACCACAGCACACAACCCTCCTACACCTGCAAGTAACATAAACACATCATCAAAAACAATATATCATAGAAGTTAACTAAACCATATATCATCAGGTAGAATGAGGCAGTTACACAAGCACAGTAGCAGAAAAAAAAAAATATGAAAAAAGAAAACTGAATTAGCAATAGAAATTCAACTGAATGAAACAATGAGTTGTCTATCTGGCCTCGACAACAAAGACAGAATTGGAAATTGCCATCAGCGTGACCCATTTATGGAGTCATATCATCCCGTGATTTAGTGACACCGGAAGATGGCCCTCTTCAAGCTCAGCATGCTAACCATCTAGACCCAAACCTCTCATATTAGACCACGATGGATCTAATAGGAATTTGGCATGGTAAAATGTTGACATAACTCATGTAAGAGGACGAAATGATGCACTCGGGGTTTCTAAATTTGGGCATAGGGGGTCTTACAGAGCTAGAATAATGTGGATATTGATGCAATGCTGCTGATCTAAAGCGGTGTTTGGATGTCAATCAAAGGGTAGTGAGAGAAGAATCAATGGTCTATGTCTAGTTGCCATAAACTGCTTTGCATTAAACAGTTCCAAATGAAGATACAACGAAATAAAACCAATCAGAAGGCAGACCTACCCAACAAAACAGCAACAAACAAACAAATCAAACAGCAACTGTATGTGATCTTGATCTCATGAAAGTGGGCAGGTTGTGTGCTTCAAATAACCATGGAATTGATTGTCACAAAGTTTCAGGTGTGATTGTAAGACATCTATAATCTCCTTTCGATTTTTATAAGTAAGCAATTCTTTTCACAAATTCACTACTAAATAATGATTATCATATCACTTAAAAGATGTTTACAGCCTCAAAAACATTTTAACCCCATGTTTTATTTCACCTCAGACAAAGATTCAACTGTAATAGAGGCCTCCTCTTCCCTTAAGACGCTTCAAGGTTACTGGGTGCTATTAAGGACCTAGACTTAGGGATGACTACGTTCTGTTTGAGCTTGTCAAGCATTTCCTGCATTACATGAATGCTGCCACTCTCCATTCTTTAACAATTTGAAGCATTAAACAGGTGAAAACAGAACCAAACTATTCTCGTGTGAGGACCCATCTGATCACCATTTTTTCCCCTCTATTAGAGGTTTAATTTTACATTAGAAGTCCTTCAAACATAGGCGAATTAATGAAAAGAAAAAGCTTACAGGCAGGATTCACCAACCAACTTATCTAAGCAGTGGCCGGCTGAAAGGCCTTGGGTCAGTAACTACAAACTCAAGAAGGTTCCATCCATATCATATACATGCATCTGTAGTGCTCGGATGATGTAGGCTTCTACTTCTACACCATTCTAAATCTAGTTGGGCAGAATATATTCTCTTTCCAGAAACACCTCTCAGGATCCGGGTGGGGAGAAGGGATCCAAAATGGCATGCTTCATCCAACTATGATGCCCCTTGTCACAGGATCTACCCAAAAAGTATCACTCCATGCTAGTTTCTTATAGTAGTTAAATATATCTAAAGTATATCTGCACTTGATATTACGTATACCCTTTCAGTCCAACTAAAGATTCTTCATTTGCAGTTAACACAAAAAAAAAAGATTACTGCATTTCTCCTAATGTATCTCATGACTCAACCCTACATGGTACTGAGTTGGAAAAAATTCTACCTTTATTTTGCCAACTCATAACTAAGCGGCATGGTGAATCGTGATTGAGGTCATCAAATGGACACGGAATGCAAATAAAAGAAAGGCATAAACACAAGTTCATGGATAACTCAAAATAGAACATACATGGACACAAGTACGATGACTCATATACTGACCCCTAATAAAAGTGTTTTGGGATTCAGGGGGGAAAGAAATAATTTTATCTACTAAATATATCAATTAAAAGTTTATAAACAATGAAAAGGAAATACAAAATTAACTGAGTAGTATAGTGATGTCAATCAGAAGTTTTGAAGCTTTGAAAGGTCAGCTTCGGTCTACAAGAAAGAATTAGATTATCTTTTAGCTTCATGTGGCATTCTAGCAAGGTTAGAAACAAAACTATATAGTTCTAAAGATCAATTTAAGTGATATAAAATCTATATGGAAAGGAGAGGAAACAACAAAAGGGGAACAAAAAGGCAAAATGACCCAGCATGTAGAACTAGATCTTCCGGGAAATATGGACTACCATGGAAAATACTAGTGAACAGTGTCCAGTTTGGAATATGTCAGTCTTTTGACAAAAAAGTTTCTTAAAGAGGCAGACATGCTAATAACTCCCGAAACACACACCCCAATAATTAGGCATCCCATTCCCAAACGTGTGTTTGGGAAAGAGTAAAGGGACCCATAGGAAAGAAAATCATTTATCAATTCATTCACCAAAAAGAAACTGTTGCTTGCAGTTTTTCTTCCCAAGAATTACATTTATTTAAATTCTGACCAGAACTTAGTCCATATTTTTCATTCAACTAACTACCACCATGAAGATTCCAAAACACTGAGTCATCATAAGTCCATAAATCTTCACCCAGACAACATAAGATTGAGAATT
This sequence comes from Dillenia turbinata, assembly GCA_037126225.1. Taxonomy (NCBI): domain Eukaryota; kingdom Viridiplantae; phylum Streptophyta; class Magnoliopsida; order Dilleniales; family Dilleniaceae; genus Dillenia; species Dillenia turbinata. The sequence goes on from JBAMMX010000015.1 coordinate 445,963, forward strand.
AGTTTTAGTTTAACAAATTGTATATTTTAAAATGCAAGAAGAGAAATATCATACGAAAAAGAAATTAAAAGTATTCAGCTTGATCATGAGACAAATGGAGAAGCCAACAGAGAAGTATAGGATCCTAAATAGCCATAAACTTGCAACTCAACCCCCCCCCCCCGGGGGAAAAAAAAAGAATAATAAAATGTTAGTCATACATGGGGCGGGCGCATTAGGAACATAATTAATGCAAAGGCAAGACTTTCATAAGTCGACACCAACAAAATGTAACCATCGAAATTAAAGAGTAAAACCGTGTCATTTCATAAGTGGATAGTCATGAGGTACAAACAAAAACATAGGAGAAAAAGTTGCAGATATTTTGGCTCTCCCATAAAGGAATAAAGGAATTACCAAGAGAGAGCTAGGCAGATTGATGGGCAGGGACATCACCAATGAGCTTGAAATCTTGAAGCTCCTTGAAGTTCAACCAGGGCTTCGCCCACACCTTTGCTTCATATGCTTTCTTTGCGTCACCATCGGTTGCCTCCAGGGTTATATAGTACATAGTTCCCGCAACAACCTGCTGTTTCGAGTTCACTACCTTCCCAAATTGCAGCAATGCATTCTGCAAATTTGAAACCATTATAAATCGGGAGATTAAAAACCTATATATATAGATATATTTCCTCAACATCATCATCTTGGACTTTGAATTGAAATATGAAGCCTTGCATTAATTTCATGGAAAATTGAGGTTGCTGAGAGTAGAAATAGGAAACCCTAATTCTAAAAGGGTAAGAAAGGAGGAAACCTGTTTCTTGTTGTGTTGGTCGACAGCAAAGCGAGCAAGGCTCTCGATCTCCAAACTGTTCTCACTTCCTTGGGATTCGGTAATTCCTCCCACAGCCGCCATCTCTCGCTCTCTCTCTCACCGGGTGTGTGTGTGTGGATGTTGTGGAAATTGTGATACGAGGTGCTTCCAAACCAAAGCCTTTACTTACAGATTTAAGAAAGAGAGGAAGAAGAAGAAAGGTCAGAGTAAGATGTGATGTGATATGAAATGAATCGATTCCTTCTCCTTCTTTTGGGGGAATCGAAGAACACTTGAACAAAGGCGGAATCGATTCCTTCTCTCTCTCGCACTGATTGTGCGTTGAAAAAGAAAGGATTTTTTAAAATTTAGTTAGTGCCGAGATGCCTTAATTATATTTTTTTATTCATTAAATATTTATTAAATTTATAACTAATTTAATTTTTAAATTAATAAAACATACGATATATATTAGTGAAAGAAAAAAAACAGAGTTTAATCGCTAGAGTTCTAAAAAATAATAACATTTCAGATTAAAAAAATAATAAATGAAATAAAAAGATAACAGAAATAAAGTGATAACCATTCGTAGAGAAAAAAATGAAAAAGCTTATGTTAAAGAAAATAAAAAACAAAAGACTAAAAAGGTAAAAAAATGAAAAATTGTGATTTAAAAATATATTCGTGAAACCAAAGGAAAAACAAAAGCGAAAAATCTATATTCAAGAAAAGCGAAGGATTAAAGTGAGAAAAAAAACTGGGTTAAAAAACTAATAAGAATGTAAATTGTGAAGTAGGATAAATAAAAAAAAAGAGAGAAAAGTTAATGCTTAAAAACAACGAATGAGTTTAAACAATAAATTTTAAATTTTATCTTTTTTATAATAAAAATTTATATAAAAAATTAGATAAAAATATTAAAAAGAATATAAAATTTTTAAAAAATATTAAAAAATGAATATAAAATTAAAAGATTTTGATTTCATTTTACATAATAAAAAAATTATCTTTTTAAAATCAAAAGCTTTTTAATATCATTAAAAAAATCATATTATTTTAATATAGATATAAAAAATAATATTATTTTAATATAAAAATAAAATTAGTATTAAAGTTTTAATCAAATCTTTTGGTTATACAAAAAGATATAAATTATTATTTTTTAAAATATTAAAATAATATTAAATTTAATAAAATCTGTCGATTATATAAAATGAAATCAAATTTTTTCGATTTATATTCTTTTTAAATATTTTTAAATGATTTGTAAAAGCTTTTAAAAGAACTTATATTCCTTCTAATATTTTTATCCAATTTTTTATATATTATTTTTATTATAAAAAGTATATAACTAAAAATTTATTATTTATAATGTAATTTTTTAATTTATTGATTTTATAAAAACATTTTAATTTTTTAATGATTTTGCAAATTTTTATTTAATTTGTTAATTCATTAAATTAAAATTACATGATAGATATACTTTTTACATCTAAAATATATTATTTATTATATATATATATATATTATTTAATTTTACATTATTTATTATAATACAAAGAACTGTAATGTTATAAATTTTATATAAATTTTTGAAAGAATATTAAAAAAATATTAAAAGTATTAAAAAATGACATCAAAATGTTAAAAGAATATAATTTTTTTTAATTTTAAAAATATTAAAATGAGATCAAATCTTTTGATTTTATATTTTTTTAACATTTTAAATTGACTTTTAAATATTTTTTAAAAATTTTATGTTATAGATGTCTTTATGTTTTAAAAAATATTTTTTAATATATTTATATTATAGATGTTTTAATACTATAGTGTTTTTTAATGACAATTTTTAATTTTTAATTGATATGAAAAAATGGTTAAAACTTAATAAATTAACAAATTAAAGAAAAATTCAAAAAATCAATAAAAAATTAAAATATTTTGATAAAATCAATAAATTAAAATAAATTATATTATAAATAATAAATTCAACGTTATATCCTTTTTTATAATAAGAAATTATATAAAAATCAGATTAAAAAATATTCAAAAAAATATAAAATCAAAAAAAAAATTAAAAGTCATTGAAAAATATAAAAATACAGAATCAAAAGATTTTGATCTCATTTTATATAATCAAAATAATTACATTTTTAAAATCAAAAAATTTTTAATATTTTTTAAAAAATATAATATTTTAATTTAAATATTAAAAAATTATGTTATTTTAATATTAAAAAGTATTATAAGTATTAAAATATTATATTATATTATATAAATATAAAATAATATTATTTTAATGTTATATTAATATAAAATATTAAAAAATTATCTTATTTTAAGATTAAAATATAAATTACAATGTTTTTATAAAAAGAATATAAATTATTATTTCATAAAAAGTTAAAATAATGTTAAATTTTCTAAATCTTTTGATTATATAAAATGAGATCAAATTCTTTTGATTTTATATTTTTTAGTAACTTTTTAAAGTTTTTGGAAAATTTTATATTCTTTTTAATATTTTTTGATATCATTCTTTATATATATTATTTTTATTATAAAAAAGGATCTAATTCAAAATTTATTTTTTAAAATGTAATTTATTTTAATTTATTGATTTTACAAAAAAACTTGAATTTTTTATTGATTTTATCAATTTTTATTTAGTTTGTTAATTTATTAAATGAAAATTATACTATAGATATACTTTTTACAATTTGAATACATTATTTATTTTATATACATTATTTAATTTTACATTATTTACGATGATATAATAAATTGTAATTCTATTAATTTTATACCAAATTTTGAAAGAATAATAACTTATATCTTTTATAAAAACTTTCTAATTTATATTTTAAAAAACCATAAGATCTAATTGTCATTTGCTTTTCTTGAGTTTTCTGTCAAATTGCTGCTGGTGAGTCCAAATTTGTGATTTGCTGCTGCGAACAAGTCAATCATCTCATGCATTGTTGTTTTATCGTGAGGTTAAGTTCTATTGGTGAGTTCTATTGTTTTATTCTTTTAGTTCATTTCTTCTGTTGTTTATCTTGTATCTTGTCGTCTATTTCTTGAGTTTTGTTGTTCAGTCTTTGTTGTTCTTGCTGTATGTTTTGGCTATTTTATTTATATTGGAGGTGAGTTATAATTCTATAAATACCAGCTCTTCATTGACCCGAGCAGTTGCCGTCAAATAGATGTGATACCTGCAAAAAACCACCGGAGGGTACTCTGGTGGGGAGACTCTAACACTCAAATTAGAAATAATGGTTTTCGTATGAAAGGAAAAACAGACTGAGAGTTCGAGAGAGTAGTTCCCTATGATTAAAATGTCTAATGTGTGACGCCGAGAGAGCATACCTGTTTTGGAGGGTTTTGAGATATTTTATACATGTGAGAGTCGTATGCCATTGCAACGCTTCAACCGTACCTTTCTTATCAAACTGATCCGGAAATATCGGGGCTTTAATATTTCAAATCAACTGTGATCCTCATCTTTTGGGAAACTTCATATTCTGGAGGGAACATTTCCTTAACTGAAAGATCCTTAGGATACTATCCGCCGTGAGCGGCAAAAGTTAATAGGATATTTTGGTATTCCTTTAAGGTCGTTGAAATCGTTAGCTATCGATCGGTCGTTCAACCGATGAAGGGTCTTTAGGGCCCTTTCAATTGAGGAGCCGTCTATTGGATATTTGATCAGGATGGTTTCCTTCACTTGATAAATCACGCTCGGTTGGCGGGGCAACTAAGGCCCTATCTTTCGGGAGATTTAGACGACTGAGATTTTTTGGTAGATAATTATATTCGAATATAGATCGGTAACTGTCCTTCGTGGGTTTTTGTGTGGGCCTTTCCAAAACTGACTCATGAGATCTAATTGTTGGAGTCATATCTCATCATTTGCCCCCAACTCATGGCCCTCTTGACAGAGAGGCGTTATGGGTAATGATTGTTGAAAAAGGTGCGGGGCTTTTTAATGCGACTCTTGTAGTTTCGATTTTCGCGAATCGTTTTCTGTATACTTCGTAAGGGTTTGTGTTCATCAGAGGGTATCATATCCCAGCTTTCTCCTTTGCATCTTCTCTGATTTCTCCTTAAGACCCATTAAAGAAAACATCCCTAAAACAATGACGAAAACACCCACTTCTCAGGCTTTTCCGGGCATTTAGTGACTTGTGAGTGTTACATCCTTGGAGGAACTCCAAAAAGTGCAAATCAAGATGCTGATGGGGGATGATTACGGCTTGGTATCAACTACAGAAGCTGATAGGGCTGACACAGCACCGGTGGGCTGTGTGCCGATGTATCTGCAATTGGTTAGGTACGGACTAAAAGTTCCATACACAAGTCCTTTCGTAGAGGTGTTATGCCATTAGAATATATTTCTGACCCTTTTTTATCCCGAGTGCTTGGCGTCTATTAGTTGTCATGGCTTCCCTGTTAGGATTTTGCCGCCTTTGTTTTGATTTTGACATTCTGTCATCCATCTTTATTTTGATGAGATGTGGAGGTAGTGGCTCGATCAAGGAGTGGTACAAGTTACAGACTCGTCTTGAGTCCAGCTGGAGGTTTTACTATAAAGAGTCCATTGAAAAGAGCTAGATGTAGAAGTTCTTTTATGTCGAGTTCTTGGATAAAGACCACTTGCCCTTGCTGCCCGAAACGGAGTGCATTTTGTGGGACTGAAGCCTCCAACCACTTCGAAGCACGATCGTTTCATTTAGTCGGTTAGTGGTTATTGCAAGTTCACCGGTCGGAGTATATGGATCGAGTTTCTACTGGATAACCAGATGTTATCCTTGGCTGGCCTGCTGATTGGAGAAAGGAGAAAAATTGACAGACCCCTTCTGTTGGAGAGGGGGAAGGTCAAACTAGTTGATTCTTTGGGTTCTCTTAACGACACCGTGCTAGAGAATATTACTGTTGATAAGTTGGTTCGACCTAGTGTGAAAAGGCCCTTTTAGGAAGACACCGGGGCGTCTAAGGCCCTTTTTGAATCTTCTTGCGAGGTGACTAAGGCCCTTCCAGAGTCGTAATCTCCTTCGGTAAAGAGGAGGGCAATTTTTTTTCCCTCGTCTACATTAGTGGTTTCACCTGACCGTTCAGCCCCAATAGTAGTTATATCACTAGGGACTACCATTCTGGACGAAGGTAGTCCGTCAGGTGGCATGGGAGATGATCTCTCATCTGGCACCGTGGTAGGAGCCAATGTTCCTCGGGTTGTGAGGGGCAAGATGGCAGGAACTTCCTTCGCTGTTCCGATTTGGCCTGCGCATAAGGGAAAACGCAAGGTTTCTGGAGAGGCTGTTGCTCCATCTGCTATCCATGTTCGGTCTTTCGATGGTAAAAAGGGTTCAAAAGAATGCGGAACCGTCGCCATTTATGCTGGGGATATGCAATATAGTTACATAGACTTGCCGAAGTAGAGCGTATCGCTAACCAGTTTGACTTTCATTGATGTGAGCTCGATTTTCATAAGATGTCTTATAAGCAAGTTGGCGGGACTCTCGAGTCCTTAAGCTTAATGGTAGTACTTCTTCTGTACTTGTTGGGGCCTTTCTCATTCATTGCCTTTGTTAACTCGGTGTTTTTTTGTAAACTATGACTCTTACCCGATTTCAAGGACAACAGAGGAGGCATGTGATAAGTCACTTAGAGGGACGTCTTTTTGAACTAACTCGTCCGGTTCAAGCACAGGAAGAGACTCTCGTTTGGGAGAAACAAGCCATGGAGACTAAGAGCACATCTGGCGCATTGCTTAACTAGAAGGAGGAGGAGCTGAGGCAGCTTCGATCAGAGTTGGCTCAATGCGAGGCATGTTTTCGGTCGATCGAGAAGCTAGCCCACTTTCGGGAGGAATTGCTTTGAGCGGCGGAACAAAGAATAGCCGAACTTGAGGAGTCTCATGCGAATGACGCTATTATCTACAAAGACTCCCAACACAAATTGACCAAGAGATTAAAGTGTGCCAAATAGATAATCTGTTGTATGGATCTAAGCGATGCCCTGCCTCCGGTCGAAGGAGAGGTGAATACTCAGCGTCCGGACGTATAATTCTCGTCTAAAACTTTGTATGCAGTGACTTTCGCCTGCTCAATGGGAAATCCTAGTTTTTACATGGAGGTCATATTGTGATTTTTTGTTGTAATCTGGTTGCATCAATCTGGTAGAATTAGGACGATTTGGATCCTCCGAGCGATAAGAAATTTTTAAGTAGTGGGATCGCGTCCACCCGTCCGGAGAGTTACATCCCTATTGACGACTCGTATGAATGATAGAGGTTGGATGACTGAGACCCTCCAAACGATAGGGAAATTTTAAATAGTGGAGCCGCGTCCATCCGTCCGGAGAGTTATGTCCCTATTGACGACTTGTACGAACGATAGAGGCTGGGCGACTGAGGCCCTCCGAATGATAGAAAATTTTTAAGTGGTGGGGTTACGTCCACCCTTCTGGGGAGTTACATCCATATTGACGACATGTATGAACGATAGAAACTAGACAACTGAGACCCTCCGAGTGATAAAAAATTTTTAAGTAGTGGGGCCGCGTCCACCCGTCCGGAGAGTTACGTCTCTATTAACAATGCATACAAATGATAGAGGCTGGGCGACTGAGACTCTCCAAACGATAGGAAATTTTTAAGTGGTGGGGTCGCGTCCACCCGTTCGGGGAGTTACATCCCTATTGACGATGCGTACGAACGATTGAGATTGGACGACTGAGATCCTTCGAGCGATAGGAAATTTTTAAGTGGTAGTGTCGCGTCCACCCATCCGGAGAGTTACATCTCTATTAATGATGCGTACGAATGATAGAGGCTAGGCGACTGAGGCCCTATGAGCGATAGGAAATTTTTAAGTGGTGGGACCGCGTCCACCCGTCCGGAAAGTTACATCCCTATTAACGACACGTACGAACGATAGAGACTGGACGACTGAGGCCCTCCGAATGATAGAGACTAGGCGTGGTCTTGCAAAAAAATCAATTACGTTGATTGCTTCAATAGCCCAAGAAATACCCTCGTAATCTGAAAGGAAAACCACTAACAGTAGAATCTAATGACTTCTTGGGAGAAGAAGTTGAAGGCTCCTGATCGCATGACAATGTCCCAATCTCTGACGGCATTCTAAACTTGATCTTCATGTGTTTGGTGCTGGGCAAAACTTTCAAGGCGTTCAGACCTGACCTTCCCAGTATAACATTATAGAGCGAAGAAAGATTTACCACATTGAATACTATGGAGGCTGTTGCATGATTGGGAGGTGCTCCAAGGGTAACTAGAAGAGAAATAATACTCTCGAGGTATATCTATTCACCTAAAAGCCCTTTGACTGGGGTTGGAGATCGACAGAAGTAAACCCCATTCGTCCGAAGGCATCACGGTACAAGAGGTTACAGCATGTCCCCTAATCGACAAAGATTCTTCTAAGTTCGTATTACTCAATCTTGGCGATTATCAAGAGGGGGTCGTGTCGACTTAGGTAAAACCGATGACGACCTTTTTTCCCTAGGACCTCCTGTGGTGCGGAAAAAAGTGTCTTCGGGCAGTAGAAGATCGGTATGATCAGACGCCCCTCCTCATTCCCCGATGGATTATCCTGGATCTGGAGAATTACTCCATCTCTCCTGTCAGCTTGGGGTCGGGTGGCTTGTTGTTCCTCCGCCAGGTCACGTCATGGCAGTTCGTGCCAATAATCTGTGGGAGGATCTCTTTCCCCTCTGATGATAAATTCTTGTAATCTCTCATCGCGTACTAGGAATTCCAGTTCAACCTTTAGCTTTTTGCAGTCGTTTGTTATATGACCGTAATCCTGGTGAAAGTGACAGTATTTCGCTCTGTCCTTGTTGGAGTCATCCTCAATCGACCGTGAGGGCCATTGGATATACGGTTTGTCTTTGATAAAAGTTAAAACCCGGCCAGGAGTCTCGTTCAGTGGAGTGTAGTTATTATACCTCCGTGGAGGAGGATGACTCGTTTGGTTTTTTCTTGGTGGAGACCTTTTGGGTGATTGGTTACGCTCTCTTCTAGCGGATTGATCCCCCTTGTGGTCAAACGCCTCGATCTCTTTAGCAGCGATATATTTTTCGGCTCAAGCGTAAAATTCCTGAATAGTAGCAGGGAGTTTATTCGTGATTAACACTTTCATACTGGAAGGTCGTAACCCTGTTAATAGCGCAGCCAACGCGATCGAATAGTTCAAGGATGGAACCCTCATTATCTCTGCTTTGAATCTTTTCAAAAAATTCCTTAGGGATTCTTTTTTCTTATGGAGTAATGATAGTAGGGCGGTGGACTTCCTTTTGACCCCTCTACTAATTACGAAATATGACTCGAACTGCTTACGTAGTTAGGAGAAAGTCTTTATATTCAATGGTGGGAGAGAATTGAACCAAGCAAATGCATTTCCCGAAAGGGTGGTGGAAAAGTGTTTACACATAGTCGCGTCAGACATATCTCTAGAGATCATCACAGTTACGAAATAAGCCACATGATCCCGAGGATCTGTTGTCCCGTTGTATCTCTCCATAGAGGGCAAAAGTACGTTGTAGGGCATATACTCTGAAGAGACCTTGGAATCAAAAGGTGAAGCATGAGAGTAAGAGGAGATTTGGTCTCCCTGGGGATTAATCCGCCTAAATTCATCGGCAATAAGTTGCTCAACCTATTTTTAAAGATCATCAGGGACTGGTTGGGAGTTTTCAGATGCTTCATAGCGTGGGGGTGACAGTCGTCACTGGGGACGTCTAGATCCCCCTATAAAGATTGGCCTGAGGGCCTGAGGGCGCGGCTAAGCCCCTCCAATTGCTTGCTCATGTCCTAGAGTTTGGACTCCAGCCTCTCTATCTGGAGATGACTGACTTATTCCGGAATAGGGGCCGCAATCAGTTGGTTAGGGACTGCAGGCTGTAGGGCCTGTTCCTGATGAGGTGGGCGAAGGGAGGCCGCCTGATCTTGAGCAAAGTGATCGGGTGCTACAGGAGGAGCGGCCTCAGAAAGTGTGGTAGTGCGCCCTTCTACAATAGGGGTGGCTTTTGAGGATGCTATAGTTTTCGAAGGCATAGTTATCAGCAGAAGTTGCTCTAATATGTTCCCACCGACGGCGCCAATCTGTTGGAGGTGTGTTATGACTCCACAAATACTGGCTCTTCGTTGACCCAAGCAGTTACCGTTAAAGAGATATGATACTTGTAAAAAACCGCCAGAGGATATTCTGACGGGGAGACTCTGATACTCAAATTAGAAAGAGTGGTTTTCGTATGAAAGGAAAAATAGACTGAGAGCTCGAGAGAGTAGTTCTCTATAATTAGAATGCCTAATGTGTAAGGCCAAGAGAGCGTACCTGTCTTGGAGAGTTTTGAGATGTTTATACCTATGAGAGTCGTATGCCACTGTAGTGTTTTAACCCTACTTTTCTTATCGAACCGATCTGAAAATCTCAGGAATTCAATATTTCGAATCAACTGTGATCCTCATCTTTTAGAAAACTTTCGTATTTTGAAGGGAATCTTTCTTTAACTGAAAAATCCTCAGGATGCTGTTCTCCGTGAGGGGCGAAAGTTAATAGGATATTTTGGTCTTTTTTTAGGATCGTTGGAATTGTTAGCTATCGATCGGTCGTTCGACCGATGAAGGGTCTTCAGGACCCTTTCGGTTGAGAAGTCGTCCATTGGATAGTCGATCAGGGTGGTTTCCTTTACTTGATGAATCACGTTCAGTTGGCGGGGCGACTAAGGCCCAATCGTTTGGGAGATCTGGGTGACTGAGGCCATTCGGTAGACAATCGTATTCGAATCTAGATCGATAACTGTCTTTCGTGGGCTTTTCGTGTGAGCCTTTTCAAAACTGACTCATGAGATCTAATTGTTGGTGCCATGTCCCATCAATTTGAGTTCTACATCTATTTCAGTTTTATTTGAAGTACTGTTCTTGCTGTTTCGTTCTTGTTGTATGTTTATTCTTTTGTCAAAATCTTGAGTTTTATTTTGTTTTATTTGAGTTTATGTTCTTGTTGTATGTTTATTTGAGTTGTGTATCTTGTTGTTCTTGTTGTATATTTCATTCTTGTTGTATGTTTGTTTGAATCTTCACCTCATTGCTGTATGTTTTTTATTTTGTTTTATTTAAGTTTATGCTCTTGTTGTATGTTTATTTGAGTTATGTATCTTGCTATTCTTACTGTATGTTTCATTCTTTTTGTATGTTTATTTGAGTCTCCGCCTCATTGCTGTACGTTTTATTTGAGTTGTGTATATTAGGTTTTTTTTTTAAAACACTCTATCACGGCCGGTCCCAAATCCGGGTAAAAGAGTAGGGTTGCGCTACACTGCAACCAGCGCAAAAATCTTTTGTTAAAATAAAATAGAAACAAATAAGAATTATTTTACTTTTTTAGTTAATTTTGATATTATTGTTTTTGACATTATTGTCTTTTAATATTTTTTATCTTTCTTTATTTAAAAATTTGGGTGGAATTTAGTTTTTTGTAATTTAGTTTATTTTATTAATCTTGTCAATCAACGTAGAATTCCTTGTCAGGTACAATAATGAGAGACAATGAAAATATGATTCGACCAAATATTTAGAATATATGATTCTTAACTGACAAATTAGGGAGATAGGGGAATTAATGAATAGAAGAAAGGTTAAAATTATGTGCCTACAAGAAACTAAGTTGGTAGGGGAGAAGGCCATAATAATAGAGCTTTATAGATATAAATTTTAGTATACAGGTAGGGAAAGAACTAGAAATTGTATAAGAATAATTGTTCATAAAGACCTACGTGAAAATGTAGTGGAGATCAAATGAAAGGGAGATAGAATTTTTTTTGTCAAGATGGATAATGGAAAATACATAATTAATATAGTCAGCATATATATACTCTAAGTAGATATAAATACAATTAGTAAAAAATAATTTTGAAAGGTTTAGATAAATTTGCACAGACTATATCTAGGACAGAAAAATTATTTATTGGAGAAAATCTTAATGGATATGTAGGGGAGAATAACGAAAGATTTGAAACTGTAAATGAAAACTTTAGTTTTTGTAGTATAAATGAGGTGGGAGAAATTATTATAAAGTTTGCTACAATATTTGATCTAATATTCATGAACACTTTTTTCAAGAAAAGATAGTCGCATATAGTTACATATAAAAATGAGTTAAATATTAGCGAAATAGATTTTTTTCTCATTAGGAGGAACGGCAAAATGACTTGTAAGGATTGTAAAGTTATGACGGAGGAGAGTGTAACAACTCAGTATAGACTTTTAGTTATAAATGTGCGTGTGCTTAAAAGACAAATATAATATCGTACGTTGGTAGAGTCAAAAATTAAGTGGTGGAAATTGAAAGAAAAGAGAATAATAATTTTTAAAGAAAAATTAATGCAATAATCAATTTGGTCAGTTAATGATGATTTAGAAATTATGTGAGTAAAAATATTTGATAACATTAAAAGTATAGGTAGGGAGATTTTTAGTGTATTTAGAGGGCGGGTTTCAATGGGTAAGGAGTCGTGGTGGGGGAATAATGAAATCCAAACTTTATACGAATTAAACGGGAGTATTATAAAAATCTTAAAAATAAGAGAAATAACGATGCATTTGAAATATACAAAAATACAAAAAAAAATTATCCAAGAATCAGAAATAAAGTATATAATGAATTATATAAGAAATTAGAAACTAAAGATGGAGAGAAAGAAATTTACAGAATCGCCAAGTTAATGGAGAGGAAGAGAAAAGATCTAAATAGTATTAAGTGTATCAAGAGTGAGACTAATAGTATATTTATGAGGGATGAGAATATAAAAAAGCGTTGGAGGGATTATTTTGATAATTTGTTCAACGTGGAGGATACAAAAGATATTGACAATATAACGATACCTGTGGAAGAGATAAATAAAGACTTCAAACGTGAGATTTGTACTCATAAAATAAATGAACTCTTAAAGAGAATGAAAAATAATAAAACCATAAGATCTGATAATATCCCTATTAAGGTGTGGAAATGTTTGGAGGAGGTCTGGATAGAAATGCTAACAGATTTTTTTAACAAAATTTGGCAAATCAAAAAGATGCCCAAAGTATGGAGAAAGAATACATTTGTACCATTATGTAAGAATAAATGAGATATATAAGACTGCTCCGATTATAGAGAAATTAAACTTATAAATCATACTATAAAGTTATAAAAAGGAGTGATTGAGTATAGACTGAAATTGGAGATAAACATGTCTCGGAATCAATTTGAATTTATATCAAGAAAATCTACTGCTGAAACAATCCATTTATTAAGACATTTGATGGAAACATTTATAGTACAGAAGAGAAACCTATATATGGAATTCATAGATCTAGAAAAAGCGTATGATAGAGTTTCAAAAGACATATTGTGATGAACGTTGATAAAAAATAAGATTTCCATTAGATACATTAATCTCATTAAAAATATGTATGATGGAGTTGTCACCAATGTAAAAATTTACCGGGGGATAAGTGATAATTTCCTAATAAATATTGGACTCCACTAGAGATCGGCTTTAAATCCAATTTTATTTGTAATAGTGCTAGAGGAAGTCACCAAGAGTATCCAAGATAAAATACCATGATATATAATATTTACATATGATACAGTATTGATTGATGAAACTAAAGAGGGTATTAGTAATAAATTGGAGTTATGAAGGGACACACTAGAATCCATAAAATTCAAATTGAGTCGATCTAAAACGGAGTATATAAAATGCACGTTTAGTGATAATCATCAGAATGATAAAGAAATGATTACGTTAGAATAACAGGACGTGCAAAAAAATGAACATTTCAGATATCTCGAATCAATTATCCAAAACGACGGCAATATAGATAGAGATGTAAACCATATGATCCAAACGAGTTGAATGAGATGGAGAATGATATCTGAGTTCTTTGTAATCGCATGATATCATTACATCTAAAATGAAAGTTTTATAGAATGATAGTAAAACCTGCACTACTATATGATATCAAATGATAAGCCATTAAACAACAATAACAATAGAAAATGGTTGCAGCTAACATGAGAATATTAAGATGGATGTGTGATAAAATTAAAAAAGATAGAATTAGAAATGAAGAAATACGTACTATATTTAGAGTGAATTCAATTTGGATAAAATGTGAGAGTATCGCTTAAGATAGTTTGGACATGTGCAACGAAAAGCCAAAAATGCACCAATTATGAGAGTAGAGAGTTTAAATATAGGAGATTTAGTAAAATAACGAGATAAATCATTAAAAATCTGGATGCAATATATTCACAAAAATATGACAGCTAAGAAATTAACTGAATAAATGATTTCGAATAGAAATAAATGACATATGAGAATCAAAGAAAATTAAATCATTACTTTTCATATTATAAAATATATTTGAATAATATGCGTATGTATTTTCTTTTAATTTTTTTAGTATTATATATTGTGTATATATATATATTTATATAGTTTTTAATCATTTTAAATTTGTTTCTAAGAAAGCCGACTCCAAATTTTGGGATTAACTCTCAGATTACTATTATTGTTGTTCTAATTTATATTTTATTACTAAAATAGTATAATTTTTTAATATTTTATATTAATATAAAATTAAGACAAAGTTATATTATATTTATATAATTTAATATTATATTTTAACACCAATATTATTTTGTAATATTAAAATAGTAAACTTTTTTAATATTTATATTAACATAATATAATTTTTTTAAAATATTAAAAAAAGTTTTGATTTTTTAAAAAGTAATTTTTTTGGTTATACAAAATGAGATCAAAATCTTTTTATATTTTTTGTTTTTTAAATATTTTTTAATGACCTCTAAAACTTTTTTTTATTATTTTACATTCTTTTTTATATTTTCATCTTATTTTTATATATTTTTTTTATTATAAAAAAGGATATAACTTAAAATTTATTGTTTAGAAACTAATTAATTTTTATTTATTTATTTTATAAAAATGTTTTAATTTTTAAAATCAAAAGAATTTGATGTTATTTTATGTAATCAAAAGATTTTATTAAAATTAATATTATTTTAATATTTAATAAAATAATAATATATATTCTTTTTGTACAAACTTTCTAATTTAATATTTGATATATTAAAATAATATAATTTTTTAATATTTGAATTAGATAATATATTTGAAAATATTAAAAAACCTTTGATTTTAAAGATATAATTTTTTATTATATAAAATGATATGAAAGCTTTTGATTTTATTTTCTTTTTTAATATCTTTTAATGACTTCTAAATGTTTTTTTTTATTTTATATTCTTTTTAATATTTTTTGATCTCATTTTTTATTTTTTTATTATAAAAATGATATAATTAAAATTTATTGTTTACGACATAATTTATTTAATTTAATGATTTTATAAAGTCATTTTATTTTTTTATTGATTTTATAAATTTTTATTTAATTTTTAATTTATTAAGTTTTGACTCTTTTTTTTTTTTTTTACTTATTGCCATGATGAAAGTTTTATAAATTTTTATTTGATTATTTAATTTATTGATTTTTGACTCAAAATTTTTTCTCCTTAAGTTATTCATTTTTTTAAAAAAATATTTTACATCAATATAAAATCAAAATAAAGTTATATTATATTTATATAATATACTATTATATTTTAATACCAATATTATTTTTGTATTAAAATAGTAAACTTTTTTAACATTTATATTAAAATAATATAATTTTTTTAAAATATTAAAAAAAACTTTTGATTTTCAAAATATAATTAATATAACATTCAAAAGATGCTGCAGTTTTTTTTTAATCAATATATTTTTTAATAATTATTATTTTTAATAATTAATATAACATTCAAAATATAATTTTTCGCATTTTATATTAATATAAGATTAAAATAATATTATATTCTTTTTATATATCATAATGTAATATTTTAATACTAATATTAATTTTAATAAAATATTGTATTATATTTATATAATTTATCTTTTTAATATTAAAATAATATAATTAATTTAATATTTGAATTAAATAAATAATATTTTCAAAATTATTAAAAATATAATTTATTTATTATATAAAATGAGATCATTTTTTGATATTAATTAAATAGTTATTTTAAAAATTGTTATTAAAAAACTTCTATAATATAAAAACATCTATAATATAAAAAAAATAATTTTTTTGGTTATATAAAATGACATCAAAATCTTTTGATATTTTTTGCTTTTTTATATATTTTTAATGACTTCAAAAACTTTTTTTTTTAATTTTAAATTCTTTTTTATATTTTTTGATCTCATTTTTAATTTTAAAATTAAATGAATTTGTTCTTATTTTATAAAATCAATAGATTTTATTGAATTTAATATTATTTTAACATTTGATAAAATAATATTTTATAATTTTTATAAAGAAAGTCTAGTTTATCTTTTTTATTTTAGAATAATATAATTTTTTAGATTTTTGTATTAATATAACATTAAAATAATATTATATTATATTTGTATATTGTAATGTAATATTTTAATACTAATATTAATTTTAATAAAATATTATATTATATTTATATAATTTATCTTTTTAATATTGAAATAATATAATTTTTTTTAATATTTGAATTAAATAATATAATATTTTTAAAAATATTAAAAAAAATTTAATTTTAGAAATGTAATTTATTTATTGTATAAAATTAGATCATTTTTTGATATTAATTAAATAAAAATTTTAAAAATTGTTATTAAAAACATCTATAATATAAAAATATTAAAAAATGTTTTCTAAAATATAAAAACATCTATAATATAAAATTTTGAAAAAAATTTAAAAAGTCATTAAAAATATTAAAAAAAGAGTGGAAGGACTGAAATGAAAAAAAAGGAAGCGGGTTAAAAAATGTGCAAAGACTGAAATGAAAAAAAAAAACTGGGTAAAAAAAATGTGGAAGGACTGAAATGAGAAAAAAAAATTAGCGGAGTGAAATGAAAAAAAAAACTAGACATGACAAATGTAGAAGGACTGAAATGAAGAAAACAAAAGATGCTATGGCAAAAAAAAAATAGTGGACGACCAACCATGGATGCCCGAAAAGAAAGAACAATGCGGCGTGAATTGTAGTGCCTTCAGCGCTCTATATATAGGGGTAATGCATTCATGTTTAACAAAATAATTAATTAGAGAAAAAGATTTTGAAAGATTTTTATGAAATCCTTCAAATCAAATTTTTCAATTTCACCATGTCAATAGATTTTGGAGAAGAGAGATTTCATTTTAAAATTATAAATGTTAAATTTATTTTTATAGTATCTATTTTAAAATTTTAATAAAAAATAAAAAGAATAAAATAGTAAATTTGTATATTTTTTATTATATTTTCTTCATTTCCCTCATCTAATTAAACGTGATTTTTTATTTTATTTTCATTTCTCTCATGTTCTCATCACATAGTTTGTTGTCAAATATGATTTTTAATTTTACTTCAATTTCCTTTCTTTTCCCATCATTTTCCTTATTTTTCTTTATCTCTCTTTCTCATGAGATTGCCAAATGTATTGTAATGCTAATCTCTTTGTGTTCAAAATACATTACAAACTCTTCTATTTTAAATATTAGAGTAAAAACAAAATAAACTTACATAATAATGAAAAAGTAAAAAAAGAGAAAATTATATGGATACAATATAAGTATAATTTTGATATTATTACGTGATATATAAATGTTTATTTATTTATTTTTTAAACCAATAACAACAATTGTTTTTAAACTAACAAAATTATATGATAATTTCATTGTCATGATAATAATTACAATAATATTTTATCATCACGACTATAAATAATTATCATGATTGTGACATATCATATTATCGTAATTACAAATTATAATCACAACTATAAAGATAATAAGATTATGTAGAGAATTTATAGTTGAAATGTTTGATATGGATTGGACATCCACGATGGATTTATATGTATATATATATATACTAGGTCGGCTCTGGCCGCACAAGGTGCGGCCGAGATCCAAAATTTTTTATAATTTTTTAATATTTTTATTTAAATCTAATTAATAATTAGATTTAAAATCTTTATAATACATTAATAATTATAGTTAATCTTATGCTATCACTAATTAAGCAAATATTTATAATTTCTAATATTATGTAAATTCAAATTTAAAACAACAATTATTTAAATTTATAAAACATGAAACAAAACACACATATTTTGATATATATATATATATATATATTAAATAAAGTGTTGCCGTTAACACAATGTTAAACTCTAAATCTTAAACTCTAATTATAAATCAATGCTAAGTTCTAAATTCTAAAACTCTAAAACCATAAATCCTAAATATTAAATTTTATTAGTAAATTGACCCATATTATATATAGTAGGAGTCACGAAGAATTGTATTTGTTATTGCTTACTATATTAAGTTTTTGATTTTTACTCATTTCTTTAAAATAAGAAATATATATATAGTAGAAGTTTTTAAAATCCCAAATCATAAATTTTAAACTCAAAATTCTAACTCCTAAATTCTAATGTTATTAGTATATTGACTTATATTATATATAATAGTAATCCTAAAAATATCAAATACTAAATCCTAAATATTAAATTCTAAATTTGAAACCCTGTTAGTTGTACATTGATTATATTTTTTGTTTCAAATAAAACAGTAAAAGTCGAAAGGCCAATATAATAAGCAATAACAATTAAAAAATGCGATATTTTCTCTTGTATTGTATACGTAAAAAAAGAGTTAATATTTTCTCTTCAGTTGTTCATATGGCAATATGAGAGCAAATATGGAACTCTTTTTTATCTCCTAAAATGTCCAAACAAATAGAGGTAAAACTTCACTCTTAAACTCTGATTCTTACTTCATAGTTTTGTTCTCTGGAAGAGATAATGGAACTCTATATACTGTCTTTATTCAATTCCTACGTCAAGTGGTTTCTTTCACTCTAGCTCTTGCTAGCTTATCTTCTTCTCCATTGATCTTTTGCTGTTTTATGAAATTATGTGTACTTGGTCTTTCTTTTTCATTTCCAGTTGTTGGGTTTTTAATGGATTACCTTTATTCACCTATTGCGTTTTGCTGTTCTCAAACTGGGTGAGCTTAATTGATATACCATTGGCTACTTTGCTAGCTCTAACTTAGAGCAAACACTATGGGTTTTGATTGTCTAACTTGGGGTGTTGTTTTCTCAAATGCTGTATTCTACTCATTAACTTGATTCCAATTCTACTAGATTTTATTTTATATGATTTGGGGTCATATTTATTTGTTTTTGTTTTTATTTTTTTAAATACTTAAATTGAGTGAACTAAATCAAGTGTAGATGCACCATTGATCATGTCATATTTCACTTATTCCAGTTTAGTTTTGGTTTACGGGAGCATCCTCCCATACTGACATTGGAAACTATTGGTATTAAGATCGTGTGAAGATTTTAATCTGGGGACTTAGCATTATCCTTTTATCTCTATTGGATTTTGGATTTATTTAATTTATTTAATTTGTTTTTAAAGAGTTGTGTTTTCTCTTTGATAATAAAAGTACAAACCTAAACTCCTTTTTTATCTTATAGATAGATAAACAAGTATAGATTTCGAAATCTTAAACAACTATAAAATTACCATTCTTTCGTTGCAAAAAATTTACTCTTATTTTTTTGGTGTTGTTAGGAAAACTGTAATTAGACATATTCATAGTTGCGTTCAACACTATCAATAAATAAATTGTTTGGCCAATTATATTGTTCCATACAAATGCCAGTTGTTAAAATCTTGATTCTACATACAATTGTTTAGCAAGATCTCAATAATCACTCAAATTGGGATCTTATGGGATGAAAAAAAGTTTAATTACTCTCTCGAGAATATAATACAATCCATTGAAATGTAAAATTTACTTTGGAATAGTTTTTTAATTCTAAATTTAAATTATATTTAAGGGTTAACATTAGATGAGGTGTTTTTGATATTTAATGTTACCAATGACTTGTTGGTCCTATAATTGAAATTGGTGTCTCCTGCTGAACAAAATTTCAAAAAAAAAAAAAAAAATCTCGATTCAAATCTTATATATAACAAAAATAGATGTCAAAAAAATTTTGACCTTTAAACACCTAATCCGACTCGAATTAAATTTAATCAGATTCAATGTAATTGTAGAATATAGGTAATTTATAAAAAAATAATGTTATTCATTCTCTTTTAGTATTGTAAAATGTATTTGATTTTTGCGTGCGTGTGTGTGTGCTGATTTTTTTTTAATCATCTTATATTTGTCTCTTAAACGGCCGATCTCAAATTTTGAGATTAAGGCACAGGCTGTTGTTGTTGTTGTTGTAATGTTATTCATTCTCTTTACTTATTTATCGTTTTCCATATAAAAAATTTAATTAATTAATTCTAAAATAAAAATTAATTTTAACTTTAATGTTTAGAAATTTGCATAAAAAAGAATTTTTTGTTATAAAAGATATAAGTTTATAAATTCAAAAGAAAAAATTAATTAATTTATCCAGGTTCAAGATCGGTCTATTTCGAAGTCTCCACGTGGCAATATGGGAGGAAATCCCAACTCCCTTTTAACAAATTTTTCCCCTAACTTTGTTGGCCACGTGTTCACAATCAAGGAAAGTTACGTGGCGACATAAAAGGGTTTCAAAAAAGTTTTCTTAGTTTGTTTATTGCAAGGGAATTGTGTAATCTAATCTAAACCGCACGTAACATTATTTTTGTGAAATATATTAGGTGAGGCCCACAGGTTGAGCGGGCTCGGTGCAAACGCCCGACCCGACTAAGACCCGCAGGCCCATTCTCCATCGCCACGCAATAAAGAGAGAGAAAATACAGGAAAAAATCACAAAGCAGAAAAGGCGAAGGAGGGGAGTTTGATCCGGGACTCCCAGGGCACAACACAAACACATTCATGGCGGAACCCAACGACTGGAAAACTTCCATCATCTATAGCTCCAACCAGCTTTGGGACCGGCTACTCTCTCTCTTCCACTCTTCTCACTCTACCCTTCTCCACAAAATTTCCAATCTTCGTCTCCAAAAGTTTCGGATTGCATCTCCCAAGCGTACGCCTGGTCTCCCTCTTCCCCTGCCTTCATCTTCCATCGATTCTTTTTCTGTGTAAGTTGAAAATTCGCTCTGTTTTCCGTGTCTTTCATGGTTGTTAATTTGTGGGGGGTGGGGTTTCAGATTTGAGAAGGGTAGGACTCATATCATAGTGATGTAGAGCAAAGGAACCGTAGGATTTAGGGCAACAAAGAATGATAATAGCAACCACAGAGAGAGAGAGAGAGAGAGAGAGATCTATTTCACATCCCAGAGACTGTCTTATGGTACAACAGTGTTAAATGCCTCCGAGTCTTATGTAAGAAAATTGAAATTTTATTGACAAACCAATTGCTCATGCAGTGTAACCCTTTTTATATATTGTAAACCCTAATAATAATAAATCCTATCCTTTATCCAAATCTTATCCTACGTATCTATTTCATAAAAGAATAAGAAAAATTAGGAAAGTGAAAGAAATATACAAATGAAAATAAATCTGAGTAGGAATTCAAAACATTCCTCTTGCAGAAAGTAGTAGATTCCAAGGTTCTTATTGGAAAAATAAACAGAGGAACATTCTTCTAGCAACTATTTGAACCGATTTCTGCATCAAATAGTTTTCAGTTTAGGGACGGGAAACTATACCTCTGCTTGATTTGTTTTAATGTTGCACATTCACAAAAAAATGTTTGAAAACTCCTTTCTGAAAGGAAAGGTGGGAGGGAGGGGGGAGATGATGGTCTTTCCACTTTTTTGGGTTGAAGGAAAACGAGAGAGGGGGTGATGGATGTATCTTCAACCATGTTAATTATGGTTTTTATGAGGGGGAAGGGGGTGGGGTTGGGGGAGGGGGACTGCTGATGTGTAGAGAATGTCTTCTTTAACTTGGAGGAAAGGAGATGGCAACTTGATAAATTTTAAAACAAAATTTGGGAGGTTATATCCCCTCCCCTTCCCCTCCATCACATTCATGCAAGAGGAAGCCAACTCAATCAAAGCATAAGGGGAAACCTATGCAACAAAGAAGAGGATTTATTTGAGATATCTCAGTTGTTATTTGTTTATCTTATGTTCTGGCCACTTCAAAAGATGATCTTATGTTCTTAGAAAGTAGCAGGTTCTCAGGGTCATTTCCAAGGGATTTTTTTTTTCTCCAGTTTTTTTTTTTCCTTTAAAAGCATCTCTAGTTGGGCTGAATGTAGAACCAATGTAATCCTTTCAATTTCATGTTTTTTCATTACCCATACAAAAAGACATGAAGAAAAATGGAGATTCTTTATGGCTCTTACCCAGCTCTTTGTTTGTTTGTTTTTTTTTTTTTATTATTTTTTTTAAATTATATATTTAAACTGCAAATTCTGGTTCCTGTTACATTCTCCTGGTTCACACCTTTGAGAAGTTCCATCTCAAGTTATTTACCATACCAAGTGTGTGGTTCTTTCACATACCCATCTTGAACCGAAAATCCAAAACAGAAAAAAAAAAAAAAAAAGCCAAGTGGATTTATATAAAGAAGATAAGAAAAACACGAATTTGAAGGGAATGTTCTACCCTGAAATGATTATATATATATATATATACATACATATATATTGGAGCTGTAAATTTTTTTCTTTTTATTTTTTTTGGGGGATTACTTCACCACATTGTTTGGTCTAATATTATTTACCTAGTTCAAAACTTGTCATCATGCCTCCTGAGATTATCTCCATTATCACTTTACCCTCTTTATCAATTTTGGTTCAAGTCTCACAAAAATAATAAAATTAAAAATTAAAACTAAATTTGAAAATTTCAACTTTATGATTATGGATTGAGGGGCCACACTGATATCCTGGTAAAGCTCAAGCGTACTCTGACGCGATTTACGCCATGATATGTAAGATGATTTTTGGCCAAATCAAAGGGGCAGAGTTAATTTTTCTCTTTTTTCTTGGGATGTTTGATCAAAGATATTAGCTTATGGTTTTCTGTTGATTTGTTCTCTCTATCTGGTTTGGCTTATATTGTAATGGGAGGTTGGTTTCGGAGAACTGTAGAGAATTGAGGGTAGCATATTGGCTCCTGAGCTATATTTCTTCTCATATCTAGGGATCATGCAATACATAGCTCATTACTACATTTTCATGCTATAGGGTTGTAATTGGCCCTCTGTGTGTTTAACAATATGGTTTATGCTCTTTCTTGTACTGCTTTTGCTATGTGCTTGTCGCTGAAAAATTCCTAAGGACATGGATGGGTGTGACTAGCAGCGGACAGTTGCAGAGTTTTTTATAGGATTTTAATCAATGTGGAAATACCTCTAGAAAATATGAAATGTAATTTTTCAGCTTTAAAATTCCACATACGTGTGCAGAAAATGGCACCTAGGGAGTTCCTTAAGTTATTTTTTGATTATATCGCAGGAGTACGGATGAGGCATCTAGAGTTTTTGATGTCTTGGAGGACATATTGGAGCACGTCTTTTTAGATTTGCATGAAATTCAGAAGAACTTACGTTTTTGGCAAGCTAAGGCAGAGGTTAGTCCACAAACTTATACTAGCCGTGTGTATTGAAGAAAAATTGAATATTGGCTTGCCTTTTCCTTACTAACATTTTATTTTATTCTCTTTATTTGGAATTTCAGGGATCAAATTTTCAAAAAGTCTACTTTCTCATGTTTGAGAGAGGACCTTGGGCATTTATAGATGGAACTATCCAGTTCCTTCGTGAATCTTATATGGATGGTTTGCGTATGCAACATCTGTGCCATTCTGCATCTTGTTACATTTCTGAAAGAATTAACATGTTAACCACCTTAAGAAACTCACTTGCAACATTTTTGGCCAAGGTTTGCTATTCTTGTTCTGAAATAAGTTATGTCATCTCTCCTGCTACCATTTCTTTATCAGTTGCCCCGCTTTAGGCTTTAGGCTTTCTTTGCAAGTGTAAGGTATGCATACTGTATACATTTCTTCCTTTGCAAAGGCTTGTTCATATGTGCAGTGGAAATGGAAATTCTAAAAAGCATCTTACTGGTGACAAAGCAATATTAAAGGTTAAAACATGTTCTGCCCCTGCATGTTATGGAGCAGCACTAGGGACATCCATATCTTGACACTTGAATGCTTTTCCTTTTTTAGCAGGGGGTTTGGAGGGGGCCTTCGGATTCTCCCAATTTCTTGCTTTTTTTGTTATTTAGATTTCTTTTATCTTTAGTTGAACTTTCCATGTCAATTTTCATTTGTGTGGGTTCTTGCAAGAACCTTATACTTGGTCCAAATGAAAGGAAATAGGCAATGGATTTTTCAATATTTCGAGTTTGGGAGTGAAAGAATTGGTTTCCTGAAGCTTTTGTAGAGAGCAGCCTTTATCAAATTTAAAATGGATGACTTTTTTTTTTCCCCAAATGGTGAATAGTGGATTTGCAAGAGTTAAATTATATAACCTAAGATATAGGATTTGCACTATGGATTTGTGGTGAAGTCATGGTCATGGTTTCATCAATAAAATTTTTTAATGCATAATGGGTGTTATGTAATGTTGTTGAAATCATCCCTTGTGAAGATGTTCTTTTTTAACATTATGTCCATGTTGTGGCTGTGCTGGCCTTTCTGTAGATGTTACATGTAACAGCCCATGAATGGGCCATATTTGTGGCAATCATGGCAGTTACTATAATTGTCACAATACACAATACATATCTTACGACACTTGTACAAGTATAGATAATGTGCATCTTATGGCCATATTTTAAATAAAATGTTAATGTTATGATGCAGGATAGATATGCTCACAATACAATTCAAATCTATGATACTCTACACACACACATATTCCGCCTTACTTATACTTTGAAGAAATTTTTTTACTTTCATATAATTTTTCGCTTGGAAATTTTTAAACAAATTTTGTCACTTTTCAAGTTTTAGGTTGGCGATAACAACACAATTTTTTTTTGGATATTTATTCAACTTTTCAAATTTTAAAAATTATAAAAATATTTTGTCTTAAAATCTTTAATGCTATGGTTAATATATAATTGTATATTAGTAGCAATTTGAATTATACACTTCTAGAAAAGTATGATTAATTGCAGGGAATTTAAAGAATAAAAATAGAAAAGGTACATGAGCAACAAATATAAGAGGGATTATGCCTTAAAAGTTGCTGATTAACTAATTTTAATATTGATTTTCATTTTAATGTTACTACCAAATTTCTTAAAAATATGTATTTTATAAAATTGTTTTGTTCGTTATTTAAAGAAAATCTCTGGCTATCCGATACAATACATTACGATTTGATAAATTGATATGTGTGACAATGGCCACTTTGACAACCATCTTTTTATGTTTTTTATTTTAATTTTTTTTTTTTTTTTTATTTTCCTTTCAAAAATTTTTTTTTTTTTTGGTTTAAAAAAATTTTTTTTTTCTTTTTTTTCAAAAAAAAAATTTAAAAAAATAAAAATTTCTTTTTTTTTTTTTCCCTATATAGGTTTTTTTCAATTAGTTCTTGGGGGGGGGCGAAAAAAATAAAAAAAAAAAAAATTAATTTTGAAGGGGGGGGGGGGGTGACTTTAGGTGTTTTGGTTTTTTATTTTTTTTTTTTTTTTTTTTTTTTTTTTTTTTTTTTTTTTTATTTGTATGGTTTTTGTTTTTGTATGTTTTTTTTTTTTTTTTTTTTTTTTTTTTTTTTTTGTCCCTTTCTTACATGTATAAATATAAGCATTAAGTCAACATAATAACCTATCTAAAGCACAAGTGGAGGCCATGTCTTGTTCCTTAATTTTGGAGGGCTACACATGTATGATCTATCGAAATTGTACTTGTCTATATACACACACACACACACACACACACATATATATATATATATATATATATATATATATATATAAACTACACATTCAAAAAGTATTAGTAGTATATATCCCATTACATTTTTGGCACATATGTTCATAGCTAGGCAATACATAATTAGATGTATGTGTGTATTAAGGGTATTATCATGAACATTGTATGATAACATGTCTTACATGGTTAAAGAAGGGTGTGTATGCCTTTAACAAGGTAATAGTTTCGATGCATTAGAAGTGGAAGTGGACTGAACTTTTAAATTTTCAATCTGATGCTTCCTCTTATTGTTTTTGGAAGCTGGTTTCCCTCTTTTTTCTTAAGGCCTCCATTCTCAATTTCTCATTCCAACTTGATTGTGAAAGTCAAGGTGAAAAGGACTGCGTTCTTGGTTTTATGTTTTATCTTTGTAAGCGGTTTCTATGTGTTGGGCGGTTGGTGAAGCCTATTTTTCAAAAGAAAATGTAAATTCCTTTTCGACAAAAGTGGGTACTAAGCATGCCTCTTCTCTTTCTGCACATGCCACTCTGTTAAAATTGGATTTGTTAGAAGAAAATTACTATGAAACTGAAATCTCATAGTTGAATTCTTTATGAAGGATAAATACCATGCCCAATGCATGTACTTTTTGGTTAATATTATCAAATTTGAGAATACTTTTTTCTTTATGAAAGGTTTATGTGGAAGTTGACAAATTTGGAGAGGAAATAGTCAAGGATCCAGTGAAGTCATTGCCTTCAATATTGGTTACATTGGATGATCTGTTTTCCAAATTAGAGGCATCTATTGGCCATTTGCATGCAGAACACCAGGTAACAGTTGAGAACATCTGACATGATATTTCTCCTTTATTTTATCCTTTTCCTCTGGAACTGCTGTTTGTTTAGGGTACTTGTGATTCTTCTATTATTTTTATCATCCTGAGATATGGATCTCTATTGTCATGATAGGTAAAATGTCTCTTGTTGCAATACTAACTGAAAGTCTAATTTGATTGATTCAATAATTTTGCAGATTGATTCATCTGTTGATGGTACCTATTCATTTCCTCTTCTGTTTGAGAAAGTGCCAGGAATTAACCAGGAAGGTTCTCAGTGGACGGATTGTGAAATAAGAGATGCTATCAACATGATTTATCAAAACCTACAAAAACTGGATGGCTACTTGTCTGTAATTGTAAGAGTTGTCGGCCTGCTTTCATTATTCTCTCCATTTTTTTTTTTCATATGATAGTTTGTTAAAGAGAAAACTACCCAGGAACTTGTTTGTGGTCATTATGTGAACATGTGTTTCTAAAGGAACAACTATCTAAAAAAAGCAAGGAACTTCTGCAATCCTAGTTGTCAAACATGCAGTCTAACTTTATACTTCACCATTCAACATATCTGCTATTTTCTTGATGCCAGATGTACTGTCTAACTATGAAATTATGCACTTAAACTTAGATGTTCATATATGGGCACATACATGAATGTAAATGAACACATGCTTTTTCCCTTAAGATTTAGTTTGAGTTGTTATGAAATGCTATTTATCCTGAAAATCATGTGCTTGTACTCTAATGCATATGATGTTTGAATTATTTCTTAAGATTTGTATGTTGGGAATTACAATCCACCAGTTCCTTATCAGATCTGTTTATCAAAGCTCACCATCGAAACAAATGAATTTTTGACCCACACACCTATTACTAAACACAGGAGTGTGCTAACATTGAATTATCATATAGAGCTCTGGCACAGTAAGATATTGTACTTATTTTGCGTTGCATGTTTCTTTTGAAGGTTGCTAAACATCGAAAACCAAGGAGTATGACAATACACTGGATAAGGTATACGGGTGGCCTAGTTGGCTTATCTATTTGTTCAGTTTGGCTCCTTCGTCATAGTAGTTTCATGGGAAGCTCAGACATTGACAACTGGATTTGTGAAGCAAAGAACTCAACACTTACCTTTTGGAATGACCATGTTGAGAAACCGGTATAAATCAATATTGTTTCCCTTTTTCTTTAAGTTTCTTTAACCTTGGATGTTTCTTATTTGTCTTGGTCAGCTGACATCTTCTATTGATACTAGTCTCTGGGATTGGTTGATCTTTTTGGGGAAAGTCTTATTAATTATCTTAGAAATTGCAATATTAATTATGTTAGAAATTGCAATAATTACTACAAAATTTGGGTTTGTTAGTTGAAACATGAAATGTTTAGTACTGTGGCAATTACAATATATTTGCTTTCAGTTTACCGGAGTCTGTACTAAAAGAAAAAGAGTCATATAAAATATCTTTAAGTTCAATTATAGAGGGAAAATGATGGAGGATGGATAAGTAATGTTTGAAGTAGGGATTGTAAAAACTTGTTATTTGTATTCTTGTTTTGATTGATGATGACCAAATTGATGTGCGTCTACTTGAGAATGTCGTTTACTTGTCTTCGTTGATGTCATTTCATTCTTATAAAGTGTGTGAAAATCCAAAATGAGAATGATGAGGTTGGGAATGTGGATGTTATATTAGCTGAGTCAACTTTGGCTCATGAGTTTCAGAGAAATGATGCTTTATTATGGGCCAATAGCTCTAAAAGGGACCATCCTGGTGTGGGTATTGATAAATTAAGTACCATGGAGCATTTGCCAAGCCTTAAAACAGGCAAAAAAATCTTTTTCTTCAAATGCTTTGTCACCAAATCGTTCTGACCTTCAGAGTAAAGTGAAGAGTTCTCCAATTCTACATTGTTCTATTTATGTTCGCAATGAAAGTAATCGACCCAATCTTGACATTGCACCCACACTTTTCAGTGGCATACTTGTTCAAGTAATCTTATGCCACTACATAATTGAGTTCTTTGGGTAATTTACCCATAGTTATGCCGTTAAAGTGAGGGGGATAACCTGAAACAAACTATCCTTAATAGATTGGATTTAAGGTTGTCTAAACCTAGCTTTGTCCTGATAGAAGCCAACCCCACTTTCCTTGTTTATATAACTATGAGAAAAAGGTCCAGAAAGGTGGGGAGAAATGATATTTTAGGATGTCAAAAGGGGGAATGCGAGGTGTTAAATGAAGGTGCTTAGTTGGAATGTTAGGGGTTAGGGGTTCAGGTGATAGGGAAAACAAGGAAGATTAAAGAAACCATCTTTGGAGTTGCTCATTATGTGGCCTTTGTTCAAGAGTTTTAGTTAGTGGAGGTGGATGCAAATCTGGTTAATTCCATTTGGATTTCTAGGTTTAAGTGTTGGGAATGTCTTTCATTTGATAGTTATTCGTGTGGAATCGTTATTCTGTGAGTAACGACGGCCAAGATAGGCATAGTGATTCAATCGACACTGAATTATATTGTTTCTATTCCTGGTGCATTGTTTTTTCGCAAATCACATATCCCCTTAAAAAGAAGGTTTTTAGGATTAAAAAAATGATGATACTTCCTTGAACATTATGTACCTGCAACATATTGATAGTTTTCAAGGATCCTGTTCTCTTTGTATTTTACTTCATGTTAGAGGTCTTCATGAATATTGGTTTACTTGTGTGTGTGGCCCGAATACTTCTAGATTTGTTGTTCTTTTTTAGAAGAGATGTATGGGTCTTTGATTTGTACTCCCTGAATAAGTGCTTGGTCGGAGATTTCAATGATATCATTTTCCCATTGGATATGTTTAATGGATCTAGAATTACCAATAGTGTGTTTATGTTTGATTCCTTTATTAGAGATTGTGGGTCACAAGATATTCCTCAATCCAACGCACAATACACTTGGTCTATGTTCGAGGAGCAAGAAGCTATCTTTTGCATTGATAGTTTCCTCTTCTCAAATGAGTGGGAGTTTTGTTTCTCTAACCTTAGATACGAAACCTTTTACGAGAAACACTTTGACCAGTGCCCTATCCTTTTAGAATCCAATCATATCATCAAGGGTCCTACTCCTTTCGGGTGAGAGCATGTGGCTTTCTAAAAATGTCCTTGAAGAGTGGTCAAAGATTCTTGGACTGATATCTATATGAAAGGATGAGAGAGTTTCAAATTCACAAGAAAATTGAATAGTTTTAAGCAAACTCTAAATGTTTGGAACAAAGAGGTGTTTGGTGATGCTGCTGTCGGAGAAAAGAAAACTGCTATTCTTTTTGGAAAGATAGTTAAGTTGGATGTCAAGAGTGATTTGTTGGAGAATATTTTTATCTGAAGATAGAACTTAGGAATGACCTTGAGGAGGTTATTCTTAGGGAGGAAATTAGGTGAGATTAGAATACTTGGATAAAGTGAGTATGATTGTATTATTGGTGTTTTTTTTTTTTTCCTCAATCGAGTTGCTGATAGTATAATGCAAAAGAGTTTTATTAAAGAGCTTGAGGATGACATAGGTAATGTAATTTCCAATCTCGTCTTTTGTGGATGCAATTACCGGTTTCTATATAAATCTTGGAACTTGCAAGGTTAGAGGCTATGCTATATATGGATGTCTTGATTAGTAATCCAATAAAGAGTTCTAGAGTTTCTTGGCCAGAGAGACCTTTTGAAAGGGATGAGATTGGTTGAGTGGTTCTAGTGGTTTTATGAGGGCTTTCTTTCATGATTGTTTGGATGCTATCTTGGAATTGTTTAAATTCTTCGATTAGTTTCTTCCAATGAGGTGGCAAGTTAGAGCATGAGCTCCACTTTATTTCCTCTTATTCTTAAGAGAACTAGCCCTTTGAAGTGAAGGATTTGAGACCTATTAGTCTTAGAACTAGTTTTAACCAAATCGTGGCTAAGGTTTGAGCTGATAGGTTATGCAAGGTGCCTAATGATACCATCTCTTATAATTAGAGTGCTTTCATAGGAAGTAGACGAATTCTAGATGCAACCCTTAGTTGCTATTAAGATAGTTGATTACGCTAAGTATGCTAGGAGTTGCACTTGAGAAGATTAATGATAAGGGTCATTGGAGTTTCTACAGTGAAGTGTTAGAAAACATTGTGATTTGTTGGAGAAGCTGGATGAGAGGCTCCTCAAGTTCACCAACTTTCTATGTCATTATCAATGTGATATGGCTCTGATACCAAATTGATATGAGCCCGAGTAGAGGATCTACTCAATGGATACCTTGCAGGAATTCTTCTCTTCCTTGCTAGAGTTTTCCCTCTCATAGACTCTAGATTTGTCGATCGGGAATTTGTTTCTTAACAAGTTTCCTACCACACTTTTTTTATAAGAATTTAGACTTGCTTCTTTATTGATTATACTCCCCTTAGATAGGGAAAATTAAGGTTTACAATAAAATAGAATTATTACTAAAAACAAATCTCTAAAATAATTCCTAATATGAAAGATTTCTAAAACTAAGTTAACTACTAATTTTAAAAAGATTGCAATTAATTAAAATAAAGAAACTACTATTTTTTCAAAATATTTTCTTTGAACTAGTTTCTAAATATTCTTCTAAAAAATCTCTTTCCAATGATATGCACTTTCTAAAATAATTCTTTTCAATAATATTCAAGTGCATGTCATTACTCCCCTCCTGGACAAAGAGCTTGTCCTCAAGCTCGAATTTAGGATGGGTCTTTTCAAGTCTTCAAGAACTCCTAAAAATATTCCTCCCTGATCCTCTTCTTTGGACTTCCAAGAATTCACCTTTCCTGCATCTGAACAAAGAAATGAGCCCTGCATTTGAATTATCAATTTCAGAAACTGCAACATTCTTGATTACCATGTTTTGATCCCCAATGGAACAACTAGAAATCAGATTCTTTCTATGTGTAGTACATGTTACATAGACCTCCTCCAAAGATTGATCAATATCTTGGGGATTGGACAGATTCACTTCAAGATTCGTGGCTCCTCTTTTTCACACATTCTTAGATATTTCCTCCATAGAAGATCTCTGACCATCAGCAATTGAAAGCTGAAGATTCTGCCCAAACTTCTTATATTCATAGCTATTGAACTCAAGATACTTTGTGGGGATGGTAGTCCTTCTTTCTAGCAGGCTGCTCCTTTCCTCCCCTTGGCCTACAAGGGTGTGGCTGCTGCACCCCACCTCTTGGACCTTGCTGAACTCCTGCAGTTCTTGAACAAGCCTTTCCATCGACTTCTTGTTGAACTGTCAGAGTTCCTTCACCTTGGCCAATGGCTGCTCCGTTCGCTCCATTAGCTACTCGAATTCCCTCATGAATCTCTCCACCCAGCTAAATCATTCTGCAGAGTTTTCCATGATGGTCAGCTCTGATACCAAATTGATATGAGCCCGAGTACATGATCTAGTCGATGGATATCCTGTAGGAATTCCTCTCTTCCTTGCTAGAGTTTTCCGTCTCTTAGACCGTAGGTTTGACGGCTTGGAACTTGTTTCCTAACAAGTTTCCTATCATACTTCTTTTTTGAGAATTTAGACTTATTTCTTTATTGATCATACTTCCATTAAATAGGAAAAATTAGGATCTACAATAAAATAGAATTATTAATAAAAACAAATATCTAAAATAATTCCTAATATGGAAAATTTTCAAAACTAAGGTAACTACTAATTTTAAAAAGATTGCACTAAATACTTTCTTTTTACTAGTTTCTAAATATTCTTTTGAAAAATTTCTTTCCAATGATATGCATTTTCTAAAATAATTCTTTTTAATAATATTCAAGTGCATATCACAATGGAGAGCATAAAAATTGGTTTTTGGCTTCTCATATGTTAAAACCAAGAGATCCTCTTTTTGCTTCCCTCTTTACTCTTGTGGTGGACCCATAAGGTACTTTGATTGAGAGAGAGGTTTGGGTCAACGTTTTCTCTTGTCTGAGGATAGGAGGCAACAAAATTTATGCTTCTTATTTTCAATTTGCTGATTGTTCTCTTCTTTTCCTTGAAGAGAATAGTGAGGGTTTTAAAATTATGATTACCCTCCTCAACGTCTTTAAGAAAGTCTTGGTACTTAATGATCAATATGGTCAAGAGTGAGTTTCTTTGTGTTAATGTGCCTTATGAGATTCTTCATAATATGACAAGCATTATTAATTTGTGGGAAAGATGAATGGACACTTTTCTAAATGTAGGTGGGCATATTGCCTTAACATTTCCTTTATTTTCTTTCTCTTTCTAAGATTCTTATTGGGGAGGTTGGGAAGATTGAGAAGTTAGCAAGAGATTTCCTTTGGTCGGAAAGTAGATTGGCTAAATGATATCATCTGGTAAGTTTGGAGCATGTGTCAAAATCTAAATCCGAGAGTGCTCCTTAGACATGAGCCCAAAGTGGAAGTTAACATACATGTTGTGAATCAACATTCCAAGTCTAACAAAATGACAACCAACTTTGATGTATTTGGTCTTGTCAACAAACAAAAAGGGTTTACAACTTTTGAGAATTTGCTGTTTGACTATGATATATCAATTTCATAGCTCGCAACTGTTGAAATTCAAGCTCTATAAGCTAGTGTCATCTCCATATGAGCTCACCAAGTTGCGGGAGCATACCCACGTACTTAGATTCTACACTAGGTCTTGCAACTACAGCTTGCTTGTTCCTCTTCACTGACACCATATTTCCTCCAACAAAAAACACTACACAGTGGTAGCCTCTGGCCTGTTGAGGATCCTGCCTAATTAGCATATTTATATTCCAAAATTGATGTATAACCACGATAACAATAAGGCAAACCTTGTCTGGTGCACTTTTGAGATACCTCAAAACAACAACAACAACAACAACCAAGCCTTTATCCCACTAGGTGGGGTCGGCTATTTGTATCTTTTTACACTATTGTACTTTATTTCATATCGCATACTCATCTATATAATTGTTTGCTTTATACTACAATAATGATCGTGCTTTTATCCCACTAAGTGGGGTCAGCAATATGGATACTTTTACACCATTGTGTTCTGTCTTGTATTGTATCTTCATCTATATTTAGATAATTAATATCATATTTTAATGGCCTCAAAAGCATCTCAATAATTAGTGCATTGAGAATCCAAAAATTTACTAACTATACTAATTGCAAAGGAGATGTTTAGACGTATCACGGCTCCACTTTCCTCATTTTATTTTATTCTATTGGTAACATTTTTTGACTAAAGTGAAAGTGTTTTTGTTGGAAACGTGAGGCTTTGCTAGTAGAAATCAAATTTCCTTGTAAAAGAAATTTAGTTTCTCGCTATATTTATTTATTTATTTTTTATGTATTGAAAAGTCACGTGGCAAACTAACCTCAACTTTCCAAAATGGGGCCTTGAAGGGAAGAAAGTCCAAGATAACATTATCGATACTTACCATGCCCAGTGGTTTCTCAAAGATTTGAATCGTAATTCCTTGTTTTACCAGCTTGTGTCTATCAGAGATGAGCTTTTCGAGACATTCAAGAAGAGGCAAAAAGGTGTAATGGAAGCTGAAGAAGTGCAGTTAACTGCTGATTCTTTGCACAGGTTTTCTTCTAATTTTCTAGTTATCTAATTAGAACTTAATGATGAATTTTTAGGTTACAAATATTGTCTGGAAAAGGCTGCAAATAACCAAGTGAACTAGCATATGGTTTTATTTTGATTGTAGTAGGCATTAAAAGGACTGGACTGCTAATTGGATTGATATAAATTATTGAAACCATTGACAGGAGGAACTCTTTTTCCATGAATTTGTTATGTTAACTGCATCTGTTCATTCAAGTGGATGTGACACCAATTAGGATGACATTCGTTATTGGTACCATAGGAGGGCTAGCAAAGAAATATCTACTTTGGAATGTCCAGTGTCAAGACCACATGCTCCGTGACCATGAAGTTCTTGTGGATCAAAGGCGGGCACAAACTAAATGGTTACCCCAACCCCCCCCCCCCAAAAAAAAGAAAAAGAAAAAACCCAGAAACCCCATAAATTATTAAATAATATAAATGTATTGTCCATTTTTTTTATAGTTTTTATTTTTTGCTTTTTCATTGGCATACTTGCAAATAAATGCCATGGCCCGACAAAAAATTAGGCATTGCAAGCTCTGGATATTGGCTCCTTAAAAGCATGTTTTTCTATTTGTCTCAAACTAAAAAGATGTGTTTTTGCTGTCCTAGCTGCTTGTCTCAATATTAGTTTAGGTTGCTGAGAGTCAATTTTGCTGGGATTTACTAATGAAGTAAATCTGTTTTAAAGCAGCATTTATGTGTTATATGTCCTATAAGAGTCAAATGAGTTATTTTATTTTAGTGAGAATTGATTTAAGCAGATCAACAATATCAAAGGCTTGTGAGAGAAGACAACAATTGTTGTGAAAGATCTAGAAGTAATGTTGGACTGTAGTTGAATTATGGTGATGTTTTACTTAATTATCATAAAATTGGTCATTCTTTTTATCACACCAGAAAAGTTCTGCAGACCTTCCAGCATCATATAGCACTAAGGCTGCATCTGCTGGACCTCTGTTATACTGAACAATTACCACCCTTTTACCTCAGGATGCCCAGTTTAAAGTGTTGGTTTGATAGATAAATCTACTACTTACTGAAGGAAGATGTTCTGCAGGTAAAGTTGTAGATGTGCAATTGGCTTCATTTTCTTTGTTGACTTTCCTGTCTTTCCACTAACTAAAAGAAAAAAAATAATCAAATTGACTGTGGCACCAAGAACTGAGTGAGGATCTCCTGTGAGCAAGAAGTTAGTGAAAATTTCTGATACTGTTGTCTGCTGGATTTGCTTTATGGAACTTTTCTCCTTTTATCCTTGTTGTCAAAATTGTAATTAGGAATGTCATGAGTGATTCCACCTATCTTTGTGATTAGTGCGCTGCCCTGCAAGAAGTATATCACCTCCTGAAAGGCTGCCTCTTTCCTTTGCTTCATTTCTTTACCCTTCATGTTATATAATCTAAATTTTTTGTTGGTTGCCTCTGGTTTGGACGTGAACTTGTAAGGCCATTGTTTATGGCATTTCCATTCATACTAATTTCCAGTAGTCATTTGAAGGATCTTGTGCTTGGGTTAGTGATGGTTAGGGAGTTAATAGCCTACTATATATCGAATTCATAGTTCAAAGCTTTTCATGATGAGTGCTTTTTAATCAATTGGATGGAATTGTGTTTCCTATACAATTGAGTAATGCTCGTATCTATTCTATTTTTATGCTTTGCAGGATGCTGCTGGCTTTTTGTGAGCAAACTAAAGGTCAAAAGTTTCCAGAAAATGCATCGGATCAGCGTATGCTTGAAATAGTTATGGCCAGGTAGGATCTTTATCCTTGAATTGTATCTGGTACTTATTCTTGTTGGTGTATTCCCCTGTGCATTTATTTGCTTCTATTTCCTGGGAAGCCTATAGCAGTTATACTCAGAGAATATCAATTTGATAAAAATGCATATCATATCATAAGAAAAAGTAAGATTTATGGATCCAAGTAACTGCAATATGGACAATTTGTACAGGCAATACAATGCAAATTTAAGAGCATTATAACTGTCTATCATATGTGTCTGGTTGATATACGTAAAAGCAAAAGGGTTCTGCTTAGGATATCTACTAAGTAACATAAACTGGCTAGTTTTTCTATTCAAAAGTCAAATGAGTGGGAGCCTGATCATCAAATATTAATATATTTGACAATGAGGAAAATTTATGTTGAATGATATGTGGTAATAAACATTATATCATCCCTGTTCTTGCCAACTATTTTTATTATGAATAGAACTTGGGGTTTATAAATGATTATCGTTTTCTTGTTATGTTCATTAACATTTTCAACATAGGTATGAGAAGGAACTCATGCATCCAATTCAGAATCTCCTTGGTGGTGAGCTTGTCCGTGCTTTGCTCATTCAGGTAAGTAATATGCCATGCTCTTAATTTACAAAATAATGTTCTATTGGTTATGTGACATTTGGTCTGTCCCTTTGCAGGTTGAGAAACTAAAACTGGATATTGAGACGTGAGTCAATTAAGTGCTAGTTTTGGTGTTTATGATCTGCTATTCTGGATTTGTATTCTCTTTCTTAACTTGCTATATTTGTTTTCTGGACAGGGCAATGCTTGAACTGGACCAAATACTCCGAGCTAATGAAATTAATTTTGCTATTCTAGCTGCTTTACCAGCATTCTTTCTCTCCCTTAGTTTGTTAATGTTGCTACGTGCATGGCTTAAAAAGGTGAGAACATAGTTGTAACTCCTTTCTACCTGCTATTGTAAATCTGATGCTCACTCTTTTATTTTAGAATTAAATGTATGACATGGTTGTGTAGTGGCTCACTTAAGTCATCTTATATAAAACATTGTTGATTTGGATTGGAACCTTGTCTGAACTGAATATTATATGTTCTCATTAACTAGAATATTTTTAGCCACTTTGAGTTAACTTTCTTACTTTGGATTCATATAAAATGTGGACAACAAAATCTTTGTTAAATATCTAAACTTTTGGGGCTCTTATCAAATATTCTTTTCTGCTTAGTTTGTCTTCTGATAATCTGACACAGCATAGAGAATTTGATCCTTAGCATTGTCTACACGGCAAGGATCTTTTACATTTAAGATGTAATTCCAGGAGGCCCACTTTTGGGACCTAGTCAAATACCCTTTCATTTCTTAGTATAATCTTTGATTATCTGACTTTGTATAGGAAATTTGATCCTTCGTATCTTTTACATGGCAAGGATCTTTTACATTTAGGAGGTAATTCCACTTTACTGGAATCAGTGTGGACAAAAACTTTGGAGACTTCAATGGTTATACCATGTCAAGTGAAAAGTAAAGTAAATAAATAAAATAAAATCAGATTTGTACTAGTAGATAAATCCTATTCATCCATGTATATGAATGAGTGCATGTATCCACATATGATACTTACGAATGTTCATGTATGTGCGTAGAATATGCACTATTGTGCTATTTGCATTCATTTTGGTATTGCTTTTGTTCTTGTGGTGCCCTTGGTATGTCTATGGTAAAACTGCAAGCTGATTTACCTTGCAAATTGGAAGTTCTCTGTAGTTGTATGATTAGCACTTTATGGATGTAATTTGTTCCCTTTAAATATTTAGTCACATTAACTCTGTCTGATGGATTCAGTCTCTTTGCTTGCCTGACTTGTGATATTGTCTTTTTAAGATTTTATGCTTGGCGAGAGCAAACGAGACTTGAATCAGATCCTTTGTGATTTGGTTGTTGACTAAGCATAAAGATTATTTTAACATTTTTACTTCATTATTATTCATGTTAGTGCGCATATTTATAGTACCTCGTTGAGATATCTCCTGTTTTCTTTGGATAGAAGGATTTAACCTTTTAGCTTGAAACTTTTTGAACATTATATACTTAAACACAAAAGAGCCATAAACCATTTATCAAAATCTCTTAACAAGATCATTGATTCATTGTGTTTTTTGTGGCACTTCAACACAAAAGAGCCATAAACGATTTACCAAAATCTATTAACAAGATCATTGATTCATTGTGTTTTTTTTGAATTGCTCTGAGATATTCTTTAACATTTGGCTAAATTCTAATTGTAATCAGGATACTAGAGCAGAAGGCAGGGGAAAGATTGCTCGAATTCAGAGGAGGTTAATGATTGTAGAGATTGAGAAGAGGATTATGCAGCACCAGATTTACGTAGATCAAGGAGAGGCAAGATTCAAAGTTTCTTGACTGCTTTCTCAAAGTCTGTCATAACCCCCTCCGCCCCCCCACACATCACATGGTGGAATGTTACAAAGCAATTAGATGAACACAGCATGGCAAACATTTTCTGTTCTTAACATCTGAACTGTTCCTTCTTTGATAGTCTGCTGCACAAAGTGTGCAGTTCATGCGGGCCTACCACTTGTATGCATTATAAATATCATCCGAAGTCCATGTTGCTTACAATATCATCATTATATCATTCTTACACAATACAGTAACTAACCAATGCAAGACTTGCACTTTCAACTGGAGAAACTTTGATCAGATATTATTTTGTTAAGCACGGATTGTGACAAATAATAGAACATGTTCAAGTGACACCTTATTTCATTGTTTGTATCTTTAATTAGTTAAAGTTATTAATTTCATTTTTATCCCCCCTTTTAGATTCCTTTCCAACTTCAGTGCTATGCAAATTTCTCTACAAGGTTTTTCTTTCTTCTTTATTTGTTGAAAAATTTGGAAAACCCATCTATGCATTTTGCAGGAAAGAGACTCACAGTGCATTTATGGATTGTTATTATATTCGCTTGATCGTCTATTTCGTGCAGTGGAGAGGCATGCAAATGCAACTGGAGAATGGCAAAGGTCTAGTATCTAATCTTATCTGTTTGTTCCATATTTTCAATGTGCATTTGCATGCATGACCAGTGGTGAAGCCACAGAGGGGGAAGCAGGGGCAGCCTCCCCACTGAAGTTTTGGGGGGGAGGGGAAATTATCTGTATATTTTTGTTGGGCACATCACAAAAAATGCTACTGAAAGTCTCAGACCACCAAAAATGATAAATTTGCTGCTGAAAATTTTTAAAATGCCACTAAAATTATTCACACTGTTGTTTATTTTAATCAAATTATAACATCCGCCCCCACTGTCCCTGGCATGCTGTACTTCACCTCTACTAAAATAATTTTCTGGCTTTGTCCGTGTGCATAACTGTCTTTATGGAGTAGTACACCTGCACTTGTACAAAGATGTGGATTCTGGCTAGTGCCTAATATGTGGATATAAACAGCTTGAAACAGGATATTGTTGATCTGGCAAAGCCCACCCTTCAAACTTCATATAAGCTAATTGTGACGTCACGCATGGAGCGAGTTTACGACTGCTTGCTTCCATCAGTGAAACGCCAATAATTTTTGCTTGGCCTTTCTTCTGAAAGTAGACAAGAAATTCACAGAAGGGATGTCATGGCCATTTTTTGGAAGTGTAGATCAGAAAAGAAATGGCTTCTGAAGCCGTGTTGATCTTCCAACATCTAGAATCTGTGGACATTTTCGTAATATGATACATCAAGACCTACATGATTGCATATGTATTCAACAAGATACCCACAACACTTTTTGTAGGCTTCGGGAACCCTGTTTATGTTATGAAGAGCTACTTTTTGACATAGGATTTTCAAATGGCTCCCTTTTTTGTTATGAAGAGCGACTTTTTGACAGGATTTTCAAATGGCATTTTTCCGTCTTTTTGTAAGGTTACTTCATCAATTATAGACCTATTTATTTCATTTATGTTGCAATACCATGTTTTTCTGTGGTAAGGCCTCATCGTGTTTTGGTTTTGAAAATGGAAATGCTAGTGCAAAGCCATTATATGTTGGTGATTTGTATTTGAACATTATATTGCCCTTGGATTTTATTTTCTTTTGTTTTTGTGAAATTTTTTCCTTTTTCTTTTTGAGTAAGAGTAAATATCATGAAGGCATCCTGGGATAATTATAGACTGGTCTAAAAGGGTTAGGGCAATAACATAGTAGTTGCAAGATGTTTGGCCTGCTAAGGTTCCAGCAACAAGACCACCTCTTCAGGTATTACCAATGTTTTTATCTTTTGACTCCCCTCATTGCGGTAACTTTTGCTGTAGTGTTAAGTGCAGTAAATTGCTTGTGTCTTTTTTTGAATGCAATTTTCGGACTT
Source organism: Dillenia turbinata (assembly GCA_037126225.1). Taxonomy (NCBI): domain Eukaryota; kingdom Viridiplantae; phylum Streptophyta; class Magnoliopsida; order Dilleniales; family Dilleniaceae; genus Dillenia; species Dillenia turbinata. Next base: position 486,275 of record JBAMMX010000015.1, read on the forward strand.
ATTATTATTAGGGTTCATATGATTATAACAAATGTGATGATCCATTAGAATGCCACTCTTATAACTTGTGTTTGACTCGATTGCAATTGTAAGAAAACACACTCCGAAAATCTTAATTATCATCGTTAAATCTTTACTTTTACCTTTGTTACCTTTATTATTGTATAAGATGAGCACCAGGAAATGAAGACTAGATTGGGGGATGAAAGCTAAAAACTAGACTTAGGAGGGACTGAATATGAAACGTTAAATTGTCAATTAAGTGTTGTTGCCCTTCCTTGCTGCGGCAACAATGGCCGCCAAAATCTCCTTAAATCTCTGCATCAACGATCAGCACATGCAACTCCACCTTTGTTCGCACAGCTTCCTGTGCCAGTTGGGATTATCCCGTCAGGCTTGCCCAAATGAGAGTTGCATTGACATATCGACTCATAATGCTTTAAACTCATTCAATGATTTCCCTTTTGCGGGTTTTTTACTAAAATATGGTTTTTTTAAATCAAAATTAAAAAAATATGGTGGTTTTCTTTTTTCCACACCAGAGGTTCACCCCCTCGCCAACTAACTTAAAAAAAAAAGAAAGAAAGAAAGTCACTGCGCGATCTGGGATCGCGCAACTAGTGGCGCGCTCGCGGATCGTGCAACTAGTGATGCGCAAAAAGAAAATCATTGCGCGAACCGCGAGCGTGACATGTTATTCCCACCACCCTACAACATTTTGCCTCTCCATTCAGCCATCCTACAACAGATTAATCAACATTTAGCCACTTGCACTATTCAGTATCCAAAAACTACATTCAACTATTGCAATCAACCAACACCAAACTGTAGATAAACTATTTCGACATAATCGCTAAACTCCAAAAATATTATACTTCACAAATATCAAATAGCAAATATCCAAACTCTTGTAATTTCACCACCAAATTTCATAAATATCAATCACCAAATTTCACAAATACCAAATTCTAAAAAACATCAATCAATACTCTAAAAACAATGATGAACAAACACTAACATCCATATAAATATGAGATAAAAGTTGTAAAATTACAATTAATAAATTTTTAAGTTATAAAGTTAAAATGTAATACATAAACAAATACCAATATACACAAAAAGAAACTATACTAAGTATCACATGGAGGTCGCCCAATATTTCTACGCGGCTGACGTCTAGTGGGAACTGAAATGGGAGCTGGAACTGGAGCCTACGTACCCTCATGACTCTCGGGAAACTGATGCGCAGTAGTCGTAGTATCCTCTGAATATCGATGCCGCCTCCGCCGCTGATAAACATTAAGTCGTGGAGGGTCACTCGACATAGCGTCGTCATACTCCTCGAAGGCAGGTGTTTATGTAAACGTCGGGGTGGGTATAAGAGTCGGGTACGAATATATCTAAATGTCTATATGTTTATTAAATACTGGCGTTTGTGTAAATGTCAGAGTGGGTGCAGGAGTCGGATACGAATATATTTGCGTCTCTATATGCTTTTCAAAGGCATCCGTAGCACCAGAAGTAGAGGGAACGTTTGGATCAATATATCCCCATGTAGATATCGAAGGACGATCTCTCTGAGGTGCCGTATGTTCGAAGCGCTGCAGTGTGTCCCATATGCCATCTCTGATATAAGAAACTTGAGGATCCACTCCTGGGACAGTGAGGATATCAGACGCTACTAAATGGAGATACTCGAGTTGGTAGCACTGCCAAAAGAAAAATATTTGTAAGTATAGAAATATTATATAAAAAACAAAAGTAATATAAAATGGTAAAGTGTTTATGACTTACCATGAACGTCATGTCATCTGCGGTCGGTCGAAAACCCTACTGATATCGAAGTGTATGACTACCAATCAACATGTGTGTGATTTGTCGATACCAACCCATAGAATCAACTGGCGTCATATCATCATCATTAAAAAACTCTTCTTCAATCACAACATGGTATCGATGGTTATCACATATCTTTAAGTGTGCCGCATGCTCTATACTTCAATCACGACCAGATTTCCCATGTCGATCAGTTTGATGCAAGTCCATATCCGTGTGTACGGGAATATGAATATCCTGTCGATAACCAAACTATCGTAAAACTCTCGTAGGATAATAATACTCGACGACCTCGAAGCATATAAGAGGCACACTATCTCGCCATATATCGCTCTCGACAAGGCAATAATCAAGTAATACCCTAATATCTAAATACGAATATAACATCCAGAGAAACTGAAAAAAAAAACAGAAAAAAAAAGCAACAATGTGTTAGTTGGACTTATAAATATTACAAATAATTCATAAGCTGACAAGGGGAAGGAAATTAACTCACCCCATCGTCCCGCATATGATCAAGCTGATGCCGATATGATCGTAGAATAAACTGTCCTGTATGCACGTAATTACGAGCAACATTCTAACTAATAAAAAATGATTAGACATTAAATTAGATAGAATTAAATGATATCATGGGATGATATAAAATTAGTATGATAAACGCAATTAATATTACATACAGAGATCCTCGATGACCGGCCAGCATGTTCAGAGCAAGAGGTTATGGATCAGTGACGTGTTGTCTAGTTGGGATAAACATGGTCAGTCTCTCCCACGCCCAGAGCTGAAAAGAGATCAAAAGAAGTTAAATAAATTACATAATATTTATATAAAATTATTGATGCAAACCAAATAAGAAAATGGAGATGAAATACCTGCATAAGTAGTATCGGTCCTAAAATCTGTCCGACACAATCAAATGAAGCCCGACACATAGCTCTGTAAAGCGTCGCTAGTGTAGCACTCCCCCAACTATAACTCCCAGCACAATCAAGATCTCGTAGTAGCTCCAAATATAAAAGTTTCACCATCAATCCAGACTTATCTCCCAAAAGAGTACCCAAAAGCTGCATAATCCGACCTCGTGCATGAAAGTGAACAAAAGTCTGATCCAAGTCGGGCCCCAAAAGATGTGAATCAAGAAATTTTGTGATCGCCCGCAACTTAAGTCGATCTCCATGAAAATCCGCTGGACTAGAGTAGAAACCTAAAAGACTACGACATAAATCCTGCTACTCTGCGATGGAACAACTCCTATCTACCTCAATAACTGCCTCTCCATCAATAGGCAAGCCAAAAAGGACTGAAACGTCTTGTAAAGTAATTGTGGCCTCACCAACCGGTAAGTGAAAAGTGTGTGTGTTTTTGGTCTCTATCTCTCAACTAAGGCTGTATAATCAATGCATGATTATACTGAATATGTCAACACCTATAGATTCCATAAAAACCCACTCATAACAAAATCTGCTGAATTCTAACATCCAGTGGTCAAGCAACCCAAAATCCACAATCTAACCGCCGCACTTCTAGCGGTATATCACTACCGGTCTCGTATATAGACTGAGACCGGTGTGAGGGCTGTAGACTCAAAACACTAGGATCCCGTGGACCTGTGGTAAATGTCGGTTGAGAGTATTCCATATTTATGATCACCACAAACTACAATTCAACATTAAATATACTGATATAAAGAAGGCATGAAATAACATATAACATTTAATAAGTTATGAAATACAACATATAATATTCATAATTAATAAAACATCAACAACAAACCATAAATAACATACAACTTATACAGAAGTAAACAAACTTTGAAAGTATGATAATTTCAACCTTGCCTTGCTCTTTCTTGTAACTGGGCCATGTTTGGGCAATAATTTCGATTATGCCCATATTCTCCACAAACTTTGTAGCGTTGAGTTCTTTTTCTATCCATTTCATTATAAATTCGCGTGCTGCGTGGTCTACCCGGCTGATTATTAAGACGTGCAAGATTGGCGATCAAGGAGAAAGGAGGAGGGGGTCAATAGTCTTTGTGTGGAAGTGGATGAAACTGGCCACCATAGGTAAGATATATTGATTGACAACTATGAAATTGACTCACAAATGACATAAATTCACGTCCCAAATCGGCACAAACTCTCCACATATGTGAGCAAGGATACTTGTATATAGTATATTTACCACAAGTACTGGTTGAAACATCCATGAGCACGATATGGTTGTTTCCACCTTTCCCACCATGAAAACCAGTAACGATTTCATATTCCTCTCTTGCTCTGTTAAATAACTTACAACGATAATATTTTACTTTCTACTCAACTCTAACCAATTTTTCAGCAACTATTGTTGGCCATACGTTGCCTTTTTCTAGATTTTTTGATGCTGCTTCTCGATTTTTGTTAAAAAAATGAACCATACGATACATTGTTGCTCGCACACATACAGTGATTGGTAGCTTTCTTGCTCCCTTCAACACACTATTAAACGACTCCGATCGATTGGTGGTCATGTTCCCCCATCTATGTCCTCTATCATAACACAACGTCCATTTATCAAGAGAAATGTCCATCAACCAATTATAAGGGGGTTCGCTTAATTCTTTTATTTGATTCATAATAATATTAAACTTTCTAATCTGTCTTTGTTGTGCCGCCATATGTATTAACTCAGTTAACGACTTATTTTTAAACTGTTTGCTAAAATTAGCTTCAACATGCTGCGTACAAAATTTGTGATACACAAATGATGGTTGTAACATATAATTCCTCTCTACAGTCCGTAATATTCCGGGAGCCCTATTTGATAGCAGACATACACCCTGTCGATCGCTAATGATGTGCATTCTCAAATTCTCTAGGAACCATGCCCAATTTACAATACTTTCCTCATCGACAATAGCAAAATACAAAGGAAGAATATGATTAACCGAATTAGTTCCAACAGTAATCAAAATTTTCTCCCTATATCTCCCATAATGGAATGTCTCATCAACACTAATCACAAGCTTACAATGCTTAAATGTATCAATGCATGTTTGAAGGCCCAAAAAACTGAGTTAAAAACTCGATCAGTAGCCCCTAAAAGTTCATTAAATCTCAAATCAATGACAATTCCAGGATTGCTCATTTGCACAGCAACCATAAATTGGGGCAATAATATGTATGATGTCTCCCAATTACCATACACCATTTCTATAGATTTCCGACGCCCCAACCAAGTTTTCTTGTACGACAAATCTACTCCATACTCCCTCATATCATCTTTTACATCACACATTTTATAGTCAACATTCTGTTTTATGTGACTTTTGATAAGGTGACCCACCATATTAGAGTCTACATTAGGATGATCCCCCGCAAACATTTGAGGAAAACAAGTGTGTTTTGCATTCAACCTTGTGATTTTTCAAATGTTAAACTTCTTTTTCAATCTTGTCCGAACATTCCACAAACAGTTATTCTCATAGTAAAAAGAACACCTCACAAACCACATGTATTGATTACTTTCATGAACTTTAAAATATCTGTACTGCTGCATGGACAAACACTTCATAGTATACTGGACTTGCTCTTTGGAATTGAAAATTATCCCAATTTATAACTCTAAAATGTAATCATCATCCCATGTAGGACGATTGAAGTCATTATACTCATCGATCATCATTTCCCCTTCCCTCATATTGTATAGAAATGAGATGTTTTCTTCCTCTTCATCCACCCTATATTCTTTATCGACATCATTCTGATCATCATAAGTTTCACCCTCCGATTCATCATCAATAAACGTATCCACTGGATCTGTCTCCTGCCCTTGATAAGGCATACTAGAACTGGGCTCTCCAAATTCAGCTTTCATAGGCATAACTGATTTACGAGGAGCATTCAATGCAACATTATCAGAAATGAATGCCCTATACTGAAACCATTCATCTTCAACATTCACATTTGTCAACATTTCATTGTAAGATCAAAAATTTGTCACGCCTCCGAATGAACTAACTCCAATTCCACTAAATGAACTGCTTCGGTCTCTCCCAAATGAACTACCTGCGACCTCTAATTCATTTTCAACCATAGGAATTTGTGCATCAACAGTAACAACTATAATTGGTTCATACTCTAAGAAAAGTTCAACTGATGACAAACTCGATATATATCTAGGCAGTGTCAATACCTCCGGTAAAAAATGTTCCTCCACCGGTATTACACAATACGAAAGAGAATTACCAGACCAAAGACGATATCTACATGAAACATTTAATTTGAATTGTCTAGAATCAATCCTATATTTCTGATGCAATACATTTATGAATTCTTCCCATCCAACATTGTTATGAACTACAACACCCGTTTTAGATCTGACGCTATACTGATACTTATTTTCAGGTCCACCAATTTGATCCCCCAATAAAGCACAAGTCTCACACGGTTATCAGTCATGTTTATTCAACATCATGAAAATTACAATAAATATCAGCATTAACATCAACATCCGTAGACAAACAGGATAAACATTCATAACATTTTTTGTGATTTATACAATGAATCGAAGAATTTGCATTAATAACATTGAAATAATCCTAATTCTAATATCTCAACATCATAGACGAACAGAAACAATGATCATTATGATCTAATATAATATTTTCTAAAATCACAATATCGCATGATTATCTCAATGATCAAACAGAGAAAAAACTCTAACTCTAACCCTAACCCTAAATCTAACACTAACCCTAACGCTAACCCTAACCCTAAATCTAAGCCCAACTCTAATATGCTTCAGGAAAAAGATAAGCAGGAGACAAGCAGAGAAGGCATAGAGACAAAACCCTAACCGTAATCCTAACCCTAAATCTAACCCTAACCCTAACATGATTCAGGAAAGAGATAAGCAGGACACAAGCAGAGACAAAATAAAGGAATAGAGACAAAACCCTAACCTTAACCCTAAATCTTAAACCTAACCCAACAGATCTCAGTCTCGATCATAGAGCTTTTGAAGAGGAGAAGATAATAAAAGAGAGTACATGCTGTGGTGTTACCTTCGTCCGTGAAATTAGCTTTGATGTCGCAACAATGAATCCAAGTTGAGTCCCTCTTCGTTCGTGCAAACTGTGTCGTAGCTGGAGACAGATCGGGAGAGAGAGAACCAAATCGCACAATGAGAGGAATGGCTGAGTCGGGGTCTTATGAGGAAGAGTGTCACAGTCTAGATTCGCGCAAGTTATTGTGCGAACCCAGATCGTGCAATATGGACACTCATGTTTTTTAAGTTGTTAGTTGGAAGAAGTACAGTGTATGTCGAGCTCACAGAGAGCACGACATCCCTATTCTCAAAATAAAAAAAAGAAAACTGTCATATTTTTTTAATTTTGATTTAAAAACTCTATTTTAGTAAAAAAATCCTTGCTTTTGCTCTGTCACTAGCCAGGTTCTTCGTGAAACAACAAAATATGTAGAGTCTGATCGTCATTGGAGAATATTCCTCAACAGGGACAATGGAGCCGACACACATGAGAAGAAAAGATCAAGATGTCGGATTTCTTTACCGAAGGTGGAACCCTTCACGGTTAAACCACGTGCACATCTTGAGGGGATTGGGATTTTGTTACAAAGGTGATATGCAATGACACATTGGTCATGAATGGATGCTGTTATGTAGTTAAAGTTGGTTAGACATAATTGCTTAATTTATCCTTTAGTTTGTAAAAAAATAGCCTGTAAATACCCGATTGGCCTGATGGAAAATTTGATTTAAATTATAAATTTTACTTTAATAATATTATATCGTGTAACAATTTAATTCAAATTTAAATGTAATTATTAATATAAAAAAAATGACCTATCATAGTTTAAAAAATCAAGAAGGGATAGTAATTTCTAGATGAAAGATCGAAATTGATATATGATAGTAGTGGTATTTGTACTCCTCCTCCTCCTACTCCTCTTACTATTACTACCATTACTTCTAATAATAATAATAATAAATTCAATACAAATGTTTATTTTTTTTGGGTGAAAAAATACATTCACAAGTTCTTTCAAATAATAAATTACTAAAAATATTAAAAGACTTTTAAAAATTAAAATTTAGGATCTCTCTTGACTGTGCTAAAATAAATATTAATAGTAAAATGAGATACATATTTCATTCTAAAATCATCTTTTGGATCTTTCCTTCTCTCTCATTATACCCTTCTTTATTTTTTATTTTTTGATTAAAATTGAAATTATTCATATCTTAAACCAAATCATAAAATAAAATCGAATAAAGACAAAACGCTGTATAAGTTTTAGCTTCCAATAATGATTCAAACTTGACTAATATGAAAATTAATGAAATAAATTAAAAACAATAGATCAAATTGTAACAATCAATGCATTTAAAAAATTATTTTCTTCTTAAAATTTCTCCTTTTTATATTTTTTTCGTTTGGTGTAATACAAAACTCTGAGGTTTAAAAAGCACAACAATAAACATGAAGTGCAGATTAGGAATTTAATTGGTAAATAGTTTTTGATAAAATTAAATTTTATATAAATGAATTTTATGATAAAGGTTAGGTTAGGCAGAAAAAGGAAAAGAGAGGGCTAAAACGGGAATAAATTTGCCAAACCCAGCGAATGTCTGAATTGCTGCGCTTCGCTTCTCATCCCAATAAAAATCAGAGCCAGAGGGGCGCAACACGATAAAATCTCTCTCTCTCTCTCTCTCTCTCTCTCTACTCGTTTGCCATCGAAACACGCCCCTCCCCCACAGAAACCATCAAACCCTAACCCCTCGATCTCTCTCTCTCTCTCATCTCTCCGCCATGGCCAAAAAACGAAAGGTTCGGGCTTCCACTGCAGCAGAATCCTCCAAGGCTCCCGAATCTGAACCTCAAACACAACAAGAAGAACGACAACAAGAAGTGGAGCAAGCTCAGTATGAACCGATTCAAGAAGAAGTAAACCCTCCTCAAAATGACGTGGTCGAGGAACAACAGCCGGAGACCATGGACGAAGAAGCCGAAGGAGAAGAAGCTGAAGGCGAGGAGGTAGAGGAAGAGGAAGAGGAAGAAGAAGAGGAAGAGGTGGAAGAAGACGAGGAGGATAACGATAACGATGAAGAAACCCTAGATCCGCAAAACGAAAAGGGGGCTTCGGCTGAGCAGCAAGAGAATGGCGATGAGGAGGAAGAAGACGACGGTGATTCGGAGGAGGAGAGTGTTGAGAATCTTCTCGAACCTTTCGGTAAGGACCAACTTGTTTCCTTAGTTAAAGAAGCTGTTCAAAAGTATCCTGATTTCGCTTCTAGTATTCATAAGCTTGCTGATTTAGACCCTGCACATAGAAAGATTTTTGTCTATGGTCTTGGTTGGGATACTACTACTGAAACCCTAACTCAAGTATTTGGCAAGTATGGTGAGATTGAGGATTGTAGGGCTGTCACTGATAAGATCTCTGGAAAGTCAAAAGGGTATGGGTTTATATTGTATAGGCATAGAGCTGGGGCTCGAAAGGCCTTGAAACAGCCCCAGAAGAAGATTGGCAACAGGATGACTACGTGTCAGTTGGCTTCAACTGGGCCAGCTCCGGCCCAGACTCCTGCGGCTCCTCCTGTGTCAGAGTACACGCAGAGGAAGATTTTTGTGAGTAATGTGTCGGCGGAGATTGATACCCAGAAGTTGTTCAAGTTTTTTGAGAAGTTTGGGGAGATTGAGGAAGGTCCATTGGGGTTGGATAAGGCCACTGGGAAACCAAAGGGGTTTGCGCTTTTTGTGTATAAGTCGATTGAGGGTGCAAAAAAGGCTTTGGAGGAGCCACATAAGGATTTTGAAGGGCATACACTGCATTGCCAAAAAGCAATTGATGGTCCTAAACCCAGTAAGCCCTTTTTCCAACAACAGCAGCATCAGCACCAGCACCAACAGCAATATTCTTCAAGGAAGGAAAAGGCTGGCTATATGGGAAATCGTGGGGCTGGTGTGTCTGGTCCTGGACACTTGATGGCACCTGCAGGGGTGGCTGCAGCACCTGCAGTGGGGTACAATGCACCAACTTTGAACCCAGCTCTTGGTCAAGCATTGAATCCTGCTCTTGGGCAAGCTTTGACTGCTTTGCTCACTGCCCCAGGAGGTGGTTTGGGGCTAACAAATTTACTTGCAGGACTTGGTGGACCTTCAACTGTGCCTTCTGTGGTGAGCAATGCAGGGCACCCTGTGCAGGGCGGATATGGTGCTCAGGCTGCAGGGAGCTATGGCAACCAGCCAGGAATGCAAGTTGTCTATTCAAATCCACAAATGGGACAGCCAAATCCTGGGAGATCTCAACATGGCGGTGCACCTTACATGGGTCACTAGAAGTGGACGGGTATCTGACAGTGCTTTTCTAGTTTAACTTGATATTTTAGTTGATATTTCTGATTTTATGTATTTGTCTTAGCTTGCTTCTTATTGTTCTGAATATCAAGTACTGTTGCCGTGCAGCGTGAACATGAAGAAATTTTAGCGTCATTAGGGTTTCTGCTATACTTTTGCATGAAAGCTGCTTATGATTGTTAAGATAGAACATTTTCTCTATAAAGGTAGAAATCATTAAAACATTAAAAATGGCAGTGCAGTACACTTTGACACCCGTATAACAGTCTCGCAGAAAGATATCATGCTAAGATCAACTTTAAGTAGATTTAGGGGCAATAGTGTCATGTTTGTTTCGAATTATGTGACTGGAGGACAAAACCAGCTTATTTACTTGAGGGAAGCTTAAGTCAATATAGTATGGTACTTTATTCAGATGGTGTCCTGTCTGTTGGGTTTGCTCTAATTTCTCTATTTTTATATTAATTAGACATGTTTGCTTTTCCTTCCCCCTTCCAGCTGAATATTACTCAATCAGTAATAATCATTATGTTTTCATAAAATCATTATTAAGAAGGGTATCTCATATCACTGAGGTTTGAAAAATTGTTAAAATAAAGTAATCTCAATCCTTATATGTAAAAGGGATGATAATGTTTGAAAAATTGTGTTGTAGATTTGGAGTGCAGAAAGGATTTCAAAGTTTACACAGCTACCATCTACTATGTGGGGACTTTTGAATTATTTATTGGGTTGGAGATCTTCTAAAAGTGTCTAGAAGATAGTCGTTATTGGATCGGTGCATCTTACCAGTATGGGCATATCATTTTTAACTGCTTAAGCAACAATAAAAATATTGATGGCTACGAATTTAATTGATTTAGAAATACTTTCAGCTTTATTGACCCTCAACCCTACATTTGTTCTCAGTGTAACAAGAGGGTCTAAGGTCAAGGGACTTGCGAAGTGTTGCTGTTTTGTAAGATGATTTTGATTCAGCATATCGTTGATTACCTTCCTTTCCTTGAAAGTAATTTGGTCAGTTTTTCATAATGAACTAAGAAATATGGGGTTTTGTTCAGCAATGTTCTTGAGAATAATTTGGATAGTGTTTCATAACATACTAAGAAATATGGGATTTTGTTCTGTAATACACTTCTTTTTTTTGGGGGGGGGGTGCAAAGATTGGATGGAATGATAAAATAGGTAGATACAAGCACAGAGTGCTATGTAGTGTAAGTGCCTAGCACTCTAAGTTGGAAAGTTATTGATGAGCAAAATAAAGGGGATGACCATGTCAACCTTGAGGGTAGGTTATACCCTTGATTTCTGGGTTTTTGTTTTGTTCTTCTCTAAACAGGCTTCAGTTCCTCCTTTTTTATGAATTCTTGTGCATTCTCTATTGCTTTAGGTGCTTGATATCTGTCTTGATGATTTTATTATGCACTGCCTTTTTAGGATGGCTGTACTTTGATAAAGCTTTTTCATTATCTAGGCACAGTTTTCAAAGTTTTATTTTGTTCCTTGTCCAGAAGCATGATTGTTCCCTCTAGGGCAGCTACTTTGATATGTTTTTCATGAGTACACAATATTTCAGGCGCTGAAAACCTTGTATTCTTCAGTTTAGTACCCCTAAGTTGATTCTTACTTTCATCAGTTTTCATTCAAACTGTACTTTACTGTGTACCTGATAGTAATTTATCTTGGTTCAGATTTATTTTTGAATATATGAAGTTTCAGCCTCTTTTTTGGTATTTAACATCTTTGCTAAAATATCTCTTGTTTTAAAAATCTGCTTTTTTATTATATTTTTTAACTGTGCAGATTCTCTCATAGATGCACCAATCTTTTAGTTTTGGACTGGTGGTTCTGAAGTTCCAGGCACTCAATGCAAATGACGTCTTTATAGTTGTCACCAAGTGTTATTGTTTGCGTACTATAAAGTTCTCAGAAAATTAAATTTCAACTCTCTTTTCACCTTTTGGACCCTTCCCCCCATGCAGACCTTTTGAACAATGTAGTCTTTTAATATTAATAGTTTGTTTCCTTAAAGTGTTGGGGATGAAGTGGTTCTTCCCCCCCTTCTTGTTTTCCAGTTTGAACTGTCTTTCTCAAGAGTCTCTAAGTTTGCCATGGGCAATGGCTTTAGCGTACTGCTGAAGCTTGCATGTTGTGGTTATTTCTGCCTCAAGCAGCTTAATTTTAGGGGATTTTAGTTGCAAAAATAATAGAACTCTTCTTGTTGTTTCATGATTTTTGTGATCTTTATATATTACATTATTGTTAGTTTTGGTTTTTTATTTCTTTGTTATCGACTGATAATTGTTTTTATGGCTACTTTTTAACTATTGTAAAGCGGTCTCAATGATGGTGGTGTTGCCAGGTCAGTAAGATTGGTTGGCACTTCTCAGCCCGATTGTTGCTGGTGATTGGTTCTATTTAACTGCTTCTTACATGGCATGGTTTCTTTTTTATGACAGCTTATTCATTCTCTTTAAACGCTCTACATTCAAGCATATCCATTATATAGATATGTATTGGAGGGGGGACAGGAGAGGTGCAGCAAATTTCCTAGATTTTTCCATTGAACTCATCCGATGGATTTTAACTATGCTTTTAAATTCCTTTGATCAGTTGAGTTCATTGAAAATTTGAAAAACGTCACTTGTGTTATTTTTCAAAATATAGCATTTGAGAAACGAGTTTGGTAATAGTTCTGATTCGGTGTGTAAACAGAGTTTACATCTGCATATTTGATTTCGTCACAAATCAAAATTAATATCAAATCAGAAAAACTTCATTTGTGGATTTACTTCACAAAATAGCATTTGAGAGGTTGAGTTTAGAAGTACTTGTGGTTTTTGGAATCCATAGAAATTGATTTCTCCATCTCGTGAGATGTTCCAAGTTTTGGTTAAGGTGTCTGATTTATGTGGGATATGAATATTTTGCTCGTGTAAGGAACCTGTGGTGAAGAATTTGATAATCTGGTAGCCTTGCTGATCCGCATCGGCCTCTGCTTATGTATGTCTGGATTTCAATGTGGCTAACGCATGAAGCTTGTCAGCACTCTTGGGGGGCTTTTGAGGGGGAACCTAACAATCAGTTGAGCTATTAGCTTTCAGGGCAAATGGCAGGCTCAGCCCTAGTTCGGTGTTGAAGAAATGTGGACATGAAGAGATATTTTGGTCCCAACGGTGGCATTCATCTCTGCTTTTAGACAAAGCCTGTGTCTGTGATTTGATTTCTTGGAGGACCCACCCCTTTTCTGTTTCTATTTCAGTTCAGCTCAAATTTTGAGAAACTAGTTAAAAGTGAAAACTCACAATTAAATGAGAAAGTACTGACAGCTCTTTTGAGTGGGCTCTGCTAATATCCTGTCCTATCGTCCATATTTCTTAAATGGTGATTGCTTGCTTCATCATTTGCCTGTCAATATGATATGATATAATTCATATCTTGCATAGGACAGAGGATGTTGCAATGCCATTGGATATTCATCCTTTATTCATAAAAATAATTAATTACTTGTATGTTTTTCGTTAAAAAAGTAATGATCTCCAACTTTTTAATTTCTTTAAGCTACATGGTTATAATTATAGCTTTAATTAACACAATTTTTTTTCAAATATTTTATCAGAAGAAGTTAGCAAATTTTTTCTTCCCTTTTTATCAGACGTTTTCAATTTAAAAAGATAAAAAATAAGGACAAAAAGGGTGTTCTCACGTCAGCAAAATATGTTTTGTTATCGAAACATTATCAACCCGATGCAATTCATTCAAAATTCTAATTTGTTGTTTGGTACTATAATATAATTTAAGAATTTAGGGTTCAAGAATCTATGGTGGATTAGGTATGTAATTTTTCCTTTGTTTTTTTTTTTTAATGTAATTTTGAAGTAAATGTCCCATTAAAAGAAAAAGAAAAGGCAAATAAAAACGCAGAGCAGAGAAACGAAGAGAAAGTGGTGGAAGGCAATGCTAAGGCCGTGTTTGGGAAACAAATCACTTATTCTTATTATTATTATTATTTTATTTAAAGCATAACAGTCGGTAAAATCAATCGATGAGACTGAGAGTGTGAGCTAGTGCGTATTGTTCGCGTCCGCAACTACAAACTGTCTGTCTCGATTGAAACAAAGAAACCCTAATTTTCTCATTACTCTCTCTCTCTCCCCCCTCCCCTCTTCTGGTACTCAAAACCAATCAAATCAAGGAATGAAATCAGCGTAAAATAAAATACCTTTTTCTGGAAAACTATTAGTGTTATTGTGTTTGAGCTAAACATCAAATCGTTTCTTCTTGAACAATATTTAAATTGGGAATTGGTGGTGATGGTGGCCGATAATGAGGGAGACACGGTAGTTGCTGCTGAGTTCGATCACAAACAGTCTACGGATACTCTATCCAAGTCGGCGTCGCCGTGGAAGAAGCCGCCCTCGGTGGAGGGAAAAGAAGGGAATGGTGGTTCTGCTGCTGCTGCTGTGATGGATGCTGAATCTTGGCCTGCGCTTTCCGATTCTGTTCCCAAAATTGCCGATTCTATGTCGCCGAAGCCGCCAAGTTCTACGACGGAGAATGCTGGTGGGGAGGAAGAAACTGTTCCCCCACCTTCTTCACAACCTTCTCAGGTATTTCAATGCTCCAGTTGATCAACCTTGTTCATTGATTGCAAAATGCCCTAGTTGATTGATTGGCAAAAAAAATTGAGCTTGAGTAGTCACTGAGCACACGCTCGGTTACTTGTTCATCATTTTGTACTTTGGGCGAAACTATTAAACCCATGTCCACAAGCAAGTACACGTTAGACCTCCACATAGCTTTGAGATTGCGAAGCACGAACACAGGACATGGGCATGGGAACAAGTTGTTAAAATTTTCACACCACTATAAGTTACAAAGTGTTGTATTTTTTACCACATCTAAACAACATGGGAATGGTCTGTTCTACAAGTGTCGGTGCTACGAGATTTCAATAGCATTGGAATTGGTTGTCTATGATTTTGAGAAATGTTATTGATTTAATTTCTCCCCATATTTTGAAATTAGCGTTGTGTGTTTTGCACTGTTATTGATTTTATTTCTCCCCATAATTTGAAATTAGCATTGTATGTTTTGCACTGTTATTGATTTTATTTCTCCCCATAATTTGAAATTAGCATTGTGTGTTTTGCACATGCATGCTTTGAGAATCTGTATTTACTCAGATGCTCAAGTGTACATCAAGATAGGACTATCGGTTTCATAGGATTACCAGACAGGTTCCAGTTACTTCCGTTGTGTTGGGTACTTCAGCATCAGACCAACATTCGGTTCCTTCTCTACTGCAGTTTGTATCTTCCTCTTCACTGTAGCCTTCTTCCTTATTTTAAGTTTATTATTCAGTGCAGAATTTGCCCATTACATGATGTGGGAGGGAAGATTCTTAAGGCCCAACATGGACAATGGAGCTAGCCTTAAATCTGATGCCTAGGAGAGTATAGTACTTATTTAGTGTCATTCCTTCGATGATACAAGCTGCTAAAAGTTGTAATGGTGCAATTTGTCTTGTTCTTTTCAATGTTTAATGTCTTTTTCATTATTAAGTTTGGCTTTGCTTTTCTTGGGAAAACAATGCAGATTATGCACTAAGAAACGAAATTCTCACATTATACAAGCAGATACATAAAACTTTACTAGTCAACCTGCTTTTCAGTGTACAAAGAGTTACAGAATCTTCGTCTTTTGACTGCTGACATTAATTGTGCTGTTTGGACCTAAAAAGATCTGTTCTATCGGAACAGAGACAAAATTTCTCCTAGAGGTGCTATAGACATTAGCCAATGCTTTACCTTTTGGAAAATGTACAAAAGAGCAATATAAGAGTGGATGTGTGCCACTGCCATCTTGCTGGTTATGCACATTCTAGAAAGACAATCTAATGCTGCAAAGAATAGGAGAGAACAAAGAAGAAAGAAGAGAGGAAGTGTGAGAAGAGTAGGGAAAGAGGAGAGAGAATAAGCCAAGAGGAAAGGAAACAAGGATATAAGAAGGTAGGAGAAGCCAGAGATAATTCAGTTCAATTCATAATCAAGAAAGTTGAATTACCATTCATGTGCTTCATCACATTGCCGAAGAAGATCTTTTTTGTGAACAATAATGGAAGTGCCCAGCTGACCCACCTCTTCATTGGGCATCATAAAGTCTGTTGTACCATTTTCAGTTTGCAACCTCCTCTTTATGCAATAAATGAAGTATCCACTTTTCTGAATCTTTAATAAAAAGTTCATGTTCATTGGAAGGCTAGTTCAAGAGTTATTTATTAAATGGAGCAAAAAATCACTTTCAAAGGCATTTCGATAGCAAAAATGTACTTTTTAATAGTATTTCCATATAAGCCTTTTATCTTCTATCCTGTTGCATCGACAACAAGATAGGAGCTATGTCCATGTCTGACACTATTTTGGGGACATCACTCTTGAGGACATATTGCTGTTACATATTGGACATATTCAACATTTCTTTTTCATAAAATTCCATTGTCTACCAGACACTTCTTTGACATTTCTAGGACACTTATCCTACACTTAGAAGATCACCAAGTGGACGGAATGATTATTGCATTAATGAAGTTATGCTGTGACATGCAAAATAAGAAACTAATACTCTTAAGGGAGGGTAGTATATGACTCAAAGTAAAGCTATTGTGACAACAATGAAGGCATAAATAATGTTTATATACATTGGAGCAATTTCCATTGACTGGTATCTATTGCACCTCCAGGAGAAAATCTTTTTCTTGCCGTCTTTCAATTTCCTAAAAATCTGTACTATAATGCATTGGAATTAATTGATTTGAATTTTTAAAGAGTTTTCCACTGTTTTTCAACTTATTTTCTATATTCTTAAGATATGATGAAATTTAGATACCCACAGGAAACCTTCATGTCGTAGTAAAGGGAAACAATTCAATTATCAGAGTTTGAAGTGCACTTATGCTTATTCCATCCAAGTAGCCAGTAGGCCGTACATTCACTCTTATTTCATAAGATTTCATCCTCTGAGATTACCTTATGACATATTCTCATGAGTGGCAACGCCTCCGAAGAATGGTTATCATTGGATGGGAATACATTCTGGTAGGGAGACTATTAGGGTTGTTGAGAAGCTCTTTATGCCATCTGAGGATTTCTTTCATAAACATGTCAACCAAGGATAAGGCTTTTGGATGGTGTTCTCTTTCTGTTTGTCAAGCTTTACATCATTTTGCTGATCAATTTCAGCAGAAATGTCTAGCAGAAACGAGCTTGTCCATTTGCAATCTATTCCTTATGGAAAGCACACTGTACTCAATCAACAAAATGATACAACCGTGGAGTGTCTCTGGTCTTGGGTTGCTCCCCTTAGTTTCTATTAACCGCTTCTGAACTTATCTCATAAAAGAATGAGGGAATTGGATGATGAGGCTTGAATATCTAACTGTCCTAGCTTGAAAAACCTCTCCTTAGTAGATGCTATTCTGTTCTTGATTTTTAATTTTTAATTTTCTTATCTTTTGAATTGGTAAAGAAATTCTTCTGTGTCATTAGGTATGAGAATTAGGATTAGACAGACTAGATTTGTTTGTACCTTACTGCCTCCCAAAACTTACATTATTATTGTAGGGGCATTGATCATGCGTATTTTGTGAACTTGACTGTGCAATTAGTGAACTATAGCCCATATTCTTTTTAGCTTTGATGGTTTAGAATTAGGTGATATATATGTTTCTAAAAGGGGAAATATTTGATGTTGGCAATCCTTCTAAGTTGAGGATAAGAAAACTTGACATCAAGCTATTTTTTAAGTTGTTTGAGTGTCGGATCCATGGTCTTGCTTATGAAAAGTAGTGCTGTTAACTGCTGTACCCATGGTAGCTAATAGAGGGGGATGCGAGAAAGGTCTGGAAACCATCATTGTTGAAGATGTAAAGAGAAAAAATGAAAATCTTATCGACCTCCGGCTATGTATATTATTTCTGGTAATACTGAGGTCATGTGCATTGCAACTATTAAATGCTTGGGTGGATTTAATCTTTGCATTATTGTTGTTGTGTTCCAGGGATCAGCTGGGCAACAAAAGGCACATGATAATGGGAAAACTTATCACTCAAATAAGCACCAGCAGTTGCGCCATCAGAAGTCAGGCTCTAGGCGCAACCCAAATAGTGTACCTGCTTTCCCTGTCCTTCCTCCTTATCATCAACCTTCAATTGCATCTGGTTTTCATATTATGGTGCCTGCTCCACAATTTCCTGTTCCTGGATATGCTTATCAGCCATTCCCAGGCCCAATGCCTCCTGTTGAAACTCATTTGATGAGGCCTGGATCTGAGAATCCCATGCAAGTCTTTGTTCCACCCATGCATGGTGTTGATGGTGGCAGGAGTCTTCCGCGTGGAGAGCCTGGCGCTTATATCGTCAATTATTCCGTTAGAAGGCCAAATATGCAAGAATTTGGTGGCCATTTCAATCATGCATGGCCTCAGCAACGTGGATTTGGACCCAGAGATGGCAGTCATATGCAGCAGAGCACTGGGCCAAGGCCTCCTTTCATGAGGCCTCCATTTTTTGTCCCAGGTCCAGGGTTCGTGGGTGGGCCAGGTTTTCCTGGTAATAGCTTGATCTGACTCCTGGGGACTTGTCTGAGATGAAATAACTTCATTTGTTGTGAAAACTAATCCTTATCTCTGTGACACCTAGAGAAATCTTGTCCTTGAGTTGGAAAATTTCTCATTGGGATTTTTCTTCCAAGCATTTGGTTATTTTTTTAAAAACTTCTTTAATACTTTGGTTTCTTGATTGTTTGAATCCGATATGCAGGTCCTGCATCTATGTACTATGTTCCTGTTGCACCACCAGGCTCTATAAGGGGACCTCATCGACCACATTTAGCGCCATACCATTCAAATCCTGGGACTCCCATGTTTTCACCTGACACTCTAGCATTGAAAGATAGCATATTAAGGCAAATAGAGTACTATTTCAGGTTGGTGATGCCAAACAGATCCTGTTTCTTGCTTATTTTCTATTAGGTAATGTATGCTATTCTGAGTTTAGCAATCCCTGAGGTTATAGTCTCTGAAACAAGCTTAAGTATGGAGCATCCTGGATTATTGTGAATTGCTGCACCATCAGATGATGGCATTCGCGCGCACGCTTGTCTATATATATATATATATATATATATATTAATAAGTCATTTGAAGTAATGGATTTGAAGGCATAACTTATTGGTGCCAAGAGAAATTATGGACACAGGAAATTTGTTCTTTTTATCCTTTTTCCCCTGAAATAAGGAAGATGGTGTCCTCAATCTATACCTGATATATATAATCTATAAGACATATAATAGGACGGTGGACAAAAACTTGGTCCACTTTTTCTTCCAAAATTGCCCCTTTTTGTATTGCCTCTCATGGCACTTGGACTTCTGTTCGGAGTGTAAATCTCTTATTCGATAGGTAATCATTGTAGTTAAGCAATGGAATGAATTATATATATAGAGTTGATACTAACTTCCCATTTTGTGAGAGTGAAAGCTCGTTGGATCCATATATAAGGCCCTAAAAGTTTAAAAATGGCTTTTTGTATGCTTATTTATTTTTTGGCTACCTGAATGATAGCCAAAAACTATTTTTGGCTCCCCATCTTCCTAAAACACTTTTAAAGTACCTAAATTATGCAAACACTCCTGGTGCAACTTAATTCTTCGGAATCGATAAACCAACCCGACCTCGACCAACTTAGGTTGTGTTGGTTTGCCTATATGTCCAACTTTTGGAACTGATTTCGGGTTGAGTGGGTCCTTGGTTCCACTATTCTGGCTTCAAATTAGACCAGAATCTTTATGTACTTGTATATACATATATAACATATATTGTATTTATTAAAATTATATGTCAAGCTTAGAAGTTGCATGATGTTTAACATTTTAGGTTAAATTATTAAACTATTAAGTATGCTATCTTATTAGAATTGTTGTATTGATTTATTTTGAGTAGAAATATTTTGACTTCAATTGTTGGAATAAGTTTCATTTGGAAAGAATATTTATTCTTTTTATGTAGAAACGATATTAAACTCTTTAATTAATAAGTTCAATTGTTAAAAACGTCCATTTTTTCTATAAAACCAAGGTACATGATGTAAGCTTCAAGTAGCTGCTACTGGCATGCAAGAACCATGGCTGACCCAACCCTCTAGGTTCTACTCCACGTTTGGGTCATTTCTCAATCCATATGGTTTCCTACTTTGGGGTTGGTTCAAAAATGGGGTGGAACGTAACCGCGTCAACCAAGTTGCAACCCTAGTAAAAACTAGCACCCTTGGCACATCCGAGTCAAACCAGTGTGGTTGTCAATGACCCATATGGCATTGCCATATTATTTTTCATGTGATTACATTGGATTTCCAGGTTATTTAAAATTAGAAAATTAAAAAAGATCTATAGTTTTTAAAAGAATTAATTTGGCACCAAATAATCCTCAAACTTGAATTATATTCTTGTAAAATGGGGAGATCACAGAAAAGTCACTTTTGTAAAGTGTACCAAGAAAAAGAAAAAGTGGTTACATGTTTTTTTATGGAGCAAAGGCTGTAGCAGAAGAGATTCATTTGCTTTTTATAGTAAGAATAATTATTTCTTTTTTCATTGCTTTTTAAGCTTTACATAATTTCCTTAGTCGAATGAGAATGATTTGTTTCATTTTTTATTTTTTGTTATTTTTATAAATTAATGACCAAAATAATTTCTTAGAATTATAATTATATATATATATATATATATATATATATTTTAAAAGCTTCTACATTTAAATTTCAAAATGACTTCAAGATTTCGCATGAGCATTTTAATCATGTGGAAAATGATATTGTAATACCACATGGGTAGTTAACAACCATGTAGACTTCACTATTGTCAAACTGACTGAAATACCAAAAGTGTCACTCTTTCAAAAGTTCAGATGTGAAAGTACTTTTGAAAGTTTAAGGGGGGCAAAAGTGGTTTTTGGTTATAGTGTAAACACCAAAAAAGAATTTAAGCTTTATAAAATATATTGTAGGCTATTCGTTGCTATATACTTATTGGTAAACTACATAAACACCCTCTATATTTTTGCCCAATTGCATATTGCCATAATGTGACTCAAAACTCGGCAATTAACTACTGGGTGCGATTATAATACATTATCTTGCTCGTAATTGACTAATAAAATTTTCATATCCCAACCATGTGACAACCAACTCTAGCCTTAATTGATAGTTAGAATACCTATTTCTCCAATTTGAGTCTGAATTCAATGATTTAAAACATTTTAAAATTTAAAAAATTATCAAATTGGGACTCAAGATTAAGGCTGAGGTTGCTGTTGTTGTTATCAAATTGGGACTCAAGCCGAAGAATATATGTTATAATGATTTGGTTGGAGCTCAAATTAGGGTTATTAGAGTTGATACATGGTTGGGACACCACAATTTCATTTGTTAATTAATGGCCAGGGGGTTAGTGCTAATTGAATAAATTTGTTCAGAACAAGGTCACATGTTGTTATTGGATTAAACCAATTTTACCAATTTCTTTACCTTAGAGGAGAAGAGAAACAGAATATGATGTGCTGTAAATTAACAAAATAACTTAATAATCAGTAAGAGATTACTACCGTTTTACATGTAATCAGCAAATTTCTTTGCCTGTATAAATGGTGTAATAATGACTGTAGATTATAATTTTACATGTTAAATTGATTTAGCAATAATTTTGTCCCCTTCCGTTTTCATGTTTATTATAGAATTCTAAGCCACTAAAATTATATTGTTAATATAAAATTCTAAACTAATTAATCATAACCTGTTTCCCTGCATTTTGATTTGATTTTTTTTTTCAGTTAAAACCATGTGCACTTCTCTAATTTTGTTGTATGAATTAGTGGTTGGAAAGAACAAATTTTACCACTCCTCGGTATTGGTGTCCATCTCCATGCATCTCTTTAAATTTTTAATAATGTCAAGATAAGATACTAGGATTTGACTGAATCTGTCTTAACGGTCCTCTTGCAACTGTGAAAACTTTTAGGGTAAGTTTGGGGGAGGGGGAGATTTACTTCACCTGGTGGAAGTAAATACATTTTCTTCTATTTTGTTTCGTAGGAGTGGAAGGGAAAGAAATGCTTATTATTTTACCTTGTTTGGTTGGAGTGAAAAGTGGATGGGGAGGGGGAAGGAAATGGGTATTACTCTCCCTAAGCTATGTAAAATTGAACAAAGAAGAGGATATTTTTGTCCATAAATTTTATTGCAGCCCCTATCCGTCCACAAGTGGAAGGAAACTTTTTCTGACGTGGACAGGGTGCTATTTCACCCCTCTTTTACTTCCATCCCCCTTTTCACTCCAAACCAAACGAGGGTAATCTCCTATTTCACCCCATATTTATTTCCCTTCCTTTTTTCCTCCCACTTTACACCCTAACCAAACTTATTGTTAAGATTCTTTTCTCTACCAGTGCCCTGCGGGCTGCTGCCTCTTCTTATTTTTGATTTTTTATTTTTTGGTGCATATGGTTATTCAACTCTATATGGTACCATAATGACATCATAGAATGACAGGCCGGATATTTCAGTGTTTGTTTGAAAAGAGACTATTGTGATAGAATGTCAAAACCTTCATCTGCAGGGTGCTAACTTGTTCCAACCTACTACACTGGTATAAGTAATTAAGTTTGGAAGTCTTCCTTGTAAACAAAAATTGTAGTTTGAAGCATGATTGTTGAAATAGAAAGTGTTCTAACAAAAGTACCTTTGATCTCTAAAATGACCTTCACAGTTCTCTTGCCTTCTCTCTGTACCCGTATAAAAACTGTGAGAGTGGCTATCTCCCATATTTCTTTACTTATCCTCACTGAAAAGGTAATACTATACAAGTGCTCTCACAAAGAGAAAAAACATATAAATAATAACTGGCCTAGTTTGGGAGCTTCCTCCTTCCTGATGGCCTTTCAAGGGAACTGTCTTTGTGCTCATAGTTCACAGGTAATGAGTAATCTAGTCAGAGGATTTTACCGGAAACTTTCCATTCTTGATATCCACTCATTCAGCAGAGCTGCTAATAACATCCCCTCTTTTATGTGAATCATTGTAAAAACTCTTAAAATTTCTGTTCATTAAGATTTTTCATATCATGCGGTTCATTATGTTGGAAAAGAAAAGGTCAAATATTTAAGGAGAATATCTTTAATATATCACCTGGTGGGATAATGAACCCCTCGATCAATTTTCTTTTTCTATTTTTTTTTCTTTCTTAATCTTGGTGGTGGTCTACATCTGGGTTTTTTACGCATTGCATATCCCCAGAAACTTCATATCTTTTTATACAAAAAGATACCTGAACATTAAGAATTCTCAAAATCCACTCTTTCGTGTAGATTCTGTCAAAATAGTGTAAGTGTTTTGGATCCTACGCATAATTTGACTTTTAAAGAGAGCAAAACAACATATTAAACACCAAAAAACTGTCACCGGCAAACTTTAAACTCATTTTTGCACTACAATTTCTGCATGTGTGCAAAAAGAAATGATTTTTATCTCTGTCGATCTGATATTTTATATATTAAACTTTTATCTAGACACTTTCCTAGTCAGAAGATCAACTTATGTATAGCATAAAAAGTATCTTTAGAATTTCAATCAACTATTACTACAGGATCTATAAACTTCAAAGGGCTTAATTTCAATTATAAAAAGTTTGTGTGTTTGAAGCTCGAGGAGATCTTTCTACATTTAACCCTTGTTAATTTTCATTTAGAATTTCTACTCAAGTAGAGGACAAGGACATAAAAAAGGATGGAGCCTTTGCTTGTTTGATATTTTCATGTTCCTGCCTTTTGCTTCTTTCCGTACTTTTTTTTCTTGGGAGGATGCATAATCCCCTTTACCTTTTCTTTCTAAAAAATCTTTCTTTGGTTTTCCATAATTTTTTTCACTTAGCCTTGGCCAAAAAATCTGGCCTTGAAACAAAGGCATGCATTAAATACACATCTTAAACAAAGACATATTTAATAGAAAAGTTGAGCAAGCGTTTATAATGCTTGTGTCTTGCTTTGTTATTTTTATTCCCATATACTCCTTAAACTTCTTACTGCAGTATGTTAAACGGACATTGTCATACTTGGAACCAATAAGAAGCAATAAGTGTCCTTTACACCGCTGATCCCCAACCCTTGCCCTCACTATCAGTTCTCCTTCAGTTGTTGATCTCAGTCTCCTAGGCAAGTTGAAGATTGTTATGCTATCGCCCCTCTGTTACAACGCAACATTCTTCATGAGCCCTGGTGCCTAATAAGGTCACCTAAATGAATAATGATGTGGATTGTATATCCTTCTGTAAGAGGCCATCAATGAATGGAAATAATCCGATGGGCATGGACTATTATTGATGATTGTAAAAGTCACATAGGAGATAAGTTTCCTTATCAACTTTAGTTGCCCATCTACATAACATATTCCTAAGAATTCATAAAACGACTTTGTATGCATAGTTATAAGCTTTCCCAAAGATGCCAAGGTTCTGCATATGATTGACATGCATGACATGGCCCCTACTGATGTTGCTATGAACCCATCCAGTATGACTGATTTGTTCCTTAAAATACCTTGTCAAGTGGTAAGCCATTCGATATTTAATATTTGTTCCTGGATTTCACTAACTATAGTTATGTTAAAGAGGTGCAAGTTATGATTTTGATCACTCTGAAGTTATCATGTTTCTCTTTGCAGTGAAGGAAATCTGCAGAATGACTACTACTTGCGTTCTTTGATGGATAAACAAGGATGGGTTCCAATATCTACTATTGCAGAATTCAAAAGGGTAGGCTGATGATTGCTAGTTTGAAAATTTGCATAATGGTGGATTAATCCATGGTAGTTAGTACTTTCTTGTGTGTGTGGTTGACATGATGCATTAGACTTTCTTTCAGTAATTTCTTGTGTTGTTTCTGTGATACTAAATTGTCTGTTACTACACCTTTGCTTCTTTAAATATGGATTGCAGGTGAAGAGAATGAGCACGGACATATCCTTTATCCTCGACTCTCTGCAGAATTCTTACACCGTCGAAGTGCAGGTTAAATCTCTTTTCATATTTTGGCCTTTCATTTTGATGCTCTCTTTCTTACTTCATGCAAGTGGGCAAGTGATATTCTGTGATGATGCCGTGCTTCCTATTCTGAATGATGTTTCCACTTTGTTTGAAATTTGTCTTATTAGGGTGACAAAATCCGGAAGCGTCATGAGTGGTCAAAATGGGTTAACATGACCATGGAGCAACCAGAAGTTCAGGACAATGCCGGCACCATACTTAAGGGAAATAACATTGACAATGATGGTATAAAGGACACAAATGATGGCGCTGTTGAATTTCCACTAAATAATGAAAACCTGGTGGAAACATTACCTTTGAGCAAACATACCCCAGAAAGAGATGGTAGTAGTAATGCTGAACACAACAGCAGCAAGCCTTTGTCTGGTAGTAAAGCACTAGCATCTGCGTTAGAATGTCCTGATTCAAGAAGATTGCGTACTGAGTCCAATGTAAAGTCCTTGGACATTGAAAATACTAGTACTGGCTTTCGCAATGGGAAACATGCAAGGCAATCTGCTTTCACAAGATTTGGTAGTCAAGAAACTCAAAGGGTAGAGACATCAGATTCGACTGAGCAGGATTTGGACAACCTCACCAGTGATTTTGTTGACACATTTATGCTTGATGAAGAACTAGACATTGAGCATGGAACAATTAAAAAGGACAATTTTTCTTCATCCAGAAGGTATTTTATGTGTTTCGTGGTTTCAACTAATTTTTATACTCTTTATTTAATTTTCCAGGGGTTTGTGCTTTAGCTCTGTGTCCTTAGACGTTAGTAGAACCACCTTCCATGTGTATATTCTGGATAATGTATGAACTTTGGTGCTGTGATCATATCATGCTTCATACTGTTATGTGCATTACTTCTGGTGGGATTATTGTATAAGTGGTTTTGTAGATTTTTTTTTTGGGGGGGGGGGGAGGGGGTTTGCTCCCATGCAACCCATGCAACATGCCATAGGAGTTGTCTTGGTACATATCACCATCCAATCAAGTTTGTCATGTCCTCGGAATTGATAAGTTTGTGATCATACCATGCCAAAAGCACGCTTTTGGCGTGAAAAAAAAAAAAAATTTAAAACAACGCAAGAGGAAAAAATTTCCTCTTTTAGCGCACACATGACGGGTTTTGAAAACCCGTCATGCACACTACTGTTCACATGAACAGTGTAACGATGAGTTTTCAAAACTCGACATTGGGTACTGTTCATCCATTCCTAATGTCGAGTTTTGAAAACCCGTCATTACACTGTTCATGTGAACATTGCATGACAGGTTTTGGAAACTCGACATGTGGGTGCTAAAAATGGAATTTTTTTTCATCCAGTGTTTTAATTTTTTTTTTCTCACGCTAATTTGGAACATCTCTCTTTTTCCATGGTATGTACATTCTGACACGTAATAGATATGAGTCTCTTTTGTGGTCTGTCTAGTTCATGTGTTGTGTTCAACATGAGGGAATTACTTGTTACTAATTGCATAGTTTGTTGCACGCATTGACGTAGTTTTCTACTCTTCACTTGTTTGTACTCCCTTTTTTGGATGTATTCTTTGCTTTCCTCATCTTTTGTTGATTAAAGATATGTTTTAGGGGAAATATATATGTTTTTGTAGTGCTTGCAGAATTTTCTTTGCACTTTTTAGATTAAACAGAATCACAGTAGTTGCCTCCTTCACATCTTACTCCGGGAGGAATTCCATAAAGAATGTGCTTGCCAAATGTTATTGTAGCCAGTTGGAAAGTTTTGCTGTTTTTTGACTCCTTTACCCACATAAGCTTTGAACACTAAATGATGATATAAGGTGTGTTCTGTACCCTGGACTAATATTATAACTCATTCCCAATAGATTTTATGCATTTCTTTCAACAAAAAAAGATACTCCTTTCGTTCCACATTAAGTGTCTTTCAAGATAATTGCACAAGAAAAGTCATTAAACAAACTCAATTCATCATTAAATAGTTGTAATTGGCTAAATTACTCTTTATCAACTCTCTAAGTATCTTCATTGCACTAATTTTTCTTTCTTGCTCCATTTTCCTAGACAAGGTTAAAGTTGGAAAAAATAATTACCACTTACTGGATTTTCTAAAATGACAGATGAAATGTAACAAAATAAAATTTCTAAGTGACATTTAAAGTGGAATGGAGGGAATGTTAACTATAAAAATAAAAATGAACAAAATTTCCTGGGTATTATTTATAGCTGCCAACAGGAAAATGCAGCTTTTAAAGCTCTTTGGTGCTCCTGCAATGCAGCAAATATGGTAAACCACAGCAGCATCCGTTGCTATCATATCCATGGAGAAGTCCTTTTTATTCTGGGCTTTCTCCCCTCATAGATTTTCAAGTGTTCAAATCCGAATTAGCCTCCTACACAATGGAAGGCACCTTGATGGTAGACCCACCTTTCATATTTCTTTTAAGAGAAATTGCCCTTCCTCCCCACCCTCTACTTTGTCATTAGCCATTTTTGTTGTGTTTTTTTTTGGGGGGGTTGACTTTGTGCATGTAGTTTCTTGTTGACGAGTGACACAAGGCCATGCTCCTTCCCTGTCTTGGATCAGATCTTATCCCTTCCAACTATCACAATGACAACTCTGTCCAAATCTGTGTTCCATATTTACACTGCAATTGGAAAAAATTTTTGATTGTTTCCTCTCCTGGACATTTCATGCAAATTCTACACCCGACTTTTCTTCTACCCCTTAGAATATATTAGTGCATGTCTATGAACACGTCACCATTAAAAGGTTGTTTCATAGTACAGGTAACTTGTGGGCCCTGTTCTCATGGTAGCAGAACTTTCTTTGTCAAACCAAGCAATACCTTGAACTTTTTTGTGAAAATTACAGTTACTTGTTCTGTTTGATCTAAATCTTTTAGAAATATGCTATGTAATTGAGGAATATATTATCTACTTCTTATGCTTCCTTACTTTTGTGGCTCTTCTAAATCTTTTTGCTTGGTTGCAGAGGTTGTTGTTTTTATAGATGCTCTTATGCTCTAGGTTGTATGCTGGCACCTTCTCGGTGCTCTTTTAATGAATTGCTTCTCCTATTAAAAAAAAAAGAATTAATATGCTTCGCTGTAGTGCAGGGCTTGTGTTGCTTTCTCACTTTGTGCTTCTTGAATTCCCCAGGATTGATGAAGATGAGGAGGAGATGTTTGCCGATGATCATGATGTTGAGAGGCTAGTAATTGTTACCCAGGTATGGTTATCTGGCAGCTCGTTATGTCTAAGTGAAAGTTGTATTGCTCTAGTTTGGTTCATGTATAAAGGTCAATTGGTACGTTTTATTCCCAGGAAGGGGTGCAAGGTTTGGGGCAGGGTGACCCAAGAAATAACCACTACCCAGCCGTCTTTGGTGTTGGGCCTGGAAGGTTTATTTTGAGTTTGGCTTGTTTTAGGTTCCAAATCTTTTAAAACAAAGATAACTTTGACTGGTTCAGGTATAAGTTGGGCCGGGATAGTAAAAAGAATAGTAGTTGTCTTTGCCTCCCTTCCCTTCAATTTTATCTTTCTGCATGACACTTGAATTCACTGTTGCAAGAGTATGCATGCCTTTGGGAGAAATAGACAGCTTGTCTAAAGTGCTAGCTACGATAGACAGCTGGCTAATCAATACATCACCTTTGAGAGAAATAGGCAACTAATTGCTTACAAAGCTATGTTTGCAAATTTAAATGTTTTTCCACCATAAAAGCAAAAGCTTTTGCAAAATGATATTTGTCAAATCTTTTCTAAGTATTATACCTAACATATTATTATGGCCTAGATGGTATCAAGATTATTACTGTGAAGAATGCAAAATAAGGAGGGAGATACTGGCTCTTTTCATTCTGCCTTTTTTTGTGGGGGAGGGGGCATGCAATGTGTTGACTTCTTGATTAACAACACTAAAGATAAACACACCACCATGTGTCTTGCCAAGTTAGTGCCCTCCCCCAGCCCACCAATGTTCGAGTTCCCTTGCTCCTATCCCCCTGGGGTCTTGGCACAATGATTGTGCATAGGGTAGTTGGCTCCTATGTCACTTCACTCCCAGCTTCAAACACCAGCGCTTGACCCCTACTTAACTTTGATAGAGGAATAGCTTCATAATCCTGTTGCATCTTGCTTTTATCCAGTCCACCTCTGGTCAAATACATTCTACTTTATTTGCCTTCATAAGGGTTTTATCTTTTATTTGATAGCCCTCTAACCAACGATGTGTTGAAGCATCTGGTACTGGATATGCTCAATTATAATTTCTTTTCTCTGTGTTTGTTTTTGTGGATTTACAGACATATCGACTCTTTCTCTTTGTAATTTAGGCTTGTCTTATTTATCTAGTTGTCATCTGATGCTGGTGATGCTATTTAAGATTCTTGTTTCTTTATGTTTATTTCTGTTGACTCTTTTTATCTCACCACACATATGAGCACATGCTTTGCACACAATTTTGGGTTTCTGCATACATATTGGTCAAAACATTATTGCTCAAAGAAACAAGGCATTTATTATTTTTTGACTAATGATCTTTTGCCCCTTGTGCAGAATAATAAGATAAGCGATGGATCTAGGATTGGGGTCCTGCAATCAAAACCCATATCCTGTGAACAAGCTTCTGAAATAAATGAGGGTCTCTATTTTTACGAGCAGGTTGATGGGCATCTTTTTCAAACTTTTAATTGTCATGCCATTGTTTTTTGACTACTGATTTATTTTGGCAGGAACTGAAAGCAAAGCAGTTTAATCGTCGTAGAAGTAAATCAAGCATTGAAATCAAAGATGGAAACTCTAGATCTGTCAGTTCCTCTACAAATTCAAGGGCAGCTGAAAGTACTGTTGGTTCAACCAGCTGCGAGGACTCGGAAAATGCTAATTCTCGGAAAAAGCACAATAAAGCTCTCCCAAAGCAACACTCATCCCAGAAGCAGCGATTGTTTCACAGCAACCATAGAAATCATGGAACTAATCGTAATTCCCTTGGCATCATTTCTGAAAGTCCACCCAATAATTCGGTTGGCTTTTTCTTTAGTTCTACGCCACCAGAGAATCATGGGTGAGTTCAGAATATTATGCCTGCACTTGTAAAGTTCAGGTTGGTTTATGTAACGTAGAACTCATAGGCAGTATAGTTTGACTTTGTGTGGGGCAAAATTCGTATGTTTGTATTGTGTGATGGTTAATAAGCTATTCAATGAATATTTTGCTGCCATATTAACCCAAATTAATTGTTTATTTTACAGACTGAGGACTTCAAAATTGAGTGGTTCACCTAATGGGATCCTTTCTGGCAGTAGTCCACCTGTGGGGTCATTGCCGAAGCCATTCCCACCATTTCAACACCCCAGTCATCAGCTATTAGAAGAAAATGGATTCAGACAGCAAAAGTATGGGACTGTTACTTTAATTTGTTAGTGCTTGTGTGGTTATGGGTGGGTAAGCAATATGTGTTGCAATGCATGTGTGTGTGGATTTGCATTCAGGAAGCCATATGGTAAATTTGACTGATGAGTACTTTTACACTCAGGTACCTGAAGTTTCACAAACGGTGCCTTAATGATCGCAAGAAGCAGGGAATTGGTTGTAGTGAGGTGACATAAATCTCTGTTCCTTCTTTTGATGAATCTTACTATTTTCTCTAAAGTTTTCATGGAAATGTGGACTTCTGGGCACTATTTTGGATAAGAATATGCTACTTATAAGCATGGTACTTTATTTTCCTTCTCGATTAGAAGGAAGAAAAGTCTCAGAGCGAACGATTTAGATATCTTGGTTCCATCATTCAGAATGATGGCAATATAGATGGGGATATAAATAATAGAATTCAAGCGGGTTGGATGAAATGGAGAAAGGTATCCGGAATTCTTTGTGATCGCATGATGCCATTACATTTAAAAGGAAAATTTTATAGAACCGCAGTAAAATCTGCTCTATTATATGGCACTGAGTGTTAGGCTATTAAACAGCAATAAGAGTAAAAAATGGTTGTAGCTGAAATGAGAATGCTTAGGTAGATGTGTGGCAAAACTAAAAATGATAGAATTAGAAATTAAAAATGACGAGATACGTAATAAATTGGGGGTTAACTCAATTGTAGATAAGATGCGAGAGTACCGTCTGAGATAGTTCGGACATGTGCAGCGAAAGTCTAAGGATGCACCTGTTAAAAAGGCAGAGAACTTAAATATAGGAGATTTAATAAAACGTAGAGGTAGGTTATTGAAAACTTGGATGCAATGCATTCGTAAAGATATGAAAATTATGGATTTAGTTGAGGAGATGGTCTTAGATAGGAATGAGTGGCGTAGGAGGATCCGCACAAACTAAATCACCTTCTCTTATTTTTAATTTTTTTTTTCCAATTTCGATATTTGTTTCTCATATGGCCGATCCCAAATTTTGGGATAGAAAGTCTAGATTGTTGTTGTTGTTGTTGTCTGAAAATAAAGTGAAAAAGCTGGATTCATTGTGCCAAGTGGCTGCATTATGGTCAATCTGATGTGTATCAAAATGCATATCCACGGTAGGTTATCAATATACAAATGCTGAGTGGTCAGGATACAAGTGATGTCAATGGGAAGAATATACAGTTCCATGGGTCATGCTTACAAGTTCCATTAAGCAAATTTACAGTCAAGCTTCTTAAATCAGCATTTCGTGAATATTTATGCATCTGAACTTGTTTGACTTTTTATTCAACCATGTCTTTCATAGCATGACTTCTTTTTAGCTTGTCCCATATTTTTTAGCTAGTAAATATGCATCTGTGGTTTTTATGCAGGAAATGAATACACTTTATAGGTTTTGGTCTTATTTTCTTAGAGGCATGTTTGTCGATTCTATGTATAATGAATTCAGAAAATATGCACTTGAAGATGCTGCTGCTGGCTATAATTATGGTGTGGAGTGCCTCTTCAGGTTTTATAGGTATCGCTTCGAAGACGTTCTTTCTTCACTTCCATGACATTTTGAGAATGAAAGGATTCCAACTTCGGCTATTTGACTTTATTTTGCTGTTCCATTTTAATTTTCAGAATTATGATGATATTTTTTAATCGGTCGTTTGCTTCGTTGTTTTTTATTTTAAAGAAGTTATTGACATATTATCTATTTATTTAGTTATGGATTGGAGAAGGATTTCAGAGAGGGCCTGTACGAGGATTTTGAACAATTAACTCTTGACTTCTACAACAAGGGAAATCTTTATGGCCTTGAGAAATACTGGTAATTACTTTACTCATTTTAGCATTTGTCTTACCATCTCTGGACATGCTTCTGTAGGGTTTGAAGTCTCTCTCCACTAGTTGTTAACATTCCTCCATCTGCATATGATTGTGAGTGCTGATGCACATATAGAGAGATTTATATAAAATCATAGTGGTGGCCCAAAGATCGTTATACGCACTGCAGCCCTCCCACCACTTTTTCAAATTGAATGTTTCTCCTGCAATAATTTAGTTTTTCCAGTTATGCCCATACGAATTCTCAGTTTAGACCCTCCAGAAACCTAAACACTGCATATTCTTCCCCTCTCTTTCTCCCCTAGCGGTTGGCTTCTAGATCCTTCTCCGGTTATACCTAATATAAGCACTTCATTACCAAAATCTTTTGGACATATTGTCCCTGCATGGATATTGTACTAAATGGGATTATAAACAAGAATGGCATGTAAAAGATGCTTAATGTCAGTACAAAGACATGTTAATGCCTTTTTGTTTGGGTTTACAATGAGGCTAATAGCCTTGGGGACAAAGAAAGAGCTTGAACGTCGGCCAAGGTTAAGGAATGCAGGCCTTGATGGTACTAGGCCAACAAACTGATATTATATATTCGTGCCTTTGAATGCTTTTGCTTGCCTGTTTATGAGTCCTCTTTTAGCACCTCAACCATAGCCAAAAATTCACTTTTGCCTTTAAACTTTCAAAAGTGCTCTCAAGGTAACTAAACTATGAAAAAGTGATACTTTTGTTTCTTCTGTTAGCTTGCCTATTGCCAATTGTGTTGCTAAGTCATTACAAATAAGGCTGATGTGGAATTTTAAACGCCATTAATATGTTGATGTAGTATTTCTACATAAACTAAAATATAAAAAAATTTGAAATCCCTAATTTAAAAAAAAATTAATTTTTATCAATTACAATAAAAATAAATAGTAATTAGCTAACTTATTCCCACAACCAAAGAGTAATCAAATAAAAATGGATAAAGTGGGCAATTGTGCTAGAATTCTTCAAATTATAGCAACTGTGTGAAGTTTATTCAAATTGAAATTATTTTTTTCTTATTAATTAATAATAAAAAAGGAATCTGAGGAAAAAAAAATAAAAAGGGATAGAAATAATGGGGTATGGAGGACAAACGGAGAAAATAGATGATCAATTAAGTGAGATTTTTCCCCCCTTTTGCTTAGCTTTTTTCTTTATTTTTTCTTTTATATTTCTTATCTTCAATATACTATATATTTTTCAAAGAAAATTATGGATTTTCTTAATTTTTTTATCTTCCAAATTTTATATTCATTTTTAATGAGTGTGGCTTTGCCATGTAAGTTGGCTTAAGGGTCAAATTATCACACACCCAAAGTGTAATATTTTATCTTCCAAACTCTATGCTTGCAATTAGAGCTTGTTGCTTATTGTTCTTTGCGGTTCTTCAAACTTTGGGTGGTTAGTATTCGTTGGCAGTGGATTAAATAAATAGAGAGTTCACAGACACATTTAATGTATGTGTGAAATAAAATTAAGGGAAAAAAAAAATGGAGTCCCTCAGATATTAGCATTTCTCATTTTCATTTGTAGTTCACTTGCTTTTGTCTGATCAATTGTGATTTAGATCTTGGAGAGCTTCATGGTATGACGATGAATTTTTTATGTTCTTTGTCCTGAAACAATTTTGCAAGCATAGAGGAAATAGAAAGGAAAAATTACATATGAATAGTGAAAAGCACCTAAAATTGTCTGTGCTCCCTTACTGTCACGGGGAATACCTTGTTACTCCGAGATTTATATATATGGTGGAAAACACTATACAGGAGCTTCTAGAATCGATAAAGATCAAACATGGTTGCATTATTTTGCTATAGTTGCACCATTTGCGATAGATTGTGGAGTTCTTCCATTCTCAGTAATTAAGTGCTAGTTGGGCTAGGCATATGTCCATGATTAAAACCTTTTAAGCTACTGTGCTTGCTGGAAAGAAAACTTGCTGGGTTGGTTTCTTCTATGGAAATGTCATATATCATCTGATGATGGCAAAAAGTGAGGTTTATGTATGGGTGGATGGTCAGCCACTCCCAATCCTAGTTGAAGACCTGACCATGCTCATTCTCAATATTCCCCAAGTTTGATGCTTGAAGATCACTTGCTCGGGGCACTTGTATTGCTTTTTTATTTTCAGATACCAAGTTTGATTCTTTATTGTAAAAGTCATCATCTTGGGCCTCTTGCTTCTATGGCTATGACAATTCATTTTCTCGTATATGCAGGGCATTCCATCATTATCGCAGTGCACATAATGAGAAACCACCCATAAAGAAACATCCTGAATTGGAGAAGTTGCTCACAGAAAAATATCGCAGTTTGGATGATTTCAACCGTGCCAAGTCAACCACAGTGAAGGGGGACCGTCACTAGCTTAGTGAAATCCCTTCTTTCTGAGCAGCATACCAGTTTTGAGAAACAACTCCAACAGATTGACTAGAGTTTCAAGTTAGAACTCAGTTTTTTGGTGCTCGGAGAGATGGTTTTGTACATTCTGTATCATTCAATTGTTTAACCTGTCTGAGGCCTGCTGACTGCTGGAAAGATTCTCTTTTGGTTCAGGCAATTTTAGGTCTTGGGCTTGTTTTTCCTCATTTCTGAGTCATCCCCAGTTCTTGGGGATACAGCGGTACTTTTTTGTTTTCTTCTTATTTTATTTTATTTTTTCTTTTTACAATTTCTTTTCCATCTTGGGATGGATTTTGTACATAAAACAAAAATAAAATACCAAAAAAAAAATAAAAAACAAAAAAAAATGGGGGATGGAGGGTGGATAATATGGATTGTTGTAGTTTGAACTTGTGAAAAGTGAATGAAAAGAGGCTGAAAAATTATTACGAATCTGGATCCCCTGGTTCTGACTACTTGTGCGCGTGTGTGTTTTTTTAACTTGTCGATTGGTATCCAGAAGTAACTATTTGCTTTACTCGCCATTCATCATGGTCTTTATTTGGTTTAGCAGGGTGCTTGAAAATTTACCTGCACAGGCTTTGTATTTGCAGGATTGACTTGTTGCTCTACTGTGCCTTTCATGCCCTAGACGGGAATGATAGGATCCCCCTCCCCCCAATCAACTAATGTGCTTTTCATGTCTCAAGACTATTATGGTGGGGTTGAAGTGGAAACTAGTTGGTACCAATCTACTTAAAACATGCACCTTTTGGAAGGTTATATTAGTGGTTAAGCACAAAGAATGTGTTAACTAAAACTCAAAATTTGGTTTAATAGCACAGAAACACTCGTACCATATCTAGAGAGAGAGAGAGGAGAAAGTTTGAATTTTAAAGAGATATTACATCATTTTAGAGCGGGGAGGCGCAGGTAGGATGTTAGAGCTAAAATGAGTATGACGGACGTGTGTGTGTGTGTGTGTGTGTGTGTGTAAGTATATACTAAGAGTATGACGGACGGACACAAAATTTTGATCACCCCTATTTTCAATATTTATAAATTTAAATGGTGGTTTTACTTTTTAAATCGGACTTTCCTAACATGACGTTTGAGCTTCATACGCCAATACTGCGAGTGGGTATAGTTGTTTTTACTGTTCATCTTCTTTTTTAGTTTCTAGTTTTTAATCCAAATTTTGAATGGTCATATCGCTCCCAATTCTTAACCATTTTTTGTGATCTTTATATGTTTGGAAAGAATTTTTTATGGTTATTCTAACTATATAAATTTTACAAAATATAGTATCCTAAAATTTACAAGTATATTAAGTTTCAATTAAGATTTGTTATCTGATCGGATGCATGCCAAATTTTAAAGATTTGATCCTTATATCATAAACATGCTACGATATAAAATTGAGAGTATTTCAATAAGTCATTTTCGAGTTGTTATTAATGAATTTTAAAAATTATTTTAGATATTTTTTATCTTCAATATCCAATAAAGAGACGGAAAACATCCATGATGATTTTTATATAAACGAACAAAAAATATTTTTATGTGAAAATTCTCAAAATCCGAATTGAATTAAAATCATTTATGTCTTTCAATGATTGAGTATTTTAGATCAAGAAAGTGTCACACATTCAAAATATTTTCTATTATTCACAATCCAAATATCACTTTAATACATCACCAATATTCAAACCTCTTTCAAAACCCCTAAATTTATTTCTCTCTAACTTTATTTCTCTCAAAAGTGGTTTCCCATTGTTCATTCACGTGCCAAAAAGAGGAAAATAAAACAAAGAAGCATCCCTTTTTTATTCGTTAACACACCCGTTGGAGAGTAGACTTCCTTTTTGACATCCTAAAGAGAGGGAAGGGGGAGTTGAGGGGTGGTTGCCAAATAACCACCCCTCCCTCCTTTTAAAATTCAAATGCATGAGGGGGCTGTTCTGCCGTCGTGGACGGACCCGCTCCATATTCCAACAAGCTAAACAGGTGATTGTTTTTTCAGAGTGTACTGTAGTGGGTTTTCGTTATTTTATTTAACTTAAATAGTTACAAGGTGTTCATGTTGGTATGGTTCTTTTGCAAATATATTAAGTGACATTTGCTTGTTGTAGAGTCCAGAACTTGTTCTTCAAGATAATTCATAGGAGTATTATGGAACTGCTGTGATGATGGTTCAAGTTGCTTCATTGGGTGTGGTTTTTCTGCTGTGACATGATTGTTCCTTATTGAATGTCTTGGAGTGCAGCTGAGGCATTCTGATGCACATAGATGTATAGATCATGGCATTCTCATTGAGTCATCAGGGATCGACTCTAGCTTAGTGCACTGAGCCTTAGATAAGTCACTCTTGCGGTACCCTGGCGGAATGAGCATGTAATTTTGCATTTTTGGTGGCTGTATGCTTGAAATTTGTTGGCCATTATGTGCTCAATCTTGTCCTAGAATATCGTTTATAATGTAGTGGTTTTCTTACAATGGACGGATTTGACAGGTAATATGATGCATTGTTTCTTCTACGGATACTTTTTTAGGTTCAATTTCTGTACAAGTTGTTTGATATTTTGCCAGTTTGTTTTGAGAGTCTTTGGTTACTGTTCTTCTCTGTCATATCAGAAGTGTAGCTTTGTTTAGAAGTTAGTAGCCCCATGACGAGCTTGGGGATTCCATCATTTTGATCAATGTTCCCCCCCTCCCGTCTCAAGTAATTGCTGCTTTCGAGTGTTTGTGTTTAATAATTTACTGGTTTTGATTTGAGCGCCATGGGAAACTTCACACCATGATGTTTCTAATTATTTTCTGGGTTCTTCTTTATCATGCATGGATTGATATATCTATATACATGAAAGAATTGTTTCTTCAGCAAGTGTGATGAATGCTGCTTTTTATCCAACTGTATTTGAATTTATTTGAATTAGATGGAAACATATATTCATTTCTTTGAACCCTGCCAATTCTTTAAATATATTATTTTGTTGCTTGTTTGTGCTTAGGGTATGGATTCATCTGGGATGGATATAAACAGGAATTTGGCTGAGCGAAATGATGTTCATGCTAAGGGTAATGGAGCATCAGATTCCTTGCCGCCTCCTCCTCCCTGTCATCCCTCAAATGTTGTTCCTTTGAAAGTAGAAATAGAATCGTTTCCTGAGCTGTAAAGAAAAAGGCCCAACGTGTTCCAATTGCAAGGCGTCGCCTTGGAACTAGGGGGCAAAAGATACAACTGCTCACAAATCATTCAAAGTTAATGGGAACAATGTTGTGGGTCATTTCTTCCACCATAGTGTATGATTTATCTCTCCTTTCCTTCCATTCTGACACTCAGTAAATTGACTTACTTTTGTGTACAGTTTGACACATGGCCAAGTTCTTTGCTCACTTATTTTGGCTTAAAACAGGTTTCCCCTTGTTATAAGGATGGTCGCCCAGTTGATGGCAAGGGGGTAGGAAGAAAAGTAATTGATAGAGTTCAAGAGACTTACGAATCTGAGCTTGCAGGGAAAGATATTGCTTATGACGGTGGAAAGAGCTTAACTACTGTTGGTCCCCTTCCTCAAAATAAGCATGAATTTACTGTTGTGCTTGAGGATATCTAACATACCATTCTGCTATTTGTAGCTGCTCTCCTCTTCTTTTTAATCCCCTTCCAAATTTTGTGCTATTAGCCTGTCCGATCATATCATTTGTTAATAATATTCAGGAATGCTGGGAATGATAGCTCACATGGTGATGGTAGCCCAAATTGGAATGATGGAAAGAGAATGTGTTGCCCGTATCAGTCCAAAACTTTTAAAGCAGAGATCAGTTTTGCTGCAAAAGTACCTATCCAGGCCATTTCGAGTGCGCTCTATGGCCAGGAATCTGAGAATTCTCAAGAAGCACCAAGGGTTTTAGATATTGTTTTAAGGCAACATGCAGCAAAAAGGTGAGCTGAAAATCTTTGGTGTATGTCAGCAGTTGGCTATATTTTATCTGACATCCCAGTGCTATGTATGTTATGAAGGGGCTGCCAACTGGTTCGACAATCATTTTTCCACAATGACACAAAGAACTTCGCAGATGTAGGTGGCAGTGTTATTGGGTGCAGGGGCTTCCACTCAAATTTTCGTACAACCCAAGGCGGCTTATCTCTAAATATTGATAACATTCTCTACTCTTTGTTGCATTATGTTTCATATATTGTTGCATTGATCTTGCTGGTAACTTTGATGTGCAGATGTGTCCATTACAATGATTGTACAACCTGGTCCAGTGGTAGATTTTTTGTTAATTGCTCACCAGAATGTAAGAGATTCTTACACTCTGGACCAGACAAAGGTAGCAGTATCTTTGACTGCTGTTTTGTTGTTCCAATGCTTTCTTAAGTCCTTAGTAATGGATTTTGGTTTCTTGTTTTACATGGAAAGGCAAGTCGATCCAACCAAGAATACAAAATAACGGGGCTGAGTGAGAAGATATGCAAAGAGCAGATGTATGCATTTCATTCTTGACTTCTCTATGCTAGCTTTCCTTTTTACAGATTATGAGCTGCTGGTATTTTGGTTATTGTTGCTAGCGACCATTTCTCCTTCCTAGTAAACTCTCTGACAGTAGCGAAGTCAAGAATGTAGTTTTGTAGAGAGGCAAGTGATAAACGCTTTGCTAAATCACATGTGGGCTTCCCTTGAAACATATAGGGGGAGACGGTGATGCTGAAAATGTCAAAGTGACTGTGTATCATTACTTTGTCAATCATCGCCAGATAGAGTTGCGGTATTTTGGGATCTTCCATGCATTAATGTCAGGAAGCCAAAGCACCCTACTTATATCCCTCTAGAGGTGATTAAGTATATCTCAAATGACAGACTTATTTATTAAAATTTTGACGTGTGTCTTATGTTTGTTTTAGCTTTGCTCACTTGTATCTTTACAACGCTATACAAAAGCATTGAACACCTTTCACAGAGCTTCACTAGTAGGGAAGTCAAGACAAAAGCCCCAGGAGAGTGAAGCTTTTGGGTAATGTGAGTTTTTTACTAAATATCTGAGCTCTCTCAGAATTTACATGATTTGCATATTTGTTTACTACTGATTTTGCTTTTCGAAGGCCTTGAAAGGCAACAACTATGATGCGGACTCCATGTTGGGTGCTTGCGGCATTCAAATTAGCACTCAGTTTACTCAAATTGAAGGATGTGTATTACCGGCCCCACAGGTAACCGAGTGTCTGAAATTTGATAATCTATGCCTCTTGTGGAAATTGTGCTATTGCATAGCATTATGACCTTGCTGCTGTGGGACTAAGCGCAAAACGAACTTGATTTCATTTTCTTGCAGCTGAAATTTGGCAATGTGGAAGAGTTCAATGCAAGAAATGGGTGGCGGAACTTAAACAACAAGGTGCTCTTTGTTATGTTCACCTGCACATTGCTCTTGATTTCTCATAGATTCCTCTATATTTTGCAGAAGCTTGTCGATCCAACAAAAATAGATTGTTGGGCTGTTTTCAATTTCTCAGCTCATTGTGACATACATGCGCAGTGATGAAAGGAATTGTAAGTTTGTTTGATTTTAAGTGGTGTGAAAATCAAGTGACTGACAGTAAACTTCTTCCCCCCCCCCCCCCCAAAAAAAAAAAGCATATAGATCCTCCTTTCAATGTGAGTGAAGAGAGCCCTTAGAACTGGCATGCACCACCACTTGCTACGGTGGAAAAGATGTTTGAGGATGTTCAGTTGAAGCTTCATGGAGCTCCGCAGTTCCTTATCTGACTTCTTCCAGAAAGAAAAAACAGTGATCTATATGGTAGTTTTGATTGATAATTAAATATGTCCAGATAGACAAAGCTCTTACCGCTCTAGACATCTATTTATTTTGATCATGTTAAAGGTCCATGGAAATAGAAGAATCTAGCTGACTTTGGAATGGTGACGCAATGCATGGCTCCAACGAGGGTCAATGATCAATTGCTCACAAACATGCTTATGAAAATTAATGCAAAGGTGTGATGTTGTATCTCAATGCGATATATCATTGTTTTAGTTGATTTAATGTCCATTAATTTAATTACCTTTTTCTTGTAACATGGACAGATGGGCGGATTGAATTCAATGCTGATTATTGAGTTTTCTCCTTAGATTTCTGTGGTTTCGAAGGTTCCTACCATTGTACTTGGAATGGATGTCTCACATGGATCACCTGGCCAGTCTGACATGCCATCCATTGCTGCGGTTAGCAATTTTTCCTTTTTCACTCGGAGCCTTTCTATTTCTTGCCATGCAAGATCAAAAACTTAATTATAAAATACAAAATATACTAAATTAAATAAAAACAAATAAATAAATTACAGTTTTTCTAATATTTGATTTTTAGTCTTCATGCATAGCTTTGCAAATGAAAATGTTTGAATTTTGAAGATTAAAAAAATAAGTGCATGCATGAGTAGTTAAAATTTGTATATGTGTGATTGTTTTTTAAGTATATACATCAAAGAGGACACCTTTGCAGTGTTTTTCTTCCTTTTTTCTAGTCTTCAAAGTTTTTCATTCCTCAAAGCTTTATGTATTGTGTCCTTGGAAGTTACTAGTTTGGTTCCCAGTATTCTTTGAATTGTTAGGTGGTGAGTTCTTGGCAATGGCCGTTGATTTCTTGACACACAGCATCATTGAGGACTCAATCTCCAAAAATGGAAGTGATCGACTCCCTTTTCAGAGAAGAAAGGTAAGTTGTACAAAAAGTTAAATTTAAATCTCAATTAAAGCTTTAAAAAAAAAATTGATTACAAATTAGAAGCTAATGCAACCTTTTCAAAACTTTTGGCGAGTCTTGAATAATCGTTCTTGAAACTTTTGAGGTGTCTCACTGTCGTTTGAATAATTGTCCTTGATGTCCATTTTAACCGTAACTTTAGAATCCTATTTTATCTTGCCAATCTTTGAAATCTTTTTTTTTTTTTTCCTTGAATTATTAATCTTTCTAATCTCGACCTTGTGCATGGGAACTGCTTTCCGTCTGCTAGTTGTCAATTGTTTCTATTCTGTCTTTTTATATTTCTGGCTCTTGAATAGTTTTCACCAATGTTATAATTGTCCCAACTTGGCCAAATTAATTCTTGACACCTAGTAGATTTCCTTGTCCATCGAGGGGTTATAAAAAGTCCATTCATATTCTTGAATTGTTCCATTTTGGATGGTCAAAAATCTCAATTTATCAGTCTAATTTTGTCTTATCTTGATTCAGATTGGATTTAACCATTGAATAATTGTTTGAATATATTTAATAAAAGTAGAAACTTTTCTTTTCTTGAAAATTGTTTTCTTGAGTTTAAATCTCTCCATCTTCAATTTGTCCATCCAAAAGGATGTTTTGCATAAAATTTTATAGAATTTTTTTTTTTCTTGATGGAATTATATTGCTAATAGGGTCAAAATAATACCACCAATGAAAAAATCATATTGGAAATTCACACTAAGAATTGAAATAGAAGAAATGGTCGTAATAGAAATGCCCTAAATCGAATCATTCTATAATCTTGGTTGATGTAGCCTGATGGAATAAGAAAGATTTCTCCGTATATGGATCAATTTAGTCTCTTGGAGAGATGACTTTTTTAATAATACACTTTGAACAAGAAATATTTCCATCGGAATCCTTGTGATAGATTTCTTTGGATTGAGTGTTAATCTGTCACGCCTCGACCTGCAGGTCAGACCACGCGACAACAGCCACGCTACCTTGAACACGTGTGAATCACACCCTGTGCTTCAAGACATCGCAAGGCATTCAAAATACCAACTAAAGCCATAGGCCATTCCGGCCATTAGATGCCATCAACCAATCAGAACACAATTCCATCTTTGGGGATAGAAAACAAAATCAGCAATAATTCTCAAGAAAGTTTCATAAAAAGGAAATTAAGAGTTCTCGATAAAAGTTCACTTGTAGCCAAATCAAAATACAGAGTTTCAAAAATATTCAAATAGCTTCTTATACGAACTACCATCCATGGGTCTAGCTATCGATACCTCAAAGGCAATAATAAAATATATACAAAAAAGAATCTCTGACAGAGGTCTTCCAAAAAATTCGGGCTCTAAATGACTTCACGAAATAACTAACCTTCCTTTGTAAAAATGGAGAGAGAGGGGTGAGTATGGGAATACTCAGTGAGTGATATACACGTTGAACAAAAATAAGATTTTGTGTGGTGGACATACCAAATATATATATATTTCAAATCACCGTATCAATCTTAAGATCATTCAGTAATAAAATAAATTTCCAATCATTATAATTCAATCTCATATGCATCCAATCAATTCACATTTTCAAACATGGGGCAGCCAAAATCATTGTTCCCAACAAAGGTCTACCACGACCTATGGTGGAACCGCCAAAAGTTTTAGTAATTTCAGTTTACAAATACTCCACTCCTTGGTGTTGGCCATAGCATGTCATTGGCGGTGCAATTAACTATCCCACGCTCTTCAAGCGGCGCGTTATTCGACCATGAATGTGCCGTCGTGACCGGCCACATACCATAGCGATCAAGATTACCCAACCACGTCACCCCGTCGAGTCGCACCGTGGCGTGAAATGACTAGCCATTTTTCGGGGTTCAGACTCTTCCCCCAGTAACCACACCGTGCACCATTTTAGGAAAATTTAACATTCCATTTCACGTGCCATCAAATAAATAATTATTCATCAATAACCAGTATCATAATATGTTCAACTTCAATAAATCAACATGACAAATATATTCATTCAAAACATCAGGATGCATAGGAATTTCAAAATCATTCTTTGAGATATTCGACACACACTAAAACATATAAGAACAAGTTTCAAAATCATTTAGAAAATCCATTGAAAATATTTTTCTTATTTAAATGCAAACATGTAACCACTCGCAATACTAGGGACGATAGCCACTCCCAGACGTCTCTGCAGCGAACGTCTTTGCTCCGTTTAGTTTTTGCCAACTCCTAAGAGACACAATCAAATACCCACCATCATCAATATCAATCCTTTCAAGCAAACCCAAACACCTAACATTGAATACCCAATCTTTGTCTCACTTTCGGTGACTCAAAACCCACCAAATTTATTTAATCAAATTTCAACATAAACTCCAAAATCATGAAAGATGAAAATAAACCCAAGTTGAGAATAAAAATATTACCTAAATTTCAATCTCCGATTTTGCCTCAAGCTGAATCACGATCAAACTCTAGATTTTCTCCCACTAGAAAACCTCAAATCTCTCACAAGATCTAACTCTCTAGAGATTGGATTATGAGTTTTGGAGTCTTTAGAGTGTGGGTCTTGTGGTGTTTTGATTGATCTTTGATAGAAACAAGAAGAGAGGAAGAGGTAGTGTATAACCAGAGAGAGAGAAAAGCAAGAGAAAAGTTGAAATGTGACATTCGTAGATTCTAGAGTCCTAACTCCACTTTTTATTCACAACTCCTCTTCTCAATTTATTTAATTGCCCTCATTCTCTTCCCAACTTACTCAAGTATGCATCATACCCTTTTTGGTAATTTGGAACTCTATCCAACGGGTTTAAGTATTTAAAATATTATTTGTTGAGAGAGAGGAGTGTTCGGTGATGAGAGATACCAAATAGTGATCAAATCTTCTTGATATTACAAGACTTAAATTTGCAATGAAAATAAAAGGTACACAAGGAGAATGCATAGACCGATGGGTTCTTAGCATTGACCGATGGACTCTGAGTAATGAGGAATGACAAATGGGCAACCTGGAACCAGTAGGAGCAAGTTGAATTTTCCAACAACAATTACCAAAAAGAGGGAGACAAAGGGACAATGAGAGATAGTGATGTTTGGGTTCAATTCCCATCGGTTATCGAACAGAGAAAAGCAAATGTTCCAACACAATTAAAAAAAAGTACTATTCACCAATGGGTTTCATTTGATGCATCGAAAGAGTCTCAAATTTAAGAGAAATAGATTAAAAGAAATAATAATTATGAAAGATAATATAAATTTGATATAA
This sequence comes from Dillenia turbinata, assembly GCA_037126225.1. Lineage (NCBI taxonomy): Eukaryota > Viridiplantae > Streptophyta > Magnoliopsida > Dilleniales > Dilleniaceae > Dillenia > Dillenia turbinata. The sequence goes on from JBAMMX010000015.1 coordinate 531,272, forward strand.
TTAGATCGAAAGGTTTAAGTGGTTTGGTGGCAAATTATTTTTCTTAGAGAAAGGTAGGTGATGAGATCAAATCCTATCACAAGCAAGTGACGATAAGTCTTTGAAGAATTTGGTGAATTCCCATGTGCTTGCTGTTCGGTAAGGAGAGATAGAGGAATTGGCTAGTGAAGTGTGCCGAACAGGAAAGAAATTGAAGAGGTGGCAAGCAATCTCACGGTTTGTGTACCGGATAGCTCTACTAGTAATAATGTATTAGTTTCCAAATGGAAATCAAAGCCATCGGCAAATGTCACCGAAAGAAGTGAAAAATATTGGGTTCGGTCAACATGTATTTTCCATGCATAGTGAAATGAAATCGGAAAGAATGCCGAAAGGAAGAGTTGAATAGAGATAAGTGTTGTTCAGTCAAATGGGAGAGGACCGATGGGCATATAGACTGAAGTGAATGAAGAAGAAAATTGGCAAATGCACATGTTTGACCGAAGGAGAAAAATGGTGTGCGTGAAAGGCAAAGTGACCGATGGCAAAGTGACCGAACGACCGATGGTAAAATTGCAATATTCACTGAGGTGAATTGGGAATATTAAGCGGTCAATAAACTAAGACAATCACCAACAAACAATGGTAAGTCTAAAATTGAATACACAGTAACCGAAATGAAAATAAGGAATGAACATCGAACAGATAAATGGAAACACATTGTACTGAACGGCCAAGAACATTACCGATAGATGATTGTACCAAATGGTCAAGAACATTACCGATCGATTACAAAATAGCTAATTATGGATTTCATAGGTATCTCATAATAAAAATGGGGATTCAAAATTGGATGTCACCGAATATAAAGAAAAGTGAGATAATAGGAAAAATGTATCGACTGGGTGGGATAGTATCGTCAGATAATATGAGTAGAATGCACTGCACCGAACGATATATGAAAATGAGTCCAACAATATACCGATGGCTCAGGTGATCCAGACTCTTTAAAACCTATTGACCGAATATCTAGAGGAGTTCCCGGACAACCCAAGGAGTAGAAATTAACATTTATTTAAAATTAACAATTCTTTCAAAATTTTATAAAATGTAGAAATTTTCAAATAATTATATTTAAAGTACATTTTTTTTTAATCCGGACTTGTCCGGTGTTACATAATCGATATCAATTCGTAAAATCTTTGATTCCATAAAAAATCCATGGAATTTTATGCAAAAATGGACAAATTGAAAATTGATAGATTTAAATTCAAGGAAATAACAATTTGTTTGAAAAAAAAAAGTAAAGAAAAGTTTCTATTTTCATTTAATATGCTTAAGCAATTATTCAAAAATCCAAACCAAGACAAGACAAAGCCGCACCGATCAATTGAGATTTTTCAAGAAATTGAAGATAAATTTTATCAAAAAAGTTCACGAAAATTCTTTGATAAAGCAATGTCAGTTTTGAGAGCAATAGACGATTCAAAGTGGAACAATTCAAGAATATGAATGGATTTTTTCTAACCCTGGATGGATAGAGGAATCTTTCAGGTGTCAAGAATTAATTTGACTGAGTTGGGATAAGTATGACAGTGATGAAAACCATTCGAGAGTTAGAAATATAAAAAGACAAAGGACAGAAGCAATTGACAACGGAGAGACAGAGAGTAGTTGTCATGCACACGTGGTTGAGATTAAAAAAGATCAGATTCCAAAATCATGGTTTAAATAGATATATTCAAAAAACAACGGAACATTTCAAAAGTTTCAAGGACAATTATTCAAACACGTAAAAACTCAGAATTCAAAATATTGTAAAATTTAATGTAATGTTTTAGTAATAAATCTAACCGAAAAAGATTTCTCCATATATGGATCAATCCATTCTCTTGGAGAGATAAACTTTTTTAATAATATATTTTGAATAAGAAATATTTCCATTGGAATCCATGTTGTGGTGGATTTCTACGGATTGAGTGTCAATCAATATCGATTCATAAAATCTTTAATTTCTTTGCAGGTTATTCGGACACCGATTGAAATGATTTGGAAAAGTCGTCTGTGTGAATTGCTGTAGAATTTTGATTTCTTTCTACGTAATTTGTATTTTCTGTTTGCTTGCATTTTTATGGATAGACATTTGAGATCACATCGTACAGTTTCTAGATGCACCCCTGCCTTCTTGTTGATATTCCTACAGTGTGTCCATTCAGCGTATACTTGGTTATCTACGGTGATTCTTGACTCATCTTCAACTCTATGCAGTGGCTCCGATCTGCTATGCCCCCTTGACAGCAACACAGCTGGGGACATTCATGAAGATTGAGGATACGTCTGAGATGTCCTCAAGCCATGGCAGGCTGACATCTTCTGGGCTAGTTGCAGTTCCCCAACACCCAAGGTTGGAGGATAAAGGATGCAGCTCCATGTTCTTTTTTTTTTTAATCATTCTCATATGATCGACTTAGGATTAAGGCTCAGATTGTTGTCGTTGCAGAGGAGAAAATTGTGATGTATAAACTATGATATCTTTTTGTTGTACAGTTTTGGTTGAGCATTTCTCTGAGTAGAAGCAACCTTAGGAATATGTTTAATCTCTTCTATTATGTATTTTAGGAAATAGGGGGGCGCAAACGTGGATTTTTTTTTTGGGGGGGGGGAGGGAAAGGAGCTTTGTTTTTGTCAGCGCTCCATTATTTTGGATGTTGCTGGATCCTCCTGTTACTGTTTTCCCATCCTTGTGTTGTTTGGATTGCTCTATCAATGTCTGCTACTTTGCTGTAGTATGAAAGGGGGCTATCTCATGTGTTTTTTATGTTTGAGTAATTTGCTTCCCGAGGTCAGCAAGGATTGTTAGTTTATTTTATCATCATCTGTTTATTAAGGGTTTTGGAAGTGTGCTGAGGGCGTGAAGGACCTGACCAAATGTTAAGTATGCATTCTTAATTTGAACTCTGAAAGCATTTCTTGGCTTAAAATTATTTTTGCTGGAGTTTGCATTTTAGTAAGGGTCTCGAGATCAGCAAATTGTCTCATGGTTGTTGAGGATTTACCAACACAAGGGGAGTTGATGTTAGAAAGTATGGTGTCCAAAGCTGATGCCCAAATAAACAGGGCCCCTTTCCCAAGGGAAAAACCCCCTAACCCCCTTTTTTTTTAAATTTAAAGAATTTTTTTTTAAAAAACCCCAAAAAAAAGAAAAAAAAAAAAAAAAAAAAAAAAAAAATTTAATCCAAATAAAGAAAAAAAAAAAAAAAAAAAAAAAAAAAGGTGTATGAGCTATTTGATTGAAATCTCATTTATACCAAGATCTGAGAGACATATCTATGAGTTGGGTGTTGATTGAACTTTCCATGTCTAGTTCAATCATCTTTGCAATATTAAAAAAAAAAAAAAAAAAAAAAAAAAAAAAAAACCCGAATCCACCCATATAAGGGCATCTCAGAATAGCCCAAAAGAAAATATTACTTGTATTCCAATAATTTATCAACAGCCATTACAGGACAGGTTAATATTCAGATTCATTAATTCAAGCACAATAAAATGATAAATATCACAGAAAAAGTGCATGTCTTCGAATAAAAATAGCTCCTTCCCACATCTCAGAAGCATGCACCAAGTAGTGTCTTGTTTGTTATCACTTCCTCGATTTGGAGGGCTTGAAAATTGCCTCCCTGTAGTATTTTAGTTCCGATATGCTTTCTCTAATATCATCCATGGCTCTGTGTTTCTTTTCCTTTACTGGAGCCTTCTTGTTATCTGCATAGAAAGATAATTGTTTCAGGAGCCTTCTTGCACCACTCAACCTAATATCAGTAAAATGTTAGGCAGGTGAGGGTATTTTTCTGTTGTCAGTCTGGGAATATAGTCAAAATTGTTGCTACGAATCAGAAATTCTTGAACCATCCTCTATATGACAAAAATGATAAAATCAACTATTTATTTATTTATTCAATTAGAGTCAGCATCTCCCAATTTTGGGGCAAGCCTTTGAGAGCAGTTCAACACCTGAAATGTTAGAGAGCATTTGATTAAAGTGAATCAAAATCAAGAATCGGATTGAAATTCACATTATTTGTTTGGATTAATGAAATAGGAATGGGAGTTTTGGAATAAAACCTCCAAACTATGGGGTTTCTGAAACTCAAGTAAAGACATGGCTTTCTTAAACCCATTTCCAAATTCTTTGATTCCAAATCCAATTTCGATTCCCGAGTGCGAACCAAGTGCGCCCCTTAATGCTAATATGTCATTCATTCATACCATCTATAATGCATATGATTCTCCAACTCTCACAAATTCTTCAATCAGCATGTATCAAATTCACTCCAAATTTCTCAAACAGTATTAAGAATGAAACTAAAAAATCTATTGCGATCTAGAGATGGAACTGCTCCTGACAAGCAGAAAAAATTTTAACCTGTTCCAGAAAAAAGCAGTAACATGTGATAAAAACCACAATATATCTGCATATATTGGTTTTCTTTGTTCATTACCTGCACTTTGACTGACAATTATCCTTTATGTCATCATTAATCAAGGTTGTTTAATCACTAAAATTTCCCTTTCCTTTCTTTTTCCAGCAATTAAGGCATTACAATGGGTTAGAAAGGAATAAATCAGTGCTAAAATAGTTATAACAGAATGTCACATCCATATGTAATAGAAACACATCTGTATACATGGCAACAGGTGATGCAGAAAGCTTCCTAAAAAACAGAATTTGAAAGGAATCCACCGATTTTACCTCTGGGATACCAGCGGATGCACAAAGCCCTAACACTGCTGACATCAACAAGAACATGGGAGAACAGACCGGCCAGGTCAGGCATATATTTCTGCAATGGTAAAAGAACATTAACTCACCACTAAAATGAAAAAATAGGAATAAAGTCTTACCTCCCACCATGAATAAATAAATAAATAAATAATTCCACCACAGCATGAGATAGTCAACCAATTCAAAATTTTTAATGCACCAATTATAAGAAGTAATGATATTTCCACCCTTTGTGCTTGCAATTTAAAATCCAATCAAAGGTGTAACAGAAACCTGAATCACAAGAATAATAACATTATCTAAGAGTCCAATGTAGGAAATTTATCATATGTACAAGAAGCAGTTAGTAGTCACTGAGGTTATTTTCACCCTTACTTGGTGGTTTGTGTACTAAGTAAACTTGTATTTAATGTTTTAAGCTTTGGGCCATAACAGGGAACTTACATCCAGGTTCATTAATGACCACAGAGAGCTTGAAAATCGTATCTGTCACTTTGTTAATCTTTCCACTCAAAAATTTACTGCTAGCCTGCTCCTTGAAAAGAAGCAACAGGGTGACTGATATCTAAAACAACATGATGATGTCAAATGGATTGAAAGATGGTCCTTCAATCTTTGGGTTTAAAATTGACTCTAGAAAAGTAACAATCAATTTTGCTATCCTCCTAGGCACTTGCACCATGACCACCAAGCCATTAACATCTATCCACCGTAAATTGCTGTTATTGTTTTAGTTATTGCCAGGAAGTTACTCAGAGCCTACCAACCAATCACCAAAATCCATGCTGCCTCATTTCAGAAACATAACCAACCAAATGGTTTTACACTAGGCAAAAAATCTATAGCAAGTATAGTAAGAAGAAAGAAAATCAGATACAACAGATAGGCTCTAATGGAAGGTGGAAACTGAAAGGGTCACAAGAAGGGGAAAAAAAATACTTAAAGACGTGCCATTGTCAATAGTAGCAGAGCTGGGGGGCAGGGGGTAATTGCCCTCCTTCCAGACTTTTTGAAAAAATCCTTAAACCCCCTTAATTTCTTGATATTGCCCCCTGAATTAAAAAATAATAATAATATTATTAATTTTGTCCCTCCCCTCAACATAAATAATTGTAAATAATTTCTTGATATTTTTTTGTTAATGGAATCCGAAACAATTAAATCATTTCTCTTATTATTTTAAGTTTATATGGATACTTTATTTTTATTTCTCTTTTTTCATTATTGTTATTTTGTTTTTTTAGTGTTATTTTCTCTATTTTTACTTTCAAATTTTAATTTTACGTCTTTTTTCTTTTCTCTTTCCTATAATTGTCTCTCAAACGAACGACCCTAAAATTTGAAATTAAGATTCAGGCTGTTGTTGTTGGTAATATAATCTCAATAACACAATATTTACTGTATATTAATACAATATTAAAATCATATGTGTTGTACATATTGTAGCATATTGACCACTCTCCGGGCTAAAGACCAGGTTATATAAATACAACTCCATATATCAATTACATACTGAATAATACAGTATTTCTCAATGACTCTCTTTTCTTTTTATTTTCTAGACAAAGGTTACATCTTCAAATCCTAATAAAATATCTAATTATTGGCACAAACCTTTAATATTTCCAATAGCATACACAATTTTAAATTTTTAAAATCTAAATCACTTGTTTACTTTCTTTTTTCACAAATTTATTTCTTTTTCTTATTTAAAAGAAAAAAAAAAATCTCTCAATTGAAGGAAAAAATATATTCTGTTTTGTAAGTTTTCAATTTTTATGTTTTATATTTTAGATAAGTATGTTTTTTATATTTATTATACTTTCAATTTAGATATATATATATATATATATATATATGAATTCATATATTTATAAACATACATATATACTTTGCCCCATTTGAAGTCAAATACCAGCTCCGCCACTTATTGTCATGAAATATTGGACCCATGAGCATACTTCTAACTAACAGAATTCTAATATGGAACCATGAACCAACCAAATGGCAGTGAAATCAAAACTAAACAGGCCCAAAAGAGAGAATCCAAGCCATTAAAGACCACTTAAATAATATGTGACAAGGTTACTCTAATGCTTGCAGCACAGTAACATCCTTATTCTTCAAGCGCTAGGGAACATTCAACTACATTTTCCTCAATCGAGTATGTTAGGGAAATTGTTGTCGAACCCTTTAGTTTTGATGATAACAAAATCTTTCATATTGTTCTAACAAATTTTATTGAATGTACATGTTAAATTTCCATAGATAAGTCTTATAAAAAAGAAATCATAGAAGCAGTTATAGAAGTAAGGCATTTCTGAGTCATAGAAACTACTGCTTTGCCGAAAAATATTTTTCTTAATTTTTGAAGACCCATCCAGTATGGTAAGTGTAATTTAGGTCTAAAAATATAGTTTGAGTATCCCACATTTGAAGGACAAATGAGCTAAAATTCAAAAGTGACATTTAAGCATGTTGAAAAATTTTCTAAGTGTTAGAGCATGATCATTTGACCATATTTGGACTATCATATCAATTTGTGTGGTGATTTATTTTTAATCCGAAAATTACATTTCAAAGAAGGTGTGAGGGACTACAATTTCAAGCTTTTACAGTCCAAAATTTTGTTGGATATGTTGGAGAAAAATCAAGGTAAAGTGGGCTGGTCACTCATTTTTTTTACAGCAGAAAAAGTTGGTTCTCAAGAGGTTTTTGTGCTTGAATATCTTTACCTTCGGTCAAGCTTTTTCAAATTTGAAATTATTACATTATAGTGCTATAGTTGGACATCAAACATGATATTTTATAGCACATTAATTTTGAATTTTTGATGGGGGAAACAAATGGGTAAAGTCAGCTAGTTGCACAAAAAATTCTGGACAGCAACTTCCTGAAACTGAATTTTTTGGAGATAATTTCACATCTACTACAGCCTTATCTCTTGGGGAAATTCAAATTTGAGATTTTAAAATTCAAGTTTGATATTTGAACTTTAAATTCAAGCTACAACAGCTATTTTATCTCACAAAGTTAGGAGGAAGTTGAGCCTTCGACTTAGGTAGGTTGAGTATCAAAGTTATAGCATTTTTACAGCAGAAAGACAACTTTATACTGTAGAATTTTTAGCCTAATTACTACAGAAACTCGCTAGACGAAAAAGCACATTCTTGAGAGCAATGTTGAGCATCATTTGAGAGCAACTTTACAAACCAAGAGACAAAAAAATTCTGCACTCAAAGTCCACATTCAAAGGCTGGTTTTTGCATTAAAAAAAAAATCTTTTGTACACTTATGTTTATATTGTGTTGAGTGTTGGGTTGTGTATTAGGTTGTGAGTTTAAGTTTAGTTTTTCATTATTGGACGAAATTATCTTCATAGTATGAAGATCAGAAGTCGACAAGTGGATTGTAATTTGTAATCAAGCTACATAGTGGTAACTAGCAGGTTGTTAGATCCCGACTTGCTGGCTGGAAAAGCGAATGCAAGCACAACACCGCACTACTATAAACGGATTTGTCTCTTCAACTCTACTTTTAATTTTCATTGCACGTGCATAGATTGACCATAGGATTAGCATATATCTAAGTGAAATTAGATTAAAATTTTGAAGAACCGATTTTTGATAACCAATTTAACTCCCTTCTTAATTGTCACCAGGACCAACAAGTGGTATCTGAGCACAGCTGTGCTCTACTCCACTAGAGAAACCTCTCTAAAGCAAAAGATTCATGACTTCTTCTTATACATTCGGCCAATCCATCGATAGGACACCCTATTTCGATGGTACAAATTTTTTTCATTGGAAATGTAGGATGGAAACATTTATTTAAACTACTGACTATGAAACTTGGGAGGTTATTACATTTGGAGATCTAGACGTAAAAGACCCAATAATAACCGAAAATGATAAGAAAATGATTTCTATAAATTTTAAAGTTAAAACATTTATTTCTTTGTACTAACTCACCAACCGAATTTAACTTGGTTTCTTCATGTGCTACAACAAAAGATATTTGAGGCAGATTATGCATCACTCATAAAGGGACTAGCACGGTAAAGAAAACACGAATCAACTTGTTGATACAAAAATATGTACTTTTTTATTTCAACAAGGAGAGAATGTTAAAGTTATGTTTAATAGATTTTCTATTATTACTAATGAACTTGATTCTCTTAGAAAAAAGATTTCAAATGCAGATCAAGTAAGGAAGGTTTTTCGGGTATTGTCAAGAACTTGGGACACAAAGAAGACAGCCATTGAAGAAGCACAAGATTTAAACAAGCTGTCCCTAAACGAATTAAGAGGAAAATTGATTTCGTATGAAACTGAAATTTTTTACACTACCGAAACAGAAAGCAAAAGAAAAACAATTGCCTTCACAACAAATGAAGATGAAAGTTCCAAGGATAAAGAAGACAATGATCAAGAGTTGTACATGCTAATAAAAAGACTCAACCGTGTTCTTAAGAATAAAAGTAAGAAATTTTTTAAATCTAAAAAATCTAATAACTCACGAAGGTTTAAGTTTAGTGCAAGCAAAGACAGCAAAGAAAAGAAGCAGGAGGAAAAAATTTGCTACGAGTGTAAGAAGCTGGGTTACATAAAATACAAGTGTTCTATTCTACTAAAAAAGCTGCAGAAATTTCAGAAGGAAAGGAGAGATGTACGGAATTAACATTAAAAAATAAAAAAAAATTTAAAACAACCCTGGAGAGAAAGAAATTCTATTTCTAGCACCCACATGTCGCGTCTTCAAGACCCATCATGCATAGTTCATGTCGCGTATGTCGTGTCTTCAAAACGCGACATGCTCGATTTCATAGCACCCGAACTTCTTTCTTTCTCTCTTCTTTTTTCTTTCTTTCTCTTCTGCTGCGCTCTTCTCTCTCTTCCTCCGCCGCGATCGACAGCTCCCGTAGCCTCCTTTCTTCCTCGCAAGCCACGAAAGGCGAACAAACTTCAGTCCCTTGCGAGCGATCCACCTTCTGCTTCACTCCTCGACGCTCGTCAGCACAGATCTGCAAAATTACGAAGGTACATTGCTCGTTGCAACTCTGTTCTTAGTTCTTCGAATATGAAATCTTTCATTTGAATGAATGATGTATGTTGGGCAATGTATATTTATGGAAAGAATGAAATGTTTGTATGTTTGAAAACTGTGGACTAAGGGAGAAATAAAGGCTGTTGAGGGATGTTTTTTAATTAGAAAAATAAATTTTTGGAGTAGTTTTTTAGGAATTGAAATGTTTAATTTGAGGTTTATTTATTGAAAAAATTGATTATGAATTTTAGGGCTTTAGGTTATTTGAATTAGGGTTTGTTGAAATTGGGGTGTAATAAATTGTTGTAAATCATTTAAATTGCAAAAATTGATTTATTTCTATTAGATTATGACAAATTATATTTTATTGGAAAATTTTATTTTGAATTTTAGGATTTTGGAGTTTTTTGAAAAATTAGGGTTTGTTGAATATTAGTATAAATTTAGGGTTTATGATATTTGAATTAGGGTTTGTTGAATTAGGATTTATTGAAATTGGGGTGTAATTATAAATTGTTGTCAATCATTTAAATTATAAAAATTGATTTATTTCTATTAGATTATGACAAGTTATATTTATTGAAAATTTTATTATGAATTTTAGGATTTTGGAGTTTTTTGAGAGATTAGGGTTTGTTTAATATTAGTGTAAATTTAGGGTTTAGGATATTTTGAATTAGGGTTTTTTGAAATTGTGGTGCAATTATATATTGTTGTCAATCATTTAAATTGCAAAAATTGATTTATTTCTATTGGATTATGACAAGTTGATTTTTGTTATTTAGAAAAAATGGCGAAAATGGTCAGATTGTTATGCTATTGTAATGGCGAAATTATAAAGGGTGATGATAGAGTTGGTTATAATGGAGACCCTTCAAAGTTGATTAGGGTGAGACGGGATGTATGTTATAATAAGTTGGTGTTGAAGATATGTAAAGGACTTCGGATCAATTCAATGACACAACATGTTGAGATTTTTCATCGTTGTCCCGTGTCGTACATGCAAAGTGGAAATACACGGTTTCAGTTGGTGCCAATTAGTGACGATAACGACATTTCTAATTTGATGGAGTTTGTAGTGAGCATGGGAGTAGGTACCACTCATGAGTTGTATATCAAATCATACGAGGGTGAAACATCCGTGCAACGAGATGATTATATGGATGAATATCCTCGTATCAAAACTCGAGTGGATTTTACTCTTACAGATATGGATGTGGGTAATGATATTGATTAGGAATAAATGGCAAAAGATGCAGAAGAAGAGGAGGATAACGAAGAAGAAGAAGATGGAGAAGTTGGTGCGGGTGGTTGGGGTGGTGCTACGAACGAGATAACGATTGGATCATCTTCCGTCCCTGCACCCGTAGGTGGTGGTCAGAGATTTGTCTATAACCAAGTAGACGACTCAATTCCCTTTATGACCACGGCACCCGGAGGTGATGTCTATGTGACCTTTGAGGAAGATTGTAGATTGTCAAACGATAGTTGAACTTTCGGCGATAAATTGAAGAAAGGGATGAGATTTGAGTCAAATGAGCAACTTATTCATGCTGTCAAAATGCATCATGTTGAGCATCACCATCAATTTCGTGTGGGGAGATCAACTCTACACTTTGGACAGCAATATGTAGTCAAAGGGATGAAGATTGTAGGTGGAGGTTGCGTACTTGTAGGACTAGACTATTTGATGCCTTTGTGATTACTGTTGTTGGGGGACTGCATACATGTGTTAATGCTGGGTTGATGTAGGATCATAGACAGTTAGATTCTAGTTTGATGGCTCATTACTTTCTGAACAATGTGATAGAAGATCCAAGTGTCAAAGTTGATTTCCTCCAAACTATTATGACTGAGAAGACTTCATATGCAGTTTCCCGGAGGCGAGTTTGGGCAGCGAAAAAAAAAAAAAGCTATAGAGATGGTATATGGGGATTAGGAAGACTCTTACAAGAACTGCCTCAACTTTTGAATGCCATAGTGGACAAGAATCCGGGAACACAAGTGAGTTGGAAGTTGGGTCTGTCAAATGCAAATGGTAAAATGATTTTTGAAACTTTGTTTTGGGCATTTGGTTTTAATATCATGGCATTTAGAAGTTGTCGGCCATTGATAGGTATCGATGGGACTCACCTATATGGAAAATACAAGCACAAGTTGTTGATTGCTTGTAGTATGGACGGCGCAAATCACATTGTCTTTCGGATTGGTTGATACAGAGTCACTTGCCTCCTGGTCGTAGTTTTTGAAGTGTGTGCGAGAGTATGTTGTTAGAGATAGGGAGGGTTTCATATGTTTAATTTCCGATCGACATGAAGGGATAAGAGCAACTGTTGCTCGTCCGAAGTTCGGATGGTCACCTCCCAATGCCGTGTGAGGTTTTGCATGCGTCATGTTGCAAGTAATTTCAATACGCATCACAAAAGTCAAGCCTGTAAAAGAGTTGCAGCCATTGTCGCATTATAGTCACAACCTAAGAAATTTGATTCATATATGACGAGAATGAAGGAGATAAAAGATGATGCATCCGATTATTTTGCAAATATTGCTCCTGAGCAATGGACTCTTTCTCACAATGGTGGCTTTCGTTTTGGATATATGACGATAAATATAAGTGAAAGCTATAATGTCGTGTTAAAGGATGCAAGAAATCTACAGTTGTTGTCTTGGTACTTAAGACTTTTTATAATTCGGTGAACTATTTTGAGGCAAGACTGGGTGATACGAGGACGGGAATAAGCAGAGGGGAGCGATACACAAAGTATGCCTCAACCATTTTTGGGAGATGGACGAACACGGCAAACCTCCGTGCAGTTGCTTCATTTAACAGGGAGAATGGGATCTTTGAGATAGAAACCAGCCATAGACAAACAAGGTATGGTCACAAGGGAGGTATAAAACAGATCGTAGATGTGAGAAATGAGCATTATACATGTGAAAAGTGGCAAATTTATAAAATTCCTTACTCCCATGCAATTGCTACACTTACTAGAACGATGATTGATGTTCATATGATAGTCGAGAAATGGTTTACATAGGAACATCAACTTAGAGTGTATGATCATTTCTCACTGATTGGAGACCATTCCGACTGGCCCGTGGTTTCATATCCAACCATTATTCCCGATAAATCACTTAGACGTGAGAAAGAAAGGCCTAAATCATCTCAATATCACAATGAGATGGATCTTTGGGAATCATCTTCGCGGACATCATGTGGGAGTTGCAGTGTAGAGGGTCACAACAGAAGGAGATGTGTGAGGCAAATTAGATATGGAATTTGTGGCAGACGAGGGCACAATCAAAGGCATTGTGCAAGCCAATCGAATCCAAACGCATGATATATTGGTGTACTTGAATTTGTCTTTTAAGTGGTGATATGTTTATGTAATTCTTGTATTATGTATTGATATACTTCTTTCTTCAAAGTTAATGAAGATTTGGTGTTGTCTTCTATAATGTTTTAAGCATTTATGGTTTCCTTTTTAATATATACTCTCTTCTAAGTTTTTATGTATTTAGTATTGAATAAATTAAATATTAATCATTTATTTTCTTGCAAATGGATCCTGGACCATCTGATCCTAGTGTTCTACAGTTGCAGCGACGTCACCGTTCTTCGACGGTCTGGGAGGGAGACGACCAGACCTGGCTTATTTGTCGTCGACGTGAGGCTGTTTTACGGTGTTGGCAGGATGGTCAACTTGACAAGCGAGTACTTCCCTTTCTGGAGCAGTCAGGTTTTTTAGGACTAGTTTATGTTTTATTCAGTTAGATTGGTATTTGATTACAGCTTTAGTAGAGCGTTGGAAGCCGAAGACGTATACCTTTCACATGCCCCACGGTGAGCTCACTATCACCCTACAGGACGTAGAGGTGCTTTTTGGTTTATGCGTAGATGGCCTTCCAGTACTAGGTAGGATGGCGGGTGTTTATTGGAGTGATGTCTATGAGAGATTATTGGGAGTTAGGCCTCCACGCTCGACTTTTAGGGGTTACAGTTTAAGTATGCCCTGATTGTCTGAGTTTGTTGTTCAGTTGCCCATTTGTGACGATGTTATTCATATTATTCAATGGACACGGGGATTTATTTTATTGATGTTAGGGGGTATGCTGTTTGTTGATAAAACATGTTATGTACATTTACAGTACTTATTGTTGTTAGAGGATTTAGGTGTCTCAGGTACACGTAGTTGGGGCTTAGCGTGCCTGGCATACTTATATAGACAGCTTTGCATAGCCTCGCATGTTAAGTCTCGTGAGATAGGGGGAGCCTTAGTTTTGTTACAGATTTGGGCATGGGAGAGGCTTCCTTAGCTCCTGTTAGACGGGATGTACAGACGGTGGATGATCCACTCGCTGTGCGGTGGAGGGCAGATTTTGATGTTACTAGTCTCTCCACACACGTGATGTCAGTGTATGAGAGGCACTTGATAGGCAGACTATAGATCACGTCGCATGGGTGCCATATACTAAGGAGGTAATGTCTACCCTCCTCGACTATTGTCATAAGGGGAGGGATATTTGGCACGCACGCGTTCCGTTAATCTGTTTTAGTATCGTGGAGTGACATTTTCCAAATAAAGTGATCCGACAGTATTGAGAGTTCCAACATATTCCTTTTCCTTGTGATACTGAGGATCGACTCCACGACACTACTACGAGGGGTGGACATGATATCGATTGGTCAATGGAGCATGCACGATATGTAGATATTTGGACTGAGCGACACGACCATTTAGTTGAGCTAGACACGACATATGGTCCCTCCGTTTCACATGCCTATTTTAGTTGGTATCAGAGCATCTCCCATCGATTTATTGGTCGTCGAAGTGCTTGTTTGGGTTATGTGGTAAGTGTATAATTTCTTAATTTTCATTTATATCAATGATTTGTATTTCTATTTTAACTAACATACATACCTTGTTTGTAGTGGGATACATTGCACCAGATTAGAGACAATGAGGGTGCGGACGTGCATGCGTTGGTGGACTCAGCCATCTCAATTATGACTCAAGACATGAGTTATCTTTTGAGACCTAGACTGTCCAGAGATGCTGACGAGGGACATGACGAGGGACGTAATGAGGACCGAGCACATGGAGGACAACGAGGGAGAGCACGTCCGAGGAGACCACGACCGTCGTCAGCTCATACATCACCACCACCGTCTCTATATCCAAATGTCAAAGAACCTTCTCCTGTATACGGTGAGTCTTCGTCTTTCTACACGTCTCTGTTTAATGATATCTCTCAGGTTTTCACTCCCGGTGTTCCACAGAGGGAGCCTTGGACCGGTATTCATATAGACGAGGGATTCACACGGGTTGAGAGAGACGATGCACCCTCCGTATATCGTGTATCCCCACCTGTTTTTTCTAAACCTCACCACGAGGATGTAGGACCCTCTCAGATCACGCAGATAGATGATCTGAGCTTAGTTTCTCGTGATGATAGTACAGATGCTAGACCCGATTTAGGAGTTAGGCAATATACTAGACGTAGACGACGGCGTTGAGATTTATGTATTCCGTACTTTGTAAATTTTCTTATTATTAATAAATTTTGCATTAAATTGTATATTGGTGTTGATCTCTATATTTGCTATGTTGGTTTGCTCGTTTGTTTGTTGAATGGAGAATGGATGACTTTATTTGTTTGTTGAATGAATGAAATGTAATTGTTTTGAGGTTGGGTGAGAGTTGGATAAGTTGATGAATTGGATGAATGTATATGATTTTATTTGTTTGTTGAATGGATTGTTTTGTTGATGAGTGAATGAACTGATATTGTTTGAAGCTTGGATGAGAGACTTAGATGAGTTGATGAGTTGGATGAATGGATGAATTTATATTGTTTGCAACAGGTTTTTTAAACAGGTGTTTTCGGGCTTGAATAGCAGCAAGCTGCATAGAGGGGCTACAACTACATGACGCATTTTGAAGACGTGATATGTAGGTGCTAGAAATGGAATTTCTTTCTCTTCAGTGTTGTTTTAAAAATTTTTTTTATTTTTTAGTGTTAATTCCTTACATCTCCCGAAGGAAAGAGCTAAGATGGCAACTTGAACTGATTTAAATGAGTCTGATTCAGAATCAGAAAGTGTAGAAGAAGCAAACTTCTGTCTCACGGCAAAATCACAGGTTATCTCTGACACTAAGTCTGACAATTCTACATATTCTAATTTTGATACTCAAAATGTGCTTAATATGAATAATAAGTTAAAATACAAAATAATTAATTTAGAAAATGAGAAAGATGTTTTAAGGCAAACAAATGTATTGCTGAATTCTGAATTAGAAATTATAAAGAGCTAAAAATTGTGAGCTAAAAGCTGAAATAAATGTTCTGAAAAATAGGGTAGATGTTTTGTTAAAATCCATAAAAAACACCTTTCAAAAGTTTCATGGGAGTAATGAAAAATTGAAAAAATTACTTTCTTTTCAAAGAATGGATTTTTCTAAAAAGGACTTAGGTTATGTATGTGATAATAAAATAGCTTCAAAGTCTAAAAATGGTGGTTTTGTCAAAGCAACAGATTTAGGGAAAATGAACACTTCTGGAACTGCAGAAAATTTTCACAAATGTGTTCAGAAAATTACAAATAATAATAAAAATATTGTCACACAAATTGCACCAAAACTACACAAATTTTGCACAACCTGCACAATATAATCATAGAAACTATTCACAGATAACAGAAAAATATTAAGATCACACAGAAATTTTCATAGAAACACCCATAAAAGTTCTAGTGAAAAATTAAACTTTTACAGAAAATTTAATTTTGGATATAGGTATAATAAATTTGGTTATATACAAAATAATTATGAATATAGACCTAATTATCCAAGAAATAAAAATAATATTTCGTGTTATATATGTCATAAAAATGGTCACTTTGTTAGAAGTTATTTCATGAATAGACTTAGTACATCTCAAGGAAAATTTAATTGTGATACAAGATGATTTTCAAAAGAACCAAAACTTGTTTGGGTATCTAAAAATAAATGATTTTTCTAGATTTTATTTTTAGAAAATAAAATGATGCATTTAGGTCATTTAGGAAATAGGATTGTGAGTTGAATGTCTAAAAAGCAAAATTAAGTTGCTTTGTCAATGATGGAATTGAAATATATCTCAAAAGGAAATTATTGTGCTCACATTTTATAACTAACAATAATTTGCTATATTTCCTTTTTGATGAAAAAAAAGGGGAAAAATAAAAAATAAATAAATAAATGCATACATTAAGGGGAAGAAAATTAAAAATGTTCATAAATTGAGGGGGAGCTTCACTTGAAGATATTCTCTTATGATATGAGTTTGTAAATTGTTGAATATGCAATTCATGATATTCTTGAGACACATGACTTTTAGAGCTTAAAAATGTGCACTCTTGAATATTTTTTGAACATTTATTTTTATGGTTCTGTTGTTATTAAAACAGGGAAGAATGTTAGAAAAATTATTGTCGAACCCTTTAGTTTTGATGATAACCAAATTTTTCATGTTGTTCTAACAAATTTTATTGAGTATACAAATTAAATTTCCATAGATAAGTCTTATAAAAAACGAATCATAGAAGCAGTCATAGAAACAAGGCATTTCTGAGTCATAGAAACTACTACTTTGTCGAAAAATATTTTTCGTAACTTTTGAAGACCCAACTAGCATGGTAAGTGTAATTTGGGTATTATATTTAACCTAAAAATAAGTCTAAAAATATAGTTTGGGTATCCCACATTTAAAGGAAAAATGAGCTAAAGTTCAAAAGCGACATTTAAGCATGTTGAAAAATTTTTTAAGCGTTGGAGTATGATCATTTGACCATATTTGGACTATCATATCTATTTATATGGTGAAATAATTTTAAATCCGAAAATTACATTTCAAAGAAGGTGTGAAGGACTACAATTTCAAACTTTTACATTGTTGGATATGTTAGAGAAAAATCAAGGTAAAGTGGGCTGGTCATTCATTTTTTACAGCAGAAAAAGTTGATTCTCAAGGGGTTTTTGTGTTTGAATATCTTTACCTTCGGCCAAACTTTTTGAAATTTGAAATTGCTGCATTATAATGTTATAATTTGATATCAAATATGATATTTTACAGCATATTAATTTTGAATTTTTTATGGGAAACAAAGGTGCAAAGTCAACTAGTTGCACAAAAAATTCTGGACAGCAACTTCCTGGAGCTGAATTTTTGGAAGGTAATTTCACATCTACTACAGCCTTATCTCTTGGGCAAATTCAAATTTGAGGTTTTAAGATTCAAGTTTGATATTTGAATTTTGAATCCAAATTATAACAGCTATCTTATCTCACAAAATTAGGCGGAAGTTGGGCCTTCAACTTAGGGAGGTTGAGTATCAAAGTTACAGCATTTTTACAGCAGAAAGACACCTTTTGACTGCAGAATTTTTAGTCAAATTACTGCAGAAACTTGCTGGACGAAAAAACACATTCTTGAGAGCAATGTTGAGCATCATTTGAGAGCAACTTTACAAACTGAAAGAAAAAATTCTGCACTCAAAGTCTACATTCAAAGGCTGGTTTTTGCATTAAAAAAACATCTTTTGTACACTTATGTTTATGTTGTGTTGAGTGTTGGCTTGTGTATTGAGTTGTGAGTTTGAGTTTAGTCTTCCATTGTTGGACGAAATTGTCTTCATGGTGTGAAAATCAGAAGTCGATAAGTGGATTGTAATTTGTAATTAAGCTACATAGTGGAAACTAGTAGGTTGCTAGATCCCGACTTGTTGACCGGAAGAGTGGACGTAAGCACAAGGCCAAACCACTATAAACCACTATAAACGAATCTGTCTCTTCAACTCTACTTTTAATTTCCGTTGCACATACATAGATTGACCATAAGATTAACGTATGTCTAAGTGGAGTTAGATTAAAATTTTGAAAAGCCAATTTTTGACAACCAATTCAACGCTGCCTTCTTGGTTGTCACCGGACCAACAGAGCAACATCTTGAAAATTGTCTAAATCCTTCCCATGACAAAATTAATAAGCAAGGGCCCTTCTGTTCATAATTACGAAAGTCAAAGCTTGCTCTTTTGGTTAAAATTAAAGAAAAAGACTTGCCTCAAACTAAAAAGATAGAGAGATAATATAAGGTAGCATTACCTTTAGGAATATATTATCCATGTAAACTGAATTTCCAGCTAGAAGAGGTGTGTATGTACCCACATGTCTCTTTACAAATTCTACAACCTGCAATAATAGAGAGACTTGTGATATAAACAAATATGAAGGAATGTGCAATGTTACATGTCAGATGGCAAAAAATCTAAGAAAATAAAAGTTATAAAAAAAAAGAGAGAGAGAGAGTAAGGGACATCAAATTGGCTAAGTCATAACAAGTCCAAAATGATTATCATCAAACAAATATGCTTGGGGGGGGAATCAGCTGACTATTCTAGAATGGACCAAATGACTTAGATTTCCTTAACAAAATTTTGAACTCTGCTCCAAGGTTTGATGTTCATCATACCCATTACACAAAAGCAGGAGACATCAATACAAATATAATGTTGGAACACTAACTACAGTGCAGCCAATCCAAAAAAAAAAAGAATACAAAATGTATTTCTTGCACCTGTTTTTCAGCATCCTTTTCCCTAATTGTACTTTGGAGCACTTTCTTTGTCAGCCCTAAAGACATTTTGAAATGCTAGTAGTAGTTCCTGTATATCTTATATACAAATTAAACATTGTGGATATACATGCATGCAACAAGGAAAAGAAAACCAAAAGAGAAGGACAAAGAGAAATTTCGATGCAATCAAGAAGCTGCCTACCATTAGCCGAATGATGAGTTTGGCACCACTCTCCCATCTTCCCTAGATACTCAATGCTTTGATAAATAACTAAATCGGGACCCTACTAAGGAAGAATAAAAAAAGTGATATACTGTTAGCTGGTGAACTATATGCTCATGCATAATTGAAAGAACCAAGAAAAGGGACAACAGCAATAAGATATTCATCATATGAATTAAAAGATAAATCAGCAGGAAAAACAGAATCAATTCTCAACTCCTTGAGGATTTGAATGAAACTACACTTGTGAAGAATAGCACCACCGCCTGGAAATAACTTCTCTTAGTAATTTATAGGGCCACGCAAATCCACTTCAACATATTTCTTAGCCAACACAATACTCTTGTCAGAACCAGATTACAATTTTCTAAAGAGCAAGACAATTAAATTAGCGGACCACACTAAGAAGGCAAAATAGGGTAAAAGGAGCTCTTGAAATTGATCATCATCAGTATACAAATTTCATGATTTTGCAAATAGCCATGTTGAATAATAATTGGGAGGTAGAAATTAATTCATTAGATGTCTTCTGGTCAATCAAATCTGCCATCTGATTAAGTGTCAATGCATAATGTTCACCTGATGGTTTAAAGTTAATCTACGGGCGTAGACTACAACTTTTGCAAAGTTTCTGCAAGCAAATGTGGAACTACAAGTGAAGAGTTAAGTTCAATTCCGGTAAACCCTTGGAACATAAGTCCCAGAACTGAAAAGATTTTCCTGGTAGGATTTTTTTCAGCCCAACATTTTCAAGAGCGACTCGAGATCTACCTAGAAATAAGTTAAACATAGGACCGTTGAAGATTAAGATTAATAAGATTAGTAAGGCGGTGTTTCATGTCAGGTCAATGAACACATGAAACATGCATGTTATTATATTCAAGCTTCTCAAGATTTCCTTCTATGATATAGTAACAACAGAATAACAGTGACAGCCTAAAGGAACCCAAGCTTTTGTCTTTGAATTCTACAAATCACTAATGAATCAGAATATCACAAAGCAAAGCAGAGATTGAAAGAATGTGTATCTCTATTGACTTGGTCAAATTTCCATCAGTAATTATACAGGCAATCTCAAGGATTCTATCAACTGCAACATCTAATCCTGTGCAAAAATAGACCGACACAAGTAAAAATATGATATTATTTGCTAGAATACCATTAAAGATATCTCCCAACACTTTGGCAAAAACCAGCAGGAAAAGAGAGAAAAATTAGACAAAAGCAGAACAATACACCATGGTGCTAAATTGATATAACAGTGCATAAGTTTAAGGATTTATACTTTTTTTTTTTGGGGGGGGGGGGGATGAAATAAAAGATAAAAATAAAAAACATAACAATAAGGATGATTGCAAACATATTAGCAACAATTAGATGGACCAAAAACTTGGCAACTGGGCTAACTCTCCGTCATATAATCACTAAATAAATCAAATAGTCACTACTAGTTCTCCACTAAAGGGAGTTGCCGGGTAGACAACTGTTAGGCTATGCCGGCTTGTGCGTAAAACCGGTCATGGACAGTTTAAATGCTAATCCAGGATGTTCTTAATGAGTACTAAGTTATCAGTCTGTGACATGTGCAGCCAGATACTGGACCCTTGTAACATGGGATCCCAGCATAGAAACCATAGAATAGAATCCAAACAAATTCATAGAAAGAAATCAGAGGCCAAGTAAAAGAATTTGATTTACCGGTCATTTCCAAGTCAATCCAGACCAGTGGCAGATTGTACCCTTCAGAAGGGGTTGCCAGACATTTTTTATTGGTTTTTCTATTGTTAGCGACCTTGGTGTCCTGAGACGTTCCATTTCCCTTCTTAGCTGCAACAGTAGACCCAACCCTTAGCATTAGCCAAACAATCTTACTTGCGATTTAAGAGAGAGAGAGAGAGAGAAGGAAACCGGGGTGGGCGTTGGATGAAGAGAAAGACGGCGTTGTTAGACGGTCGTCGTCGTCGGCTTCTATGTCTAAGACAGCAAAAGAGTTTGATCCATTTCCATTTTCTTCTTTTTCATTTTCGATCTGTGAGACACTTCACTGCCGCTAGATCTTTATGTAAACCCCCCCCCCCCCCAAAAAAAACAAAAAATAATAATAATAATTTCATTTTGAAAGATTTAGCGGCGGTTGTGCTTGGTTACTACAGAAGGTGAAGATTAAAAAAGGTATTAGGAATCCCAATTCTTAATTAAAATAAATAATTAGATTTATCAAAATAAAAAAATTAAGGAATTTTGTGATCGGAAATTAAATTTTTCACAAAATATGAATTTTTATTATATTTTTAATTTTAATTAAATTTAATTATAATTTTTAGAATAAGATTGATAAGATTGTTTACTGAGATGAGTAATTAAAATGATACCGACGGCTAACACCTTAGGAAAGTTGCACCAAACTATATTAGGTTAACCAAAGCAGAAGAAAAGAATTGGATTCGTTCCTTTTGAGTAAGTTAATTTAATTAATACAATTTTTTTATCTACTAATTATATTTAAAATTAAACTAAATGATGTATTAATATATGTATATTTTAACTCATAAATTTATCAAATCTACTTTTTAAGTAAAAATATAATATGTACATATATTTGATTTAAACCGTATTTAAACACTAACCTTTTATTAGAGTTATTATTTAACTAAATAAAAAATAACATCATTCTTAATTTTTTAAAATATAAAAAATGTTCTCACTCTAATTTAAATCATAAAATCTATAGTTCTTTCTTGTAGTACCTCTTGCATTTGCACACCAGCACAAGACCATAATTCACCACTTCACATGCCAATACAAGGCGCTTTTAATAAATATCTCTCATTTTATCAAAAAAAAAAAAAAAAAAAGAAGACATGACATTTTTTCCATTTTAATAAAAAGTTGCTTTCTAGTACCTTAATAAAATTTTAAGTTAAATACTTTGCATGCATTTGACAACTTTCTTAAGAAAAAGAAGATCTTTTAATGAAGTAAATTATTTAAATTAAGTACTTTATTGGGCATTGAGATGTTTGAAATTGAAAAAATAAGTATTTTCCATCCTTGCCAAATTACTATATGTAGACAAATATACCCCTATTAAAAGTGTCCACATGCGGCGGACAACCACCGTGGTGGTCGCAACTTGGTTAAATTTTGGGGCCAGAGTTTCGGAAGGATGATTATGTATGTTGCGGTGATAGCTCCAAAATGGCTGGACAAGACATTGGTGCAGATGGTATGAGCACCCTGGAGCTCTCTGGCGTTAAAAGAAGAACTGGGTTTTGTGGATATCAAATTACAAGGTTTTACTCCTTTCTAGTATCGTGAGCAGTCCTGTTTGCTGGCCTTATCTATCTCTCCGTAGAAATAAATAAATTTTTAGACATGCAATGCTTTTGTCTATGGTTTATCTTTATTTCCTCCAAGGACACAAGAACTCCCGCTCCTGCACTGCACAGACTGATGTGAATAACATGATTTGTTTTAGTTAGATGGGATATAAGAATACATCATAGGTGTCTTAAATCTCTGTGTTTGCATTGCGTCATTCCATCCTGTGCTTTTCTTCTCGTCTCTCTTCATCAAACAACACTTAGAGAGGAACTGCCAGATTTACTTCTGGAGGCCACCTGAAATAAAATTTAGAGTCTTCAGATCTGAATCATTTACTATCGCACTGAAAGCATAATTAAATACGGACAACTACTGTGAGAAATTCTTGAACAATAGAGTTTAGTGTTTATTCTGTTGCAAAAATAATTGGGAAATGAAGCAGCTCTCTTTCTCTATCTCTCTCTCTGCTGCTCAATAATAAATGTTTGGTCTTCTGAGCATATAATTATTTGTCGATCCATGAGTTTGCTCTGATGAGTTGATGAATGCTGTTTCCACTATCTGAAGGGGCTTCAGAATTTGCAAATGCCATTGATCTACTAGTATATGGAATTGCTGCTGACAATGGTGATGAAATAGACCTGTTTATCTGCTCGATGCTACTCTTTGACTGCGCTTTTGTGCTCACGTTGTCATGTTTAGATAACTCAACCTTTTCTACTCCAAAAGCTGTTTTCCCCTCCATTACATACTCCAATGTAAACACCACCTAATAATCAACAAAGACACATAGGACATCTATCATTAGCATCTAAAAAATTCATATGCAGTGAATCTTCCTAAATAGGCCGGTGCTGGTCATGACACTGCCTATGAAGTTTCACTCCTTGTGACTGAGAAACTCACCTTACTCATGGGTGATCTTTTATGGGGGTCCATGCTAAGACATGCTTCTACCAGTCGCACCATCCATTGGAGCTGTTTGGGATCATGACAATTGAGGATGCTGGGGTCCACTAGTTCTGAGAATTTCTTTTCTTTTAAGAGTGGTCTTGCCTGAAGTGAAAGAAAAAAAAAATGAGGTTTCAGAAAAAAACAGGGCTATGAAAGTTGCCTTTTCATGTTCATCCGGGGTAATATGTATGAGTAAGAGCTATAGAATTTGAAGATCTCTCTCTCTCTCTCTGGGAATATTGTGTCTCACCCATCCAACAAGACTTGTTTCTCCAAGTCTTGCATCTGTAGTCCACCGACCAGTGATTAGTTGTAAGAGTACAACCCCAAAGGCATAAACATCTGTTTTTGTTGAGACTTTTCCATTTTCAGCATATTCTGGTGCTAAGTATCCGAAAGTCCCTATCACCATGCTTTCTACAGATTGGTCCAGTTGGTGTGTTTCTTTTGCAAGTTGGAAACCTCCCAGCTAATTTAGAACGGTCATTTGAAAACAGAAGTTAGTTTACAGAATATGTCAAACTGTTCTTTTCACCTAAATTGCAAATGTTAAAAGTTTGAGGGCATCACCAGTGCTTCATGATCATGTGTAACAAGAATGTTCTCTGGTCTGACATCTCTATGAATGATGTTGTTCTCATGCAGATAGTTCAGACCTCTGGATGCACCAAGTGCTATTTTCATGCGTTCTTCCCAGCTTAATGCTGTAAGCAGAATATTTTTTAGTTGAAATAGGGGAAGATGACTACAAGTACTGGAAAACTGAAAGCACATGATCTTACTTTTTAACTGCAGGTCTAATGAACCATTGCAGACATACTCATAGACGGGTAGCCTCAGATTTTCTTCTGAGCATGATCCTAACAGCTTGACCACATTCCTGTGCCTGGCTTTGCTGAGGATATGAATTTCGGCCACTAATCGGTTCTCTTCCTGAACACTGACAGATTTATTTTGTTTAACAGCAATCCTCAGTCCATTTTTCAGTTTGCCTTTGTAAACAGTACCAAATTCTCCATCAGATATAATATATTCTTGGGAAAAGTCATCTGTAGCCACTCGAAGTTCTTTGTAAGTGAAGTCTCTCTTCCATCCATCCGGTGGTCGTCTGTTCTTGCAAATCGAGCAAGACGAATTATCAAATACCTCCAACTCAGGCATCAAAAAATCACTTAAATCTTCATCACTAGCCGTTTGTGTCTGACCTGAGCCTGATCCCTGCCCATCTTCGTTTGCTAATGTTGAATTGATATCTAACTCATCCAAAAGGATTGCCGGTTGTTTGACTTCCATACTGTCTTTCTCAATTTGGGCACTAGCTTTGTCATTGGTTTGATCTGGAGAGAAGTTTTCCATTTCAAGGTCGGAACTCGTACCATGTGTCAATAAAATCAAGACAAGTACAGTGTTTTTTTTTTCCCTTTTAAAGTTATTTTCATTCCTTTGGTGTTTTCCATTCTTCTTTTTTGCTTGTCTCTTGTAATGAAGAGTTGCAGAGAAAACAGTTAAGAAACATGCTAGACTTATAGAGGCGAAAAACTGGTGCTGATTTGCTTACCTGCTGCAGAAAAGTCAATGCTGAAAAGATTATCATCCTCTGGTAGTCCCAGCGTCATATCTTCGTAAGTTACAATGCTGTAACTGCTTCTATCTGAGTGAAGATCATTCATGTAATCTGTTTTTGGTCCTCTTAGCTTTTCAATTCTGTTAAATTGCTTCATCCTTAGAACACCACAAGAGAGCTTCCGTAGGAAAAATCTCCTGTCCTTCTTCATCTCCCTAACTCACATATAAAGAAATAGTAAAATTTTGGGATCATGTTTCCTTTTTTTCTCTCTCTCTCACTTAGGTGTGCTTATCCTTCTCCACGCCCCTCCTCTTTTTGTTGGGTCCATGCAGATATTCATGATTTTTGAGTGGAAGTGCTAAAATTATATATATAAATAAATAAGGACATTTGAATACAAAGTTGGACTCATGTAGTACGTAATATGCAACCACTCAAGTGAGACTCCTTCAATTGCAAGGCTTGGAAATCAATTATAAGAAACATTACTCCTCCAAGTTGGAGAAGCTGTCTTCTTGGCTTCAATCATGGTAATTTCAGGATGTCCATTGCAATGTGCTACACGTTGTACACACAACAAATTTGGCGTCTGCAAACTCTTGATGCCTTCAGCAATATTGGATTCAAATGCAGACATAAGCAATAATAATGCTGGAGGATCGGAGCCATTTTAGTACCTTAGTAATGTGAGATTTGGAAAAGTAGTGCAACAAAATTATGCAATTGGTATCATTTTTTTTAATCTTAGAAGTTAGTATATTATGGTTTCCAAGCCTTTATTAATGCATCATTAGTTGTTGAAAACCCTAAGATCGACACTAGAATTTAGAAATTTAGATTTGGACAATGAGAAAATATAATGCATTTGAACTATATATTTGCAAACATTATAGAGTTCAAGGCTGTATTTGACTATAATGAATGAGTGAAAGGATTTAAAAGATGGTACCAAGTTCTCAAACTTCATCTGGGGCATTCAGATGATTTATATAAGTGATTGACTGTGTCGTGTTGAAGCTAGATAATATTGAACTTTGACAGAAAAAAGGCACCAATTTTAGTATTACTAAGTAGTACTTTCAGTTACAAAGGTTCAAGTAAGAAGAGAATTTATAGTTTGTACAATTCATATTTCAAATATTAGTTGAATTATAACTTGCCCGACCTGTCAAGTATCACCCATGTTGGCCTGCGGATTTCAACTGCTTTTAGAGCAACTGTTGTTGGTGAAGTGCCTGAACGGATTTCTATATTGAACTCAACCTGCAATGCTCAAGCCAGAAGATTGTTAGTTTATCAATTTGTGCATAAGTGTTCAGTTTGTGTTTTTCTTATGGGGGCCATTGGACTGGTTCTTGGCAAAGAGGCATCAAGTTTTATGATAAAATGACCTTTTGGATTTCATAGAGCTCAGCTATCTTAATAACCTCCTCATCCTCTTGATACTCTTTTATCCTTCGTGCAAGTTCTTCAGCAATTACTTTCTTGTTTGATCCAAAGAGCGAAGAATCAACCCTGGTCTTGTATCCCACTGCAAAGTAAAAAATTGCCACAGGAACTTGAATGAGAAGAAAAGTCCCGTATCACTTATTTCACAGCTTCCATTGCTAGTGCAATTTCCATGTCTTCCATCAGTAAGAACAGAAAATGCCATCTTGTTGTGGTGAAGAAAACAAAAGATCTTACTCAGTTTTGCAGGTCACACGAAAGGTAACGTACTAGGATTATTAACCTGATGAAGAACTCCAAGGAGAGTAAGTGAATCCCCTGCTCTTAGTGCTAATCCATCCAAAGCCCATCTGATGGCGCTCGCACAAATTTTTTTCGAAGCATCTTGGATTACCATCACCACTTGTTGTTCTTCCATGGACCCTAGCGGTGATCAATGGAAAATCTTATCTTTGCAAACCTGTTTTATTGGACAAGAATGTGTGGGAAATCCTGGTGGAAAGGAAGATCAGGTAATGTTGGTAGCAGCTTTGCGCACATAAATAAACATTTCGTCTTTCCTAGTTTGATGAATGGGAATCCAATGTTTAATGTAATATTCCAATTTTTGGATAGCTTCAATGCTTACCCATCTGCAGCCATTCTTTTGTTGCATTGATGGTGTGCTAGATGACAGGAAATGTGGGAGGAGATATTGATGTAAATTGCTGCATGTGTGTCTACAGTCCGCATTTAGTGCAATCTACAGGTTGTTAGATTAAATCTTTATATATTCAAATTTCTAGAAATTCCTTGGACGACACTCCGTTGCCAATGGCATTGTTTAAGACTTGAGCATGGATCCAACTAGTCTTTGGAACTAATATCTACTTGTCTCTCATTTTTGTTTTCAGCTGTAATTTTTTCCCTCGACCTCCTCAATCAACTATTAGGAAACATTGAAATTTTGTTTCGTCGGAGATTCTTGTCCTATGCATCACTCTACCCTTTACCCTGAAATTGGAAACCTACTCCAATTTTGTGATATGCCTTGGTTGGGTTTGGTCCAGTGTTCGAAAATTTTGATGATCCATCTTATTTTTGCTCTCCTACAAAACCAAAGCTCTGAATCTTGTTGATTTTGTCATGCTGAAGGTCTGGGGGGGGGGGAATTTTGCTTTGAGAAGATCTGAAGCTAAGAGTAAATGATTGTTTTGTCCTTCCACAAGGCTTGCGTGAATTTGTTAATAAGGAAATCTAGTTTTTCTTCTTTACCTAAATCAAGAAAAAATAGGGGAAAAAGTCAAATTTCTTTTGTGAAAAAAACAAATCCTGATCAACCTGGTACCGTAGTCTAGCCCATTTAATAGGCCAGTTCCTAATTCAAGATTTGTGGTTGTTCCAAATTATTCAACTTTCTTGGGAGAAAAACAATGTTTCATAATAGCACAATGATGATCCCTTTCTCGGCCTTTCGGCTAAGATCAAGAATAGCACAATGATGAGTTGGGTAACAAATCAATCACATGTAATGTAGGTATCTCTCTCATCATAATTCCTTGCACACAGCCCTCATTGCTGTTGTCCTTCCAAATTTGATTGGTACAACAACCCAACTTGGAAATTTAAGTGTATCATTTAACCATGGCTTTAATCCTTGGCACTCCTAAACGGCCATATAACCAAGAGAAAGAATGCTGACATCAAATATGTCTTTTACTTAACTCTTGTGCTCCACCTACTGGAACATAGAATTACTCTATGCAAAACAAAATATTCTCCGTTGAAAATAAAACAGTAGTATACACCGATTATTCTCCATAGTCCCAATCTAGATTTTTACCCTCCCACCCCCCCCCCCCGGGGATACCAACTTCTTCAATGGTATTTCTTAGCATTAGCTTGTGCTCGGGTTGCAAATTTTCATTTTTCCTATGACAAAGTATGATAAAATGGAAAAGACGGAAATGAAAGATTGTCCCTGTGGCAAATTCATGTTTGATTATAGATGAGCTATGTGGCTTGGCTCAGCCACCTTCCCATGAAGCTCAAGATTGTAACCTGTAAAAAGTACAAAAGATGAAGACCCAAAAAAGAAACTGAATTCACGTAATATTAAAATTAATTATATTTCTTAAACTCATTGGCCCATAAAAGAGGCTTCTACCAGGAGACCAAAGGCAAAAATAACAAGTCAACAAGGTCTACTTCCATCTCAAATGACAAAATCCATGGTACATTAGGGAAAAAGGCTAACAAACCAAGACAAATGTCCCAACCATTCCTTAATTTGATAGATCTTGAAAGAGAATTGAACTAGGTTTAAATTTTGTTGAAGGCAACAATATCACAGCTCTGAACATACTCGTTAATAGGCTCAACAGTCAAATGTTCCTCTATCAAAGTATCAACAGAGACAAGGTCATCAACAATGGTCATCATGATCTGCAGCTTCTTGATTCCATAACCAACTGCAACGAGTTTAGCTGCAGTAACACAAGACGACAACAAAAGGGCAAGCAATCAGCAAACCATTCAGACCTGAAAAATATAGTGGGGAAGAAAATAGCTGAACCAATCAAATTGATACATACATGCTCCCCACAGTAGGCCAGGCATCTCAACACTGCGAACAGCCTCTTCCAGCTTCTTCATGTCTGTCTCATCATCCCAAGGCTTCACATCCAGAAGAACAGAAGATTTTCCACCTGCAAGAAAAGAAAACAAGAGAATTAGAAGAATGTATTGTGGGTGGAATGTCAGATCCTTGTTAGCAAAATATTTGAATCAACAAAAATAAGTGCATCATTTAGAATTCTACAGCAATAAACAATCGATGGAAAGCGGGGAACATTTAACCATCTCCCAATTATGACATATCAAAAAACCAACAAAAAGACATCAAATAGATGCCAGAGCAAGAACTCAGAATTAGACATTTCTAAAGTTTAGGCAAACACAATAGGAATTACTCACTCTCTTTCTTCTTGACAGACTTCTTTGCAGCCTCCCTCTCCTCTGCTGCCTTCTTTTCCTCCTCTGTCTCATCACCAAAGAGATCCAGATCATCATCATCATCTCCAGCAGCATCCTGCACCTCACAAAGGCAACATCAGTATAGAAGGTAAAAAGCATAAAGCAAAAGTGAAGCAACCAACCTCCATATACCCTAAACACCATGAGAGAGAGTGCTAAGTATCAAAAATTCAGAAGAGAATCTAGCAGATGCCAAGATAGGGTTCCAGAGAAACAAAAAATCTGACTAATCCAAAATCGAAGAAGAAGAAGAAGACTCTAGAGATCCTCACCTATGATTTACATTAACCAAATTCTGCATGTCAGAGTCAAACAGACCATGCTCAATCCCATGGAAAACAATTCTCTCCAATATAAAGAAATTTCTTTGTGGATAAATTTAGCTCCAAAAGAGAACAAATTTTCCACATAAGGAAATTCTCTTATCCCCAGTGAGAATCAAAGAAAAAAAGCGTCCACAGGGTGAGTGCAGTTGCACATCCAAACATTGTTTGTTAAAGCAAGCCACCTATGAATTTGACCTTCACCCATCCCCATCATTCACTCCACTAGTTGCATGATCAAGCGTTTCAAGCCACAATATTTCCAAGCTAATGAGGCTAAAGTGAACTGTTTACGAAGCATAGCGCGGGAGCAGTGTTTTTAAAACCAAACCGATAAATGACTCGGCCTACCTATTGGTTCATTGGTCAGACCGGTCGGACCGTTCTACAAACCGGATGGTATCATCATGATGTCATATATAATTTGTATATTATATATTTTAAAATTAAAATAAAATCCATATATTTTTATAAAAAAATGAATTTATTTCATCAAACACATGAATATAAGAACATGCCATAAAATGAATAACCGGTCACATTTATTAAATTTTTATCTCAACTTGTTGTTTATTACAATAATTTCAAATGAAAAATTTTAAATCCAGAAAATAGTATCAAAATATCATTCTAATTTTTCAAAGTAAATAAAAAATAATGATTATGAGTTTTAATATAACAATCCAAAAATGATATAATAATATAAATTCATACTTTGAATTTCAAAATTCAAAATTATGATAAATTATAATTTAATTTAATTCAATCAAATTATATAAAGAATGTCATCTCTTTATTTATAGTTTTTAATTTTTGATTTTGATTTTAAAATAAAAATTGAGACATTTTTTGTGGGTGTGAGTAAAATATTTAGAGTATGGAGAAATTTTGAAATAAAAAATGGGATGATATTATCATGAAATTATAAATAAATATAAATTATAATATACTCAAACAATAATAACACATGGTATGGTGGTGAAAGCTATGTATATTATCATTACCTTCTTAGATTCGAATCCAAGTAACTGCAAAATTTTTACACATTTTTTATATTAAAAAAACCCATTAGACTAGTCAGTTCAATCCGGTTCAATCATGGGTTTGACTAGTCTTGATCGGTTTTTAAAAAATCCGATTTTGTATTGAAAATCGGACCGAATGCAGGTCCGGTTCCCGGTCGGGTCCGGTTTTCAAAACACTGCACGGGAGCATGTTTCCATATGATAAAAATATATTCTTTCTATAAGCATGGGAATTCACATCCTTTGTGTTGCGCAACATGTAATTCAGATAAAGAGCAACTCAAGTATACTGGCATGCACCTTTGATGCTGTGGCTGGGGCAGTGTCAACTGGGGAACCTTTGCCGCCTACTCTAACCCCAACAGCTGTTCCAGGAAAGCTGTAATAATAAAGAACAAATAAACAAAGGCATAACTACAGGAAAAATATGAAAGGACACAAAACAATTAGACCTTAAGCTATAAAAGAAAAGAGCAAAAAGGACTAGTTAAAGAACATCTTTGATCCCGTATTTCTCCATAGTTGAGGACTTAAATAGCACAGTGTTTCACAGGAGTCAATTTTTTCCATAGCCACGAGTAGAGATAACATAATATTCATTAATGCAGATAATAGAAATATATGGCATTGAAAGTTATGAAAAAATAAAGTTGGATTCATTGAGATAAAAGTATGATAAAGAGAATTCCGTGAATTCCCCGTTCTTAGAGGAGGACAAGACAAAACCAAACAGCTTATATGCAGAAAGATGACTGAACTAGTTTTGAAATTTAAAAAAAAAAAAAAAAGAAACAAAATACATCAAGAGCAAGTCTTCCAAAGGTAAACAAAAGATATGACCAGGTGCCATCTCACAGCACTTTTCCTAAAAAGTGATGATACCACTCAAAAGCCCTCCTAAGTATGGCGTGTCTGTTCCCTTGATCCAAAAGACGATATTTAAGCAACATGCAGAATCAATTCCAAAACATAATGGTGTTATTAGAGAGCAAATAACATTACACGAACATCAAGAAGGAAACAAACTCAATAGAGTAAAATACATAAGCATGAGATAAAAGACAGCATATAAAATTGTCCAAAAATTTAATTCAATGCCGAATTTGTACAGATTGACAGAATGTGTAAAACAAAGGAAACATTTATGTGATACTATCATAAAAAAAAAATAGAAACAGAAAGGGCATTTTATTACAATTTTCATAAGATAGTGCTCCACTCTTTGATGATAAATCCAATTAATAGGAATCCCTCAAAACCAATTCAGGGAAGCAGTTGAATAGACTGGCTTTAACCAAAGTTACCAACGGTAGGACCCCATTGCCATTGGCAATGGTGAAATGTTACTTTCCTCCAACCACTATTTTGTTTTCAGATTATAAAGAAAGAAAGAAAGAAAGAAAGAGAATTGCTTTTAATTGAATTCCTTAACTACAACTGCAATTATCAACCAACCAAAGCAAAAGCAAAATCCCCCCAACGAAAAATACTAAGATTGAAGAATAAAAATGGCAGATTAAAAAGAAAGCTTGATAAGATAAAAAGAGGAAAAGATCCCACAAACCTTGAAGCAAGCTTCGAAGAAACGAGGTGGTACCACTGACTAGCATTAGGGAATGAATCTCCTGGCTTCTCCAAGACTGCTGCGTACACCTTTATATCATCCTTCGTGAGTTGATCCCTTCATTTACACCACAAAATACATCAGATCTCAAACCCGAAATTGCAGACAAATCAGGGATATTAACAGAAACAGAGAGAGAGTACCCACCCAGAGATGTAAGTCTTGCCGTCGAGGAATTCGTCGAGCGATTTGAGGCCTGATTCGATGTGGAGATCGGAGAAGGTTACGGCCATTGTCGCAGAGAGAGGGGCGAACGGCTAAGAGAGAAAAAGAAGGGAGAGCAACAACCTTAGCCGAACAGAGAGAGAAGTATCGAACCCCGAAGTGTGCTACTTATACGCAAACCCTAGCTGGAATATTCCTGCGACGCTTCCGTCGCTCCTTTCCTTCATTCCTTTATTTATTTATTTATTGAAGTCTTTTCTCGCTTTTCTTTGGAGGTTTGCATTGCATTACGCGAATGGGGAGAAGCAAAACATTATGATGATTAAATAAGGATTTTTTTTTTAATTTAATACAATATTCAATTTTAAATAAAAGTTGTTTAAAAAACCCACAAAAAAAAATAAATTTATAAATAACTTTTGTATTCAGGATTAGCTTGTATATAAATGATTAATATCTATCGATACCAACTCATCCTTACTATGTGAATGCTCAATATTAAGAGAGTATAATTGATTATGAATAGAAATAGTGATCACAAATATAAAATTCATCACTCTGGATAAAAATGGGTTAAAATTTTTATGGTTATCTGAGTTAATATTTTATAAAAAATTTGTTATTTGAATTAAATTAATTAGAAATGATTTTTATATTAAATTAATTAAATAGAACAATTAGATAAAACCATACAATTTGAATATAGAGGGTTTGACAGAAATCCATGACTCCAATAACAATCACGATATTAAGATAAAGGAATTTAACTATATAATGACTATAATTGCATGTTTTACTTGAATGTTATAAAAATTCATTTGAATTTTACTCTAAAGGTTTGTATTCTTTGAATAGTATCTTAACATGTATATTATTTTCTTATTATCATTTAATAGTGAATTTGAAAAATCACAATATAAGAGTGACTCACAACTAAATAAGAATTAGATTCTTGGTTTTTATTTTACAATTATCGAATTATAATATTTTAGCATAATTTAAAATTAACATCATGAAATCTAAATTTTAATTAATATCCAAATGTAACTCAGACTTTATTGACGAGAGAAATGAGTTTTTACTTTGAAAAATGGTTTAAAAAATAAAACCCTCTAGCAAATAAATTTGAAAAGAAATAAAGATTTTCTTGATTTATAATTTAAAGAGAATTTTTTAATTCTGAAAAATGAAAAAAATTATTGATGCCACACCAGCATGTCACGTGACAATGCCGACCAACGCTAAAGACCACATGCTTGGTATGGCCTTAGCATGTTGGGCTTCTGCCAAACTGTAAAAGTTAAAAAATTTGTTAGATTAATTAGTAGTTAATATATTGATTAATAGTAAGTAGAAGTGATTAGTAACAAGTAGAAGTTAGTATAAATAGTATAGATAGTAGTGTCAAAACATGTAATAAGCATTGAATAGAACTGTATTGGAATCTCTCTTTCTTCCTTTTTATATTCTCTCTTCCTCTCCATCTCTTTCTCTCTCTCCACTATTCTTTCTATCTCTCTCCAATCTCTCTCCCTACCATTCTTTCTATCTCTCTCCAATCTCTCTCTCTACCTTTTTTAATATCTCTAGAGTCGGTTTATGACAAATTGGTATCAAAATTTACGTTTCTCGATGAATTTTGAGAAAATGGTAGAAAAAATGGTATGAAGCCATCCACTGCAAGAATTGGCCATGAAAATCGTAGAATTCATCTACGGTGTGGAATGAAGAATGGATGAATAAGACCAAAAATTAAAATCTTTTAGAGCTAAAATAGAAACAAGATTTGACACCTTATTGAAGATGAAGAACAAACACAAGCAAGAAGAATAAGGTATTAAAACGCTTTCTGAATTTTTCATTCTACCTACTTCTATTGAAAAAAAAAAAGTTGATGATAGAAGGTAGGTCATAAATGTTCAAAAAAAATCTATTAATGGTGATTTTTTACAAAACTCTTCAAAGATTGAACATGTGAGGTATGTGAGGTTTAATGAGAAAAATTTTTATGAGAAGCAAGATGTCAATTGTCTAAAAAATAATTCATTGATTGTAACACCAAAAATTCTATATTTAAATTTTTAATTTGTTCTTTCATGTAATTTCTAAAAAAAATTCGGACTTGTATTAGTTTTGATAAAAAAAAAAGAAATATCGGAAAAATCTGTTGTAATTGAATTTTCAATTTATTCTTTCATATAATTTTTAATGTGTTTAAATGGCTTAGCGGTAGCAAATCTTTTTGATGACATGGAATGTATAAGTTCAAATCTCCTTGAATGCATGACTGAGATATTATTTCTATTTTGAATTGCTTGTGAGGGATAAGCTAACTTGTGTATTGTTAAATAAGCTTGTATTAAAAAATGTGAATGATAAGTAGACTTGTGAGATTAGTAGATTGGTTTGTATTTGTGAAGTGTGTGAGAGACATGTAAACTTGTGATATTGGTAGATTGGCTTGTGATTGTGGAATGTGAGGGATAAGCGGACTTGTTCAATCGTAAGCTGACTTGATTAGTGTACAGAAAGGATTTATGAGGTTTGGTCTTGTTGGGTTGACTTATGCAAATGGACAAGTCGACTTGGTAAGTGTACAGACTAAGATTTTTGAGGGTTGAGCTTAATAGGTTGACTCGTGCCATTAAAAAATCGACTTGATTAGTTTTACAAACTAAGATTTTTGAGCCTTGTAATTTCCTGGTTGACTTGTCCAGTATTTGGGTTGATTTGAGATTTAGACTTTTGAAATTTTAGATCAACTTGAGACATAGACCTCTAAAATTCCGGGTGGACTTGTTCACAAGCAAATCCACTTGTCCATGTGAATTTGGAGTCTATAGATCAAATTATCATGGTGCAGGCTGACTTGCCTAATTGAATTTAATGATAAAATAAGACACCCAAACCCCATGAACACATTGTGTCGGGAGGAGGGGAGCGGAATTTTGTAGAAAGAGAGAGAACGAGCCTACCAAGCATGACCGAGTCGAAAACCGGCCGGTTCAGCAATAATTTAAAATTTCGAGGTGAACCTTGGACGTTTACTTTTCTTTAAGCGGTTCCATACGGCCGAATCTGAATCGGCACTGAGCAGGAGAAAGTGTGGAGAGATGGAACGAGAACAAAAATGGCGATACGTCTGTCCGTTCTTTTTATTGATGATTCTTCATATCGCAGGCATCTTATTCTTCACCAGAGGCTTTCTTCTCACTCGAACTGAGCTTCCCCACTTCAGTCACTGCGATGACGTTCTCGATTCTCCTTGCTTTCCTCCTCAATCGATTCAACTCAACGCGATTCGCGATTCACACCAGAAACAAAAGCAGCAATGTTGGACCAAGCCTGCAATCGATCGTCTTGTCATCATTGTTCTTGATGCTCTTAGGTATTATTAATTCTAATTGATTCCAATCTTTGAATCGATCGTATCAGCATTTTCGTTTTTTTTTTTTATTGATTTCCTTTCTTGGGTTGTTCAGGTTTGATTTTGTTGCTCCAAGCACATTCTTCAGTGGTGAGTGTCTCTCCATTTCTTTATTTCATGGCTGTTTCTGTGTTATCCACAGCCTTCAAATATTAGGGTTTAGCAGGTTTATACAATTTCAACAGGCCCATCTCCTCAACCATTGCATATTCTTACACTATTGTGAGTTAATTAGTATCTTATGTTGTTGTGTCTAAAGTGCTGTGTCCATGTGGCATATTTTGAAAAATGTTGTTACTAGCAACATGGGTTACCTACCACTAAGGTTTTATTCCTTCCGTAACCTTCCAATCGAACCATTGCATTCTTTGTCTGGTTAACTGCGAAAGCAGTCCAGGTAGCTCATTTGACGCACAAAATCTCCAGAACGATAACAACTGACTGAGAAAGACTAATGCTATTGTTCTCAATTTTCAAAATGCATTCCGGTGCTCAATGATGCCCAAGGTATCCATATGGCATTTATTGAGCTTCGGCCATTTTCAGTGATTTGGTTATTGAGGTCAAAGATTTCAGGTCCCAACTTCTTTGTTTAAATTTATGTTGGCTTAATTCCTTTGTTTGGTACTTTAACTAACACAGCAAATCACTTTGGCCCATGTGTTTTGGAAAATACTCATAAGGCACCTATACTGAGCAAAATGTGTTTGGTGCCTTCTTTAGTTGTGTTTGGTACCTTCTTTAGTTTGATCATTAGTTTAGCTCACGTGATTGTTAATCACTGACGTGGCTTTTCCACATCATTAAAAGATGTAGATGTAGAATTTTCACATACTATAAAAAAATTAAAATTTTAGAAATAAAAAATAAAAGAAATATCAAGTTGATTTTTAAAATTTATAAGTTTTAACTATTAAAAAGTTAAATGATTTTTTAAACAACTATAGAAATGTAATGTGCAATTGACGATGAAGTGAAAATAATAAAATAAGAATATTTTTTCAAAGAAACAAGGGAAAAGATTTCATGATCCTCGTCTTTTTGGTTGTGGTGTTGTCATGGATTTATATGTCAGTAAGTATTAGGCAATTTTGAATTTCCAAGGCCCTTTTTTGTTGCGTATCTATATCTCAGTCTTTAACAATCAATATCGTAGTATAGAATTTTTAAAATAAAGAAAAGAAGGGGTGCCACTGGTGGTTAAGACCATGTTATTTTTGTTTGTTTTTTTATTAAAAAATAATTTATCTTGTTTGCTTTTTTATTAAAAAATAATTGATCTATTTTTTGTCCTTATGTCATTGCAAAAATAATTCCAGCATAAAAGGGCTCATTTGGTGTATAAAGTGTTCACTGGCTTAGTGCAGGGCTAGGGGGAGGATAGGCGTATATGTATGCAGCCTTCCCCTTGCATTTTTGTAAAGAGGCTTTTTTCACACCTCGAATCTGTGATCTCGAGGTTACGAAAGGAGCAAATCCACAGTTGCATCAAGGTTCGCCTTCAAAAATAATTCCAGAATAAGTTTTTTGTTTATTTTAAAAATTGTTCAGTTTAGGTAAACTTATCAATTAATTTGAAAAATTTTCTATTTTTATTTTTTTAATGTCAAGGAAATTTCATGCCATTTTTTTTATTATTTTCTTTAGTGACGTGGAAATGTTATTTAGGAATTAAGAGCTGCGATTTGAGTGTTAAACTAATGGAGGTAATAAAAATAACACTTCTGCAATTACACCCTAAGAGAACATTTTAAAGTCTAGGGAGTAAAAGTGATACAAAAACTATAGATGCTCCTTTCCCCTAGCTTCCCTCTTACACTGGATGGATGAAGCTTCTTGACATTAGGATTTGGAATCTCGATATTTTATGTGCTTTTACTTTATAATTTTTTTAAACATCTTATTACTCTTCCCGGTCACTCTCCTTTTCATCAAACTAATTTTATTTGGAAGATAAAATTTACTGCCAAAATTAAGGGCATTTACTTGGTCCATTATGTTTAACAAAATCAATCATGGTGTATGTGGAGAGAGCAGAATGTCAGATTTTCATAAATCAAGTTATTGATTCTTCTATTTTATGGGACAACATTATATTTAATGCAATTTTTATGAGTTGATGTCTCATGGAATTTATGAAGATTATAGTTTAGAAGAGTTAAGAAGAGACTGGAGACCAATTCTTTATGAGTTTGTGTGTTGATTCTTTTTTCAATCTCTGAGGATTTCTCATTTTTATAGTCTTGTTTTCTTTTTTCTTTTACATATAATCTTCAACTAATACAATTTCTTTTTCTATAAAAAAAAAGAAAAGAGTATTTTTGTGTATAGTTCAAGTTACAAATAGGAAGTCATGCCAATTATCTCACGTGTGTGTGCATGCTTGTGTTTTCATTTGTTGTATGCTGACGTTTGGCATTTTTAAGGATATACATGCTAATTATTGGAAAATAGTGATCAGTTATTTTTCCGGGAGTACTTTGAGTTGCCATAACTATTTGCAGAAATATTTCCAGATACAAAACCATGGATGGACAAATTAAAGGTTCTACAAAGAATCGCATCTACTGAAAGATTTTCATCCAAGATTTTCAAAGCTATTGCAGATCCACCAACAACTAGTTTGCAACGTCTGAAGGTAAATTCTTGCTTTCATCTCATAAGCAGTTGTAACAGTTCTCAAGAGGGGCCTTCTGGCCTAGTGGTTGCATCGGAGGAGTTTGGTCATTGAACCGGGACTGTATTTTCTTGGGGGTTTGGACAACTCTGTTATTTGGAAAAAATACAAAATAATATCAAGAGGTTCTTAAAGTTGGTCAGTTTTATCGCATAACTGTTCCAAGACTTCTAGCTAGACATTAGTTCTTTCATGATTACCTTGGGGTTGCTATTTCTTTATAGTTAATATTCTAGCATCATCTATATGAAAGTATAGAGGACTGAGGAGCAAATCTAAGGAAACCTGGCTGTATGGTATAAGTCAATTCTTCGTTTATAATATTTTCCCTTTAGTTTCTATAAAAGAATAGTGAGAAAAGTTCTAAAGAAATTTCTAAGTTTAGATCAAAATTCTGGAAAAAAATTTATAATCTTGAGCAGAAGATCTTTAATATTTTATGGGTAATGAATGTGCATTGACTCCTAAATTCCTTTTAAACATGAGAAGAGTGTTGGCAGAGGCGTCGGGAGACCTACTGAGAAAGTTTATTAAGACACTCTAGTAGCCGCGGAAGGTCTTTTTCTTGTGTACATGCTATTCAGCTGTTTGCATGGTTAGAAAGAATTTTTTCGATCCTGAATTATTTGAATGCCACACATCTCTAATTTTTAAAGGAAACTTTATACATAACATAGCTTACTCTTACAAGAAGAATAACAAACTTTGACCTGATGAAAGGAAATAGGCTAAGTTGCTCACCAGTCTCCCTCAAGGAAAAAAATAAAAGAAAATTGAACAGTATGATGTTATATATAAAGCAGAATCATGCTTTTAATTTCTTTTCTATGTGATCCACTCACATGCATAGGTGCATGTCAGCGTAGTGGTGCAGATTAGATGAAAACACTATGAACTGAACAATCTTATGGCTTTTATTTTTATTTTTTCGGGTGTTCAACTTCAAATAAGGATTTTACAGCCTTAAATCTAATTAAAGCATTTCATCCTCATTGTATCATGACTTATTGCACCTGAAAATCCATTGTTTTTTTGGTCCTTCGAGCAATTTGTGACTATTTTCTTTGTTGTCAGCATTGCTTACAACTTTTAACACATCCAACAATTGTAACGCACATTTCATCTTTCCAAATGCCATGGCATACAAAGCTCACAAACATTTCCCAAGCATCTTCAATCTCTATTGAAGTATGAATTTTTTCAAGTTTTACGTATTCCTTGTTCCTTTTGTTGTTATATCAGGGGCTGACAACTGGTGGACTTCCAACTTTTATAGATGTTGGGAATAGCTTTGGTGCTCCCGCTATTGTTGAAGATAATTTGTTACATCAGGTTTGGTTTTTGAGTCCAGATTTCCTTTCATTTTGGATTACAATTCAACTGGTCAATCCTTACCAAAACGAAACCTTCGTTAGTTCTTTGATGTTTTCTTGGAGCAAGTCAGCCTCTTTTGGTGATTCTTTTGTTTCCATTATGTGTTAGTTGTGTTGGTTCATGACACTTAATACATCTTCAATCCTTGCAGCTGGTTCAAAATGG
This sequence comes from Dillenia turbinata, assembly GCA_037126225.1. Taxonomy (NCBI): domain Eukaryota; kingdom Viridiplantae; phylum Streptophyta; class Magnoliopsida; order Dilleniales; family Dilleniaceae; genus Dillenia; species Dillenia turbinata. The sequence goes on from JBAMMX010000015.1 coordinate 572,007, forward strand.
AAAGAAAGTGTTGATGATGGGTGACGATACATGGCTGCAGTTGTTTCCTTATCATTTTCAGGAATCTCATCCCTTCCCCTCATTTAATGTCAAAGATCTTGACACTGTATGTTTTATTTGTCTATAGTTTCCTTTTCCAGTGCTATTTCAGTTTAATTTTCTTTTACAGTTCATTGGAGTTCGATATAAACTTTTTTGTGGGGCTCAAATATAATTGAAATTCCTTTTAGGTTGATAATGGGTGCATTGAACACTTGCTTCCCTCCTTGTTTAGAGAAGATTGGGATGTTCTGATTGCTCATTTCCTTGGCGTGGTAAGGTTTTATTAGTTTGTCTTTTCCTGAAATGTGGTTGATTATGTCCTTCAAATATATATTTGTTTTCACTCTAGTGTAAATCATAGAATAGCACTTGTCTCTCCTCCTCCTCCTCCTCCTTGCACTATATTTTGGATGACTTTTTATAGGGATATGGTGCATTTCTTCCTAACTGCTGTTGGTTGTTCATCTTGTTTGATTTTCAGTTTCCAACATGTTCTCCTTGGCTTGTCAAGTTAAATCTTTTTTGTTTTCTCCAAAATTGTGTTGATGGTACTTAATTATTGGCCAATCCTCATACCAATTATGTCACGAATTGATTAACTCTACTCCAGACCCTTGATTAACCTTCACTGATAGATGGCATACTGTTTAACACTCACCTAGTTATGAAATTGACACCTTGTGTTGGGAAATTAAACTTGTCCCGCATATGAGGTGGAGATCTGTATTAAGGTTTGACTTGAGATCTGATGACAAGAGAAAATATGAATTCCTCCTGAAGGAATATTAGATATAAGTACAGCTGCTGTCCTTTGAGGGTACTTTCTTTTTGTTTATTTTGGACTGTGTGGAATGCCATATTTTACATTATTTTCAGTAGAGTAGAACTTCTGCCCAGGATCACGTTGAATCTTTCTAATGAGCTTATTTGCTGGATCCTCAATAATTATAGTTGTACTTATGGCTAAGTGCTATAATTGTAGTATTTTGAAATTTGGACAGATTTACAGGTGCTTTTGTTCAATTTTTCATTTATTTCTGTGTGTAGGGGTGAGAAAGGGGGGGGGAGAGGGTTATTTCATTAAACTCACAAGATTGATTGGAGTACATAACAACTCAACAGAATGATAATAAGTTGTTCATACATTATTGATCTCCTTGCAAGAGGGGGGCCAGCATACACAATGTAAATATGGTCTTTTTGCTAGTATGTCACATGCTTTACTGCTTTGTATTACTTTTGACTGTAAAATGAAAGGAATGATCTAGGACCATAATGGCCAATACTTACATCAAATAACTAATATCAGAGCTCAACCATGAAACCTATTTTTGAATGTATTTGATATGTCAAGGGTTCTGGGATTATCAAAACATTTGGTATGTCAAATATTATGTCAAATATTATAAACTAAAATATGGACTTGATTAAACCAAAGGAATTAATTACTCAAGTCCTACTTTTGTATTTGGTTTGTCTTCAAATCCTTATTTCATTTTGTTGGACTCTCACAATATGCCACATTAGAACATTTTTACTTGATTAAACCAAAGGTGTTGATTCCTCCCCGAGCATCTTTTTTTGCTTGGGAGGCTATATGGGAGAGAATCTTGACGTTAGATAATTTACTGCGAAGTGGGAGGGTGGCGGTGAATCACATGTGATATAGTTTCCTGGACTCACATGTCATAGAATCTTTAAAGACTTGGTTTAGAAAAGCAATTCTCTTCTAGTTTTATATATATTTTCCGTTTTGTGTCTCAGAGGATTAGTTTTTATCTTTGTGGTCCTCTTTGTATCATTCTTCCCTTCTTAATATAATTGTTGCTTCCTCTATTAATAAAAATTCTTAAAATGTCCAGATAGCAATTTGAATTGTGTTTGAGTTGTTGGAAGACAGATGGGAGTAGGGTAAAGGTTTAAGAAAATGGGGTTTTAGCCAGCTTATCAGAAGTATTATGGATTTTGAACTTGATTTCACTGAAAGATGGAAAAGGAACGGTTTCAAGTAAACTATTGAACATGGTTAGGTATAAAAAGAACAAGGTTGCTATGAAAGGAGGAGAAATTTAGCATAGTCATGCATTATTCAACCTTAATTTACTTTCATTTTATGACTTCTGTAATCTTGCCATCATTTTTTTTTTTTTTTTTTTGTACCTTCTGTCAAAGCATAGGAAATGTTACATCTTCTTCTACATTGTTCAGGATCATGCTGGTCATATATTTGGTGTTGACTCAATCCCCATGGTTGAAAAGCTAGAACAATATAATGGCGTTTTGGAGGTAATCTGATCAGGCTAAAACAGACTTTCTATTTTGTAATTTTTACATAATCAAGTGATTTTTTCTTTCTATCCTTTCCTATTCATATTTATTAATCATTGATAAAGTTTCCCCCTTTTTCATACTGAATGTTCTTTTGCTTCTCTGCATCGAAAAAAACTTTATGAGGTGGTATGCTTTTAGAAAAGTGATGACCTTTGCTAATATTTTATATTGACCTCAATCTTTAACTAATATAATCATTGTCAATTTAAAATCACTTTATTCCAGGCTTTAAAGCATGGTAAAATGTTGGTGGAAGCTTTTGCAAATTTTATTTTGCAAACACAACTTGGGTAGTCATTTTTCTCACACCTGCACCATAAATTATGGACACTTTTATAAAGTAATTGTGTCAATATCCATGCTTATTGGAGATGTACACATTGATTAGTAGACCAAAATTTCTTCAACAATTCAGGATATTCTTTGACATGCTGCAAACAAAAGATGTATACAAATACATTGCTTAGTAGACTAAGATTTTCCCACCAAGTGTTGTCAAAATACTTAAGACTATTTTCTTTTTGTTTGAAATGAAGATACAAGTAATGACATGAATGGGTGGGTAAATGCATTAATATGCACTTTCTTTCTGAAAAAATATTTATTTGTTCAAATTTCTATCAATCAAAATTTTCCATGATTTGTTTTTTCTTTTGAATTTTCTCTGTAGCTTTGCTCAAACATTGTCATGTCCCCACATGTATGTATTGTGTGCATACTTCACAGTATCTATACCGGTTAGTCAACTGACCAATCATCATTGTAGAAAGTGATTGAGGTGTTAAAGAGCCAGTCTGGACCTGGTGGCATTCATGAGAATACCATGCTGCTAGTGATGGGTGATCATGCGCAAACCGTTAATGGTGATCATGGTGGCGGAAGTCCCGAAGAGGTTTAAAAAATTGAGTCATTCATATTGTTGGTTCTGATTACATTGTTCAAGTCAAGCTAAGAGATACTGATTATTTTTTGCAGGTTGAGACTTCAATATTTGCAATGACATTTCAGAATGCATCTTCTGTACCGTCTTATCTTGACACTTCATTTTGTCAGTTAGATGTGGTATTCCCTCTCTCTATAATGAGCATGCATTGATAAGCTGTTTGTGTTAGATTGCTGATCATTGAAAACAAATTTTAGGATGATGTTCGATGGCTTTAAACTGATTTACTATAGCATTTTGATATAGAGCAGAGATCTTTCCGTACTTCTGCCCATGTTCCTCCTTTGAAGTTTGTGTTCCACTTAATTATTTGCTATTGCCTTTGAGGTTCTTGCCTTTGCCCAAGTTTGTGTTCCTTCTTTGAAGGTTTTTATTTTTTTATTTTTTTATTTTTTTTTTTAAATTTGTATGTGTGCGTGTGTGTGCATTTGTTCTTTTGCTTATTTTGCCCTTGAGTTTCACATCCTTGAGTCTTCCTAGCACAATTGCCCAAAATCATTCAAGAAATGCATCAGTGAACTTGATCCTTAACCCAACATGTTGTTCATTCCTAGATTGTGATTAAATGATCTGTGCTTGGCCTTAACAATATGCTTAGTAATGCAAAAGATAGTTTGTTTGTGAGTTAAAAAAAAAAAATTGGGAACCATAGTTGTTTGCAAAGATAGTGAAGCATAAGTTGGCAGGGTTGGGAACCAAAGCTTCTTCACAGGTAGAAGAGATATTTAAGCTCTATCTGTAAAATAAGGTTGCATATGGCTGACCTATGTAAGTGTTTTAGAGGTGAAAGTATCTCTGGAGAAAGAAGAGTGTAAATATGCAGCTAAGCAACAGCATAATCCACCTTGGCCAGTTTGATTTTGATCACGAGTTACTTTCTATGTGAACTCTAAACTAATCAAGTGTCTCTTTTTGTTTGTAAATCTGTTCAGACTCCATAATTAGATGGCACTACATCTCAATTTCTCAGTAGGACTGCCCTTTCTCTTTTAGCCCACAAAATATTTATAACTCTCCATCTGCTCAATAGGATGTGATACTGTGTGATCACACCGAATCAATATGTTTTTAGAAGATATAAAATGCAACCACCATAGCGGGCATTTGTCTTGAGTATTATTCTGGAAACTGGTGAGCTGCTGAAATCCTTAATGCAGTTGGCTTCTCTTCATAAAGAACTACTATGACCTTGAAAGAAGGAACTTAAAGAAAAGAAAAGCAAAATAGGAAGAAAACATTTATTGCTGTGTAAAGATTGAAATAAAGATAAGGCAATAAGGGCATCCTGAAAACACTGAAAATGTAGTGATGCTTGAGATGGAGGATGGACTGAAAGTTTTATCTAATAGGCTGTATGCTGTGTCACTTAATCTTGTTTCCTTTCATATCAATTTCAGGACGGAGAGAAGATGTGCATTAGTACCATCCAGCATGTAAGAATATTTTGTCCATTTTCAATAATATCTGTGGTGCACCTTTTTTGGACTCATAATAATAAATCTCCATATCATGTCATTTGAACTTGATGTTATCTTTAAGCTCCACATCACAAGAATATATTTTATATCTTATATAACACGAGTTTAGCTATTGGCAGCTTGATTTTGCAGTAACAGTCTCAGCACTGCTTGGCATTCCCTTTCCTTTCGGAAGGTGCAGTGTAAGCATCCCATTAGAACTTTTTACTAATATGTCTCTGTTGTGGAGGATTTAGTTAGCATCAGATGAATTCAGATTTTTGTTGAGCTGTCAGCATGATGACTGGTTACCCATGGTTTTATGCCAAATGGAACTGTACACCAAAGAGAAAAAAACTGGTTAATCTGTAATTGCACTTCATTCACATTTTTCATGGGGCTTTGATATGAATTTGATGAAGTGGTATATCTGCTCTATTCCTAACTAAAAGTGTGAATGTGGAGTCTCTGGCCAACCGGTTTTTTTTTTTTTTTTTTTTTTTTTTTTTTTTTTTTTATGAGGTTTACAATAAAAATGCCCCATCTTTGAAGCTTTGAATTGTATTCATTATGAAGACTAGTAATCGAAGCTCTAAACCAGTAGAAAAGGAGCAACAGCACAATAGAAGAGGAGCAACAGCACAGTAGAAAGAGCTATCTTTACCTTTGAGAAAGTTGAGATCAATAACCACTTTCCAATACTGGAAATGATCTGCTGACAAACTCAATCCTTAAATTCATATGGTTTTTCTATGTCAGTCATTTTTTGGGATCTCGAAGATATGATCTTTGGGAGGATCCTTATTGCATATATTTTAATAATTTTATCTTGGCATAATCTATTTTACCTGAAACAACATTAAATTAGTTATTCTGCTTGCAGCATTGGACGTGTTAATCCTGAGCTTTATGCTTTGGGTGCTGGAACATTGACGATGGAAGATATTATTGCTGAAGATTCTCCAAGATCAGAGAAATGGATCCGAGATTATGTAAATGTACTTTGCATCAATTCTTGGCAGGTAAATGTAATGGTGCCATAAAATTTTTGAGAAACTTAAATAAGGGATCTTCCCTACATCAATTTTCTTCAGTTGCATCTTCTGTGATTATTAAGAGTAAATATGTTCTTTGACTTAATGGATGGGATGCCAATGCTGGATTGTCAGTTTCTCATTGCGGCCCTTGGAAATTCATTTCTCATTTATATCATACTTTTCTACCTCTTGTGTCTTTTAAAGTGCGTGATAGTTTGTGGAATTTTTTTTTTTTTTTTTTTTTTTTTTTTTTTGAGGATTTTTGGATCATGGACCCACCCTTTGCTATTTCTTTTCCTTGACTTTATAGGTCGCTTAGTTTTCATTGTTCCCTTGTTGCAGATTTTTATATTTGGAAGAATAATTCGATCTCCTGGGACTTTTACTTCTTCAAAAATCTTAATGATAGAGAAGTTGTTCACCTTTCCTCCTTAATTTCTCTCTTATAGGGAAACGAGCCTTGTAATAATATTTCTGATATTTGGCATTGGAATTTTGACACTTTAGGCGCTTCTACTTGTGAAACTCTTTTCCATTATTTGATTAGTCTTGCCCATCACCCTCCTTTTCATTTAAATAATTTTATTCAGAAAGTGAAGGTTCCTACCAAAGTTAATACTTTTATTTGGTCCATGGTGTTTAATTAGATTAATACTAATGATTTACTCCAAAAGAAGAAACGTTATAAAGCTATCTCCATGGACACGTGCCATGTGTTATAACAATTATTAGAGTAGTGATACATTTATTTTACATTGTTCTATTGAGCAGAATATGTGGAACTATCTTTGTGCTGTGGGTGACAATTATTGGGTTTGTCTTAAGAGTCTCCATGATTTATTTTTTATTTTTTTTTAATGAGATTTTAGAGGTTTTGGAGGAAAAAGGATGCTTGCTTTGGAGATTCGCATTTATGGCTGTCCCTAGGTCTATTGAGAGTGAGCAGAGTGCTAAAAATTTTTATTTATCTGGCCATCGATTATTTTCTTCTATGGGATAAAATTATTTTGTACAACTTTGTGGGCTCATGCCTCATGTATCTATAAAGGTTATACGTTGAAGAGTTGCAAACAGGTTGGATAACACTTGTCTATTAATCTATTGTATTGTTCTTGATCTCATTCCTGAGAATTTCTTATCCTTAGAAATTTTATACATTCTTTTTTACTCCTAATATAATCTTCTTTTTCTATCAAAATTGTATCACTAATCATAGCTTATTCAACCGGGTCATAGAGTTAAACCCCTGGTCAGATCATTCTCTATTTAGTTTGACCGGAATGGCTTTCCTTATTTATTTTGACAATCACTACTGAGGCTTCTCTTTAATCTCTGCTGGTTAGCAGGTGATTGGCAAATTTAAAATTCACTTCCTCTTAGATGTTGCTGTCATGCAACCATCATTAGGCAATGACCTCCTTCTGTTTATGTTTTCCCTTTTATGCTTTGCTTCCTGCCAGTTTCTTATTACATGATGCTGCTAAAATGGATGACAAATCGTGAAAAGACCTGGAAACATTTCCTTCTGAAGAAGATTTTTGTTTGATTAAGACTATCAATTTCATTTTGATGACGACATGATAATGTGTATGAGCTTGGTCATATGATTTTATTTCACTGCTTTATGCTTCTGAGGAAAGTGTTTTTCGTTGTATATTTTTTAAAATGGAGAAAAGGAGAGGTTCTTTTCTTTTTGGAGTCACTATCTTATCTTGCCTCTAACAAATGATTCCTACTGGTCCAGGTGAAAAGATATATTGATGTCTATTCCTCTTCATCTGTTATTGGGTTTTCTGCCGGGGACATGCTGCACCTTGCCAATAAATATGGCCAAATTGAACAAAATTGGTTTCAAGATATTCATAAAATATTGTTATCTTCAAGTGAAAGCTGCCATACAGAATTATCTGTTCTTGAAGAGCAGATCAATTCATATTTTGGTTTCCTAGCCAACATTGCTGAGCTAGCACGGTCAAAATGGACTGAGTTTGACTTAAAGATGATGGGTACTGGTTTTGGCTTTATTTTATTTTCACTCTTTGTCCATGTTGTTGCTATCAAGAGGGTGAACAAGCCATATGGTGATTCACAAATTGAAGACTATGAAATTTCCTTAGAGTTGATACTTGGCGGTATTGTTGTTGCAATTCGTGCATTCAGTTTCCTTTCAAATAGTTATATATGTAAGTTGACCTTTTGATTCTCATGGCTTTGAGAATGGGCATTCACTTCTTTTCCCTATCTTCTTATCTTCTTCTTTGATGAAGCATATTTTTCCTAAGCTTTTCCTTTTGTGATCAGTGGAAGAAGGAAAAGTGGCAACTTTTCTTTTAGCCACAACAGGCCTTCTTAATTTCCGCTATTCAATCATAAGACGGAAGATGCGTAGGGAAGTGAGTACCCCATTGTACCTTCTTTGGTCCTCTTTTATAAGTTTCTTCGCAACTCTTTGTTCCATTATCTTTAAAATTATCTTGTTCTGTGGACTTTCCTTTGAATGTGAAACTCTAATTGCAATTAAATTGCAGGCTGTTGGGTTTCTTCTGTTGGTTTCAGTTCTCAGAATAATTGAATTTGGCATATCAAAGCAGGGTGCTGGTTTCACTTTCATGGATCTGAATGTCTGGGTAATTCTTGGAATTGGCAAGAATCACCCCTTTTGGTTTTATGCTGCTGAAACTGTGCCCGTGCTAATTCTGATTTTGTTACTCTACTTATTCTACAAATATTCTGCTCAAGGCACTTCAAGGTGGACTGTAGGGATTGTAATTTCCGGAACCATTTTGAGTTACATGCTTCTAGCCATATATTGGGCCTTGGAAAGCAATCTTCTCACCCTGGATATGATGCTTAAAAAGTTCAATAGGAACATCATTGCTCAGATAATTTATACCATTGGATTTGGACTTCTGGCTTTTGTGGGACTTGTTCAATTCTTAGATAAAAAGAAAACCGTCGTGTGCAAAGAAAGCTTCCTGGACAAAGCAGTTTGTATTTTATGCGTTTGGAGTCCAACTATTATTCTTCTTTTGGGAAAGCAAGGTCCTTTGGTTGCCTTAGCATCCATCGCTGGAGGTGCTTTTCTTTCAATTGCTTCTATCAGATATTGTACTTATTGATTTTTGCTTTTTGTTACTTACTCCTTAAACTATGTTGTTTACCCATGTCAAATAGAAGTGAAATGGTTAGCATATTCTGACCAGATTGTTAGCACTTAAAATCATTTGGCTGAGATTAATCTAACTCACTCATCTCAGACTCAAGGCCTTGGGACGGGATATAAAATCATCTCATATTTGATTTTGTACTTCTCAAAGGACTCCTGTTAAATTGTTGTATCAATATTAGGTTATGGAAGTGTTAATCTGCTGTTACTGTTATTATGATTATTATGCATCATTTTGGTTTGTCATCACATACATTTTTATATAAAATTATTGGTGACAGGTTGGTGTCTAATGAGGTTGCAGAATTTGGGAAATGATGACAAGCATGGCATCTCTGGAGTTTCAACTTTCCATCCCCTTCCGGTTACACAGTGGAATCTTTTAGCTGTGTGTTTGTTTTTCTGCACCGGTCACTGGTAAGCTAACTACAAGTTACTCTGAGAGTATTTTTTATTAGACTCTTCTCATGACCACAGCCTTGTTATTGCTTTTTCCTATCTCTTAAGGGGCCATTATGCTTGGATGAGCTATCTGGTTTAGTTTTTCAAGAATAAGAGCATCCTTTGCATCAAAATCCCCAATTTGAACATATTCAAGTTTGGGCCTGCATCAGTTGCCCAGGCCTTTGGCATGTGATCACAGAAAGGCAGAGTTACATCTGCTGGTATTTTGGTAGGTAGGAGTTTAAATCTCCCTGTCCCCTTTGGAGAGAAAATCCTTGCATCAGAAGTTTTGTGATTATGATGACCCTGCCTAAATCTTCTGGGTTGCAAGAGTAATTAAATATGCTGTTGCTTTGCTATGAGCAGTTATACTATCAAAACTAGATCTTTTAAAGAACCTACATATACTACGTACGACCTCAACCCTTTCTTTTTATCATTTTGTAGGTGTGCTTTTGACGGCCTTCGTTATGGTGCTGCATTTGTAGGGTATGTATATTCTACTTTTATCATGGAAACCCTTTTGGCAAGTGATGATGGATTTTTTACTTTCACGGAGAAGGAATAAGCTTTTGATGCTGGTAGTTCTTTTTTTGGTTGAAACTTCTCCTCATTTACCCATCTATTTTTCTCTACCTCGCTCTGTATAGAGTTTAGAAAAAACAGACCTTTTTTTTTCCCACTTTTGATTCTACTCTTCTCTGCATCTTTTCCCCTTGCACACAGCTCAAGATTTTGACCTCAATTCAATAGGACTTTGGGGGCGGGACCGAACCGAAAATTTAAATCAAGAAAACATTATTATCTGTAACATACAATTAATGTTTATGTTTAATGTAGTTACTGAAAAACATATATAAATTTGCCGTATCCAGTATCCTAGTTTTGGAAATTTGTTGTATCCTCGTATCCATATCATGCTAGATGTGACACCATATCCATATCCATGCTTTCTTGGATTGTCTCCATATATTTCTGATTATGATCCCACATATTTTCAGGTTTGATGAATTTGTCCTTTTACGCCAAGCAATTCTTCTCACGATCGATACATTTGGGTTTTCCCATATACTTCCAATTTTGGGAGTTCCACTGCTTGTTGCATGCCGATATCCATATCAGCAAGAGGAGAGGAAAGAGATTCGTTACATAAAACTATTTCAAGTAAGTTGTTTTTATGTCTTTGTTGATGATAATCAAGATTATCTGTGATGGTTGGGAAAGTTTATTTACCATATTTCTTATCGGCTATGGTTGATTTTGCATTTTCATGCTACAGGTATACCTATTTTATGGATTGATAACAACCATAACATTTACCTTCACGATGATATGTGTTACAATTCAAAGGCGGCATCTAATGGTAATTTGACCTCTTCTTCTAAAGCTTTTGATGTGCATGATTCTGTTCATCTTGCATCCATATGTACTTTATATTTGGCTCTGAATCCATTTGCATCAACCACAGAAGTTATGGTAGCACATTGATCTGCTTAGTTGGATTAGACTACTGAGTCTGCATACTAACCAGGCATACCATCATTTGATGTGACACTTCCTTTTTGGGCAATGGCATAAAATTTCTTAAGAGAACTCTTAAACTCATGACAGAGAAGAGGCCATGTAGGAAAACTCATGTCATGCCCTCTTTTCCTTTTCTTTTTGAGTCCATGTACTGTTTAAACATTGCCTTCTCCTCAGCTTTCTGTTCACAAGATTCTGCCTCACCTCTCCTCGTCTAAATTGCTTTTAATAAATAAGCTCCAGATTAGAAGCAATTTTCTACTCCCTTTTTTTATCTCCTGGAATTTCATTGCCAAGCACTTTGCTTAATGGACATTTAGTGTTCTGTTTATAAAATAAAAATTTGAAGTAGCATTTGGACGGATTAGTTTTGAGGTTGAACTAAGCAATGGAAGGACAATTTTTTATTTTTTATTTTTTATTTTTTTTAACTTTGTAGTGCCCTGCCACTAGACCCATGGTCATTGGTGGAAGGACCTTTTTGTTTGTTGTAACATGTTTCATAAATGGAAACTGATGGTGCTAACAGTTTCAAGTTATTTGGCCAATTTGGCTATTAATTTTATTTGGTCCCTGTCTTGTTTGAGTATATTTGATGCTTATTATAACAATGCAGTAAATTCCTTTAAACATTACTAATGTTATTTCAAAGAGGTTTAAAATACTTATCCTGTGGGAAGGGTCTACTGATAATAAACATGAACCATTTATTATGCATCTTTCTCATACCGGCAATTAAGACATTTTGCTTTGATTGACATTTTGATCTGATTTTTACTCTTCATGATCGAAAGAAATATCCTTGTTAATAGATTAGAAAGTGATTATATTACCTTTAAATTCTTTGGACACTGATGGGGAAAGTTAAGGGTGATAGTTAATTAAATAACTTTTGCTTTTGGTTTATTATGACAAGAGAAGCGTATCCGAAATTCGTCTTTTGCTTTCATGACTACAATTAATTAGGTGCTAGTTTTGATCCTGCAGTTCATTAAGAAATCTATTATCAATCTTGGAAGTATTTCTCCTTGTAACTTTTTGAATCTTTGGTAGTGATCCATGTTGCCTTATGTTTCCACTTACTATGACAAGCACAGTTGCATTTTTTCTGAAATTCAAGAAAATGGATTGCATGAGCATGTCGTTTCTTGCCATGACTGACTTGAGCTCTTATATGTTTTCTCCTTTCATTTGGTTTTCCTCCCTTTTGTACTGGTTTTTAATGACTATCAGCACTTCGATTTCCACGCAGGTATGGGGATTATTTGCTCCCAAGTTTGTATTTGACGCTGTAGGCCTCATGCTAACAGATTTTCTGATCTTTTTGGCATCATTGTACTATTTTTGATGGAGAGAATGATATGGTACCACAGAATAAGATATTAAAAAAAATGTTCTGATAGTGTCAGGAATCTTCAAACATGCGATCAATTCATTTTCGTTGTTCAGTCTTATATAATGTTGGATGTTTTTTCATGGCCAATTCGAAAGGCAGCCAACATGTCAATTCTGCTGCTTTGTGTAAAGCTTTTGAGAGAGAGAGAAGGTCTTTTTGTTATTTTTAATATATTTATTGGTTGGTCCCATGGCTTCTCTGCCGATTCCCATCGGTTTGAAAATGTTTTGGATAAGTGTAAGGTTGTTGTCTTTATAATTTCATCTATAAAATTGATTTTTTCAATTGCCAAAACTCAATTTTACTTCCACTCTTATTACCAAAAGCTGAATCAAATGTCACGCTCTCTTTCTCTCTCACTTATTCATTGGTTTCGGTTTTGAAGATGTTGGTCTACCGAGAGGTAAAGGGTCTTGTCTTGTGCTTTTTGTTCAGTTTTCAGTAAGTTCTCATGTTTGACGTAAGAGTTCTTTTGGAGTTGGAGTCGACTAATTGTCAACTTGGTCTAAAACTTAGAAAAATTGAAACTTAGAAAAATCGAAAGGAAAAATGAATAATAATAATAATAATAATAATAAATCTTACTCTGAAGATTCAAAATCGGGTGCTGGGGAAAGTCCATAAATTTTATGTTTTCAATCAGCATCGGTTACGGCAGTATTAGTTGACGTTAGAATAAGAGAGTTGGAAGATTCCCATACACAAAACTCTGATAGGAAGGGTCAATTGTTATTTAATTTCAAGAGCAACTTTCTAAGCAACCAACCAAAGGAGTTGGAAAATACTTAAAAAAAAAGAAGTATTTTCCAACTCCTTTGGTTGGTTGCTTAGAAAGTTGCTCTTGAAATTAAATAACAATTGACCCTTCCTATCAGAGTTTTGTGTATGGGAATCTTTATTTTCCAACTCCTTTGGTTGGTTGCAAAAAAAAAAATAGGAAATCAATGGCTGTGTAATTTTTTGTTTTAAGATAAAAGGAAAAGAAAGAAACTTAAATTAAAGTGGGTTATCTCATATTGTTTTACCCTTTCCCTTTTCTCTCTTACAAGGTAGATTATAATATTAATTTTAGAATTAAAAATGATATTAATATTATTGTTTTTATTGGAATCACAAAAATATTAAAATTGATTTTTTTTCTAAAATTGGTTTCAAAGGTTAATTTTTGAAAAGTCACTTTGAAAAATATATATATATTTTTTTTTGTAAATTTCAAAAAATAGTGGTGAAGTTGATTTTTGGGAAGGGGACTCCAAAGTTGATTTCTCATGGATTTTCTACCAAAATTTCCTAAACCAATATCCCCCCCCCCCCCCTCCCGTGATGAAAGGAAAAAAGAAATAAATTTGACATGGTCAAAAAGTGCGTGAGCTGAAATTTTGAAATATGTACGCAGCCATTAGCCAGCTGGAGAAAGCTTTTCTTCCGGACAAGACGGGAGAGAGGATGGAAATTTAAGATGATGATGACCGCGAAAGAAGTACGGAGATGAGAGGGGTAAGAGAGTGTGTGAATAGATAAGCGTGTAAGCGGGTTTTTATTCTGTTAGTTATGTATTCCCATATAGCAATATTATTGAAAATAATGTAATTTAATTTAGAGAGAATTATCTTCTAAATAGAGAGATTTATTTATATTATGAGAAATAATTAACAGATCAAGAAAATTTTGATGAGAAAATTTTCTTTTATCGTTATGATCATCGAACTTTGGCTTGAGACGTCGTGATATAATAGTGATGTCCCGTGATCATCATATCGACCGTGCGATCTATTCAAGAAATTTGTCGTTCGGTTCGATTGATTTTTAAAGGATTTACACGTTAAGGTATTAACTCAAAATTAAACTATTTAAATTTCTAAACATTATCATCATACTTCCGCTATGTGTTTGTGTATCTAATAAATTTCAACATTTGCATTAGAGCGTAATTGGAATTATTAAAAATAATTTTTTAAATTTTAGGATATAAAATTTAGCACATTCAGATCACGGATGAGTTTCATAAAATCGATTATACCATGATATTACCCATCACTTGTAGATCACAAATATAAATTTTATTGAATTTTTTAGCACATTTAGGGTATGAAATGTTGGGTTGAAATTTTTGGCCTAAACGATAACCAAATCCTTAGATTTTAGATCCGTCAAAATTTAGGACGAATTGATCTATAAAATTGGTATAAATGTGTTTTAGATCTATATTTTGCACATATTAATTGTGATCAAAGATTGTCAGAAAATGATTTTCAATAAGGGCCATGGAGGGCCGAATGTTTAGACATTTAATTTACCGAGATTAGGGCATGATTCCTCCTAAAATTGAGTTTAGGATGATGGAGAATGTCCAAATTACAATTTCCATTCAAAATCCGGTGAAAAAAGTGTTTGGAATGGTATTTTCCGGCAGTCGGGTCGATAGGACCCGATTGCAGAAATTCGGGTGAAGAAGAACCAGCCCAGACCTGTGGGTGCGTGACGAACATGTACATTGAGGCGCGTGACGCCCGTAGGTGCAGGCGCATGGTGTCCACACGCAAGTGAGGCGTGTGGAGGGTCGGGGTGGTCCGGGTCAATTTCAACCCGGATCTGCGACCTGACCCGCATCCCAGACCCTGGAACACAATCTGCGCGCGTGCAGGAGCGTGGACAAGGCGTTGCGCCTTTGGCACGTGTGCCAGTGTGCAGCCGACACGTGGGACCTCTGGCGGCGCGTTGGTTTGGCTGGAAATGAAATTTTTTCATTTTTTGAGGGTCTCATGCCATTAAATATGAAATTTTATGGATTCTTGTGTGCTGAATCCAAATCTGAATGGTAAAATACGATCTCAGATCATGGTGTATGGTGTCTGTTGACTCATACGCTCGTTTTGGGGTCTATACTCGAATCATTTTGGATTTGTTGATTTGTAGGGTACACAAAATTATGAGAATAAGTATCACAAGTTACTATTATCTCTAAAACTATTTCAAAAATTATCATATTGAATTTTAGCAATGGGATAAACTGAATGGTGACAACTATGAGATTTTACACTGGTAGATTAGTTTGTTCTCGAGGAGCAAAAAAAAATATGAGATTTTGAGATACGAGATGGTGGATTTCGGGGAGAGTACCACACCTCAGAGGGACAGGATTAGAAGGCGTTACATGCATGGAAGAGGAAGAATGGTCAAGATAGGACAATTCTCTTGAGAAACGTGTATGACGATATGATCCCGGTCAATAAATAATATCCTATGGCTATGTCGGTTTGACTCGCCTTAAAAAAATTATTGTAGTACTCTTACAGCTCCTAAAGTGAGGACGCTGGCTTATAAATTTATAATTTATGAAAAAAGGGTTGATCATACAAAGATACAGCATTTGACGTAAATGTTGAGTATGATCACCGAGTTAGGGAATACGGACGAACCCATTTTGGATATGTTTTCAAGTATTGGATGTGATTCAGTCATTATTTGATTCATGGAAGACCATGAAAACCTCTCACATACGACGAGAGTATTCGTACTTTCAGTAATATAAATAGATATTGTTAGCTCGAGTAGGAGCATATGGAGGTGAACAGGCCAAATTCGGGTCATGTTTATACAGTAGAGTCGAGCAAAAACTCCCGCGGCACCAAATACGAATTGTGTAAACGTGAGAAAAAGACTCGAGATTCAGATAAGAAGAAACAATCTGAGAAATCCGACAACAAACTATTAAAGCGTAAAAAGAAGAAGTTAGATAAGACCAAGATGTAGTGTTACATCTATAGTAGATTTGGTCATTTTGCTCTTGTGATGAGTGAAAATTATCTCTTTCTTCTTTACGTGGTTTGAGATACTCACTGTTTTCTCTTTTTCTGGATTGTAGACTCAGGAGCCACTACCACGTAGTTCAAGACAGGAGCGCATATGTTGAGTTCCACCAAGTGAGTCCTTAGGTATGAGGACTTACGTGGGGAACGGAGCGTTTGTCGTCATCAGATGGAATGACACTTGTAAGATGGAGTTGCAAAGTGACCAGTCCTTTACACTCCGCATATTCGAAGTAATTTGAATTCGGCCTAGGATATACTTTGTAATTTGGAAATTTTTTAGTTTTTATTCGTTACAACAAGTTCTTTGATTTGTTCTGATTTAATCCATGATGGACTATATGTACTGGATGTGAATCATTATAATGGTGTTTCTTGTTATCTTTCTAGGGCAAAAGAGGATGAACCGATTAGTAGCGAGTGGTCGGTTAGACCCGCTAATTAGAGTCGAGTTGTCAGTATATGAGTTTTGCCTGAGTGGCAAAATTACAAGAAAATCATAGACAATACAATGAGAGCAGAGACTCTATTGTAATTAATCCATTCCGATATTTGTAACCTATGTAAATGAGAGCTCGAAATAAAATTGTGTACTCTATTACGTTCATAGACGATTACACGCATTTCGATTACGTCTATCTAATTTCACACAAGTCTGAGATATTGGGATGTTTCAGGAGATTTATTAGCGAGATTGAGAATAAGTTAGACTTGAGAGTGAAAACTCTCAAAACCGATTGAGGGCGTGAGTATTTATCTGAGAAACTCTATTTCAAGAAGAGTATTACGTGACAGTTGATTATTCCTACTACTCAGTGGAATAGAGTAGCTGAGAGAAGGAATAAGACTCTATTAGAGGTAGTGAGATCTATGACGACGTAGACTAATTTGCTCGTTTTCCATTGGGGAGATGTATTATTGACTACAGTCTATGTTTTCATCTATGTTTTATTAAAGCCCGCAATCAGTATCCCATATGAGTTTAGGACAAGGAGGCAGTCTGACTTTAGTCACTTGAGATTATAGGGTTGTGCTATGTATGTTCACAATTTCTCGCATCCATGCGGCAAGTTAAACCCATGAGAAAAGGAATATATCTTTATGAGATACTAATAACACTCCAAAGGGAAATGTGTTTTAAGTGAGCCTATGGATGGTATTGTCACTAAAATTCAGTCTCGTGATGTCGCGTTTTTTGAGTTTGATTTCCCTAAGAGATGTGAAATCGATTGAGACATGATCTTCTGTGAGATGGATAACTCTAGGCTCAACTGAGTCCAACGGTGGGACCCAAAAACTCGTTACGGATTTTGATCATAGTGGGAGCGATTCATCTAGAGATAAAGAGGTTCCCTCCTCCTCGTAGGAGCATTCGTGAACATGTACTTAAACGTCATTTTTCGATTGAGGGTGAGTCCATCATTGTGACTCCCAAGGATATTGAAGAACCCAAAATAGTCTAGATGGCTCTCGCAGATTCTGCGATAAACCGTTGGTTGAAGTCCATGGAGAAGGAAATGGATTCAATGAGAATTAATAGAGTCTGGGATCTAGTTGATTTGCCTGAAGATAGAAAAGTTATTGAGAACAAGTGAGGTCTCAAGATCAAGAAAAAGGTCGATGGATCGATGGAGAGGTATAAGACTCGTTTGATAACCAGGAGTTACACTCAGATTGAGAGCGAGATTATCTCGATCCGTTTACCTTTAGCGATTATCGTGGACATAGATCTGAAGTTACACCAAATGGATATTGAGACCATCTTCCTGAGTGGAAGTTTAGATGAGGAGATCTACATGAAACAACCATCTGGTTTTATTCCTGTAGATCAGGATGATAAGTCATATCGATTTCAGATGTCAATGTACAATCTTAATCATCAATCCAGGCAGTGACACTTGAGATTTCCCGAGAATGTGATATCTTACGGTTTTATGATGATCGAGAAGAATCATCGCGTGTACCTTATACATTCCTCTGACTCTTTTATGATCATGTTCTTGTGTGTGAACGACATTCTGTTTAGTGCGAACAACAGAGAGTATCTGATGACCATGATGACGTGATCATTGTCGAGTCTTGATATGAATAACATGAGTGAGACTCAATTCTTCGTCAAAATTAAGACCCAGAGGGATCGCTGAGACAGGTGTTGACTTTTTCATAGGAGTCCTACATTAGGAGAGTTCTCGAGCGCTTCGTGAAGAATAATTGCAACCCTATAGATACTCTTATTTGTAAGAGTTAGAGTATAAGTCTTGACACATGCCTTAAGACTCAGGAAAGGATAAGGGAGATGAGTAGAATCTCTTGTAACAGTGCAATAGGTAGTCTGATATACGCAATATTATTTTTGAAATTTCTCATTACGTACTAATATTATTTTGTATATATGCCTAGTGAGTATGTATCAATTGAATCTTATAAGAGATCACTAGAGAACATTGAAAAGGATTCAGAGATATCTTGAGGGAACTGCGAATCTCTCCTTGTGTTACGGAGAAGGTGATTTACATCTCATTGGGTATTCAGACGCCAACTGAGGTGACGATCTGGATAGATACGAATCGATATCAGGTTTTGTGAAGAATCTGTATATCTCTATCTATAATAGAGGTTGAGCTTGTGGCATGCTTAACGACAGTTCGGGAGAGTGTTTGGTTCTGGAGATTTCTGGATGATTTAGAGGTTGTGGCAGATAGTGGGAAGTTAGTAATGATTTATTGTGAAAATCAAGCCGTCATTGACCACACTCGAGACCCTAAGTATTACAGTAGAAGTAAACACATTGATATCTGATACCATTTTATAGAGACATCACTGAGAATGATAAAGTGACAATTAAGTACACTTTTACATAGTATGATGACTGATCCCTTCATCAAACCCATTACGAGAAATTCTTTCGTGAGATATAGGAATTATTGGGTTTACGTATATTTTGAAATTTCTCATTACGTACTAATGATGCATATTATTTTATATATGTATATATACGACGTGTGTGCATGATTCAGTCACTTATTTGTTGCACTAGCTTATTGTCATATATTTTGTGAAGATTTGTGATAAAAGTTATGTCAAACAGGCATGGTCGACTCTTTCTCATGAGTGACTACCTTCAACTCTAAGTGAGCGGAGATGAAACGGTTTCTAGTCGTAAGAGACTTTGAGAGTGACCTTATTAGAGCATAAATTGTCCTAATACTTGTTCAGGATGAAGTCATATACGATATGATCGACACAGACATACCCACATCTATATTGCTTGTAAGTAGCCAGATTTGAAATCTCAGATATCACCTGCGACTAGTGATATTGTCTCTGAGGTACTCTTTCTGAAATTTTTAGGTAAAGTATTATGAGTAGATTGAGTCTCATACATGCATAGTGTTAGAAAAATCTAACATATATCCTTTTGAGAGATGAGAGAATAACACTGTGACACGTGTTTCATACTGCGTGTGATAAGACGACTAGGGATAATGAGAGTTATATTACACGAGAAAATGATTTGATTTTTATCCCCATACCCCACTGTGTGAGACCCGAAATCCATTGGGTGAGATATCTTGTACTTTTATTACTTTCGGCTGTTTCTAAAAATTTTGGTTCAGTGTTTGTTATTTTAATCTATTTACCTATAATTCGAAAGATAAATTGAGATTTAAGAGACAAGTCTAGAAAATCAGCTGAATTGAGACTAATATATTCGAGTTTATGAAAAGAAAAACCAATCGACTTTACATCATTGTGTAATATTCATTGGCCGGCCTATTTGTTTATCCATATTGGGATTCAAATATAATAGTAAATATACAATCGAGCAATAATTGGAGATCAATTTTGATGAGAAAGTGGCTCGATAGATGTAATTGTGTTGAGTTTGGGATACAACGAGTTTTTTTGGTATTAACGTGACTTTTCGGTCATTCTAACAGGCGTATCGAAAAATCTTTGTTTGCAATTGTATTCACCGGTCGTACGATACCCAATTCTATATGAAAGTCCAGCAAGATGATGTGGTAGATCACATGAGTTGTGATCTTATAACGGATGTAAAATACTCTCATGTACAAATGAGAGATCTTAGTTATGTATGCCATGTAGAGACATTATTGGAAAGAATTCAATTTAATTTAAAATTTGAATTTATTGATAATGGGTTAAACCCCATTATCTATATGACCCCATTTATCTACATGACCCCCACTACTTCCTATCATATCTCTCACGTAGGAGACATTTTGATGTATAGGGATTAATCCCTTCGTTGATATATTGGATGAAAAGTACGAGCAATTGAGAAAATTATCTTCCAGTTAGAGAGAGAGTGTGTGATTTATTTTTATTGTGAGAAATAATTGAGAGATTGAGAAAATTTTGATGAGGAAATTTTCTTCTATTGTTGTGATCATCAGATTTTGGGTTGAGACGTTATGATGTTACAGTGATGGTTAGATTAATCTCGTGATCATCATTCTGACCGTACGATCCGTTCAAGAGATTTGTTGTTTGATTTGATTGATTTTTGGAGAACTTACAGGTCGAAATATTTACCCAAAATTAAATTAAATTATTTAATTTTTTAAAAATTATCATCATGCTTTCTGCTATATGTTTGTACATCTAATAAATTCCAACGCATTTGCATCCCCATTACCAAAAAAGAAATAATAATAAATAAATAAAAATCATCTCATTTATTAAAATAAAAAAATTGATAACACACATTGTGCTGCTTTGAAGGGTTAGTAAAAGTAATAGCGCCATAGTGGTACCGGCAAGTAGGACCATAATGATAGGCTTATTAAAAAGAAACTGTAATAATTTAAACCCAATATATTGTTTGAGACACAAATTTGGATTTAACTCACAAAATAAATTTCTTAAAAAAACTCCAAAAAAATATATTTAAAAAATGACTCGGATTAATTAAACGTTTAATACTCGACTAATCTATGAACAATATATAAACAATATTGATTTAATATTTAATAGTCAACCAATTGTGAATAGTATTGATCGAGTATTGAATATTTGATAAATATAAGTTATTTTTTAAAAATATTTGACTCGATAATTTTTTAAGGAATTTTTTCTTTGGATTAAATCCGATCTTGTCTATGGTATGGATGCTCAGAAAAGGTAATTATCATTTTCTTCGTCACTGTTCTTTTGTCTAATATGTGTATTTGTCAAAATATTAATCAAATAGAATTAATAATTAAGATTTTTTATTTTCTATTTCTTATTATTTAAGAAATTTTTACCAAATTTCAACCCCATTTGTCTAACCCAACACATCGTAATTCTCACCCCCCCTCCCCAAAAATATAAAAAGTGTTTATCAATTAGTTCATATTTTCTTTTTAAAAAAAAGAATTTTTATTTTAAAAATTAGGGGATAAGAGTCATGAAGACCCCTGAAAGGGACATCCACAGCCAATTTCACAAATAACACCGTAACCCCACCCCCCACAAAAAAAAAAAAAAAAAAAAAAAAAAAACCAAAAAAATATAAATATTTTGACCAATTAAAAGAAAAATCATTCATTATGATAAATAATATATAATTAAAACTAAACTATTTTTCCTGTATTGGCGTGCCACGTTTTCTGCTTGCGTGTCACTTTCTCAATTTTTCTTTTTTCTTTTTGGTTTTTATAATAATTTTGTCTTCTTCAGTTTTCATTTCATTTTGAATTTCACGTCCGGACCAATCATCTTAGGACTCTCATCATTACACAATTCAATCTCTCTCTCTCGTTCTCTCAAGTCCACTCGGACACAGTCGACCCAGACAACACGCACTGCTCCTTTGCTCTCTCTCTCTCTCTCTCTCTCTGTGACGATTCTTTCAACCACGTCGCTCGCTTGGTATGTCTGTCTATGTTTAATCGACCATGCCTTTATTTTTCTTTTTTTCCTTCGTGTCGATTCTAATTCAATATATCCATCTTGTCTTGATGTTTCATGTTCTTCTTCAATTTCTTTGTTGTAATATGGAATCCGATTACTGTAATTGTTGGAAAGAGGAGGAATTTGATAATACCGATGGAATTCGAAATTGGGGGTATTATTTATTTAGTTTTAGGATAGTTTAAATGAATTCATGATGATTGCAAAATTACTATGTACCCCACTCCGATTTCTTTTCGTTTTCCCCTATTTACAGATGATACTTCTTTGGGAAGGGTATTCCTTGGTGCTTAGCTTAAATATGTTATCGGGGTTAGGCTAAAGATTGACACCCTTGGAAAATTTAAGCTCTCGGTAGGGTTAGCAATAGGGGTTGGGGTAGGTTAGTCTTCCACTTCAAATTGGCCTTTTCTTTGTATTTATTGGTTCTCTTTTCATGCTAGATGTTTGTTTGCCCTCATTTGGACATTGATTCAGAGGTTATGGTTACGTCGCAAAACATGCTCTTGGGCATGAATTTACCAACATACACACGCTGCAAAAATGTCTGCAAATGAGTCAAATCTTGCTGAGCTCTAAGATTTTGATGATGGGATCGTTTTATAATTATCCAACATTGAAGTTAACTTGAGCTCTTGTAATTGGGATGTTAGGAGCTTGAGTCTGAAATTGAGGAACTTCTACATACGGTTGGAGAATTACATATCTGCTGTTCGTCTGTTATTAAAAAAAAATGAGTCAAATGTTATTATCATATCAATCAAGATCCATTTTCTTTTCCATTTGGCATGGAGACTTTGAAATAATTCTTTACCTAAAAATGTTAATATTATCCATCTAAATTTGGTTTGTCTAAAACCTCGGTAAGCTCTAAGTGTCTAGTCTCATCCATAAGTCCTTAATCAAACTTCTACCAAAAAAGGGGGGAAAAGTTCTTAGTCAAACCAAGTCATGCCCATTGAGAATCCAATTTGCGAATCCAAAATTTGGGTGTTTTATGCCTTGGCTTTTGTCTTTCCCCTGATTTTTCAACTTCAGGATTTGAGTTGACATTTTTATTAAATAAGCTCTACCAGCACTCAAGCTACTCAAATGCAACTTTGTTCATTTGAGAAAATATGACGAGATGAATTGATACTTGTATTTCTGGTTGCAGAGAAAAAATCTTCATAAGGGTGCTTATGATTTAGTTGAAGAGGTTCCTCAGAAAAAAGGCATGTCAAGTGGCGGCAATACACATTGGTGTCACCAATGTAGGCAGCCAGTTTGTGTCCGAGGACAAGACACCATTTGCCCTTATTGTGATGGAGGTTTCATAGAAGAATATGAAGAGTCGGAGGACTTTGGGTTGCCAAATTTTCTTGGATTTGATACGGATGGTAGTCCTGATAGGAGGTTAATGGATGCTTTTACTGCTCTTATGAGGCAGCGAATGGCCAGAAGGAACTCAAATTTTGACATCAGAGTGAGATCTGGTTTTGCTCCTGAGCAGGGGGTGGTTATTGGTAATGGCCCATGGTTGATATTACCTGGTCAGGTGCCGATACGGATGTCTGAAGATGGTGGGATTCAAGTTCTTTTTAATGGGCGTCCTGGAAATGGTGCAAGGAGAGATGAGAGGGGAGGTTATCTATTGGGTTCAGGACTGGAGGAACTGATTGAGCAACTCATGGTCAATGACCGGAGGGGCCCCCCACCAGCACCTCGTTCAGCAATTGATGCAATGCCAACAATTAAGATAACACAGGGGCATCTTCGCACTGATTCTCACTGTCCTGTTTGTAAAGAAATGTTCGAGTTGGATTCTGATGCAAGGCAAATGCCTTGTAACCATATATATCACTCGGATTGTATTGTTCCTTGGTTGGTCCAGCATAACTCATGTCCAGTTTGCCGTCATGAGCTTCCCCCTCAGGGTTCTGGTAATGCCCATAGTTATCCCAGTTCAACAGCTGGAATTGGTGGTGGTGGTAGTAGTAATGCTGGAAATGGTGGACAAGGTCAGGGAAGGAGAAACCCATTTTCCTTCCTGTGGCCCTTCCAGTCATCCAATTAAAATACTCACCAAACTGGTAATGGATGAATTTGCTCTAGTAACTTTGATGATATGCCATGGATGGCTCTCCAACTCTGAAGGAGTTTGTATATTGGTGCATAGTTGCTTGCTTTTCTTCAATGTTTGCCTTGCTCTCTTTATAACTTGCTATGTATTCTTATTAACAGCGAATGTCATGGATGTCAGGAAATTTGTATCTGCTGTAGGAAGGGTCCTACATATGAAAGTTAATAAACTCAAGATGCATATGTGGATGTGTGGGTTGCCAATTTATCATCAGAAAAATCCGATAATCTATAGGTTGTCAATGCTTAGGGTCTTATTTTTGTGAAAACATAGCTAATTTCATCCTCAGAACACTGTTGGATGGCTGTAGAATTGTTCTTTCTAGACTTGTACAGGACCATTTTGAATCTTGCGATTATGCGTGGAGTTTAATTACATTTCCGTGGCATTTTCCTCATAATCACTGCCCTGGAAACAAGGGTTATTCATTTCATATTGTGACCTAAGCACTCTGATCTTCTTGAACCCTGTGGTACACAAAAGCTTTCAAGAGAGGTGGTCTTTGAAGCTGAAGCTGAGGACCCCGTATCATGTGTCTCTCAGAGAAAGGGACATGGGAGCTGACAGGTTGAAGGTACTGACTTGACCCGCGCTACCCTACAAACACTGGGCAGTTATCCAGGAATGTCAAATCTCTCGTCAACCTCAACTCGGAATGCTCCTTCACCCACATCCCTTTGTGAAGCACAGGGCTGCCCTGAAATCTCTGGCTATCTCTCTGTTTCGGGCAAGCCCCTTGAGGCTTTCAAGCTCATCCTTTGTTAGGTCTTTCCCAGTCGAAGGGTCTTCTATATTGATTTGGGCGTTGGAACGTTTTCACTTCAAATGAATGAACAGAATACCGATGAAGATAGGCAAACAAGTTTGCTGTAGCTAGTCATTCCATTGCTAATGTCACTTTTACTGTGCACTGAAACTTTCTATTAATGCTGAAAGGGTTGCACATCCTGCGCCCCGAGTAACCTTTACTCCTAGAACTAATTCCGGAAGCCTTGGAAAATCTGATGAACTTGAATACCTATCCGACCGAGACATTGCAGCAGGAAGAATACCAAACAACACCAGAACTTCAAAATAATGAACATGAGAAGGTATTATGAAAAGGGTTGAGACAAAGTTAGTCGATCAACTGCATCTGTTCCAAAGCTGCAGGATGTGCAATTAGCATGGTTTATGTCAAAATGTCATCTTTGAAAGCGTTTTTTCCAAAGCTGCGTGTCAAAGTTGGTCGATCATGGGATATTTTTCATAATCGGATGGTAGGGCAAAGAATGGTAGATGTGAGCTTATCTTCATCGACCTGCTGGGAGTTTCAGCACTGCAAAAAGAGCCGAGGTTGACATATCAGATGTCAGAGACACGCCTTTGTTTTGTCGATAGAGTAACAATTTGAGTTGGTATTGATGGCTTTCAGCATGTGATACAACCATTTAATCAACCGCGTTTAAGACGATGTTATGATTCCAAGTCTAATAATGACATGAGTGAGCAAGAGAAAGTTCATTTCTGAGTTTCTCCTCTCCGGTTTCTGCAGAGGGGTGAATGGTGGGAAAAAGATGAGCTAGCAGAGAATTCAAATTCTTTGCTTAAAAGCCTCATTGAGCAGATTAAACGTTGATCTAACGATGTATCACCTAATACATAGATAGCACTCTCATCCTTCACTGAGAATCCGTATATGAATGAGGTGCAAGGTCAAGAATGAGTGAGCAATTCTTCTGCCCATTTCAACACGGTTACCGGCAAAACCTCTTGTTCAAGACTAGGCACAGAACTCATGTTAAAACGTCATTTTGTAAATCTTCACTTAATCATCTGAAGAACAATTAATAGGAAAGACCAGAAAATATTATTTACGAATCGGTTGGATTACCACATAATATATGAGTCACTATTATTTGGTGATATACAAGGCAAACACAGGATTTCATAAAACTTAGAAGCAGAAGTGCCTTTCCACATATTCAAGTTCTAATAAATGCGAAGAAGTTCTACTCACAGTCAGCAAGGAAGTCAGAAAGACCCAAGACAAATCCTATATATGATGTTGCAATTGCAAGAAGTGAGAACACCACTACTATAGGCTGGAAAAATAAATAACACAAGAAAGTGCAATTCCCATCAACATTAGGTAAGGTAATTAACTTGTGAACTCAAAAATTAGAATGCAAGAAAACTTACCCTGACTGACCTGGTGGCAGACCCTAATTAACTTGTGATCGCGAGATTCGATCGAGAGATGTTTGGTTTGATCGATTTTTGAAAATTCTACACGTCAAGGTACATACACTGTAACTGATCCCTATTTTTTTTTTCAAAAATTATTTATATGTTTCGTTGCGCATAAAAACCCTAATTAATATCCAACATATACAAACTATACCAATTCTTATATTCAAACTACTCAAACAATATATCATATTCAACTTCTCCTCAACACATCAAAACTAATAAACAAATTATGATAATTTACAAAACAATTATAGATAAAATCAAATATAATTTTTATTAATATAATAAAATATATAAAATATAGATTAAATAAATTTTAACGTCGTCTTCTCTCATTATGTACTATTTAATTTCTAAATCAGATCTAATGGTTTAATAAGAAGAGCTCACGGAGAGACAAGTAAATTGCCTCGTCCACTGCCCTAAGAACGCCGTCCAAGGTGTTTAAACTCATCATTGCTCAAATCAGATCTAATGGTCATAAAACTCTAATCTCCCGTTCTCTCTCCCTCCTTCCTTCAACAACTAGACACATACTTTTCTCCCTGTCAGAGACCTCCTCTGCAGTCTCTCTCTTTATATCTCTCTCCCCTTCTTCTCCGTCGTCAAGCACCACCCCCATCATTTGAAATTCGGGACCGCCATCGCCTTCACCCAACAAATTACTCCCAAATATCAACTATTTTCCTCAATCGAACCCATGAAATCAGTCGAGGAACCCCCCAAAACATAAATATATCCTTAATTTTGAGTTTTCTTCCCAAAAAGTTCGTCACTGTGAAGTGTCTGCTATTAACACCGACAGTGAGCTTCCAAAC
The DNA here is from genome assembly GCA_037126225.1 of Dillenia turbinata. Classification (NCBI taxonomy): domain Eukaryota; kingdom Viridiplantae; phylum Streptophyta; class Magnoliopsida; order Dilleniales; family Dilleniaceae; genus Dillenia; species Dillenia turbinata. The sequence continues at coordinate 599,250 of JBAMMX010000015.1, forward strand.
TTCAAATTAAAGCTAATCTTCTGAGTTCGATTTTGCCCCTATAACACCATTTCAAGCATCAAGTGGTTTAATGTTCAGTTGAATAACTGTTCTGTCGTTGTTCCTCATTAACGGCGGTTTTAAACTCTTTACCGGCTGTGACTACATTTTTTTTTCAAATTGAGGCATGCTTCTAATGTTTTTCAGTCATATGAACCCAATTAAGGCCTTGCAACAAATAAGATTTTGCCTCTAACACCTGATTTCTGTTTTGATTTTTCTCTCTGTAAAGAACTACGGCCACTACTTCTGTTGGATGCCGACTGATGACCTAAAAACACTTCTTTGCTCATTAGAAGTTCATTTGTGCTGTTACAGAAGAGTCCCTGGGTTCTAAAACCTAGAAATCCTCTTCTTCTTCCATCGACACTCGAAGCCCCAATGGCCTGTTTGTAATCTTCTTCGAGTGTCGTTTTTTTTTTTTTGTGGGAAACCCTAAGGGCGTCAATGGACATAAAAAAGTTTTTGGGACTTAAACCGCAAATTTGTTAAAATTTTAGGGGTTAAGGTGTAAGTTGAGGGACTGGTTTTGCAAACCTCTCCCTCAGTGTAAAAACATGTCCTCTCTTGACAACATTTTTCAAGTTATTTATTGGTTGCATACATATGTACATTATGTCGAGCTTTCGAGCTCGAACCCAATTATGTCGAGTTCGAAAGTTCGATAAACTTATAAATTAAAATAAAAAAATGATATTATCTAATAACACTC